>CM076584.1:1558929336-1560142404 GCA_034641835.2 Pinus albicaulis
AGAAATAATCTCTGAGAAGTTGACTCAGATTAAGAGACAGCTTAAGGAAGAGAGGGTAATCAGAAAATCTGCCATAGAAAAAGGAGAGGGATCATCCCAGCCAAGAAGAAGCCATAGACTCGGGGGGAAACTAAGGAAAACACAGATCAAACAAACCGGGGTGATAAACATAGAAGATGAGGAAACATCTATTGAAGAATATGTTGAAGAAGATTTTAATGAAGAAACCCCTGAAATTGACCCTGCACAGCAAGAATTTTATGACTATGTTGAAACATTGGAAAGGAAAGCTTCAGAGAGTAGAGATAGAACCCCTAGTCCTCCACTGTCTGAAATAGATGTGTTAAGAAGAGATAGGTATGAGCTGGAAGTACTTAATAGACATATCAGAACTGAGAATGATATTCTGAAGGAACAAGTCAAACTCAAAACTAGTATGAACTCAACCTTATCTCTACAAATGGACAAAGTGGAAAAGGCTAATGAAAAGTTGAAAAAGAGGAACAAGAAGCTAATCAGGGCACTTATCAACTTAAGGTTCAAGTTAGTCATAAGGAAACCCAGAAGACCTTTAACTTCCAGGCAAAGAAGAAGAAGAGGGTTGGATGTTCTTGCAGAAGTCTCTGAGTTTATGGAATAAGTTGCATGAGGACATGCAAGAAGTCAGCAGTGGGGGTATGTTGAGCCCCAAGATTGTTCTTTCTTTCATCTTACTTCACTCCATTTTCCTTTGTCCATTGTTATCCTAGGCCCAAATGATCAATGAAATTAGTTAAAACTACTTTTAGAATCAATAACATGGCTAACTTGCTAAGTTTTGTGATTTTGTCATTGTAATGCATTTTTAACCGAAACTAGCTATAGAATGCAAACATTCCGTAGCTAACCGCCAATTTTGCAGCTGTCTTCACGTTCAAGCATGTTCCAAGTGTCCTCTCAGGAAAATCCACACATGGGTATATTCCACATCATGTCCTCATCGTTCGTTGCTCACCATGAAGAATGAATCGAATTCTGGACGTGGTTTTGGTATGTGGGAACTCATTCAAGGAGGCAGACTCCTAATAGGACTAGGACAGTCTAGATGTCCTTTGTCCCTCTACGCTGCCATCTTTAGAGTTCTAGTATGATTTTTATTTTAAAAGACAATGATCCCCGTATTGTTGCAAGTTCTGTTATGAAGATTTGATATAAATGCACTCGGGAAACCGAGAGGCTAGCTCTAGATTTTGATTAGATTTCATGGATTGACTGCTATATTTCTGAAGACCGAGAATACTCTGTTTCAAGTTATTTTCCTTTAATGAAGAAGACAGCATTGCTTTGAACGTGTTGAGTTGATTTTGAGTTAGATTCCGTCTGGTGGTAGAGGGCCCCTGCCTCCTGAACGGCTTTACTTTCGTAATCTAGATAAGTATCTTAGTTGTTTCCACGTTTTTGAAGTTTGAGTTCATAGTTAATTTCATTAGTCACTATAGCTATACTTTTTCTAAGAAACTCTTCCAAAAAATCATGATAATGAATGAGAAATGGCTGTAGTGTTATAGATTTTAATTGCAATTTATTTTGTTCATTATCACCGGTTGAACTTTATTCTAGTAAACTCTTCGCATTGCAAATTAAATAGCGTGTTTCAAAAGGTAAGTTAAAAACTGTGTAATGTGATATCGCACATTGGAGATCGCAGGTTTTAAGGTTTGGCATGAAGGAATAAGTTGTAATTTTGTGAAATGCGATGGAGGGTGGGGAAGGGTGACGTGTTGGGGAGAATGGCCCCACTTTAATCGCAATCAAGGAAGGGCGAAAAGTGGAGATAAAACAATGATATAGTGGTGCAAGAGGAAAAGTATAAAGATAAAGCAGAATGATGGAGAAAGGTAAAGTTTAAGGTAGAAACAAGATTTTGCATGCGGTTTTGATAATGCGGTAAGGTATGGCAAGTCCCATTTCATCACATTGGTAGAAAAACAAGGTTTGGCGTAAATATTAAGAGGTAAGGTTAGGAACTTGTAGGCTGTGAAGTGTAGGAAATAGGAAAGGCTTATATGCGCACCACAGGTGAACGTGTCCCACCTTATTGCAAATCATGTTTCACTCATTTTAACATTTACCCTTGCACCCATCCTGAAACATTTGCGATCCGCGGTTTTGATTTGAATCTCCACCATCAATCTTTACTCAGATCCAATGGCTCTTATTGCTCCCTTACTGTGGTTTATCGACCTGGTCTCTTTGGTTGCTGTTGGGCCATTAATATGCCATTATTATTATCACTTTTGAACACTTATTCCACCCATTTCTACCATTCTTCATCACGTCATTTATTATAATTTATTATTTAAATCTATTTTATAAATGATTTATGCTCTTATGGATGAATATTATTTATCTTCCTTTATTTCTAATAAATTGATGATTATGAATTATTTTATCAATGATGGTTTTAATAAGTTGGTTATAACATTATTCACCATTTTTAGCCTCCAAGATAATTTCCCGATTGAAGATTTGATCATTAAAAGTGCCAACTCAGAAATGCGCTGGAATAAGGAGTGACAGTTTTGCGGTTGAGATTCTGAGCAAATGAAGACGAATCTGGAAAATCCGGAACATGGGTTTTTTCCAGAACGGACCCAATTAACTTTAACAAAGAACGGTTTGCCCAAATTCGGCCTGTGTTGAGAGATTCGCAGGGTTCTTTGAGCACGATTTTCTCAGATCTGTGGTTGCGGCCGTCCTCCAAATCTTAGCTACAAAGCCAAATTCGACTTGCTGTTGTTAAAAGAGGGATGTAAATCTATTTTATTGTTGATAAATTGGTTGGAAGAAATTCAATATTATTATTAGAGATCCTATTTGCTATTTAATTTCTCCACCTTCTGATTATAAAAGGAGAAACATGTATTGTGTATTGGAGGATTGGGGATGGAGAGACTTTTCTTATTGTAATTTGCAGAATTGTGCATCGGCTCTTGTTAAGAGAGTGTGAGCTGTTTGTAAACATTATTAATGTCTTATTAATAAAGGAGTTCACTGTTGTTCCATTTCTCAAGCGCTGGAGTAAAGCACAGCAACGCTTCACCGGTGGTTGAGGGCCCGGCCCTGGTGGAGCGATCCGCTGTTTGTATTTCTATTAGTTTATTTCTGTTGTGTGAAGTTCGTTTATTACAATTAAATAATTGAGTTATTGCTAATTGGATCAAATACAGAGTCATTGTTATTCCATTCTTTACAAGAAGCATGATTCATGATTCAATTGTTATAAAATGTTGTTTTTCTGTATCTAATTCCAGTTGTTGTTCCTTTTGTTTATGAATTACGATAGTTGATTGTTGCGTGGTACAATAGAAAATGATTAAAGTGAAGTCTAGTTTTCTTGTTGCTGGTCTGAATTCTTTGTTTATTTTTCTTGTTGCTATTCAATTACCATTCATTTCTTTTGAATTGTTGTTCCTTTCGATTTTAGTTTTAGATTTCATTTCCTTTGAGTTGTTTCCGCTTGCTTCCAAACAACCGTACTTGTGTAGTGACTAATCATTCAGGTCGATTTGGTCATCTCACATGGATTTCTGGGGGAAAAGGTTATTATCTGGTCTAATAAGTCTTCATATAAAATTGTATAGTGTAGTCTTCCTTCATCATTTGTAATTAGATTTCTTTTCAAGCGATTTCTTTTTAAAACGTTTATTATTTCTGCATTTGTATTTCTATACTACATCTTCACAAACATTACTCTTCAGTAAATAGCCGCCTCAGACTGAGTACACTCTTGAAACAAAAATTCGTCCCTGGGTTGACAATTAATGTGAGGTAATTAGGAGTTACAAAGACACCTTTTTATCGCTCCACAGTTGCACCTGGTCATTTTTATTTGTTTGTGGAATATTTTCCCCATGTTTACGAATTGACCTGCTTCAGCATTCATGATCTGACCCGAACACGTGAACGAATTGACCCAATCCTCGTTCAAGACTCTGCCCTTGCTATTTTTCTATCTTAACTGTTTCTCTGTTACCTTTGTCTCTGATAATGGTAATCGCTTCTCTGCCTTTGCCCTGTGACTTCCTTATAGGAACCACTTCTCCATGTTATGTGCAATCACAGGCCAAAATTGGCTCCATCTGGGGACAACGTGTTTTTATAAGTGCGATGAGGACCTGCAGACCCTGAATGCCTGTGCTTTATTGGGCTCATGGAGTCAAAAATACATATTGATTAGACAAATTTTATAACAACAATCAAGTGGACACAAAATGGAAGATGAAATGAAAAACGAAATGGGAGGAATGTAAACAAAATGGAGTATAGACATTGGAATGATATATTTAATGAGTTATATTAGCCCTCATTAGTGATGAATATAGAACTTGAGGAACTGCCCATTCACGAGCTCCTCAAGTATATATCCTTCTAAGTTCTCCAGGGGAAAAGTATTGTTGCCTTTGACCTCTGCCACCGTGAAAGGACCAAACCAGAGGGGGTAGAACTTCAAGTTTTTCCCTTTTTCCACCCTCTTGACATCCCATCGCAACACTGAATCCCCTACATGGATTTATCTGTCTTTATCTCTTTGGTCAAATAAGCCTTTCAGTTTTTCTTGATATTCTGCTAGTCTGAGGCTTACCTGTTCCCGTGTTTCATTCAACTCTACTAACTGATTCATTCTTCAGATAAGTTCATTTGGCTCCTCCTCACTTTCTTGTAAAAATCGGGCCACAGGTAATGCAATTTGAATAGGGAAGACTACGGCCCTGCCATACACCAGTTCATAAGGGGACTTTCCTATGGATCTTTTCGTGGTGATGCGATTTTCCCAGAGTGAAAACTTGAGCTGGGAATCCCAGTTCTTTTGATTTTCATTGATGGTGTTCTTCAATATCCTCATTAATGTCGTTTTGTATGATTTTGCAGCCCGTTCCCCTGTGGGTAGTATGCAGTGGAGTGACCTAGCAATATGTTGTAACGCTGACAGAAATTAACAAATTTATCCGACTTGAAAGCCTGGGCATTATCTGTAACGATTTTAGCTGGGCATCCAAATCTGGCTATTATGTTCTCCTCTAGGAACTTGATCACCACCGAGTCTATAGCATTTCTTGCGGGCACTGCTTCTACCCACTTGGTGAAGTATTATGTAGCAGTGAGGATCCATCGATGTTGATTTCTAGAGGCAGCATGAATCTCTCCTATGAAGTCAATCCCCCATTTTTTAAAATGGAAGAGGTGAATACCTTTGTTTTTCAGAGAATTCCTGACACTTCTCGTAGGCCCGGACGCGGGCATGTACATCGCCGAACAACTTAGGCTAAAAGAACCATAACTTCAAAATCTTGTGTGCAGTATATTGCCAACTGTAATTCCCGCCGCATATCCTTTCGTGGAAATTGGTCATCACGTGGTAAACTTCTTGCTCTGTCAAACATAATAATAAGATTCCCATTTGGTCTCTCCAATAGAGTCACCCATTTGCCACAGTGTACATTTTAGACCTCAGTCTCAAAGTGCGATACTTGGTCTTATCATAGTGAGGGGGACACCTCAAAGTTAAAATATATTCCACTATATCCTCATACCATGAGGATAGGAGGTACTTGACATGTGTTTTCTGAGCAGAAGATTCTATGTCTTGGTGTGCACCTATGTCCCCTATGCCTCACCTCCTGTCATAGATAGATTTATTCCCAGAGCTTGACAGTTGGATTCAGACAAGATTTTTTCCAGCCCCTGGCCTTTGATGAGTTTAGTAGGCTTTATCTCCAATTCATACTCTTGGGTTTTAGTGATCCATTTTACCCTCTTCCCTTCACTGTCACCCTGTACCATAATATCCTTCACTGCTACAATAGGCACATAAGATGTTATGGCTGATTGTAACACATACACGCAAAATGCCTTCAGTGATTTAACTAAAGCATAAGCTTTCTTCTTCAAGATATCATATTTTAGTTCAGCGTCCTGTAGGACTTGAATGAAGAATGCAATGGGTTGTTCATGCCCATCGACATTTTTCAGTAAAAGTACTGCAACTATTGTGTGAGGAGAGGCAAAGGAGAAAATCATGAACAACTTCCCATAATTGGGCTTGCCAGCACTGGAGCTTCTGCAAAGGCCTATTTGACCCTGTTTAAAGAGTCCCTGGACTTAAGGGTCCACCTAACTTCACTATTTTTCTTCAACATCCCAGTGATGTTGCGGAAAATCTCGGCATAGTTGGGAATGAACCTTTTAAGGAAATTTATTCTTCCTAAGAAAAAATGTACTTCCTTTTTGTTTCTTGGCAGGGGAATGTCGTTTATCACCTCTACTCTCTTCGGGTTGATTTTCACTCCTTCCTTAGTTACTATGTACCCCAAAAACTTCCCTTCCTCATGGAAAACATGGAAATTTGAGGATTCAAAGACAGGCCATACCTGCGACATTTGTCAAAGGTTCGTCGAAGGTGCTCTATATGTTCACTGTCACCCTTTGAAAAGATGGTGATGTCGTCCAGGCAGATCACAAAAATATTGACTTTCTCTCCTATGAAAGCAATGTCCATTGCCCACTGGAATGTGGCACCGACATTGATCAGGCTAAAGGGCATTCGGGCATACATGAAAGTCCCCCAAGGTGTAGTGAATGACGTCTCCTTTTGGCCTTTCAGGAGCACTGCCACCTAATTATATCCTGAGAAGCCATCCATCATGGACATGTGGGAAGATCCCACCACCTTCTGCAAGATGTGATCCATCTTCACGAGGGGATAGTTATATTTGAGTGAGGCTCTGTTTAGATTGTGGAAATCCACGCAGAGCCCGATTTCATCGTTCTTCTTTCTAACGGGCACCAGGTTCGCCACCCATCTGGAGTACCTTAGAGGGACAATAATCTTGGCCTACAACAGCTTCTTTATTTCCCTTTCAATAGCTGGGAGAAGAAGGGGTTTGATATGTCTCAAATTTTTCTTGTGAGGCTTAGCATCCTCTTTGAGTGGTATCTTGTGTTGTATAATTTCAATATCAAAAGTCTTCAGATCTTGGTAGGACTAGGAAAATACATCTCTGTATGATTGAAAAAACTTGAGGTATTGATCTTGGTATTCTTCAAGGACCCCTTTTAACAACTTTATCACCTTTGGATATTCTTTGGTTCCAATGTTAATGTCCTTGACATGCTCGTTGAGGGTCATTTTGTCGGGGTTTACTGGGATATAATTCTTTTCAAACAATCTCTCCAATGGAACAAGGCCCCTAGGGATGACATTTCCCTTTAGTTGTAGAAAACAATGTCCAGCTAGTATCTCTTCCCATCTGGTTTTTGGTTCTTCAGTGTCCTCCTCCGAGACTGAATCGATCACCATGTTTGAGAACTTGCCCACAGTTTCCATAAAACATGATCTTTATCTTCGAAGACTTGCTAATGATTAATGTTGTCCAAAATGGAGGGGTGGTATCGCACTTCAACCTCATATCTGAGCAAAGGATTCTACTAGGGGCAGAAATTACTAGCAGCTGCAGCTAGTGAGTCCACCATTCTATTCTTTTCCCTCGGTGTGAACTGAATGTTAAAAGCAGACAAAAAGTTCTCAACTAAATCCCATACCTCATTCCTGTAAGCTCTAAGCCACAGGTGTTTAGTTTGGCATTGGATCATGACTTGCCTCACTACAAGCTCTGAATCTCCAAACACCTTGAGGTTTTGTATGTTCATGTTCCGCATTGTCTGCAACCCCAATAGTTGGGCTTCATACTCAGCCACATTATTTGTGGCTTCAAATTCTAGCTTAAAGGAGAGGGGAACCAAGCATCCTTCTGGTCCATATTCTATTTTCCTCTCTTCTCATAAGATTCTCCTAGATTTGAGGAAAGTTCTTTGTTTCTTGCAAGAAATTTTCGTCCACCTCAAGCATAAGACAAGAGAATTCGTCCTCCTTAGTATATACTGGAGAATTTGTGGAACCATTAGCTTTGGTGACCATCTTCACAAATATGGACTCATGGTATAATCATCTTTCCTCCCCACCGAATACTAGAATAGTAGCATAGGTGAGGTCAAGTTTTATGGATCCTCCAATCTTGGTACCCCAGGATCTGGACAGCAACATTCCAAACTGAGCTAGGATATCAACCACAACAATTTCCATAACTATGCTTTTGGCCATAATCTGGGCTAAATTTACTACCAGATCTTTTATCATGCCCAATAATTTCACCCTCTTAGAAACAAAAGAATATAGATATTTATAAGGCCTGGTGATCTAAAACCCCAACTGCTCCATGACAGACAATGGAAACAGATTATGTGAAGCCCCAAAATCTAGCATGCAGTTGTACAAGAATAGGTCATGTATAAATAGAGTCACATAGAATGGAGGAGTGGCTGAATCCAACTCTTCTAAATGAGGTCCAAAAACTACCATGGGTATTTCTTCTTGGAGATTGAGGCTTTCAGGGAGAGGGCCTACACCCTAGGGCAGCATGAATTGAGAGACTTAAGCCTTGTATGAGGGTTTGTTTAAGAGCTTGATCAAGGGGACCAAGATGTTGAGCTTTTCTAATTCTTTTTGGAGGCTAAAGGTCGTGGGAGCTTTTTCTATGATCACTTCTTTGAATTTCTCTTTAGGAGGGTCAGGTAGTTTCAGGGGTATATATGTGGATCTCTCATTTTGGGGAGGATCAGATCCCTATTTCAAGGAGGTGGGCACAGAGGATTTATGATGGGTAGACTCTTCTAAATGATTTTTCCCCTTACTGGCAGAACTAGAAGTGGTCTACTTTCTTGATGTTGACTCTTCATCTTGTTCCTGCACTCGAGTTATCTTCCTAGAGGACATGATATCATACTTCCCACGGAGTTGAGCTTGCATGAAATCCACAAAATTCTTGCAGTAATTTTCAATTTCTCGATCCTCTAGGGGGGAATTCCTTCTCTTCTGGCTCTTCTTGCAGGGCGAGTTCACCTTCTTCATCCTCTAAGTAAGTAAGGAACTGATCTTCTTGACCATTTCTGACTTCCTCAGCCTATCTTTCTATTTCCACCTCCAATTATAGAGGAGGTTAGATGTGATATTTTTTCTCTTTCCTTTCTCACTGCAACAGATGTAGAGGAGGTTTTCGGTACTGGGGATTAAACTCACGGTTTGGAATAATTTGGTTAGGATGAGGAGGGGAATTCTTGGCCTCCAATTCAAGCTTCACCAGCTTATTTGATAGGTTCTTGATCAGCTTATTCATCTCTTCGATTATATACTCTTGTGACTCCCTCTCTTGATTAGAGGTAGAAGCCTCCTCCTTAGCCCTTCTTCTGGCCTCATGCTCTGTCTTACCTTTGAATTTACTAGTGAAATAAAATTTTTCTTCTACCTCTAGTACATTAGTCTATGCTTTCTTTCTTTTAGGGTGAACCCAAACTCTGGTTCAAAAGCTCTTGCGAAAACCACCCTAGTAGCTGATTGGGGAGGCTTTATTTCAACAGGAAGATTATTATAAAGCTTATTGAACCTCTTTATAAATTATGTTACATCCTCATTGTGTCTCTTCTTGAGAGAATTGAACTCTATGAGGACATATCCATGATCCCTTTTTTCTCCCCATTTTAATGTGAAGGAATTCTCCATTTATTCCCAAGTGGTGATTATGTGATTAGCAAGATATTTGAACCATTTTTGAGCCTCTCCCTCCAAGGATTGGACAAAAAGCCTCAACAACACATCTAGGTGCTCTACATTTACATTCTCAGCAAAGGCGAAAAAGTTTTCAATATGTCTATGTGCAGAAGTACTATCTTCCCAGGTGAAACGAGGCAAGAGCTTTAGATAATCTTGAGCCATGTCATTCAATACTTAAGGTAAAGCCAATGGAGAATATTTTTTGAGGAGGAAGCTAGGTACAACCATGAGGGGCGGTGGAGGTAAATTTTGAAGATGAGTTGGCTATGGTGTAACAGGTGTGTGTTGAATAGAGGTTACTATATTGGTTTGTAAAAAGCTATGGATTACTGCAACTTCTTTGATTTATTCAGCTTTAGGAGTAGGGTGCAAGGGAGGTGAAGAAATATCAATGGATTCAACTTTGTTGTTTATTATTGAACTAGCTAAAGAAAATACTTCTGGAGAATACTCAACTACGTGGGTTGTGGCACCAGGACCATAGATGTCAGCTTTCTGAGATGAGGAAGGCAAAGCTTCTAGAGTAAAGGAGGGAAGGTCAGTGGGGCAGGGTTGCTTCTCCTTCCAAAATCTCCTAAATATAATATTTTTAGGATCAGATACAAAAGGGATTTTCTGTTGGAAAGTATCTGATCGGGTATGAGGCCTTTTATAAGCCATGATTATGGCTTACTTGAACTTTAATAATAGTGGAGTCGCCAAGGTGAGGGCTATGAAACTCTCAACCCTTCGTGCTCACCTGATTGAAGGGTGAAGATAATGTCGTATCCCAGGGAAAAGGATTTCTAATTTGTTTCCCCAACAATGACGCCAAAAATATGTTGTGGCTCCTAAAGAAAACCTTGAGTTGCAAAAGACCATTGCCTAGGACATCTTAAAATTAGAGCGGGGAGTGCGAAATGAAACAAGGACCGTCAGATGAGGAGGGGGTGATTGGAGATGGAGGAAAGGTGGAGGGCGATGAGGAGAAGGAAATGGAATATTCGTGGTGAGTGGGGTATTATGGTGGGGCCAAACTACGTCGCAATCACAACTCTTTACCATGAAGCAGTAAATGTAAACTCTAAAATGAGCGAAGTGAGAAGCGTAGGGAGGAAGGAGGCGACGTGGCAGATGGTGGGACTAGACCGCAGCCTGCAGATCACAAAACTTAAGTTTTAGCCATAAGCGGAGGTGGTAAACACTAAAGAAGCGAATTGCGAAGTGCAGGGAAGAATGTAAGTGATGTGGAGGGAAGGTGCGACCTGACCGCATCGCAAGTTAAACAAAATAGGTTGCGGAAATTTCAAAAGGTAAGTTAAAAACTATGTGATGTGATATTGCACATTGGCGATCACATGTTTTAACGTTTGGCAGAAAGAAATAAGTTGTAATTTTGCGAAATGCAATGGAGGGTGGGGAAGGGTGAAGTTTCAGGGAGAATGGCCCCACTTTAATCACAATCAAGGAATGGGGAAAGCAGATATGAAAAAATGATGTAGTGGTGAAAAAGGAAAAGTATACAGATAAAGGGGAATGGCAGAGGAAGGTAAAGTTTAAGGCGGAAATAATATTTTTCATGCAGTTTTGATAATGTGGTAAGGTATGGCGGGTCCCACTTCATCGCATTGGCAAAAAAACAAGGTTTGGCGTAAGTCTTAAGAGGTAAGGTTAGGAACTTGCAGATTGCGAAGTGCGGGCAATAGGAAAGGCTTATAAGTGCACCACGGGTGAACGTGTCCCACCTTATCACAAATCACATTTCACTGATTTTAAAATTTACCCTTGTGCCCATCCCGAAACATTTACAATCTGTGGTTGTGATTTGAATCTCCACCATCGATCGTTACTCAGATCCAACATCTCTTATTTCTCCCTTACTGTGGTTTGTCGACCTGGTCTCTTTGGTTGCGCCTGGTCATTTTTATTTTTTTGTGGAATACTTACCTTGTGTTCACGACTCGACCTGCTTCAATATTCATGACCCGACCTGAACGCGTGCACAAATTGACCCAATCTCGTTCAGAACTCTGCCCTTGCTATTTTTTTATCTTAACTATTTTTATGTTGCCTTTGTCTCTGCTAATGGTAACTACTCCCCTGCCTCTACTCGACAACTTCCTTATAGGGACCACTTCTCCATGTTATGTGCGATCACAAGCCAACATGATCCATGCCAGGAATTACCACAAAATAAATTGGTTTCAAGCTAAAATCCCTAGTTTATCATTCATATTCTGGTCCTGTGAATCACTAATGATGATCGAAAATTCCATTGGTAAATTTACTTTCCTAGTGGAAGAAAGCCTGTTACAGAGAGATAAAAATTTCAAATGGATTTTGGTGGAGGTGGACTTTGCTGCTGGCCTTCATGTAGAGGTGGAGCTCAATTAAGGTGGCTTCTCTACTAGGCAATGAATTGACTATTGAGTCATGTGAGGGTGGTCGTGTAAAAAAAGATAAGTTGTGACTACTCGCATGCCTTGTGCACGAATTCATGTGGTCCGTTTTACGTTTGCTCCCTATTTCCTTCATTTGGGCAGGTCGGGTCGTGTGAGGGAACCCAAGGAAATGCATTTGAGTGGGTTGGGTTAGTTCGGGTCAGGTCATGGGATGACACCCAAGGGAATGCGTTCGTGTGGGTGAGGTTGGGTTGTGTGAGGGAAGCTAAGGAAACACATTCTAGCAGGTTAGGTCAGGTCGTGCCATGTGAGGGCGCCCGAGAAAATGTGTTCGGGTGGGTTGGGTCGGGTCAGGTCATGTGAGGGTGGCCCAGGGAAACACATTCGGGAGGGTCGCTTTAGGTTAGGTCATGTGAGGGCACCCAAGGAATGCATTCGATTTGGGTCATGTCGTGTCATGTGAGGGCGCCCAAGGAAACACTTTCAGGCGAGTCAGGTTGGGTCCGGTCGAGTCGTGTCGTGTGAGGCCGCCCAAGGAAACACGTTCGGTCGTGTCGTGTGAGTGTGCCGCAAGGAAACACGTTCGGGTGGGTCAGGTCAGGTCGGGTCATGTCGTGTGAGGGCACCCAAGAAAATGTGTTTAGGCAGGTTGGGCTGGTTCGTGTCGTGTGAGAGCGCCTGAGGAAATACGTTCGGGCAGGTCAGGTCAGGTCATGTGAGGGCACCCAAGGAAACACATTCAAGCAAGCTAGGTTGGTTCGGGTCATTTGAGGGTGCCTAAGGAAACACATTTTTGCGGGTCATGTCGTTTTGTGTGAGGGAACCTAAGGAAATGCGTTCGAGTGGGTCTGGTCGGGTTGTGCCGTGTGAGGGAGCCCAAGGATGTGTTGGATTGTTGTGTGAGGGCAGATCGGGTCGTGCCATGTGAGGGTGCCCAGGGATGTGTTGGATTGGCGTGTGAGGGTGGGTCAGGTCATGTGAGTATCACCTAACATCTCCAAGAGGGATGTGTTGGATTGTAAGCACAATCACAAGATCTAAATGTGAACAAATACGCAACTATATACTTGTAAAACAAGAAATAAAAGAGAATGAAATTGTTGATAAATTGAGTAATAAACCAAGGAGACTCTCTAGGATGCCAAATAATTCAAATTGGGTAAGGATTCCATGTGCATGCACTTGGTTTATCTGAAAATAATTTTCCCTAGTTCGCAAATAAGTCAAATTAGATTGGGAGACCCAAAATTAGCAAAATATTATAAAATATAGTGAAATAGAAGTAAGTGGAGTTAGAAATCAGTTAGAACTAATTAATGACTCTCGCATGCAAAATAATAACTAGTTAAACTTAGTTGAACTCTAAAATAGGATTAAAAGTCAACTTAACAAGGAGAGGACAAAGAAAAATGATGGCTAACTACTTCAAAGTAGGGAGGAAGTGCATAATCACTCTAGGAACGTCTTTGAATTAGGTAGTATGAATTGATGGAGTGGAATTATCCATTTAATCCTCCAACTAGAGTCTACTTAGTGCCACATGTCATCCTAGCTGGTGGTAACCCTATCAAAATAGAAAACCCTAAAAATAGAGAATTTGAAAAATGATAGGGAATTCCCAATAGTGAATGAAAAGTGGTCACATGTGCCCCCAACAATGTATATTGGAAGAGGGTCTAGTGATGGATAGGGTCTGTGCCTTAATGAACTAATTAGTGTAATGCACCCCAACACCACCCCACAACCAACTTATAGGGAGTATGCTATTGAATGAGTCCTAGAAATTATTAGCCAAGTTAAGTACTCATGTACAACAAAAAATAATCAATGAGTCCCAATAATTTGCGACCATGTCAAGTACTCATGAAATAAATTATACAATCCACAATATCAGAAGAGTGAGGTAAAGAGGGACAAACTGGTGGGAAGAAAATCACCTCTCAAAATACAATGAATACTATGTCAACTATGTAGTTGCTATAAAGAAGGATGGTGTTGCAACCCATTTTCCATTTTCTCCCTCGTTCCTTCGATGTTTGGGCAGGTCGGGTCTATTCGGGTCATGTGATGGAGACCAAGGAAACGCGTTCGGGTCGGTTTAAGTTAGGTCATGCTGTATGAGGGCACCCAAGGTAATGCATTCGAGTGGGTCAGGTTGGGCCGGCTCGTGTGAGGGCGCCCAAGGAACACGTTCGGACAGGGTCATGTCGGGTTGTGTGAGTGCGCCCAAGGAAATGCATTTAGGCGAGTTGGGTTAGGTCGTGTCATGTGAGGGTGCCCAAGGAAGCACGTTCATACAGGTCAGGTCATGTCGTATCCAAGGGTATAATTTGCTTGGGGTTATCCTTAGTTGCTCCATAGGATCTGCATTGGGTCATTATCCTTTATTGATGGGGATCTTGATGCCCTGGGCTATTTTTCTCTTTTTTGGAGTTAGCTCTAGTATAACTTTGGAATCCTATATCCAATGGGGTTTTTCTGTTGGAAAAGGTATTTTATAAAATTTTTCCAAACCATTAAGGTTTTTGATGAGTTTATATTTTCCCATGGAGCTTGAATCCTTAGCCACAATTACCAACCCCTAACCCATTTAACCCCCTAAACCTATAAACCACTAACTAATTTAACCCCTAAACCCTAAACCTCCAAAGCCTTAATCCCTAACCCCTAACCCATTTAACCCCCTAAACCCCTACAAACCTAACCCATTTAACCCCTTAAACCCTAAACCCATTAACCCCTAACCCATCAAAGGCACAAGGGAGCAAATGGATAATGGGTCGAATGAACATGCACAAGGCACACGGGCAGTCACAACTTAGCATTTTTTATATGGCCTCCCCCACACGACCTGACAGGAACATGTTTCCTTGGGCACTGTTGAGCCCCAAGATTGTTCTTTCTTTCATCTTACTTCACTCCATTTTCCTTTGTCCATTGTTATCCCAGGCCCAAATGATCAATGAAATTAGTTAAAATTACTTTTAGAATGAATAACATGGCTAACTTGCTAAGTTTTGTGATTTTGTCATTGTAATGCATTTTGAACCGAAACTAGCTACAGAATGCAGACATTCCATAGCTAACTGCCAATTCTACAGTTGTCTTCACGTTCAAGCATGTTCCAGGTGTCCTCTCAGGAAAAGCCACACATGGGTATATTCCACATCATGTCCTCATCGTTCGTTGCTCACCATGAAGAATGAACCGAATTCTGGATGTGGTTTTGGTACGTGGGAACTCATTCAAGGAGGCAGACTCCTAATAGGACTAGGATAGTCCAGATGTCCTTTGTCCCTCTATGCTGCCATCTTTAGAGTTCTAGTACGATTCTGATATGAAAAGACAATGATCCCCGTATTGTTGCAAGTTATGTTATGAAGATTTGATATAAATGCACTCGGGAAACCAAGAGGCTAGCTCTAGATTTTGATTAGATTTCATGGATTGACTGCTATATTTCTGAAGACCGAGAATACTCTGTTTCAAGTTATTTTCCTTTAATGAAGAAGACAACATTGCTTTGAACGCGTTGAGTTGATTTTGAGTTAGATTCCGTTTGGTGGTAGAGGGCCCCTGCCTCCTGAACGGCTTTACTTTCGTAATCTAGATAAGTATCTTAGTTGTTTTCAAGTTTTTGAAGTTTGAGTTCATAGTTAATTTCATTAGTCACTATATAGCTATACTTGTTCTAAGAAACTCTTCCAAAAGATCATGATAATGAATGAAAAATGGCTGTAGTGTTATAGATTTTAATTGCAATTTCTTTTGTTCATTATCACAGTTGAACTTATTCTAGTAAACTCTTCCAAAAAATCATTATGATGGCTAAGGCATGACTGTGATACTGAAGGTTTCAGTTGTTTGTTTACACTAAGTAGCATAGCTGATCTTACTCTTAAAACGCTCTTCCAAAACATCATAACAATGGGTAGGAAATAGTTGTGATGTCTTAGTTTTTAATTGTAATTGCTTTCAGTTTTCATGTTTGCATTTGCATTGAATTGTACAGCCAGGATTGTTCTAAGAAGCTCTTCCAAAACACCATTCATGATGGAAAAAATAGGCTGTAGAATCCCATAGATTAATTGCATGATAACTTAGTTAGGGCACTCCGGAGTCAAATTGCATTCAATTCATGCTCTGTTATTTCGTTTTAAGTTTGATAATGGCTTGTTAGTTTAGCACTGTTTATTGTAGACTGATAGCACTTTAGTTCAGTTCTCACTTAGCTCACTGTATTTACATTCCACATTTAGTTGTCATCCATTGCATATTAAATTACATTAGTTGTTAAACTTAAACACCACAGCCTTCATTATTTACAAAACCTCTTTTGTTGCAAATCTATAATTAACTCATAACCATCTGGACAGAAGATAGTAACAGTCCAGGGCCTGGAGTACTTCTGCAACCTTTTTTTTCATTTCACAAACAAACCTTTCCTCAAAAGACTATTCTAAAAAAATCTATAACCTTTGAGTGAAGTTTAGTGGTGTTAAACTGAGTTGCAGAATAGAATTAGGAGCTAGTTTTAGAATAGAGATCTTTTGATGTTACAAGAGTTCTTTTCCAGATATGCTTCACAAACCTTTAATCATGGATGAGATGTTGTATCATTACAAGTTGATTGTTTAATTGTTTAATTAGGAGAATTTTTACACTTAGCTGTCCATTCCTCAAGCTGTTCCAAAATATCCTTAATGAATGGTTTGGACAAGTTAAATTCATTTTGTGATTCATTTTCTTGAAGTCATTATCAAGCTTTGTATTTTTGCTAAGTCATAGTTTAGGTTTGGTTCTGTCTCAATATTTTCATTTGTCATTTGTCATCAACAAATTAGGCTTCACTCTGTTTTTAACCAGTAGCTTCTTTCCACCAGCATTTAGTTCTTTTCCTTGTGAACATAAAACCATCAAAATACCAAAAACATCATAAAACACTAAACACAACGCAGTAAGAAACAAACACCTAGGCACATACAGTGCACTTCACTTCAGCAGTTTACCAACCCTGGTTGACAATTAAATGAACTCAATTTAGGAGACTAGGTTGAGCCTAAACATTTTGGCGCCGTTGTCGGGGAAGTGAAAACCAGGTAACCTTTGTTTCTTAACTCCCAAAAACAATTATATGCATAGAGCGAGAGACTCAAGGGGTAGATTCATAAGCAGCAGAAGCAGAAGTTTGATTCCTAGAACACCACTTGTTTCACCTAGACCAAGAGCTAGTACACCTTCAACTCAGACCCACATTCCATTCTTTACTGATCCTGGACTTCTAGAAGACCTAAGATCAGATATTCCATTAGAGAAACCTTCCACTTCATCCACTGAACCTGCCTTAGAAGAAGATCCAAAGACTCATGTTAGGGACACAAACTTTTCCACTTCCACAGGAGAATCAACCATGGCAGAAGAAGGGGGAGGAGGAGTCTTTAATGGGAACACACATTATTTGGAGGGGGTAGAGGTAGAGGTAGAGGAGAAGGAGGTAGAGGTGCAGAAGGAGGAAGAGGTAGAAAAGAAATGGGAAGCTCTTTTGGGTTTCCTATAATAGATGAAGAAACCAATACAACCATGAAAAGCATTTCACCCTCTGTCCTTCCAAACTTCTATGGACTTAAAACTGAAGATCCTGAAACCTTCCTATTTGAATTTGAAATCCTGTGTAGAACTTATGACTACTTACAAGATGCTCAAAAACTTAAACTATTTCATTCAACATTGAAAGGAGCAACATTGAAGTGGTTTATGAGTTTGATCAACAGTTCTATTAGGACATGGGAAGACATGAAACAAGAATTTCTAGAGAGGTATTTGGATTATTGTATGCCGGTCAATCATAAGGAATAAGTGTTTAAGATGTTACAAAAAGAAGATGAAAATTTGGAAGATTTGTTGGAAAGATTTCATTACAACATCAAAAGAGAAAAAATGGAAAACTTAGATCAAGACACCTTAAAAGCTCTTTTGTTGAAAAAAATTAGGGATGAATGGTTGGATATCCTTAACATGATGGGAAAAGGGGATATATCACAGCTCACATTACCTGAAATATCTGAGTTATGTATCAACATTTCAAGAGGGAAATCTAAAACTGTAAAAGGTCCAAGAGATCCTGCTCTTGCAAGGGAAAGTAAGTCTGCTTCTGGGACAATAAGTAGGTCAGAAATAGGACATATGCTTGATGATTTCAAATCTGACATCTTAGGGAGTCTTAGTGAAAAAATAGACACCCTTAAGATACAAAACAAGCAAAAAGCTGAATCTGATGCCTTGGCAATCTTTTGTCCCAAATGTAGAAAGAAACATGCCTTGAGAGAGTGCCCTTTGGATGTAAAAGTTGTAGAGACCTGTGTCATTTGTTCTGAAAAAAATGAGACCAAGAATTGTCCTTCTCTTCCTGGTCTCAAAGTTGTCTTTCAAGAGGAAACTCCTACATATTCCACAGAATCTCTCAATTTTGTCTCTAGAAGGCCTTGGCAGGGACCTCAAACACAAGGATTCTATGATCAAATGTATAACCAACCTCCACCTTGGAATTCTTGGCAGCAACCTTGGCCTCAATTTCAAAATCAATCTCAAGCTTGGGCACAAGGAGCACAAAATCCCTATGGAAGATACTCTCAGTACTATCAGTATCCACCATCCTATCCACCATACCCACATTTTCATCCTCAAAATCCTCAACAAAATCCTCAACAACATCATCAAAACCTACCACATCAAAATCAACCACTTCCATTACCATTTCCTCAAAAATCAAATCAGTTGCCTGCTCAACCCATACCAAACCCCAATAATAAAAATCCTCAGAACACATACATGATAGAAGGCCAATAGTTTCCAACTTATTTAATTACTCCTTTAGACCTTAGTGATGTTCAACTTAGGTCTGGAAGAATACTTGAAAAGAGGAAACCTTCTGTGATCATCCAAGAATAAGATAACTCTGAGGAAGATTCTCTACAGGTGAATAAAAATCTTGAAGAAGATACATCTTTTCAGGACCCAAACATTGAAAAATTAAAGCAAAAAGAACCAATAATTTCAACTCCTGTATTAGAGCAGCCATCAACATCTACTTCTATACCTCCCTTTCCAGAAAGATTACAAATTGATAGAGGTGTAGAAAAACAAATTATGGTGCCTAATTATGATTTCCTAGATGAGCTGAGAAATGTTTGCATTAAGATTCCATTATTACAAGCCATCAAGGAAATTCCTATTTTAGCCAAAACAATAAAGGAGTTGAGAATGAAGAAAACAAGAAAAAGAATAAGAGAGACAAAGAAAATTCAACTGGCAGGAAAAATAGCAGACATTATGATGGGTAAGATTGCTATTCCAAAGTATCTAGACCCAGGAAATCTAGTTGTTAAAATTCACATCAATGGAATTGAAATCCAAAACACACTCATTGATTTAGGAGCAGCAATCAATATCATGAGTAGACAAATCATGGATAAACCGAAACTTCCTAATCTTCTCTTTACACCCACACTATTACAATTAGCAGACAGATCTGTGATCAAACCAGATGGGGTAATAGAAGACATTCCAGTGTCCCTAGATTCTTGGGAGTACCCTGTGGATTTCATGATCCTAACTCCTAAGAATAATCTAGGAGGACATCCTGTTATATTAGGAAGACCTTGGTTGGCTACAGTTGATGCTTTCATTAGTTGTAGATCCGGTGATATGTACATCTCTGATGGTAGTTCAACTAAGAAATTCACTTTGTATCCTCCAGCTAGGACAATTACAGATTTAGATGATACTCAATGGATAGAGGATGAAGAAGACTTACAACCTCTCTTCACAATTTCAGAAATTAGTGAAAATAATCAAATTCTGAATACTCTAGAAAACTTTGAATCCTCTTCAGAATACAAACATGAACCATTTCAAGAGGGATCCAACATTGAGTTTTTGTCAACAAGGCATATGTCTCTTCATTCTATGGATAAATTTGGCAGCTCTACAAGTGAGATATTTCCAGGCAAAACTTTGAACATAAACAAGAACCTAGAAAAATCTCAACAAGAAGAGTTAGTCAAAGTATTACAGAGACATTCTTCTGCATATGCATGGGAGTATAATGACATGAAAGGGATAAGTCCCAAGACTTGCACTCATCACATCTATATAGAGGAAAATTGTAAACCAATCAGACAACCTCAAAGACGGATGAATCCAAATCTTAGGGAGATTGTTAAAGAAGAATTGCAAAAATTGTTGAATGTCAACTTCATCTATCCCATTTCAGATAGTCAATGGGTTTCTCCTTTGGTAATTGTACCAAAGAAAAATGGTAAATGGAGGGTATGTGTTGACTACCGGGAATTAAACAAAGCTACTCTTAAAGACCATTTTCCCTTACCTTTCATAGATCAAGTGTTAGATACATTAGCTGGCAAAAAGTACTTCTCATTCCTAGATGGGTTTAGTGGTTAAAACCAAATCCAAGTAGCACTTGAAGATCAAGACAAATCCACATTTACCTGTCCTTGGGGTACCTATGCTTACCAAGTATTGCCATTTGGATTATGCAATGCACCTGCAACATTCCAAAGAGCAGTATTAGGAATTTTTTCAGATCTAATACATGATTGTGTAGAGGTATACATGGATGATTTCATAGTTTATGGAAACACTTTTGAAGAAGCTTTAGAAAACTTGGAAAAAGTCTTAAAGAGATGTCAAGAAGCAAACCTTTCACTTAGTCATGAAAAATGTTTTATGATGTTTACTGAAGGTATTTTTTTAGGGCATCACATTTCAGGGGATGGGATTAGAGTTGATGAGTCAAAAGTTGAAGTCATCTCTAACTTATCTATTCCAAGTTGTCAAAAAGATGTTAGGATTTTTCTTGGATTTACAGGATATTATCGAAGATTTATAGAAAACTTCACTAAGATAGCATCTCCACTCTTCAAATTACTTACCAAAGACTGTGAATTCAAATGGAATTCTGATTGCCAGTTAGCCTTTGAGACCCTGAAAACAAAAATTTCTGAAGCACCCATTTTAAGGGGACCTAACTGGAAGTTACCTTTTCATATTTCAACAGATGCCTCAGATACAGCTCTAGGAGCAGTATTGGGACAAAAAGACCTGATTCCTTATGCCATCTACTATACCAGTAAAAATTTGACTCCCGCAGAGTTAAACTATACTGTAACTGAAAAAGAGTTTTTAGATGTTGTTCATGCCATAAACAATTTCAAACACTATATAACAGGCTATGAAACTTTTTTTCACACAGATCATTCTGCAATTAGATACTTAATGAACAAATCAATTACTAATGGCAGAGTCATAAGATGGTTATTGCTTTTACAAGAATTCAACATTACCATTCTAGATAGGCCTGGAAAACAAAACACAGTAGCCGATTTCCTATCTAGACTCCAAAACATCAAAGATGACACTCCAGTTGAAGATCAATTTCCTGATGAATATCTTTTTGCAATTTCTACTCAAACTCCTTGGTTTGCTGACATTGCTAATTGTTTAGTTTCAGGAAAATTTCCTTCAATAATGAATGCAAGAGATAAAAGAAAAATCATTTGTGACAGTGCAAAATATTCATGGGTTTCTAATGAGTTGTACAAGACAGGTCCAGATTTGATCATTAGGAGATGTGTTCGGGAAGATGAGATGCCTGAGATTCTCAAAGCATGTCATGATGAACCCTTTGGCGGACACTTTGCTGATAAGAGGATAGCCTATAAGATCCTTCATTTAGGATATTATTGGCCATCCTTGTTTAAAGATGCTAAAGAGTATGTCAAAAGGTGTGACAGTTGCCAAAGGGTAGGGAAACCTTCTCCTTCAGGTGAGATGCCATTACAACCTCAGGTACATATTGAACCTTTTGAAAAATGGGCTTTGGATTTTGTAGGACCTATTACTCCTCCATCAAGACAAAAGAGATATATATTAGTTTGCACTGATTTTGTTACCAAATGGGTAGAGGCCAAGCCATTACTTTTTGCTAATGAAGCATCTGTAGTTACTTTTCTTTTTGAGGATATTTTTACTCGTTTTGGTGTCCCAAGGGAAATTGTTACAGATCAAGGAGCTCAATTTACATCAAGGCTAGTGGAAAAAATGATGGAGAGGTACAAAATCAGGCATAGAAAATCTACTCTTTATCATCCACAAGCAAATGGTCAAGTGGAATCTACCAATAAGGTCATTGAAGGAATCCTAACAAAGACTGTTCATTTACATAGAAGAGATTGGGTAGATAGGCTTCCTGAAGCCTTGTGGGCCTATAGAACTACATGGAGAAACACAACAGGCCATACTCTTTATGAACTTGTTTATGGAAAGCAAGTTTTGTTTCCCATAGAGTTCCAGATTCAAACTTTCAAAATGGCAGTTCAGCTAGGACTTGATTTAACAGAGGCACAAAAGCATAGATTGGAGTAGATTAATGAATTGGATGAGATCAGACAAGATGCAGTTCAGAAAACAAGTCTAGTCCAACAACAAAGGACTAGATGGCATGACAAGTACATCAAAGAGAAGAAGTTCAAAGAAGGTGACTAGGCTCTCTTGTTTGATTCAAAATTCAAGGATTTTCAAGGTAAATTTCAAACACATTGGCCTGGGCCATATGAAATTGTTGAAATTTTGACAATGGAGCAGTAAAAATCAGGACAATAGATGAAGAAGAGGTCACTTTTCTTGTGAATGGTCATAGATTGAAGCTGTATCACAAACCACTCTCAAGAGAAGAATTTTTCAAGAAGTTCCAGGAAAACAGTGATGTGAAGTTAATGAAGAAGAATCTTTCTTCTTCATCAACTTGATTGAATTTTCTGAAGCATTTCTTTAATATATATATATATATATATATATATATATATATATATATAAAGTATAAACATGAAAACCAATCACTGATTGGCATGTTTATACAGAAAATATAGGGTGAAAATCAGAATCTTTCTGACACTCTAACTTTTCCATTTTGTTTCTGCAAGCAGTTGTTACAGAATCATAAGTTCAGATCCATTGCACTTATGATCCATCTCATTTCATTTCATTCCATTTACTTATCCATCCATACTCCATTTCATTCATTCATTTATACTTCACTTCATTCCATATTTCATTCATCTCATTCCATACTTCATCCACCTCATTTCCATATCAAAATTTAAAGTTTGATGTTTTTCTGCAAATGAATAACACATGTCATGGATTGCAGGCTATTTACTATATTCTTCCACTCCATTTCATAAATTATAATCCATCCCACTCCATCATTCACTTCATACATATCCCATTATACCATATTTCATCATTTATCTCCACTCATTCCATATAATATTCCACTTATATTCCAAACCACTCCATTCCATGATTAAAATTCTCTACAGGTACATTCTGCAGCTAAACAGACATTCTGCAGCTAATCAGACTTTCCGCAGCCAAGCAGTCATTCCGCAGCTACAGATCCTGAAGGCACTGATCAACAGACATTGAATTGCAACAAGATAATCCAATATATCCATGGACAAGAAAAATTAAGAAGGATTATGAGGACTCACAAAGTAATGGTTTCCAGAGGAGAACAAAGTATATAGAGACCACAAAAAGCAGGTGAAAAGCAAAGGTAAAAAGTTTTGATTATAATGGCATATCATAAACTTTAGTATAGTTTTAGTTATGAATCATTTGAAAAGTTGTTTTGATTATTTTTATTGATCATGCCAAATATACCCTCCGCAAAACTTTGGATAAAAATCCTTCATTTCAAATCCTATACCCGATCATTATCTAAGCGGTTAAATGCTGAAGTAATTGATTTTCTCACGTCACCCAGCCAAATCATTTAATGATGATTTTTGAATCCGTTGTAAAATATCTCCACGGTATTTTCACTCATTGATTTGTTTTCTTCACCTCACTTCATTAACTCGTTCCGTAACCACTCCCTATTACTCCATCCCGTAGCCAACCCTTCATCATTTCATTCTGTAAAACAGAGGTATCTCTATCACCGTGAACAGAGGTATATTAGTTTGAAAGTTGAAGCCACTATCACCATGAGCAAAGGTATATTAGTTGAAAGTTGAAGCCACTGTCACCGTGAGCAGAGGTATATCAGTTTGAAATTTGAAGCCATTGTCACCATGGAACAGAGGTATATCAGTTTGAATATTGAAGCACTGTCACCGTGAAGCAAAGGAGTATTAATTTGAGGGTTGAAGTCATTGTCTCCGTGAGCAGAAAGAATACTAATCTGAAGATTGAATTAGAAATTATGGGCCTCATTGTGAGGACTGAACCAGTGGGCACAAAATACCTGGAAGGATACCCTCAAAGCAGAGAAATGTTGCAATAGGCAGGATGGCTGCAATTCCTTGAGAAATTTAATGGCTTTCACAAAGAAGTTACTAAAACATTTGCAAGGTCATTCAAAGGAGCCGAGGTTGAAGTTGGAGATGTTAAATTCACTGTCACAGAGGTTTTTATTGCAGAAGCAACAGGATTGCTTAGACATGGAGAAATATGGTTTAAGAACAAAGAATTTCATAATTAATCATGGAAGCAGATCCTCAAATCACCAGTTATGGATGTCACTGTGTTTAAAAAGGGAATTCCAAGATCTGCATTAAAGAATAAATGGAGAAACATATTGCTTATTCTACAAAAATTTATCACTTGTGAAGGTAGATATGGTACTTTTTATGTTTACCATATTAGGTTGATAATGCATTTTCTGGAAGAAGAGCTTAATTTGCCCTATTTCTTGCTTCAAAGTTTAAAAAAGATGGCTTCAAGTGTTCAGAGGAGAGTCGAATTCCTAGAAACAAATCTATACCATCATGGCTTGGTTAAGATTTTAATTGAACACCATTTAGCCAAAACAAAAGATACTTGGGATAATTTCTTGATGAGAAATCACTTTGAGGAACCAAAAGAGCCTTCACCTGAACATCAGCCTACAAAGAAAAGCAGAAAATGGAGAGCCTCTAAAATTGAAACTGATAAAGCAATTGAAGATAGCAGTGAAGAAATAATCTCTGAGAAGTTGACCCAGATTAAGAGACAGCTTAAGGAAGAGAGGGTAATCAGAAAATCTGCCACAGAAAAAGGAGAGGGATCATCCCAGCCAAGAAGAAGCCATAGACTCAGGGGGAAACTAAGGAAAACACAGATCAAACAAACCGGGGTGATAAACATAGAAGATGAGGAAACATCTATTGAAGAAGATGTTGAAGACAATTTTAATGAAGAAACCCCTAAAATTGACCCTGCACAGGAAGAAGTTTATGACTATGTTGAAACATTGGAAAGGAAAGCTTCAGAGAGTAGAGATAGAACCCCTAGTCCTCCACTGTTCGAAATAGATGTGTTAAGAAGAGATAGGTATGAGCTGGAAGTACTTAATAGACATATCAGAACTGAGAATGATATTCTGAAGGAACAAGTCAAACTCAAAACCAGTATGAACTCAACCCTGTCTCTACAAATGGACAAAGTGGAAAAGGCTAATGAAAAGTTTAAAAAGAGGAACAAGAAGTTAATCAGGGCACTTACCAATTTAAGGTTCAAGTTAGTCATCAGGAAGCCCAGAAGACCTTTAACTTCCAGGCAAAGAAGAAGAAGAGGGTTGGATGTTCTTGCAGAAGTCTCTGAGTTTATGGAATAAGTTGCATGAGGACATGCAAGAAGTCAGCAGTGGGGGTATGTTGAGCCCCAAGATTGTTCTTTATTTTATCTTACTTCACTCCATTTTCCTTTTACTATTTTTATCCCAGGCCCAAATGATCAATGAAATTAGTTAAAATTACTTTTAGAATGAATAACATGGCTAAATTGCTAAGTTTTGTGATTTTGTCATTGTAATGCATTTTGAACTGAAACTAGCTACAGAATGCAGACATTCCGTAGCTAACCACCAATTCTGCAGCTGTCTTCACGTTCAAGCATGTTCCAGGTGTCCTCTCAGGAAAAGCCACACATGGGTATATTCCACATCATGTCCTCAACGTTTGTTGCTCACCATGAAGAATGAATGGAATTCTGGACGTGGTTTTGTACGTGGGAACTCACACAAGGAGGAAGATTCCTAATAGGACTAGGATAGTCCAGATGTCCTTTGTCCCTCTACGCTGCCATCTTTAGAGTTCTAGTACGATTTTGATATGAAAAGACAATGATCCCCGTATTGTTGCAAGTTCTGTTATGAAGATTTGTTATAAATGCACTCGGGAAACCGAGAGACTAGCTCTAGATTTTGATTAGATTTCGTGGATTGACTGCTATATTTCTGAAGACCGAGAATACTCTGTTTTAAGTTATTTTCCTTTAATGAAGAAGACAACATTGCTTTGAACGCGTTGAGTTGATCTTGAGTTAGATTCCGTCTGGTGGTAGAGGGCCCCTGCCTCCTGAACGACTTTACTTTCGTAATTTAGATAAGTATCTTAGTTCGTTTTCAAGTTTTTGAAGTTTGAGTTCATAGTTAATTTCATTAGTCACTATAGCTATACTTGTTCTAAGAAACTCTTCCAAAAGATCATGATAATGAATGAGAAATGGCTGTAGTGTTATAGATTTTATTTGCAATTCCTTTTGTTCATTATCACAGTTGAACTTATTCTAGCAAACTCTTCCAAAAAATCATTATGATGGCTAAGGCATGACTGTGATACTGAAGGTTTCAGTTGTTTGTTTACACTAAGTAGCATAGCTGATCTTACTCTTAAAACGCTCTTCCAAAACATCATAACAATGGGTAGGAAATAGCTATGATGTCTTAGTTTTTAATTGTAATTGCTTTCAGTTTTCATGTTTGCATTTGCATTGAATTGTACAGCGAGGATTGTTCTAACAAGATTTTCCAAAATACCATTCATGATGAACGAAATAGGCTGTAGAATCCCATAAATTAATTGAATGATAACTTAGTTAGGGCACTCCGGAGTCAAATTGCATTCAATTCATGCTCTGTTATTTCGTTTTAAGTTTGATAATGGCTTGTTAGTTTAGCACTGTTTATTGTAGACTGGTAGCACTTTAGTTCAGTTCTAGCTTAGCTCACTGTATTTACATTCCACATTTTAGTTGTCATCCATTGCATATTAAATTACAATAGTTGTTAAACTTAAACACCACAGCCTTCATTATTTACAAAACCTCTTTTGTTCCAAACCTATAATTAACTCATAATCATCTGGACAGAAGATAGTAACAGTCCAAGGCCTGGAGTACTTTTGCAACCTTTTTACCATTTCACAAACAAACCTTTCCTCAAAAGACTATTCTAAAAATCTATAACCTTTGAGTGAAGTTTAGTGGTGTTAAACTAAGTTGCAGAATAGAATTAGGAGCTAGTTTTAGAGTAGAGATCTTTTGATGTTACAAATGTTCTTTTCCAGATATGTTTCACAAACTTTTAATCATGGATGAGATGTTGTATCATTACAAGTTGATTGTTTAATTGTTTAGTTAGGAGAATTTTTACACTTAGCTGCCCATTCCTCAAGCTCTTCCAAAATATCCTTAATGAATGGATTGGACAAGTTAAGTTCATGTTGTGATTCATTTTATTGAAGTCATTATCAAGCTTTGCATTTTTGCTAAGTCATAGTTTAGGTTTGATTATGTCTCAGTATTTTCATTTGTCATTTGTCATCAACAAATTAGGCTTCACTCTGTTTTTAACCAGTAGCTTCTTTCCATCAGCATTTAGTTCTTTTCCTTGTGAACATAAAACCATCAAAAGACCAAAAACATCATAAAACACTAACACAACGCAGTAAAAAATAAACACCTAGGCACATACAGTGCACCTCACTTCAGCAGTTTACCAACCCTGGTTGACAGTTAAATGAACTCAATTTAGGAGACTAGGTTGAGCCCAAACAATATTATACTTCAATTCTGCATCTCGGAGCACTTTAATGAAATATGCTACAGGTTGTTCATACTTTTCTTCATTTCTTTGTAATAACACAACAACAATTGTTGAAGCAGACGCAAATGAGAAAATTTGAAATGGCTTCAAATAATCTGGACTAATTAGAACAGGCGCTTCCTTTAAAGCTTCCTTAATCCTTTGAAAAGATTCCCTTTCTTCTTTGTCTCACTTCACCTCAGCATCCTTTTTCAGCATATCTGTTATTTTCTTGACGATCTCTGCGTAATTAGGAACAAACCTTCTTAGAAATTTATTTTTTCCAAGAAACCTATAAATATCTTTCTTACTTCGGGGCAGTGGAATTGACTGTATTGCTTCGACCTTTGCTGGATCAATCTTCACTCCTTGTTTGGAAACAATATGTCCTAGCAGTTTACCCTCTTCCAGAGCAAACAAAGATTTTTTAGGATTCAGCGATAACCCATACTTCCTACACTTCAGGAAGGCTTTCTGCAAATGCTGTAGATTTTCCTCATCAGAATTTGAAAAAATTGTGACATCATCCAGATAAACAACCACAAACTCATCTCCCACAAATGCAATTTCCATCGCTCTTTGGAACGTATCCCCCACATTCATTAGGCCAAACGGCATCCTGGCATACATGAATGTCCCCCAGGGTGTAGTGAAAGCAGTTTTCTTTTGATCTCCCTTCTCCACAGCAACCTAATTATACCCTGAAAAACCATCCACCATAGATAATCTGTAAGCCCCAGTGACTTTTTGTAAGACAAAATCCATTTTCGGCAAAGGATAATTATCTTTCAATGAAGCCCTGTTCAAGTTCCTGAAATCTACGCACAGCCTTATATCTCCATTTTTCTTTCTGACTGGTACAAGATTGGAAACCCAATCTGAATATCTGAGAGGAACAATTATTTTGGCCTACAACAATTTCTTTATCTCTTTTTCAATCGGGACCAACAACAAAGGATTGATTTGTCTGAGTTTTTGTTTATGCAGTTTGACTTCATATTTCAGTGGGATTTTATGCTGTATAATACTCTGATCATAAGTCTTCAAGTCATCATATGACCAGGAAAATACATCCTCAAATTGTTTGAACATATCTATGTACCTATGTTTATAGTCCTTCGGAAGGCCTTTGAACAATTTTACCATTTTAGGCTCTTATTGAGTTCCCAAATTACAATCTTCCACATTATCATCTTGCTGTGCTTTCTTCTGATTTACTGCCAGATCATTAGCGTCAAACAGTCTTTCGAGAGGCACCAAGCCTCTTGGAAAAACATTGTCTTTCAACTGAATAATCTCCTGACCACCAATCTTCTTTTTCAGTCTTACCAGCCAACTCATCTTCATCAGTTTCCAAATCAATCTGATGATCTTCAAAATCCTCAATCATCAACAAATATTGCTTAATCTGTTCATCATCCTCAAAGACCTGCCAATGTTTGACATTGTCAGGGATTGAGGGCCTATGTCTCATCTCAATCTCATACCTTAGTCTTGGACTAATTGGAGGTTTGAATGTACTAGCTGCAACTGCTAAAGAATCTACCATTCTATTCTCTTCTCTTGGGATAAACTGTAGGTTAAAATCTTCAAATTAGTTTTCAATTAAATCCCAGACCTCATTCCTATATGCTCTTAACCTTGGATGTTTAGTTTGACACAAATTCTTAATTTGTCTTATGATCAATTCAGAATCACCAAACACGGTCATAGACTGAAATCCCATTTGTTTAGCTATCTGAAGACTAATGATTAACGCTTCATATTCAGCTACATTATTAGTGGACTCAAACTCCAATTTCAAATAAAAAGGTACAAGATTACCTTCCGGAGATACAAAAATGAAACCAACTCCAGTACCTTCTTTAGAAAACGCGCCATCAAAATAACACTTCCAAAGTCTGTTTGAATGCAACTCCTTATGTACAATGGCTGAAGAGAGCTACCCTTGTGATTCTTCAGCGAATTCTGCATCTTCATGCAGCATGAAACAAGAGAGGTCATCCTTCTCTTGGCCATAAATAGGTGAATTACCTACATCTTTCTTAGTGGCAGTTTTTTGAAATCTAGTTTCTCTATACAACCTCCTTTCTTCCCCATTAAAAACAGGAATGATAGCATATGTAAAATCCAACTTCAAAACTCCTCCAAGCTTTGCCCCCCAAGATCTAGATAATAACATACCAAATCTGGCTGGAATGTCTGCCACTACCACATCCATCATAATGCTCTTGGCCGGGATTTGAGCCAATGAAACAACCATATCTTTAATAAGACCCACACACTTCACCCTTTTTGAATCAAAAGAATAAAGATCTCTGTATGGCTTAGTGATTTGTAAATTTAACTCTTTCATCACACACAATGGCTTCAGATTGTGGGATGCGCCAGAATCTAGCATACAATTGTGTAAAACAAAATCATGTAGCAGAAGAGATATCTAAAAAGGAGGGATGAATGAATCTACCTCTTCAACATGAGGCCCGAAGGTAACCACTGGTTTTTCTTCCTGCAGATTTACTATATCGCCCACTTCATCAGACTGAGAAAAATTGATAAACTCTGCAATCTCCTTCTCATAACCAGGTGTTTTTATTAACTCCAGAAGAGTACTTGAATTTTTACTTTCTCCAACTCTTTCGACAAACTGAAAGTTTGATTTTGTTTTGTCAACTTTTCAGGTTCTTCTTGATTTTTATTGGAATTTGGGCCTTGATTTTTATTGGAATTTTTTCTTTTTCTTCATTAATGGGCTGTTTCCCCTTATCTTATTTCTTAATCTGATTTTTCTGTAATGGAGTCGCCATTGGAGAAGGTACCGATTCTGATTCCTTTTCCTCATCATCTTGAGTTCTTAACCTCTTTTTTGACCTCAAATTGTATTTTTTATGTAATTCTGATTGCATGAAGTCCGTGAACTATCTGCAATAGTCATCCATCTCTTCTTGATCGAATGAAATATCATTTTTTTCATTTTCTTCCACTCCTTATTCCTCTGTTTCTTCTTCTGTTTCATCGTCTTCCATGTACACAGCCGAAATTCGAGCATCATCCTCTTTCTCATCATCATCATCTGCTGAACGGGATGGATCTGCTTCTATATACAAAGGTGCTTTCTCCTGATCTTGATCTTTCCTTTCTCTTTGTAGAATCTGCAGGGGCTACTTTTTAAATTGGGGATTAAAAACCCCTCTATTTTGTCTTGCAGGCTTATTATCTATTTCCAACTTCACCAATTTATTAGACAATTTTTTTATGATCTTAATCATATCGTCAATTCTCTAATCTTGAGATGAGGCTTCTTCTTTAGCTTTTCCTTTATCTTGAACTTTACCAGCAGCGGACATATTAGCCTCAATCTCCAGAGCATCAGTTTGAATCTGCTCCAAAGTAGGGGACCTTCTTTCTCTCAATGTGAAACTGAACTCTGGCTCAAATGCACCAGCGAAAACAACCCTTGCTCTAATAGGAGGAGGCTTCGTTTCCGCAGGCAAACTATTATACAATTTGTTAAATCTTTTCACAAAATCACTCATATTTTCATCAAATTTCTTCTTTATTGCATTAAATTCTGTCAAAGAATAACCGTGGTCCCTCTTTTCGCCCCACCTCTCGATGAAACGTCTTTCTAGGGTATCCCAATCATTTATGGTACCATTAGGCAATCCTTTAAACCATTTCCTTGCCTCTCCACTTAGAGACTGAACAAAAAGTCTCATTACAACGTCCAAATGTTCAACATTTAAATTCTCAGCAAATGTGCAAAACAGGGGCAAGTGCTGCTCTGCAGTTATTTCCTCTTCACCAGTAAATATAGGGAGTAACTTGAGATACTCCTGAGGCATATCATGCAGTGGTTGGGGTAGATTTAATGGTGCATATCTATTCATCAAGACAGCAGGGGCCGCCATGTTTATGCCCGGATTAACTGCTCCTTGAGCAGGGGTAAAATGAATACCAGTTGTAGGTGGGGGTGAATGAGGTGGAACAACTGATATAGGAGTTGGAGTATGAACGATTGCAGAAGAGCTGGCAGCTGTATGGGGCTGAGTTTCTGTAAAATGGAAAGACACAAACTCCAAAGATTGCTCTTCTAACGTAGGTTCTTGAAAATGAATGGGTGATGGTGGGGATTCTTTTTCCGAGAAAATGAGTTTCCTGGAAATATTCTTGGATGATGGAGTGCGTGAACTGTTGCCTGGTGTGAGCAGCGTATTTTCTGGTGTATCAAATATTTTTGGTTTCTGGCCCTTCTTCGAAACGAGCTTCTCAGGATCAGACAAAACAGGAACTTTTTGCTGAGATGTATCCGACCTCGTGTGAGGTTTCTTAGGAGCCAGAGCTATTTTAAAACAAACACAGCTTATTATTTCCTCCTCTCTGAACAACCAGAGGAAATGTAAAACAAAACCCAGGGAAATCTTCGAACCTTCGTTCCCCGGCAATGGCGCCAATTTATGTTGTACCTTGAGAAACAATTCCTTGCTGTGTAAAGGAATCTGTGCTCAAGACATTATCTGATGATGTCACAAAATTATTATATATCTGTCTTTGTATTAAAAACCCTTAAACATTGATTCTGTAACTTTCAAATATCAAACCCATACATGTTTTTGCAATGCCATATTCCACTTATACTGAAATGAATGAATGGAAGAAAATGAGAAGAGGATTTCAAACTGATACGTTGTTTAGAACAGAATCTACCACTTCAAAACCCAGAAGAATTATGTAAAGATAAAGTTAAAATAGAGGAGCGCACATTAAGGTTTGTTTAACTCTTACATACACATGTATAAAGAGACCCGCTGCTCAAATTACTCTATTTCATTCATAGATATTAAAACATTATGTAAACTGGATAAACTTTCAACATAAACAGAATAATAGAAACCGGCATACTTCTTTCATTGATTTGCAATTCTCAGTACAAAATTTTGCTTCAAGGTTCAAAAAACTGGGAACCTTCATCTTTCTTGAAATGGTCTTTAAATACAGTATCACAAGACAGTTTCCAATAATGAAACTGATTCTAACTGCCCAAACTAATTCTAACTGCTTGAACTACTGACTGTTACGGAGGCACATGCCTTGAAAAGGTCTTATTACATTTACATGATTTTGAGAAATAACATAATGATAATTTGAAAACTTCTAATCTATGAGAACAACTGCTCTTGAAGCGGTTGTTGAATCAACGGCTACTTTTGGTTGAGCCGTCGGGACCTCTTTTGTTGAGTCTATTGAAAATTTCTTGCACTTCTTCCATAGCTCATTTTGAGTGGTCGAGGAACTTTTGAAACTTTGATATTCTATCCTGAACGCCACAATTTGACTGTGTGTTGGTTTTCCTGTAAAGAGATTCTTCACCATCCATAGCAAATTGAAATGCCTAAGCAAGAAGTTAAACACAGTTTCCCCTTTTAAGATTTGTGTCTTTTCGTGCCTATTATCTGCCTTACTTTTTGCTAATGTTAACTAATCTTCATAAAACTTCCATGACATAATATTTCCTTTCTCAGTCTAGCATGAAGGTAAACATGTTCTGGTCAATTTTAAAATGATATATCAAACTTCTTTACTGTCTCCTTGATTCCCAGTAACCTTTTCTCTACAACCTTCCGAAGATCATTCTTAATTATCATCTTATTAACTTCCTCGGCATAAAAGTATCTGTCTTGTATTCCAATATCTTCTACTTCTTCGTCTGATTTGGAATTGATAAAATTTATAAACTTTCTAGCCCAATTTTTTCATTTAATGGCCGTCTGCTTTTCAGATAATATCTCCTCTTCATGTTCTAAGATGAGGCTTTTCTCTTTAGCAACTATATTCAGAGAATTCCAATTTGACTTCATTTCTGAAATAATCTCACCCCAAATGATATCTTTAGCTTTTATAAGTGAGATATTACCTTTTAACTTCTCCTTGAGATCTTTAATTTCATCTTCAGCCTTCTGTAATTTCTGCTTATTCTCATTCGCTTTATCTTCTAGTGCCTGCATGATCTTGGTGGCCGTTTCTAACTCTGATTGAGCCTGCTTTCGATCTCGTTCTGCCATCTTCAATTCTGTGCTGAGCTGAACAATCTGTGCTATAGGGTCTGCATCACCTGTAGGAAAAACAAATGTACAAGTATGATTTTCAATATGGTTTTGTAATGAAATAGCAGTCTGCTTTACTTTAGTCAACTCTTCATCTTTCTGTAACAATTGCCGACACAATTCTTCTTTCTCTTTTTCCACTTCTGGTACTTCTGCAGCCATTGAATGTTCTGCAGTAGGTAACTTCAACTTCCTTCTTAGGGTGGATATTTCTATTTCTGCACTCTTCATGAGCTCCTGCACCACAACCTTGTCATTCGGATCTACACCAATCTTCATGATAATATTTTTTAACTCTTCGTTTTGAACTGATAAGGCCCTTGAATTGGCCTTTTCCATTCTGAACTGTTTGATAACTTTTGTAAGCATGTTTTTAGCTTCAACCGCTGTGGCATTAGTCTTAGTTAAATCATTAACAATTAACTGTCCAGTCTGCATATGAAGGTTCATATTATCCCACAGTGGGATCTTCTTAACATCCATAGTTATATTTACCTCATTGAAACTGCTTGAAGATCCAAGGGACATCCCTGTTGGATGTGTTAGAGCCATTCTAAATTGATCCTTTTCAAGGTCCATTACAGTCAACAACCTAGTCTGATCAGCATCTATATGATGCTCCGCCTGAGCCTCTACATTAGCTTTTATTCTCTGATTTCTTTCTTCAATCTGTGTAAATATTTGTTTGACTGAATGCATCTTCTCTAAGCAAAGTTCATGGTGTCTAGGAGAAGAGGGGACATTTTGTTCCTCATTGATATGGAAGGTAAAACCAGGTGAGTTTGAAGAATGATCTTCAACCAATTTGGTTCTCTTTTCCTCTCTTGGCTCTTCGTCATCTACTTCAACAACATCGTCCCTACCTCTTTTTTTTCCCTTTAAATTATAACAGGTGTTTGAATACTCGTTTTTGATGTATTTAATTCACCTGGGTTCGCCAGCTTCTCCTGATCAGGTCTGCTTACATGAGAAAACGCAGAATATCCATTCTCAATTCTTCTCTGGGAAATCAATCTATGCAGATCATATGACCATTTTTCTCCTAGTAGCAAATGTGTCTCTTCCAACATTTTAGATACTTCATCAAAATCTTGCCTCATATTGACCACGAAATCTCCCACACTCATAGGCAATTTATACATAAAACCTTTCTTCATGGGAAGAAAGTGCACCTGATTCACATTAAGGCTCTGTCTTATGAATTCCAAGGCGAAAAGCCACATATGTACAAAAGTCGGGAGCCTATAAGGCTCAATGCTACCTCCATACAATCTTATCTTTGAATACTCTTCAAACACAAACCAATCTCCGAATCTGCAACTCGGTCCTAACTATAGAAATTCCTGAGCTTTTGGTAGAAAACATGGAGGAGGGACTCCATTCAAAATTCTATAAGAAATAGACATATAATAACTAGCAAACTCAAATAAACCTGCTTCATTTCATTCTTTTCTAGTCATGTCAGTCCAAAATAAAATTGATTTCTTTTGCTTGTTAACATCAACTATATTCAACCCAAAACTCATAAATTCTTCGACATTTTGATATAAAAATAAATACACAATCAATGACGGGAATTTAAAGAAACCTGTAAGAGGAAAGGTCATCAACTGAGAATTTACAATCTCCTGCCAGAAAGATGGAATGTCGAGAACAGCCCCTGGCTTTATCATCAGTGCGTACATTCCCAATACTGATTTATCAACTGTATGGTCATTGTCTTTGCCCAAAATCTCTACAATGCAACTCAAAATTGGTCTATACTCAGCATTGAACACTTCCAAACTAAATTCTTCTCCTTCTAGTTGAGCTTCCTTTGAATTTTATCTCAAGTAGGACATACATTGATCAAATTATTCATTTGAAAGGTACTCAAAATAACAAGCCAATGAATCTTCAGAGAATTGCAGTGGTGACTCGTTTTTAGGAAAGCATAATTCTTGGCGAATTAACTGCGTCGATACCTGCAAAACGTTTTCTCCCTACGAATTCATTAAAAAACACTTACCAGGATACATTGAAGAGACCAGCCATGAGATAAACTCGGGAAAGAAATGGGCTTTTGGGATACAGGCAGACAGTATACCGGAATTCTTCATGGTGAAAAAGACTGGGGATTTCTCAGCGTTTAGGGTCACTTGATGATACAATAAGGGATGATTTACAGAAGACATGGTATCCTGGACATCTTTTTCACTGTCCATGAGGGAATTGAGGCTTGATGAACCAGATAGAGAAACTCGTTTTTCCATGGCTTAACGGACAACAGATAGCAAATGGAAAGGTGAAGGTGATACAGCTCGAAAGGGGGAAAACAACAGCAGGTACTTTGAAAATGGGGTAAAAGGAACCTTTTAAAAACTGCGCAAAACCATATTAAATGCCTGGAGTGACGTGTAAAGCTGCTGACGTGGGGGTACAGTTGTCTTCCACCTCATTTTATGACGTCACCGCGGGGGCTGCTGGAGTACGGCGACAAATTTTTAGTTGCCCCCCCCGCAATGCATCCACGCCGTCGATAAACTTTTACCCGTGGTCAAACGGGTCAACTGTGGGGGAAGCTGATCCATTAACTCACGAAATCTTCGCACCTCCGCAATTCATCTCCGCTCATAATCTTCAACGCTTGTCGCTTCCGCCTTCAAACTTGCTCGATTGTTAAACATAAAACGATAACACGAATCCAAATAAAGTTTAATAATAAAATTAATTGGTAACGAAATTCGAAAATATTTCTTTTTCATGCTATGGTATACATTATACCATAAAATATATATATATATATATTTTTTTTTTAAATTCAGAATTTTTTTTGCTATTTTTCAATTTTCAAAATTAAATAGAAAAGGAAATGCAGATGATCCACAATAGTAACTATTCACCACATGTTTACCTATGCAGGCCAGTAAGTTTGGTAAACGTGGGAGGGGAGTGTTATAGTCAGGAGGTCAGCCTGGTCGGGGGTTGGAGCTATTGCGACCCATTGTCTTACAGCGCCAAGTGGAGTCAGGTTGACCTCGACCTAGTCTGGAGGTCGATGGTTGGGCCTGGATTTTTTTTAAATAATTAACATGTCATGGTGGAAGGAAGGTTGACCCAAACTTATTTTTGAATACATTCTTGCCATGTGGACCTTCCCACGGTGGTCACGCATCAGCTACCACGTTGGTCTACCACGGTTGGGTACGAACTCACACCTGCTACGTGGGCCTCTATGGGGCTACCATGTGGAGGTCATGATGATGTGGCAGGGTGGAATTGGTCCATATTTTAAAGGGTGTAATTTTAGATCTATAATTCAAATTGAGATGAAATTTTATTATTGGAATGCAACGATTTTGTTCATTTGAAGTTCTAAACAAGTTGAAAAAGGTGAAAAATCTTAAATCTCCTTCCCATAACTATACCTTGAGAGTTGGATCATCAAATTAACCACATCCTTCTAACTCCGGTTGTGATTTTGGGTTAGGAGAGGTGTGTTTACAGGTGGCATTAGAGCATCCATGTCCAACACTCAGACTGGATGGGCTCTACCATGATAAAAAATAAACATGTTTATTTTGTGAATGATTGAATGCATGTATGATGGATATGATTTAATTGTTATTGATGAGTAAATTGATGTTATAAATTTGTTGGCTAATTGATATTATTTTGCTAACATGGATTTTTGTTACAACTGGACTTATTATAAAAGTTCTGCAAAAGAAATTTCATGGCATGATTTATTGTCATCTATTTACATTATCATGTATTTAACATTTGCATGTGAATGAAAACACATCACAAGAAACAAAAGATATGGAAAGAGGAAGAAATGAGGAAAATAATGGTACAATACAACTCTGATCGGTCACAACATGGATATGAAGAAGCAAGAATGAATGAAGAAGAGAGATTAGTTGGCCAAGGGGGAGGAGAAAACTCTCCTAACTGGATGGATACCTTGAGAAGTTGAAAGGCTAATATTCGAAGATTCAAAGTAGATAATTAAAGGTTGATAAAGGCTTAGGAGAGGCAAGTTGAGGTGAATGCAATCATATTCCAAAGCCTATCTTAATTGCAAAGACAAAAATAGCATGAGTTAGCGACTAGTCATAGAGACATACATAGCTTTTTTGGGTTAGAAGAGAAAACAAATGGGTGAGATGGTTGCAGGCCCAAGAAGAGGAACAAAAGGGAAAGCGAGGACACTATGAGAGGAGATGCACCATTGAGCACCCCAAAAAGAAAAACCAACACTCATTGGCATCGCTATGGTATACATTCTATCTCTACTACCAGGAGGCATCATCACCATTCTAATCATCATTAGAGAAAGAGGGAAAGGGACTATATGCATGAGGAATTTAAGAAGGAAAAACCGCCCATATTTTATGGATATATGAAGAAATCTGAAGATGCGGAATCATGGTTGCTTGGCATGAAAATTTCAAGATCCATGATTATTCTGAAAACATGAAATAAAAAGTGGCCACCTATAGTTTGAAAGGAAAAATAGATATATGGTTGGAGATTTGAATAATGTCAAAGGCATAACTAAAGAGAGACTGACATGAAGCAAGTTTAAGGGCTTCTTCAGAGACAAATATTTATCATAAATATATTATGACAATAAGGCAAAGGAATTTTATGAGTTGAAAATGGGACAGCTGTCAAATAAAGAATACATTACCAAATTTATGGAATCGCTAATATATGTGTCATATCTCAAGGAGGAGAATGAAAAAGTTCAATTATTTATCAGTGGGTTGCCCATGTCATTTAGAGATCACATTGAGTTTTACGAACCTCATACTTTAGACGGTGCCATAAAGAAATTAGAATATTTCTATGAACATGAAAAGCACAATTAAAAGTGAATGGAAAGGAAGGATAAACATTAATGATAAGAAGAAAGGGCCCAAGAAAATTGTGGACAAGAAGGAAGGAATGCACAGAGGCAGTGCAAATCGATCTCAACATAAATTTGGGCTAGCTACCAAAGGTAGTGAGCATCAATAAGAAGGAGAGTAGTGCAGAGATAAAATTAAAGAGCCATTGAAATGTTGGACTTGTGGGGAAAATCACTAAAAGAGGGAATACCCACACCAGAAAAATGCAAGTCCAAAAATTTACAACGGTAATGAAGCTCGTACTATGGGGGATGTGACACAGAGTCTGCCCAAAATATACGTAGTTGTGGATAATTGCGAGGATGACCACTAGGCATCTATAATTTAGATGGAAGCTAAGTTGTGTAATAAAAATTAGTTCTATTTTAATTGATCCCAGTTCTAATTACAGTTATATCCATCTAGAGCTTGTGGAAAAATAAAAATTGGCCAAAGAATTCTATACAAAACCATGGTTAGTTCAATTAGCAACAAGAAAAAAGAGAAAAATCAGTTATTGGTGAAATTGTGTGCATTTGAGCTCAGTGACATGCCAGGAACAACACATTTAAATTTTTTTCCATTGGGTGTGTACACCATGTCATTGGTCATGGATTGGTTGTACACGCATATAACTAAAGTTTACTATTTTGAAAAGACAATTGAATTCCTTAGTGATCTTGGAGAAAGAAAAAATTTACAGCGTAACAGAAGCCAACTTCAGTGAGGTTGATCACCACCATGCAAGCTAAGTATAAGTTGCCAAAAAGGCTGCAAATTATTTTTTGTATAAATTTTAAGTGATGGAAAATCCAATGAAAACACTGAGAAAGAGGATATCGAAGTGCTGAGGAAGTAACATGTGTTGCATAAATAAGGAGACGTGATTCTAGTTGATATTCTGGGACTACCTCCTCACAGAGAAGTTGATTTCTCTATCGAATTAGTGCTTGGAGCAACACCAACGTCCAAGGCACCATACCAGATGAGTATGCTTCAACTGGTTGAGTTAAAATTGCAATTGAAGGAGGTGCTTAGTAAAGGTTATGTTGAAGGTGCTGTAAATTCGTCAACCAAGGGGTCTCCTCGATGTGAAGTCCCAATTACACCTCACATCATTTGGAGTATGAGCCCCATCTGTAATATTGGCTTGGTTGCCATGTATTCTTATAGATTTTCCTTGACTCTAACTGTTAGGAAGAGAGAGGAGTGCACATGCGCCTTCGAAAATCAAGGCGGGTGTGCCTGGTGAGTGTTTGATCGTATGTGTATCAAATTCCTTATACTACGAGGGGAAAGGAAAAGGCGGGGCTCTAAGAGAGAGGTAATAGTACCAACCAAGAATATACACACAGAAATAGCAATATATGTCTAACATCTAGTGGAATAGTCCAAGGGATGCAACGATCATTACAACCAATGAATGAGAAATGTATTTCTAATATCTAATGGAATATTCCACAAGGATGTGATAGTAATATCAACCATTACAACACATTCTAAATAAGATAAGTACTAAAATAACCGAAATATTTCAACTACCTTAGCATATGTGAAAGAAAACATGAGATACAAACATCCACAAAATAGTCTTACAAACATGCATAAATCATGCATAAAGAACATGTTGGCCTTGAAGGCTTTTTTTTATTAATTAAAAGTTCCAAGACACATGTATACAATGAACATCACTAGTTCCAATATTGGAGCGTTGGAGCCACTCCTTGCTCCACAAAAAAACTAGCTTATCTCTATAATGCTTTGTTTGTGGATCCAAGGTGAACTTAGTCCTTTGCTCATACAATGAGGGTGTATATATAACCAAGGATTGATGCTTCACCCCTTGTGACTCTCTCACTACCCTCATCATTGTTTGACTTCCTATGAATTTTCAACTTAAATGACTCTTCATATTCATGTGTTTCCTTTACACTTCCACTTTACAATACATTTTGAATACAATTTACATGATCCACAATCATGATGTGACATATGATGACTTTTCACAGGACATGACATGACACTGATGACATGGACAACATGATGATGTAACAGTGCCAAGTTTTCCTTCTTGCTTGTTCTTTCTTTATGTCCTCTTGAAAATATGATACATGTCCTCTTATTCCTCCTCTTTATGACTTGAATATGAGGAGTCTTCCATGCGGTATTTATCTTCATCTTATGTTATAGTACAATGTTCCTTCGTCTTCTCACATGCTGATCATCTTATCTCTTTAGCTCCATGTGTGTCTTCTAGCATGTCCTCCTTCTCCATCTCAATCATTATCATCTTGTCATAACATGATAAAGTTCCTGCATCTACAAGTCACTCATGACAAGACAACATCAGTCTGATAAACCCCTAGTCTAAGATGGTGCATGATGATCCACTGACTGGGTTAGAAATGTGTGGTAGGCCAAGGGAGAGGCTCAGTGATTGCACATTTGTATAGCTCAGGAAGTCAGGGGTGAAGCTTGAGCCTTGAGACTGCACAATGTGCATTTTAGGCTGGGATGAGGAAGAAGATTATGTAGTTTTAGAGCTTAGGGTGACAAGCTGAGAGATTTTGAATTTATTCAGCCAATTGCGTAGTTCTGGAGGGAATATGAGCCAAGTTTATTGCACAATTACAAATTTCAAGAGCTCAAGGATGAGGGTTGAGCCTTGAGACTACGCAATACACAGTTCAAACAGGGCTAGGAACTGCACAGTTTCTGGACTCAATGAGCTCAATTATGAGGTTTTTCATTGCTTAAGAAAATTGCGTAGTTATAGGAAGCATCGGAGGTTGGGCCATTGCATATTTTTGCAGCTCAGGAGCTTAACGGATGACATTGAGGCTTAATATTTCGTAGTGTGTAGTTGAGGTCAGGCTGGGAAGATGAATTTCATAGTTCTGGGAGGCAAGGTCGGGCTTCAGCACTGAAATTGCGAAGTGCGTAGTACTGGAAAGAAGGAACTGCGCATTACATAGTTTCAAGGGACAAGGATGCAACTTTAGGGTTGGATCTGCGTAGTGTGCAGTTGAGGTGTTAATCAAGGTTTTCATTGATGTCAATGTGGCATTGATCGAGATGTCAATATTCTTGAGATGCCTGGTTCCAGATAATGATGCCATAACTCTTGGTTGACTAGGATACTATCAATGAAGATGCCTGGTTCCAGATAATGGTGCCATGACTCTTGGTCGACTAGGATATTATCAATGAAGATGTCAAGTCACGAATAAGTCAAACCACTAATCAAGGAAGCCCTAAGTACTTGATCTAATGTTTCATGCACTTGATGATCTAGATCTTAGCCAATGATGTCATATGATGATGCCATACACTTGAATGATACTTGATGATGAAATACACTTGGATGATACTTGATGAATTCATACACTTGATGAAGGTTGGAAGACTATATGATGATGTGGAAGATCTCATTTGACGGTTGGAAGACTACCTCAAAACTTTCCTAATGATGTTTCACTATGACATATTACTGCACTATTATTGAATACATAATGTTATACCTTCATGATGATATGGATGTTGGATACTATCATGATGACATGGATGTCCTACATGATGACACTATGATCCTATAACTGATAAGCCAAACAATTCAAAAGACAAACAAAGGAGAAACCATGTTGTCCTATTCACTTTCTGCACAGAAAAATAAAGGACAATCACAAAGAAAAAATGTTTTACCACCTTAGAGGCATCCTTCCAAATTGACTCATATACCATCTTTTAGAGAATATTTTTTCCTTTCCAATGAGCCTTTACTTGCCCCGAAACTCCCAATAGTTTGTGAGAAATTGAATTTTTAAGGTAAAAATATATATATTTGCAGTCAAGCTGACCTATGCAGTCATATAAAGTCAGCCTCTCTTCAAATGGACGTGTCTCTTCATAGGGACAAACAACTATATATATAAATCTGCGCTCATTCATTTCTAAGGCAGCAATTCGGTGAAGAAGACACAGAATTCGGTCAAGATTTCAGAGAAAAATCATAGAAGAAAAACTAAGGCCGAGGAGGACAGTTTTGGTAAATTCTGTGGTGGGCTGTCATTCAAAACTGAATAGAGTTCACTAGCTCGGATTGAAGGGCTTGTAGCTTTTGCATATAACAAAATTTGTGATTACAGGCTTCGGACCTGTTTGGCAGTCTTGGACAATACTTTGAACCTGTGATAAATCATCTTCCAACCACCTGAAATATCATTAGAAAATATCAGACTGTCAACATTTCAAAGCTCAATTCAGATTCGTTGTTACTGTATTATTTCTCAGACAAAGGAGGCTATGACTGTGTTTCAGATAGCACCACACCACAAACCTGTAGCTTGATACTCTAGCAATAACCCTCATCTTGTGTGGATAATATTCTGAAGAAACTCTACAGAAATCAAATCTTTGGTCGAGACAGTGAACTGTGACTCTTATCATTATACAGTGAATCTAGACCTCGGCTCTAGGACTGTGGATTGGGCTTCAAATGCAACATTCTAACTTATGATGTTGTCTCTCAGTACTTGTATTAAGTGATAGGTCTCCTTGGATGGTAAAGGACCAGACTGTAGTGTCATTTGTACAGTGGCACAGTGGTTTTGTAGAACCCTCATTTGGACAGTGAAGAACTTTCTCTTGGACAGTGAGGTTGATAAATTGAAGCCCAGTAATAAAGACAACATAGTGAAGCAAAGTGATATTGGACTCGAAGTCAACACAGTACAATGAAGTGATTGAACAGTGAAGTCAACATAAGTAATTTTGGAATTGATTGAACATTGAAGAATTTGGTCAAGGTAAGTACATCACTTATCAAAGTTAGTGAAGGTATTTGAAGACTTTGATTGAATTATTTATGTAGTGACCTTGAAGAAGATTGAAGACATTTTGAGAAATATTGAGAAGTCTTGTGGAGAAATTGAAGACCATGATGCATTAGCTATCATGAGGTGACCTTAGAGATCTTTGTTTGGGTATGATGAAGAGAAGCGGTGACACCTTCATGTGAAGAATAAGGTTGTCATGGATGATGTGATGTGGAGACTAAGATTGACAGGGATCGTTGAAGAAGACTTTGGGAGCCGTGAAGAATAACCAAACATATTTTGATGAAGTGAAGTTGAGGGTTGGAGCCCAAGAGGTTGGAGCCTCATAGAGACAAGTTCAGTGCCTTGGAAGATAGGGTTGGAGCCCTAGAGGATTGGAGTCCTCAAGAAAATAGGTAGGAGCCTGTACCAGAGATAGGGTTGGAGCCCTAGAGGTTGGTGCCTCAAATTTACAAGGTTGGAGCCTTGGAAAGACCAAGTCGGTGCTTGGCACAATACAGGTTGGAGCCTGGAATATTGGAGTCTTCATCTAGGGTTGGAGCCCTATATCATTATTGTACTTTACTTATTGTAAAGAAGAAATTAATAAAAGTATCTATTCCATCATTGTTCATTTTGTGTTCTAAATATAAGTGATCTAACTGGTAAAATTAACAATTGAAAAGAAATACCGATTCACCCCCCTCTCAGTATTTCCAACATGAGGAAGGTCAGATGAGGCTAGGTTGATGGGGAATTTATGAAAATTGGCTAAGTGTGGAACTGAAGATACTTATGTGAACAGTGATATGACTTGACTGTGATCACACATTTGAAAAGATTTGATGACACAACAATTTAGATCATCCAGACACATTGAAAACATATTTCCTTCAATGCGACAACCTTGTGATGACTTCATGACAAATGCGACACTAAATATACACTTTGTGACAACCATGAAAAAACTTGTGTGACAATGCTTAAAACTTTGGTAATGAATGTGAATTATGTTTACATGGTTAGACCAACTCATTCACACAAAGATAACCCCTTGAAACCGCTATAACAAGCATGCATAAATCGTGCGACAGATAACATGCAGAAAGACGCTACTTGATAAAGTGTGAACGATTCTTATGATATGTGGATGAAAATGATAACATGAAAATGACACTAATTAGAGTAAAGACAAAGCGAAAGCGACAACCGAAAACATGAAAATGACACTCACAAAAACATAGGTGCGTGAAAGAGACAATTTTCAAAACTTATCGAATTGGAAGTATGAACGTAGCTAGAATGTGATAAATAGTCGTTTTCAGTGCGCATTGATTGTCGACATGGATTGGACATCACACAGGAATAGTCCTGATGGAACGTGCTATGGTTGTCCAAGGTTGGGTAGAATAATGCACTCATGAAATTATTACAGATTGAGCATGTGTGTTCAATAGACGTCAACACCTCCAATCTAAGAGGGAGCTCAAAAAGCATCAGTTGACCATGTATTGACTATGGAACGACCGAACGCAAGATCCACGGTAGGCTCCAAAATTTGAGTATGGAAAAAATTTTGGAGGGTGTTTTTCGTAGCGACTACATTAGCGACACACTGGTAGAACTCCAACTTCATTACCTTAGTTAATTCTTTCATTTAGGGTCTAGTTATTCAAGAAGTATTGATTCATCATTCATATTACCATGGCTTCCCCACTTACCCCATGCATAAACATTGTCCCCTTCATTTATTTACTCAGTTAAACACAAACATAAGGTCAAAGATCACACAATGTTTCGAATTAGGATAAGGTAATGAAGTTCGCGAGCTTAATATTTTCAGAGTATAGTTTTTAATCTCTCATGTTACTCCACTGCTAGCAAGCCTAGACAATACCTCGACAGAGTCACTTCAGGAAGACAAACATTTCTTCGCTGCTAATGAGCCTTAACAGTACCCCGACAGAGTTGCTTGCTTCATGTTTCTACACACGAAGGCTTTCTCTTCTTTCTCCTTTATTTATTTGTTTAAAGAGGACTATGCATCGTCACTTATTTATTTATGGGTGGAAGAGGGATCCTAACTTATTAAGAGCAGGAGAGGTTGTTCCTTCATAGAAGCATATATTAGACCTATGATATTGGTTTGATTATTTATATTTTCTCATTTTCCTTCTCTACTTTATTGGATTAGCTTGAGAACACTAAAACATAAAAACCCGAGTGGAAGCATGAAGTTTCCAGAATAGACATGGAGGTCATGGTTCGACACAAGGCTTTCTTAATGCAAGGATCATATTTTTTTTCGAAACTTCATTGACCAAAATATGCAACCCAGACAAGGAAGAAGGACAAAGAGTTAGCCAAATGTTGCAGTGTTACAAAGTCATTTTCTGTTTTGCCACATTCCCTTTTGAGAAAACAGAGCATATTCATGCAAGGTCTTATCGATGGAACAAAATGAAAAATACATGACACAACAAGAAAACAAAAATAGAAGATAAGATAGAAAATGGCTAAAGAAAAGCATGGTGTGAAATCAAAACCAGAAAACATAGGACAAACTATAGGAAACGAATGTAGGATGGATGTACAGGTAAATTACAATGCAACTAGACATATGCCTAACGTAACTACTAGAGGATCGAGGTCATGTATAATGGAATTTCAAATGTAGACACCGTGATTGTTCCTGACCTGCATCCACAAAGATACGAACAATTAAGACAAATATAAGCTAATGTGCAACAAAAGAGATCAAAAATTGAATGACTTGCACAAAATTTTGAAGGTCCAATTCACATTCTTACCTTTTCGATGAATACCATCTTTCAACAAACCTTGTAATATTCTTGTGGATGTGTCTCCATCTACACCAAACTTCTTATCAAGCATGAGGAAATATTGCAACTTTTTATTTGTGATGGAGCTTGCTAAGTAAAATTGTTCCAACCATTCAGCGATTGGATCGTACGATTCATTCAATCCCCTTGAAAACACCGAAATCTTTAAAAAGATGAATTTTCAATTAAAGGAAGGGGATAGCAATGGAATTTTGTGAGCGAAAATAGATCTGATCATATTTGGCAGTCATGTAAAGACAGAGAAGACTTGACATAAACATCAGTGAAGGCTGAAGTGCCTCAACTGCTTGACAAAAATCTGAATGGTGAGAAGTTAGACCATGAAGATCAAAGGATGTAAAACAAATATCATTAGATATACTGGTGGGAAAATGATAAAACGAATTACAATCATCAAGGACATAATAATGATCAGATGGGTGTATTAAAGTGTCAAATTACAAGTTTGTAATAAATGAAAACAAGTCAATTTGAGCAGTTTCGCAAATGCTTTGAATAATAGAATCGTATTCTTCGCGTGATGAATGTGACAGACTATTTCCTTGTAATTGGTAACATAATACACTAGCATCGTAATCATCAGAATAAGTGGAAAGGAATTCCAATACACTAGTCACATGACACCACTCAGGATGTAATGAATGAAAAATAATTTTAATCACGCAATAACTCATGCATTAATTCGCACTCAAGAGGATTTTAGGTGCGATGAAGAACAACATTTTCAACACGATATTCACAAGGAAATCCAGGAATTTCTCATCATGAAAAAAATATGATAGATATGATTCCTTCAACCAGAGATGGTCTTTGGGATGATCGACATCGTGATTCCATGACTCTATGAGAGATACACATTCCAAACCTGAGTTTGATGCAAGATATTTGCATGAAGACAAATGAATTGAAGAATATTATTGAATCTGAAAGTTTGAAAGATTACATATGAAATACCAAAAATATTTCAGGAAGAGATTTACAATGAGTGAAACCATGAAAAGAGAAGAATTGTGCGAGAGAAACCAAATCTGACTTAGTTCGGAGGCCTTACTAAAGTCACAAGATCCTGAAATGACCATCAATGGAAGTAGAAGTGCCTCGACTCCCTGGAAAGTCCCATAACTTTCCAGGATTGTAAAATCACATTTTGAATTTTGAACCATATCATGCATGGTTTGAGGATAGCTTCTACCGTTGGTTTCAATAAGGCCACTTATCACCAGATGGTAGCCATCTCTTACTGATTTTACTGTATTTTTCAACTTCAACAACCATATTTCTCAAGTTGAAAGATTTTTTTGATCGCAAAATCAAAGATAAATGAATCAGGTAAATTTCGTGAGCAAGTTTATTTGAAGAGTTGTCTTCATGCAAGTGAAGAGATGATGAGGGATGGGAAGGGTACTCTATAATTTGATTGTTTTTAATTTCATCATGGAAAATCTCACCGCCTTCTGTCAATAGAGAAGATAACTCATTGGATGAAGAGAATGGAGTATCAATGTCGCAAGTAGATGCATTGTAGACTGTAGAACAAAAGGGATAGTGAGATGGAGATGAAGTTTAGATAAGCACGTCTTCTTTAACTAAATCAGATTTTGGATGTAAAGTAAAATCTTCATGAGAAGCTAAAATATTAGTTGATATCCCTGGGCATTTGTGATTGCATACATTAACAGAGTCATCATCATTGGAATGATTGTTGCCCAAGGCTACAGATTGATCAAAAGAATTGACTACATTGGATTCACTACCAAGATTAGTATATTGAAAACCATCCAAGAATGGGGGTGCATCATCTGCACATGGAGTATTTTCAAAAATAGAAGAGAGATTGAAATTCTTTGCACCTTCCTTCTCCTCTACCTGTGTAATTTGACTACCTTGTATCTAATCTCAATTTGAACTAGTTTCATGAAAATCAAGAGAGTGTGAAAAAATAGCTGGTGGAATAGATAGCTAAGGTGTATTATGGTACAAAGAGTCTTGGCATGTAGATGATAGAGGATAAAAAAAATCCATATCAAGTTCGAGACTAGAGTTATGAAATATAAAATCATCTTGTGGAATGGAGGAGTTAGTCATCACCATGGGTTTCATGAGCCATTATGTAATTTCCTCCATTGAATTTGAGTCATGACAAGTGAAAGAAGAATGAGTAGATGGATTAAAATTTTGATTAGCAGATCTCCCAACATTATTATCATCACAAGGAGGCACCCTCATCGGAATTGGAAAAGGAGGAGGATAAGGAACAAAAGGAATAGTAGGTTCCTCCTCTGAAATTAGAGGTGTCTTATGATTCACAAAAGTTGGGGGAGTAGGAAAATTAGGGGGTTTAGGTTCACCGTGTAAAGCAATAAGGACCAAGTTCTCAAACTATTGTTTCAAGAAATCCAAATTCATATCTTCTTCCGGAATTTCATAGCAAAGGTGAAGGAATCGATCAGAGAAATCCTCAACTAATATGAAGGCTTAATTCTTAAGAGATTGATTCTTCTACAAACATTTTAGTGATTATACCTACCAAAGACTTGATGAAGCTCCCCGAGGAAATGACGAAGGGAATGAATGGAAGTGGGTGGCAAGGTATGGCACCATCGATTAACACAACCTTCAAGGGTGAGGAAGAAAATCATGCAAGAAAATTCGTCATCATCGATTTCGTAATATTCATAAAATTTAAGAAAATCATAAATGTGCTTGGTTATGGATGTTCCGTCCTCACCATCAAAATTTAACTGAGACAAGTAATAGAGAGGTTCATCGAGTATTGGAAATTTATAAATGGAAAATTAGATGAATGCCTCGAGATTAATATTTGAGGATGAGACATTTTACATAAGAGGTTCAAACCATATTCAACATGATCATCTTGTCATCTGGCCCTCCTTAGCACCATTTTTGATGATGTTGGAAATTATTCAACCAAGGGGTCTCCCCGATGTGAAGTCCCAATTAGTCCCCATCTAGAATATCAGCCCGGTTGCCATGTATTCTTATAGATTTGGCTCGACTCTAACTGTTATCAAGAGAGAGGAGTACACATGCCCCTTCAAAAAGAAAGGGGGTGTTCCTGGTGAGTGTTCGATCATTTGTGTGTCAAATTCCTTCTACTGTCGGGGGAAAGGAAAAGGTGGGCCTCTAAGAGAGAGGTAATAGTACAATCCAAGAAGAGACAAACACGAACAATAAGATCTATCTAACATCCAGCAGAATAGTCCACAAGGGATGCGGCAGTCATTACAACCAATAAATTAGAAAAATTTGTATAATATCCAACGGAATAGTCCACAATAATGCGACAGCAATAAAAACCATTACAACACATTCTCAATAAGATAACTACTAAAATAACCGAAATAGTTCAACTACCTTAACAAATGTGAAAGCAAACATGAGATACAAACATGCACATAATATTCTTACAAACATTCATAATTCATGCATGAAGAACATGATAGCCTTGAAGGCTTTTGTTATTAATTAATAGTTCAAGGACACATGTATACAATGAAAATCACTAGCTCCAATATTGGATCATTGGAGCCACTCCTTGCTCCACAAAAGAACTAGCTTGTCTCTCTAATGCTTTGTTGGCTCATACAATGAGGGTGTATATATAACCAAGGGGTGATGCTTCACCCTCTTTGTGACTATTTGACTACCCTCATGATTGTTTGATTTCCTATGACTTTTCAACTTACATGACACTTCATATTCCATGTGATGAAACTGATGACATGGGTTTCATGATGATGTGACAATGCCAAGTTGTCCTTCTTACTGCTTCTTTATTTACTTCTTGAAAATATGATACATGTCATATTCTTCCTCCTCCTTTTGAATTGAAGATGAGGAGTCTTCCATGTGATCTTGATCTTGATCTTCCGTTATAGTATGGTGTTCCTTCATCTTCTCTCTTGTTGACCATATTATCTCTTCAGCTCCATGTGTGTCTTATAGCATTTCCTCCTTCTCCATATCCTTCTTCATCATCTTGTCATGGAATGATAAAGTTCCTGCATCTGAAATTCACTCGTGACAAGAAGACATCAGTCCAATAAACCCCTAGTCTAAGATGATGCATGATGATCCATTGACTGGGCCAGAACTAGGTGGTAGGCCAAGGATGAGGCTCAGTAACTGCCCAGCTATGTAGCTCAGGCATTCAGGGGTTAAGCTTGAGCCTGGAGGCTACGCAATGCATAGTTCAGGTTGGTTTGAGGAATAAGATTACGCAATTTTAGAGCCCAAGGTGACATGTTGAGGGATTTTGCATTTATTTAGCCAATTGCATAGTTATGGAGGGAAGATAAGCCTAGGTAATTACACAATTGCATTGTTCAAGAGCTCATAGATAGTGCTTGAGCCTTGAGACTGCACAGTGTGCACTTCAGACAGGTATGGGGAGACAAACTGCGCAGTTTCTGGACTCAGTGAGCTCAGCTGCAGGGTTTTGCACTGCTTGGGAAAAATGCGCAGTTCTAGGAGGTAGAGGAGGTTGGGCCATTGCACACTTGTTCAGCTCTGGATTTCAAGGGATGAGATTGAGGCTAGATATTTCACAGTGTGTATTTAAGCCCAGAATGGGAAGATGAATTGAGCAATTCGAGGAGGCAATGTCAGGCTTGAGCACTGAAATTACGAAGTGTGCAGTACTGGAAAACAGGAACTGCGCAGTATTGGAAAGCATGAACTGCACATTGCACAATGTCAAGGTACAAGGATGCAACTTGAGGGTTGGAACTTCTGAGTGTGAAGTTAAAGAAGGTCGGATGAGGCTAGGTTGTTGGGAACTTTAGAAAATTGGCCAAGTGTGGAACCAAAGAGACTGATATGAACAGTGATATGACCTAACTGTGATCACACACTTGAAAAATTTTTATGACACAACAACGTAGATCAATCAGACACGTTGACAACATATTTCCCTCAATGTGACAACCTTGAGATGACTTCACGACAAGTGTGACACTAAAGATACACTTTGCGACGACAATGCTTAAAAATTTGGGAATGAGTTTGAATGATGTTTACATGGTTAGACCAACTCATTCACACAAAGATAACCCCTTGAAACCACCAGAACAAGAATGCATACATTTTGGAACAGATTACATTCAAAAATACATTAATTGCTAAAGAGTGAACAACTCTTGTGATATGTGGATGACAATGAAAGTAACACATTCTAGAGGAAAGATAATATGAAAATGGAACTAATTAGAGTAAAGGCAAGCGAAAGAGACAACCGAAAACATGAAAATTACACTTGTAAAAACATAGGCATGTGAAAGCGATAGTTTGCAAAACTCATTGAAATGGAAGTAAGAACACAGCTAGAATGTGAGAAATTTTCATTGTCAGCGTGCACTGAATGTCAACATGGATTAGACAGCGAACATGCATAGTCCTAGTGGAATGTGTTATGCTTGTACAAGTTTTCATAGAATATTTTTTTCATGAACTTGTTTCGGACTGAGCATGTAAGTGCAAGTGACTTCAAACACTTCCAATCCAAGAGGGAGCTAAAAAACTATCAGTTGATCAAGAACTGACAATGGAATGACCAATCACAAGATCCATGATAGGCTCCAAAATTTGATTGTGAGCAAAATTTTGGAGGGTTTTTGTTGCAACGAAAATAGGTTACATACGACGAAGAGTGTCATTGTGGGGAGCTCCAATATTATTTGTAAAGAACAAGGATGGAAAACTCATACTTTGCATTGGTTACAAATAGTTAAATAAAGTGACCATAAAGAATGGGTATATATTGCCACAGATTGATGATATATTTGACTAACTGAAGGGAGAAACAATTTTCTCCAAGATAGATTTGAGATATGGGTGTCATCAAGTGCACATCAAAGGAAGACATCCATAAAACTACCTTCCGAACAAAATACAAGCACCATGAGTTTGTAGTGGTACCCTTTTGGCTTACTAATTCCCTTGTCACTTTCATGTGTTTAATGAACATTTTTTTTGCGTCCTTACTTGGAAAAGTTTGTGATTGTCTTCATTGATGATATATTGGTATTTTCAAAGATTAAAGAATACCACGAAAAGTTCCTAGCTGCAATACTACAATTGCTGAGGGAACACATGCTTTATGAAAATCTTAGCAACTGTGATTTCTTCTAGTCACAAATACATTATTTGGGGCACATTGTCTCCAAGGAGGGGATATCAGTTGGTCCGAAAAATATTAAGGCCATCATGGAAATGGAACCACCAAAAAATTTAAATCAGATTATATCATTCATGGAATTGGTAGGCGACTACAGGAGGTTCATCATAAACTTCTCTTATATATGTCACCCTATCATATTCTTGTAGAGGAGAGGAAAGAAGTTTGAAAGGAAAACTAAATGTGCAACAAGCTTTGAACAGTTGAATCGGTTGCTCACTAATGCACCTGTGTTGAGGATTGAAAATCCACACAAATATTTTGTGGTTTGTATAGATTATTGTAAAGAAGGGCTTAACAGATTCTTGATGCAGAAAGAACAGGTAGCTCTGAGTCACAAAAATTAAATGAGCATGAAAAAATCCACGTGATGCATGATCTGGAGTTATTCGTGCATTGAAGATGTGGAAGCATTACCTTCTCAAAACAATGATCACACTTATGACTGATCATGGTAGACTCAAATATTTTTTTGATCAACCTAATTTTAATACAAGACAAGCTAAGTGGCTAGCTATACTGAGTGAATTCGAGTTTGAGATCAAGTACATCAAAGGAAAGGAGAACAACGTTATAGATGCACCCAATATAAGAAATCAATCGAATCATATGGCAACCATAAGTTCCTGTGGAATAGATCTAGTTGAATGGATTAAGCATGCAGAACAAAATGATGAGAAATATCAACAAGTGAAGGAAAAGCTATAATAATATTGTGAGGATGAGGAATATTGTTTCAAAATGATGTTATAATTAGTTTCAAGAAAAAAATATATGTACCAGATAAAGATGATTTTAAGAGGCTTATAATAAGATAGTTTCATGTAAAACCATATTTTTCCACCCAAGATACCAAGAAAATATCACGACCATTAAAGCGTTTTTTTATTGGACTAATTTGAAAAAATAAGTGGTTGATTTCATTGCTAAGTGCATAGAATGCCAGCAGGTGAAGGTATAATGTAAACACCCAACAATTTTATTACAACCCATTCCCATTCCGGAATGGAAGTGGGAAGTGATCCCCGTGGACTACATCATCAGATTGCCAAGAACCTATAGGAATCATGATGCAATTATGGTGGTGATTAACAAGTTCAACAAGGTGGCTCACTTTGTAGCGGTTAAATCAACCAATTCAGCTAGTCATGTGGCTCAAATATTCATAAAGGAGATTGTGGAGTTGTGTGGAGTTCCCAAGAAAATTGTTTCAGATATAGATACCAATTTCACTTCCAATATCTAAAAGGAATTGTTTGCAGGAGGGATTCCTGACAACCCAATTAGTTACATTTATGCATGCAATGTAAACATTTTTGATAAAATGAAAAATGGGTTGAGTAATGGGACATTGATTCTAGAGGGATGGGGTGATTTATTGTTGGAAATAACATTAAGGTACATGTAGTTTAAAATAAAGAATGGTAGGTTCTCTACTAGAAAGATGTGTTGGCCACTAATTGCATTAAACAAACAAAAACTACATTTAATGAACTTGGGTAATGACTGGACAAGTGGAAATTTTGCATTAGTTGACAAGATATTGCTGGCAGGAGTTACTATCAATGGGAGAAAAGAGAAAGAGAACAATTAAACTACTGGAAATAATGTAGCTCAACAAGAAATTTGAAGAGTCAAGGGACAACGCAGCAAAGGAAGAGGAAGTTGAATTTTTGGGGGAAGAAATAAATTTGAACACCAAGAGAAAAGGAGATAGATCTAAAAAAGAAGGAGACTCAGGAAAAAGAGGAAGAGTGTTAGAAAATTATATATTATAGAGCAATGCAACACATAAAAAATGTGATAAACACAAGCACACAAAACACATAAAACCAGAGAGACATAGATATATGTGGTTCACCCAGTTTGGGCTACGTCCACCCCGAACAGCCAGTCCTTCCTTTCTATTATCCAGCAAAATGAAGAGACACAACCTACAGCAGATCCACTGTAATATCCTTTGTTCTCTCTCACAGTCTCCCTATCTGTTTCTCACTCTGATAATACACATACAATACACAGCCACAATACAATACCCTCATACAAGCGAGGGGTTGCCTTCTAGGGAAAAAAACCCTAAACTAAACATAACTTCCACCGTCAGATCATCCGCCTAATGAATGGCTCAGATTGACAAGAAATTACTATACTTTTACAAGGAAATTTTACCTTTTTTTTAGTCGCCCCCCCAAGGAAGCGTTTAAATACAGGCAGCATTTCCGCCTCATTAAGGCACAGGGGTCCAATGCTGTGATACAAAATAAACAAGATAATCAAGCTCCACATCCAACAATCTCCCACTTGGAGACTGATTGTAGCAACTCCACCGCTACTTCATTTGCTGGACAATGACTCCTCTTTGGAGCTGGTTGTTTCTCATCTTCATCTTCATCCTTGAAGACCAATTGAAACTGGGCATATTCTCAGTTTCTCCCTGGTTACAACTTTTGTTAGCATATCTGCAGGATTCTGGCTAGTGTGTATCTTTTCCAACTTCAACTATCCATCTTCCAATACTGACCGTATGAAATGGTACTTGAGCTGTATGTGTTTAGTCCTAGAATGAAATGTTGAGTTATTTTCAAGATGAATGACACTTTGGCTATCACTTTATAACGAGCCCATATCATGCTTCTTACCCATTTCATCCATAAACCTTTGCAACCAAATATTTTCTTTACTAGCCTCTATAGCAGCAACATACTCTGCTTCTGTTGTTGAAAGTGCAACAACAATTTGGATTTCTGAAACCCAACTGACAGCTATTCCACCTACATTAAATACATATCATGTAGTGCTCCTCCTGTTATCTCTGTCACCTGCCATATCTACATCAACATATCCCTGTAGAGCAATGCTTGAACCACCAAAGCATAACGCTTCATTTGTGGTAGCTCTAAAATATCTAAGAATCCATTTCACTGCCATCCAATGTTATTTTCCTGGATTGTTCATGTACCTGCTTACAACTCCCACTACATGTGCAATATCAGGCCTTGTGCAGACCATTTCATACATTGAGCTTCCAACTACTGATGCATATGGAACTTTAGACATATAGTCCATTTCTTCTTGGGTCTTGGGGCACATATCCTTACTAAGTTTGAAATGGCTAGCAAAAGGTATACTAACTAGTTTTGCATTCTGCATATTAAATCTTTTCAACACCTTTTGTATGTACTCATTCTGAGACATTGTTAATTTGCGATTTTTCCTGTCTCTAGTTATTCTCATACCAAGGATTTGTTTTGCAGCTCCCAAATCCTTCATTGCAAATGAATTTTCCAATTTTCTTTTGAGCACAATTATTTCCTGCATGTTAGACCCTGCAACAAGCATGTCATCTACATACAATAACAATATAATATAGCTGCCATCATTTTGCTTTTTCATATAAACACAATGATCAGAGTGACATCTAGTATAACCTTGTTCAGACATAAACCTATCAAATTTTAGATACCACTGCCTTGGAGTCTTTTTTAAGCCATACAAGCTCTTCTTTAACCTACACACTAACTTTTCTTTCCCTTTGACCTAATATCCTTCTGGTTGCTCCATATAGATCTCTTCCTCCAAATCTCCATGGAGAAATGTTGTCTTTACATCTAACTGTTCAAGATGTAAATCTTCTGCTGCTACAAGAATTAAAATAGTTCTAATTGAAGTCATCTTAAAAACAGGAGAAAATATTTCATCAAAATCAATACCTTTCTTTTGCGCAAACCCCTTCACCACAAGTCTAGCTTTGTACCTTTGTTTTCCTCCATCTTCTTCCTTCAACCTGTAAACCCATTTATTCTACAATGTAGTTTTACCTGTAGGCAACATAACTAAGTCCCAAGTCTGGTTATGCATTAAGGAGTCCATCTCTTCTTCCATGGCTAGCTCCCACTTCTTCCTACTTTCAACCTGCATTGCTTCTTCATAACATTTGGGTTCACTAGAATCAGTCAACAATAAATAATATAATGAAGGAGAGTATCGTTAAGGAGTGTACTTATCCTGGTAGATCTTCTAACACCACTTTCAGGTGTTTGAGGTGCTTGTTGTTGTTGTGGTGGTTGTTGTTGTTGTGGATGTTGATTATTATTATTTTTAGGCACATTTACTTTTTCTATGATCTCATCAAGAACTGTGTATTCTTTTTTTTCCTTTTCCTGTTTCTTTTTCTGCAACTAATTCTTATACAAGACCTTTTCATTGAATATTACATCTCTGATCCTATTGATTTTGTGATTTTTAGAATCATATAAGCGATACCCAAAATCATTAACACCGTATCCAATAAAGGTACATTTCTTTGATTTTTCCTCAAGCTTTGTTCTATTTTCTTTATTAATATGGACAAAGGCCTCACAACCAAAAGGCTTTAAAAAGGAGTAGTTTACCTTTTTACCTGTCCATACCTCCTCTGGAATACCACCATCCAAGGAACTTGAAGGCCCTCTGTTTATTAGATAAACAGCAGTATCTACAGCATCCACCCAAAATTGTAAAGGCAATCCTGCATGCAATCTCATGCACCTTGCACGATCCATGATTGTTTTGTTCATCCTTTCTGACACACCATTTTCTTGTGGTGTTCTTGGAACTATCTTCTCTCTACGAATTCCATGCTCTGAATAGTACCTATCAATCTCTTTGCTGCAATATTCACCTCCATTGTCTGATCTGAGACACTTCAACTTCTTTCATGTCTCAATCTCAACCAAAGCTTTCCATTTATTGAAAGTATCAAATACATCAGATTTATTCTGAATACAATAAATCCAAGTTTTCTATTTGCATCATCAATAAAAGCAACATAATAACGAGAGCCACCAAGAGATGATACCTGAGCAGGTCCCCATACATCTGTATGCACAAGCTCTAATTTTTCGCTCTTCTTTTCTTGCCCAACTCTAAGAAATCTAACTCTCTTCTGTTTTCCATAAATGCAATTCTCATAGAAATCCAAATCAACATTCTTCAAACACGGCAACAAGTTTCTTGAGTGAAGAATATTCATCCCCTTCTCACTCATGTGTCTAAGCCTATGATGCCATAATGCTACATCTGCTCCTTTGGAAGTTAAAGCATCAATAGAGTTAGAAATACCATTGCATAAATACAATTTACCAACCTTTTCACCTTTTTCTATTACCAGGGCTCCTTTGGTGACCTTCCAAGTTTTATCTATGAAATTTGTCACACAACCTTCACCGCCTAACTACCTTGTTGAAATCAGATTTTTCTTCAGTTCTAGAACATTCCTTACCTCCTTTAATAGCCATTGGTTTCCATTCTGCTGTTTTACAAGAACCTTACCCATTCCAACAATTTTACAAGGTTTATCATCACCCAAACGAACTTGTGAAAAATATCCTTGAACATAGTCATGAAAATATTTCTTATCAGGTGTGGCATGGAGTGAGGCCCCTGAATCTACGACCCGGGAATCAGTAACATTTTCGAAAGAAAGAATCAAAGCATCTTGTAACACATCACCTGTCACATTTTCTTCATGATTGTTTTATTGTTGTGCGTCTCCTTCTTTTCCCTTCCGAGATCTACAGTATTTCTTTAGGTGTCCTTTCTTTCCGCATTTCCAGCTCACTATCCCAGATCTAGACTTGGATCTGCCTTTCCTTGATTTACTGCGATATCCTGAGCTCTTTCCTCTTTCCTTTCTTCTCCCCCTAGACTCTGCACTCAAAGCATTACCCAATGTCTCACCAAAGCTTTTTCATCGCATTTCCTCGCTAAGGATAGCACCGACAACATCATCAAACTTTAAAGTACTAGATCCAGAGACAGAGTTACTAATGGCCATAACTAAATCATTCCAGCTTTCTGGCAATGAGCACAGAAATAAAAGAGCCCAACTTCATCATCAAAGTTTACCCCTACAGAACTTAACTGACTGGTAACTGTATTAAAATCATTTAAACGGTCTACAACAGATCCACCTTCCGACATCTTCATATTAAATAAACGTTTCATAAGAAATACCTTGTTTGAGGCCGAGGGTTTTTCATATAGTTTCGCCAACACCTTAATCAAACCCTCTGTTGTTGTTTCCTTAGAAATATTGAACACTACTGACGCCGCGAGGCACAATCGTACTGTTATGAGTGCCTTTCTATCGAGAATCTCCCATTCTGCGTCTATCATAGTCGTCGACTTCTTTGTTTTTCCGCTCAGTGGTAGTTACAGATCTTTATGATACATATAATCTTCCATCTACATCTTCCACTGCAGGAAGTTTTGGCCGTTAAATTTCTCGACCCTAAAATTACCATCTTCCTCCATTGCTCCCTCTCGAACCAGAAACCCTTCTTTCCTGTGAGACTATCAGCCAAATAGACCTTCAGCTCTGATACCAGTTGTTATAAAATTATATATTATAGAGCAATGAAACACATAAAATATGCGATAAAGACAAGCACACAAAACACATAAAACCAGAGAGACACAGATATACGTGGTTCACCCAGTTTGGGCTACGTCCACCCCGAACAACCAGTCCTTCCTTTCTATTATCCAGCAAAATGAAGAGACACAACCTACAGCGGATCCGTTGTAATATCCTCTGTTCTCTCTCACAGTCTCCCTATTTTTTTCTCGCTCTGAGAATACACATACAATACATAGTCGCAATACAATACCCTCATACAAGCAAGGGGTTGCCTTCTAGGGAAAAAAACCCTAAACTAAACATAACTTCCACCGTCAGATCATCCGCATAATGAACGGCCCAGATGTTTCGGGGAATTAACACCCTAGAGGTTGGTTGGGATACAACCTCCACAAAGCAGGGGCGTACTACTTAACAGAGACTCACACAACCATGCACGTTCAGAAAAACTAAATAGAGCAGAATGAGAGATTTACCCGTTGGTCCTACGTTTGAAGTAGATCCACGTGGAGTCCAAACTCCCTGCAACCGTCCTTCCTCCTTAACCTGAAATACAAGAAGAAACCAACACAAAGGGACAGGTTGTACAACATATATCTACTCTAAATGTTAGTGAGATTCATATAAAACATTAAATAAATCATAATGAATGCTTGTATAACAAATATTCTCATACATAAAAGCATACACTAACATGTTTATTTCGGGAACAGCATGATACTTCTGTATTATAAATAGCACGTACAAAAGTAATCAAGTGGAGAGATCACCTGATCCTTCCAAGGCCTTCGCAGACCGTCGTCCGGATCCATCCAGCCCTTGCCTCGCTAAGAATCCTTCCAAACTGGTTCATACGAGATAACATATAAAGGGATGTGTATCTCAAGGAAACAAGGGTTTCCTACAATGAACTGGGAAAGTGCAGGAGGCACGGGGAATCAGACTTGGATAGGGAATACCAACAGAGTATAATAATAATAATTCTCTCTCTCCCTTAGGCCATACACATGAGGGCTTTTTATAGTCCCTCCAAGTGGTTTCAGCAGTTGGAAACAGTTGGCCACGGGCTAGGGTGGTTGAACTACCTGAGTAACCATCAACCCAACACGAAATTAGGGATTTTTATATATATTTTTAATCATTTTAATGGCATACGCGGAAAAGTCTAGCTGTACTCGCGTATACACGCGGAAAAACATGGGCATAGTCGCGTATGGAGGATTTTATACTGTTTTTAAGTGAATTTGTCCAAGTCTGTAGGAATAGGTGCCCATAAAGCCATAAAGCAATCATGAATCATGTCAAGGTGAGAAATGATGCTATAACAGATGCCCCCTAATATATGAGGTCAGAAGGGGTACATGATGGCCGAAATGTATTATGCACATAGAAAGAACTTCGCAAGGACAAGAGAGGACTTCACCAGATTTCAGCCTGCCAAAACCAATGAAAGAAATCAGAGAGTCAACACATGCTGAGGCGGGCATACCCATGCTCAGTCAAAAATACATCATATATATAGAAAGTACTGAATAGATCCAACATGTATACAAGTATAACTGAACTGAAAGTACATAGTGAATCATCTGAGCAGGGCCCGTAAAGACAAGTCTGTATCAATGTCCAAGTATCACATATAGAAAGCCGATCAAAGATAGTGCAACTGGATGTCTGATCAAGTAACTGAATCTCCAAGTACCGGATCATAAGAGGCGGATCAAACGGTACAATCACGCAACTCGGGGATCAACATATAAGATGCTGCTGTGCTGAACTGCAACATATAAGGGTGGACGGCAACACTGGCAGAAACTGAAAGGACTGTCAACAGTGAACCGAGAAATGCTGATGCAACCCGAGGTCTTCACCGATCACTATGGCACAATTCTACACACTGGGAATAAATGAGCTAAAGTCGACCATGTGAGAAATCGTTGGATTACCGGGCATTGATGTATCCCGTTAACCAACGCGAGACAACCCACCGATAATGATAATGAGTGTCAAGGTGCCCCAGTACAATCTGACAAGTGCGAATGAATGAGTTGAAGTCGAACACTTGAAAGAATCTACCAAGCAGGAGGCAATGATGAATCCCCACTGTCGATAGCGAAGAGTCTGCCACTGATGACTGCAAACCCTAAGGTACTGACAAAAGACTCTAGACCTTATTCCCAGAGCAATGAGTCGGAGTCTATGGGAAAAGATCTGCTGGAAGGAAGGCATTAAGGCATCCCACATTAGTCCAGCGCGAGTGTAACCCGCAGGCCAAGATTTGGAAGGAATCGGACGAAGCAGAGTGATGGAACCAAAACCGAAGTACGTTTCCGACGTGCACAAGATGAAGCTAGCGCACGGAAGAAACCCTCTGAACCAACCAATAATGAAAGCTGACACAGAGGCGAGAAATCCATCGATAGGGTCAAATGGAAATCAAGGTACTGCACGAATCCCAAGTGTGATAATGTGTGCTGACGTCGAACACAGGGGAAACCACTCAGTCAAAGACCCATGATGATGATCAAATGCCGAGCACGAGGTCACCTATCAATGATGGAAATAGGCCCAAGGTGCGGCTCTAGGTTTGCTCTCAGAGCAATGTGTCGTAGTCGATAAGAGACAAACCCGCCGACAAGAAGTCAATGGGGACCTTCTCAAACCAGCACGAGCAGAAGACCAAAACATCTGATGTGATAGAACATGATACTGACAAGACCGGGAAGGCCGATTGAATAATGAGTCAAGAGACACCGCAGAATGGCCGACTCAGGCTAGACTTCCCTTGAACAAAAGCACGACTCTGTGATGACCATGGCAGTAAAAAGTGACACTGTATAAGTCTGTCTTGCAGGAGGCAAAACAAACTCTCCATATGATTAGAAGAGATAACCAACCGGGGGAGAACTGACAAGTGAAACATGGTAAAGGCTGAACCTAGGTCAAACTAGAACCATCCCAAATGAAGGAAATATATATAAGTATATGTGCTTTGTTCAAGGGCGACAAAACTGACTCTGTACTGCCATCAAAATAACGAAGATACATCCCATTCCCGCTCTTTTTGTTATATTTGATTTTTTTGTCTTTTTCATATAATAAGCCTGAAAAAGAATAAAAGAATGCTATGGTACAATGGATAGAATGAGTATCAAGAAACAGATGCACTAGTTCCCGGGATTGGAACGATCCTATGCTCAATGCAAGGTGGCGAAAACTGGTAAGTGATACTCAGAGGAATGTTCCATCCATGGGTAAAAGGGTGTCAAGTCGCGATAGCTAAGTGCATGCAATGGTTTAACTTGTACAGATAGTCAAGGTCAAAAGTTGGCTTAAACATTGAGTCCAAATGAAGCCGGCTAAAGGCCAGGATAAACAAGTAGCCAATATGCAATGCAGTAATACAACTTAACGACACCAGGGAGCCTCTAAGGTATAAGCCAGAAAAATGATAAGTGATGAAGGAGAAGAATGAAGCTTCAACACAAAAGACATGGCGGGACTAAAGAGGACTCCCGAGCCTACATAAAAAGCAGCATGGGAAACAAGTGATAGCGAGGAACTAACTAGGAAGCCCATGTAAAGGAAGGCTCTACCATCAAGTCATGATTAAAAATCGGCGAGTGAAATGGGTGTAATGCTCATGACCTGATGGGATCGACCCTAAGGCAAGTGATCAGAATGGAGGCTAGAATGCAAGATGCAACGGAAAGTGATTCCCTAACCTATATGCCAGTGAAGATCATATACCTGTCGTGAAGAGTCTGAAATCATGGATCAAAAACCGGGAAAAAGTCTCAAAATCGTCAAAATGTACCTGAAAACATACCAAACTGGGCACTTCCAAGCAATCAAGTTATACAGCATAAGATAGATCGAAAAAATAAGCATAAGGAAATTTTTGCGAAATTTTTCAATTTTTTAGCCATAAATACACAAATTACCTCTCAATTGGTTCATTATTGCATAGCTGATTTGGAAAAATTGCTCTGGAGCTAAAAACTTCTTTCAGCAAATCAGGAACAACCGACCGTCGGAACTCAGCGAAACTTCAGGTAGGCTCCTTAATCATCCTGTTTATTCATTTTGTCCATTTGAAAATTAAAATTAAGTGATTTTTTGCCTGGAAACCCTTATTAAAAAACGCGTATCTGCGCATACGCGGGTTCAATGAAGGCAAGTCGCGTATACACGCGACTGTGCACAGGGAAAGTAGCGTATGCGCAGGTCCGTTTTCAAAAAAGGTATTTCTAATGCAAATTTTGATGAAATTTCTCAGGATGACCATCTCATGGAGGGAACGTGAGCATAGCGCAATAGACCAAGAGGTCATGCAGGATCGCGCAGCACAAAATGTCCTCCGAAACTGTGGATTGTTCAAATTCTTTAAAATGCCCAATATGAAAAGTAATGTGCGATTGCTTGAAATGCTCGTAAATTACCGGGAACCAGATCAGGATTGCTTCATAATTGATCAGATGCCACTACGCATAGAAGTGGAGGATATATACTTCATCACTGGACTCTCCAGGAGGGGAGATCCAGTGGACTTGCACGGAAAGCCCCTGGGAGGGTTGACCGTGGAAGAATATGTCCAAATATATTGCGTAGATAATTCCAAGAAGGTTGGAACACAGATTGCCATTAGAGATATCAGGGATTTGCACATAAAGATCCTCCTGTTCACCATCGGCAGAGTGGCAGGATCTGCCTCACTACATCAGGCGTCCAGGACGCACATGAGCATAGCTGTAGAGTGCTTAATTCATGTGTATGATTGGTGCACAGCCCTGCTACTGAATATGAAACAACAGCTGACCTCCATTCGCCAAACAAAGACCAAACACTTTGGCTATGGGACCATTTTGACAACATTCTTCGAGAGAGAGTTCCAGCTTTGAGACCCAGAGTCATCTCGACTATCAGCAGCCCGCGGGACCCAAGAATTGCCCGTTGGGCAGACATGATGAAGAGACTGGGGGGCAGCGAGGTACCCCGAATCACTTGGGACGATGAGTTCTTCCTGTGGTGGAGAGAACAGATCATCGCAGTGGACGACTATCCCTATGCCGGGATGGATTTCCGAGGAGATCCAGATCTAGTACTTCCACCTGGAGCAGCATGGGGAGCAGTCGGTAAGTTTTGCAAAAATTTTTAACTTATATGATTTTTTGGATTTTTTCAAAAATGTATGAAAAAATGAAAAACAAACATTTTTTTGGATTGGATTCATAATGACTGACAATTAAAAATGATCATGTTTCAGATGTTGGACCAGTTCGTCCTGAGGGCCTAGCACGTCACAAGCGCCGCAGAGGTGAGGCGGAGACAGCGGATTCTGACAGGACACTCCAGGCCATGCAGAGAAACTTGGAGGGACTAACCCGCCAAATCCCTCTGGCTTCCGTGGAGGACTTGCCAGAAGCCGTCCAGAGACGGGTTGTAGGAGTACCCCGGGACTGGGTTAGACTATTCCGCCGTGTGGCCACTGCAGTGATGTTCTATAGGAACACGACTTCTGGGCAGGGTCCTCAAGAGTAGACAGATTTTATATATTAGATGACTGTATATTCTTTTTGAGACTGAACATGATGGGGCATAAGCCCAAGTTTTGTACGGCATTTATGGATCCAAATTTTGTAAATTTTTTTGACATACCGATGATATATATACAGCGATATTTGATGTGATGTGATAAATGTATCAAATGTATGATGTTTTTGATGATTAGAATTTATTGTATTGAATGATTAATATGCCAATCTAAAGCTTGATTAGCTAATGAGTCAGCAAACCAATTGTTAGCTCGAGGAATATGAATGAATGTTAAAAATTGAAATGACCTTTGTAACAAACGCACCCTCAAGAACAATCGTAATAAAAATGGATCTCGTACCCGATAAGTGTTGTTCAACTGCGACACCACCAGCTGGGAGTCCAAGAAAACTACCAACGAATCAACACCCAAAGATATTGCCTCCGAGAGTAGATAAATGACTGCAGTGTATTCTGCTACGTTATTGGAAGCAGGACCAATGCAGACTCCTCTTGATACCAACAGCTGACCGGAAGGATAATGAAGCACCCAAGCCGCGGAAGCTAAGTTCCGGGTGTGTCTACTAGCACCATCGGTGAAACAAAAATGACTCATGACATTCAACACAACCTGCCAAAGCAGATCAAAAAACATCACCACCTCATCAAAAATCGAAAATCAAACAGATATGTACAAAGCAAAAAACTACTATATACAAAGCAAAATGCCAGGCCAAAACCTAGGCATAATACTTCTTCAAATAGAGCCCATTTCGGGGCTCCGACAACTCGTTCCCTTCGAAGTCAACCAAGGTATAAGCTCCTTTCTTAAGGACTTTTTTGACGATATAGGGGCCATACCACATCGATTTAAACTTTCCTGCCCCCAAGGCATCTTTTTTTTGGGCATAGACCAAAACAAGGTCACCTTCGGAAAATACCCTAGGCTTAACCACCTTATCGTACTGAACCTTTACTCGGTTTTTATGCGCTTCATTCAACGTGGCAGCATCTCGACGCTGCTCATCAAGATGTTCCAGATGAAGAAGCCGCTCTGCCAGACTAGAAGTGTCAGGAAGAAGCTCAACAGCTAATTTAAGGGAAGGAATCTCGCATTCAATGGGAAATACGAATTCCACCCCGTGGACTAACTGAAACGGAGTAAAGCCAGTTGCAGTTTTAACTGACGTCCTGTATGCCCAGAGTGCAGGATATAGCATAATGTGCCAGTTGGATCTATGTTTATCAATCGTCCGTTGAAGAATTGTCTTCAAGGACTTATTCACGGCTTCCACCTGGCCATTGGCCCGAGGATAATATGGAGATGAATGCTCCTGCCGGAAACCCAATTTAAGAGCCAACTCAGCCATCATACTGTTCTGAAAGTGACTGCCATGGTCAGTGACAATCTCTCTAGGTATACCGAAACGAGAAATAACTTGGTTGAAGAAGAAAAGAGCTGCAGTCTCACCATCGTTCCCAAAATTAGGCATAGCCTCAACCCACTTTGTAAAGTAGTCTACTGCTACGATAATGTACTTGTGACCTTTTGCCGAAGGCGGGTTACAAGTAGTATAATCCATACCCCACTTTGTAAAGGGTCCGACAGTAACGACTGGAAAAAGCGGAGCTGGATGAGCGCGCATTTTTCGAGTATACACCCGACAAGGATGACACTTCTTGACCGATTCAATACAATCTTTGAAAATCGAGGGCCAGAAGTAGCCAGCACGCAAAATCTTTTGGGCTATAGCAAGCCCTGATAAATGACCCCCACAAGCTCCACCGTGAGAATCATTGAGCACAGCCTCGGCTTCTTCGAAAGTTAAGCAGCGTCTTAGGATTGAATCAACCCCTCGACGGTACAAAGCATCACCAATAATCAGATAACTTTTAGCTAAGTGACGCAGCTTACGACGCTCATCTTTCGAAAAAGAAGAGGGAAACTTCGCAGTCCGGAGATACACAATGATATCCCCATACCAAGGATCTTGTGGAGAGATTAAAAACAAGTGTTCGTCCGGAAAGGACTCATCATAGATCATCTCCTCTCCACAAGGCAACTCGGAGACAATTCCGCAAATACTAATGACTTCTTGGATTTGGCAGACATGAACTCTAAATCAAATTCTTGTAATATCACAATCCATCTATTATATTTGCCCCCAATCACTCGCCTGCTGAGGACAAACTGAAATGGATTGGCAGCTGCCAAGACATAAGTTTTGCGAAGAATAATGTAATGCCGGAGTTGCTGCACAGCATGAACTGCTGCTAAGGCTAACTTTTCTATCGGGGTGTATCGAAGTTCAGGTCCTACCAGTCCTCGACTAAGGTAGTAAATAACATGCTCAGCCAGAGCATCATCCTCCTGAACCAGAACCATACCAATGGTAGATTTTGCTGTAGCCAGATACAAAAGAAAATCTCTGCTATAATCGGGTGGACTCAGTAAAGGAGCAGAGGTCAATGCCTTTTTCAAGGCATCGAATGAGCGTTGAGCATAGTCGTCCCAAAGAAAAGGGACTCCTTTCTTCAACATTCTCATATATCCCTTTGTAATCTCAGCATAGTTAACGATAAACCTCCGAAGAAAGTTAGACTTCCCTTGGAGACTTTGAAGCCGACGAATTGAAGACGGGGGAGGCAACCGAAGTATTGCCTCAACCTTGAAGGGATCTACCCTTATCCCTTCCCTAGACACGATAAATCCCAACAGCCGATCGGATGTTACCGCGAAAACGCACTTGTTCGGATTCAAACGAATTTTATAAAAACGACATCTTTCAAATATTTGCCGGAGGTGACCTGGATGATCCATCCTCTTTCGAGAATGAGCAGCTAGATCATCTAAGTATGCCTCGATAATTTTCTTGATGTCGTGGAAGGCGTAAGACATGGCCTGCTGAAAAGTAGCTCCAGCATTTTTAAGACCAAAAGGCATCTTCTTATATGCAAATGTACCCCAGGGACAAATAAATGCGGTCTTATGTTGATCTTCTGGACGGATAGTAATTTGATTATAACCAGAGAAACCGTCCATGAAGGAGAAAATCTCGTTACCGGCACACTCGTCAATAATCTGATCAATGAAGGGTGTGGGGTAATTATCTTTAGGACACGCCTTATTCAGGTCTCTGAAATCGATGCATACTCGAATCGTTCCTTGCTTTTTATCAACAGGAACGGGATTTGAAACCCATTCAGTTAGAGGAACTGGGAAAATGAATCCCGCCTTAAGCAGCTTTTCAACTTCAGCTTTGATAGCTGCTGCCTTCCTAGGATTAACCGGACGAATTTTCTGCCTGACCGGCTTAGCGTTTTCATACGTCTTGATCTCATGGTGGACGATAGATGGGTCTATGCCAGGCATTTCCTCATAAGACCATGCAAAAACATCCCTATACTCTTTGAAGAGCTCGGTATAGATTTGAACCTCTTCATGGGAACATTCAGCTCCAATGAAAACGTTCTCGATAATGTTGGGATTCCTGGAGATGTTCACCGGGATAGTAGGAGAGATCACAGCCATGTTCCCTTCAGCATAAACCTGTGCTGGTGCTAAGGGGCTCAAGACTGGGTGAACAGGTCCAGGAGACTGAGGACTTGGAAAACTTGTCTCGACTTCGCTCAAGTCAGGTAGGAAGTAAGACCGATGATCCAAATCATCCCACGGCCTATCTATACCTGTCATCGCTTCCAGGATAGCCTCTTTAGATGGAAGAGTGGTATCTAGACAATCCTGGGCAGAAGAAGAAGTAAGCGTCCAAGCCGGAGCCACATCACCATCCAACTCTTCCGGAGAAAGAGGAGCTGGATCAGACTCTGCAGTGTCAACAATAGACTGATACGCAATCTCAGCTGCAGAAATCGGGAATGCCATTCCACCCACTTGCCCTTCCTCCAATGTGGCTGTTGGAGAAGGTAAGGTCCAAGGGTCCGAAAAATAATGAGTTCGAAAGAACTCTCTTCGAAGGGGAGCCTTGGAGGATGAAATAGCATTAATAGACACCTTAGGAGGAGGAAGATCGAAAGAACCCATCAGGGAAGAATACATTCCAACTCTTAGATTCTCAACAGGCGCCTTAGAATTATCCAACTTAGGAACAGATGAGTCAGAAGGCGCATCCAGGTCTACAAGAGGACAGTCCAGTTGATCCACCGTGACTATCCTCCCTTCGTGGGGGAAACATACAATCCGAAATAATGAGGATGCAATAGAATCCATCTCATATATCCAGTTCCTCCCCAACAGAAGGTTGTAGTCCAAGGCTGCATCCACTACCTCAACCTCTATGTTAACGGTTTTGCCCCCAACACAGATGGGCAAAGCCGGGACAATACCATGGGACCTGTGAGAATGGCCATCGAACGCAGTAAGAACAGTGCTAGATGGAATAGTTTTGGGAGATCCAAGTGTCTTCCAACATGCGAGAGACATCACGCAAGTAGAAGCACCCTCATCAACAACCGTACGAAATATGTTAGTCTTCCGATACGATGATTTAATGTGAAAAGCCATGTGATGAGGAAGTCTCTTCTTAAAGTTAGCCATATCAAAAGTAATCAGAAGAGAATTTTTTGGATCAACAGCCCCAATGGCAGTGAGCAAAGCACTGCGCTGAGCCGGACAAGACTGGAGTACCTCTAAAGCTGACATAGCACAAGGACTTTGCGCCAGATCTTCTACAATCGAGTAGTTCTGGGCAACCCTCATGTTCGGATTAATCGTTGACCGCTTAGAAGATGCTTTTGGCATCCGAGGCATAGACTCAACAGTTGGCTTCGTGATGTGAAGAGGCTCAGTAGCATCAGGAACTTCCTTAGCTTTCAAAGATTCCTCTCCGCCATAATCACGGGATCTCGTAGCGACATCCACGTGAGCACTCATCATAAAGATATTCGATGGAATTTCCCCTTCCTGAGTACCTCCAGAGGAAGCCCCAGGATTTTGGTTCGCGCCAACAATTAATTGTTGCCCTTGGGGAAAAGGGTTTGTTAGCACAGCCTGGGAACTAGAAGAACCCTGCTGAGATAACAGGCGCTGAGCATCCTGAATTTTCGGGCAAAGGTGTGTGAGATGGTCTCCAGTACAAAGCTTGCATGGAAACTTCACTTTCTTTTTTTCCTTTTGACCCTCACCAACACGCTCGTTGGTTTTATTTGCATTGCCCTTCCCGTTCTTGCCCTTCTTCTTGTTATTTCGTCCCTTCTTCTTCCCATCGGATTGTTGATTTCCTTTGGGATCAGAAGCTTGGAAAACATTTATGGACAAAGACTGGGAAGGTGATGAATCAGCAGGCACAGCCTGACCAGAAGGAGCAGATTGTAAAGACAACTGCTGCAGTTGAGAAAGCAGGCTGGCTGCACTACTATTGACCGATCCGACAAGCCCGTCACCATGCGGACTAGGTTTGGGTTTCGATAAATCCAATTTGGAGCGAGGAGCATTGGGTAAATACTTATAAAGCATCCCAGACTGAGAATAGATCAACTCTAACTGCTGGGCCCTAAAGATGGCCTGCTCCTCGGAAAATACCCCAGATAGGGATACATCCTTCGAAATATCTGACTGAAGCGATTTCAAAAACCACTCGAGAAGGAACTCACCTGGAATATGGGCTTTGATAAGCCTCTTCCTTCTCCTCCATTCCTGAATGTGATCAGAAATGTGAGTTGCTTCATCCTGCTTAAAATTAGCCAGGAGTTCGGTCCCAGCCTCATATCTGACAGGCAACTGAAAATGGTTAAGAAATGTGACAGCCAGTTCTCCAAATGTGGCGAAACTGCCCCCAGTGAGCTCTATATACCATTTGGCAGCATTCCCAGTTAGGGTGCATTGAAATAATCTCAATCTAATCGAGTCGTCGATCAGAGAGTTCGACGAGCACCATAAGTGGAAAGTGGTGATGTGGTCTGCCGGATCTTCACCATTCTTACCTTCAAACTTAGGAATGTCTGAAGGAAGTTTGGTTGGAACCGGAGGCCACCCTGGACTATACCGAATCGGGTCATTAGTTAACTTCGACAGGTCTGGCAAGTTTAACGTTGCCAGAAATGGTAATCGAGGCGGAGCCTGAGAATTCCATCCTTGATGGGATGGATTTCCAACATTCTGAAAAGAATAGCCTGGATTTGATGAGGCACGAGGCTGCCAGAAAGGACTCGTAGAAAACGGAGAAGAACCTCCTCCCCACGCCGAGTTACCAAAACCCAGACTAGTTCCCCCCGCTGAAGTATTGACTGAAGAGGAAAGCCCCTGGTAGGGGTTCCATGCATTAGATAGAGGAGAAAAAGACTGGTAAGCACTCGATGAAGGGAAAGAAGCATTCCCTTGATGACCCGCGAAGAACTGATTCCCTGCCCCGGCCGTTGTAAAGACAGGATTCCATCCTATAAAAGTGGTCGAACTTTGCCCCCCAGACCAAGGGTTGAAACTCTGAGTCTGGGACGTAAAAGGAAACGACCCTAAAGAAGGATTGGAACTGGGAATATGCCCAGTCCCAAAGGGGAAACCCTGGAACGAAGCTGATCCACTAGCCATGTTAGACATGGGTGTGGATCCAGCTGTACCGGCAGAAAAGGAAAACGAGGGATTTCCACTAATGGACATCCCTGAACAGAAGGGACCAGAATGAGAAGCATATGCCTGGGTGAACCCAGAGCCAGACATAGCAGTGCTAAAAGCAATCGAAGATGAAGCAATAGTGCCCCCTGCCTCGACAGAAGCAGGGGTCTGAATGCCTGCAGCACTCACGGTAGAAGCCGCGTTCCCAGTCGTGGCCATCGAAAGATAAGAATGATATGGAAGATCCGGCGGTCTCTCAGACTTCGGTCCGATGTATTGAAGAACAAACGGATGATCAGGAGGAAGAGGAGATGGACCTGTAGCAGGAGGCTCAGGTATGTCTTCAACTTGAAAATCTTCTTCCTGAGGAAAAAGAACTCGCGAGGTGAGCGGAACGCTCCTCTCGGGACCGACACCGGAATCAACAACGAAACCCTCAGATCTTTGTGGAGGATCACTCTCCACAGCGTCAAACGCTACCGGATGGTAACCACCAGCTAAATCGCTCCTACGCCTTCTCGAAGAAGGCTCTGCACTCTCGGGAGATAACCCCCGGATTCTCCTCGAACGTCGAGGCGCTTGATCAACCACTTTTATAGATTTATTATATTAGACTCAAAAAAAGTGAAAAGCTAGGCAAGCTAGGAGCAAAGAGCACTCTCTAAAAATAAAAATCCCTGAGAAACAGCAAGCAAACAGCCTTCAAGTATTTCCGCTCAGGGTGATGAGCATCGGACACCAAAATACAGGAAAGCGAAGTATAGGGCCTTCCGAAAGCAGTCTGGGATGATTAGGGCCCAGAACAACTAGCGAAGGTATAAGAAACAGTTACGCCGACCTCCTAACGACAGCCTTTGCCGGCTCAAGCACCCAAGCTTCGCAAGGGCACCCCCCAGAAGTACTGCTGAAAGTGATGCGACGTCTGCCTCAGGTACCACGGGTATTCCCCCCCGCAGTCACCTGTGTGGAACCTAGGAACAACAACTATGGACACCAATCCGTATCAGAAGCTGGGCAGAACGGTCTTGAGGTTAGATTCAGCTAATCGGAGGGGGGGTATCCCTCTTCTTAACCTTCACTTCCCCTCGCGCTTGACTCTCGGATGAGAGCTTTCCCAGTCCACCTCACGGAGTTGGATTTCGCTCAATTTAATCAACTTCTATGTTTGTTTGAGCGGCCTTGGAGAGTTAACTCTCCACTCACCTATTCCAAGGCCCTACAACCTAGCTAGTTGGTGATTGACACTTAGTAAAACTTGCTAGTTGATTTTAGATTAAATCACTTATTTTAAGGGCTGTTGTATTAAGTCACAAGGATATGGAGATGAAACCAATGATGTTTTGACGCAAAAGAAATTAATAAAAACTTAACTACATGCACATGCAGTTCTTTGTCTTTCGATGAAAAGTAATCTCTATAGAGGTTCTACGAGACTAAAAAAAATTGTATTTTTCTTTTCGAATTACAAACTCACACTCACAAAAACTAAGAAGCTAACTAAATGATTCAATGCACCTAATGCAAATCACTACAAGCATGTAAATTCTAAGATGCAAAAGTCTCTTGAAACAAGATGAAATTTCCCAAAAGGCTCCTTCAGTTTTAACTCATCTTTTGTTGTCCAGAAAGCCAATTCTTGAAAACAAGAACTCTTAATATAAGACCCCAAAAACACTTAACAATAAGAAGAAGAAACCAAATGACAACTTCTCCTCAAAATCAAGCCAAAAACTAGAAGCAAGAAACTTCGAAAAAGCTCCAAAAGATATGTCCAAACGAAAATGAAAATGCAACAAAAAAAAAAAAAACAAGAGACAATGTTTTTTGAGTTTTTGATATGCAAAAACAAAAAGCAAAACAAATGTTTTTTGGGCTTTTTAGTTTTATAAAGAAAGAGCTCAAAAAGACCAAGCACAACTATCACAATCCAAGCCAAAACGAGACCGAATTTCAAGCATAAACTTCAACAATGCTCCCAAACCTTATAAAGCCAATGATAGCAAGATCAATAAGGGCAATGGAAGACCAAAAACTCAGCCAATCAGCCTAGAGAAATAGTGCAAACTCGTTGCAACAAAAGACTCCAAAGAAGCAAGAAAAGTTCTTCGAAAATTGCAACAAAACCCTAGCCTATGAAACTCAATAAAACCAATCGAAAACAAAGCAAAAAACGCAATGCAAAGCACAACACAAAGATAGGAGCGAGTCAGTGAGCAGAAGCTCTCTGTTCTGATAAAGCAGAACAGCCAAGAATGCTCAGAAAGCGATCTTGGAACTCAATCCAGGAGTGCCAGCACCAACAAGAACATTTTGCCAAAAAGATTAGTTTTCGAACAAACGAAAGAGAAACAAAACTTGAAACCACTTCCTTCACACTCCAGTAAGTACAGAGACACTGTAAACACAGGCCTCCACAGCCAGAAAGGACCAAAAACTCCAGAATCCTAAAAATTCAAAATCTGCCTAGGTATACGCGACCTTGCAGTTATGCAACCAGCGTGTATACGCGTCTGTGTTAGGGGAAACTCGCGTATACGCGGATCCTTTTATACAGACACGCGTGTATACGCGAATGTGTGCAAACAAAAGAGCATATACAAAGAAAGATAATGAAAAACAAAAAGGACAAGCCTGGGAATGACACCAAGGCTTCAGACTGACTGCAAGAAAATAAACTGGACTGTAAAAGACAGATAAAACTGTTGGCAACCTACCAAACAGCTGAAACAACCCAACAGGAGAATCACAAGAATGTGATCCCCAGCGGAGTCGCCAGTTCTATTTCGGGGAATTAACACCCTAGAGGTTGGTTGGGATACAACCTCCACAGAGCAGGGGCGTACTACTTAACAGAGACTCACACAACCATGCACGTTCGGAAAAACTAAATAGAGCAGAATGAGAGATTTACCCGTGGGTCCTACGTTTGAAGTAGATCCACGTGGAGTCCAAACTCCCTGCAACCATCCTTCCTCCTTAACCTGAAATACAAGAAGAAACCAGCACAAAGGACAAGTTGTACAGCATATATCTACTCTATATGTTAGTGAGATTCATATAAAACATTAAATAAATCATGATGAATGCTTGTATAACAAATATTCTCATACATAAAAGCATACACTAACATGTTTATTTCGGGAACAGCATGATACTTCTGTATTATAAATAGTACATACAAAAGTAATCAAGTGGATAGATCACCTGATCCTTCCAAGGCCTTCGCAGACCGTCGTCCGGATCCGTCCAGCCCTTGCCTCGCTAAGACTCCTTCCAAACTGGTGCATACGAGATAACATATAAAGGGATGTGTATCTCAAGGAAACAATGGTTTCCTACAATGAACTGGGAAAGTGCAGGAGGCACGGGGAATCAGACTTGGATAGGGAATACCAACAGAGTATAATATCAATAATTCTCTCTCTCCCTTAGGCCATACACATGAGGGATTTTTATAGTCCCTCCAAGTAGTTTCAGCAGTTGGAAACAGTTCGCCACGGGCTGGGGTGGTTGAACTACCTGAGTAACCATCAACCCAGCGCGAAATTAGGGATTTTTTATATATTTTTTAATCATTTTAATGGCATACGCGGAAAAGTCTAGCTGTACTCGCGTATACACGCGGAAAAACACGGGCATAGTCGCGTATGGGGGATTTTACATTGTTTTTAAGTGAATTTGTCCAAGTCTGTAGGAATGGGTGCCCATAAAGCCATAAAGCAATCATGAATCATGTCAAGGTGAGAAATGATGCTATAACACCAGATTGACTAGAAATTACTATACTTTTACAAGGCAATTTTACATTTGTTTTTAGCTTCGGGGGCCCTGCCCCCGAAACCCCCCGCCAGGGGGGGCTCCATAAAGTCACAACTGCCCCCCCCTGGACCCCCTAGCAGTGTTTAATTACGGGCGGCGTCGCCACCTCATTAAGGCACATGGGTCCAATGCTATGATACAAAATAAACAAGATAATCAGGCTCCACACCCAACAAAGAGCACAAACAATGACATACAAGAGAGAAATTGAATGCCAAGTGAAGGCTAAATAAAAAAATGAATGAGGTTTCAGTTGGCAAGGGAGAAGGAAGAAACCACCAGGTTAGGAATTAACTTCCTCTCGAGTCCTTGTTATCCAGGAGGGTAGAGATGGTGTTTCTCAAGAAATCCCTAAAGGTTGGCGTGGAGGAATTAGTCCTAGAAAATTCCTGGAGAATTTCTAGACGTTCCCTTGTTGTATGTTGATTTTATTTTGAGTTATGGAATCCCTGATCTGGGTGGAACCACAGTGTTGAGCTTTGAAGGGTGGAAATGATCCAGGTAAATTTCTAAGTGAGGTCGGATTCACATTTTGAGTAGCGGTTCAGCAGATTCCCTGGGGAGGAGAATCTTTAGGAATCTTGAGGGAATCTTTCAGATTCCTTGGAGGCCAAAATTTGCCGGTGTCAGAATGAGTTCAACCTTATACTCATTCTTCTCAGAATTTCACAAGGATCTCAATGGTGAGATCAGATTCCTATTTTAAGTTGCAAATTTTCAAATTCCATGTGGAGCGACATCTTTGAGGAATCTAGGGGGAATAAAAAAGATTCCCTAAGGGCTAGATTTCAATAGTGTCATAATTTAGCAAATTGACAGTCGATCCTACACCTCTCGGCGACACGAGTTCAATGGTGCAGTCAAATTTTCCATTTGAGCCTTATGTTTTTTGGCCACTTTTCAAAGTGGAGTTGCAGGTATCAACATTCAATGAGTGAGCAATCAATTTCATGCCTTTTGACGCCACGATTGCGATGGTGATTTTAGATCCGCAAAGCAGCCTATTTATCAGTCATCTTCAGTGTGAGGTATATGCAGTGTGATCATGTACTTCTTTTTCTCTTTGATATGAGATGCATTGTGTTGTATAGATCCCTACTTGATGTTTGATGCAGGATCTTGTTTTTGTTCTTGATGTGAGATGTAATTTCTATCATGGATTGTCATTTATTTTTGAGATCCCTTTGTTTCCATGTTAGCGGGAGACTCATTGTCACATGTATGTATGATTGAGATCCTTTGTTGCCATTTTGGCGGGATACTCATAGTCGTTATGTGTGAGTTTATGTCATGTTGATAGGAGGTCTGTTATGAGTGGGGGCTCCTTGCAGCGGAACGTCTCGTGGAGAGACTTTGCCACTCATGTTGAGGGATGATTTCCTTGTATGATAAGAAAACAATGTCCATGTACATCTTCACATTTACAACACTGAATTAAGTGGCCAACACCATGGAGACACTGAGGCCCGGAGACGTAGTCTACACTGGACGAAATTCATTATTAAACCTATTGCATCTTTGTCGTATGATTGTTAGCATGTGTTCCTCTTGATTATATCTGCATGTGTTCATTAATGCTTTTGATAATATGTAATTCTAACACATCAGCTGAAGTAAAAGATCTTAGTTAAAAGGTATTGGAAATTTACCCGGATCAAGTGGTATCAGAGCGGTCTTCTTGCTGATGTGAATTGCAGGCATGAACCAATGAACATGCAACAATGGGGGATGTCAAAGACATGTACGAGACCATGCTTAAGGTATCCGAGAAGGTGGACATGCTGTATGAAGCTTATGAGAAACAAGTAGCAGATAACGCTAAGTTAAGAACACTTCTACAGGAAGCGAAGGAGGACAAGCAAGGCTTGCAACTTCAATTGCAAGCCATGACAGAGGCATTGGAATAATTGAACCGCAATGAGATAAGACTTCAATCATATCACAATGCATTAAAGACACTTCTACGAGAAGAGTAGGAGGAGAAGTAGAGATTGCAGCTTCAGATACAAGTTGCGACCGAGGCCTTGGAGGAAGTGAAGTGCGAAAAAGGCTCAGAGAAGCCCTCTTCACCTGTTTCAAAATCAACATTTGAGGTAAACAGTGTTGATTTCTCTTTAGTTTCATCTTCACATGCTATTATTTCTATTGGAAATGTGGAGATCCCCATTACAGGAACTGGCATGAGACTCCTTACCAGTATGGGGTACAAAGGAGGAGGACTTGGAATTCATGGCCAAGGTATAACTCAGCCACTAGAGGTTGTGCAGAGACCTCACTACGCAGGTTTGGGATACACTGAAGGATAATTTTCAAAGGTGTCTGAAGCTCCATGACATTGATGAAACCGTCGAGGAAAGAGAATGATGGGAACACTTCACTATCATCTTGTGGCAGAGAGAAAGATGAGGCAAGTTCTCGTCACCATAATGACATCAGAGGCAAACATACATTGTTGAACACGTCACGAGAAAATAATGATGGGAATACTTCACCATCATCTCATGACAGTGCATGTCGCAATAGAAGAGCTGAGACAAGCTCTCATCACCATGATTGCACCAAAAACCACCAGGAAAGGTATAATAAGTCTCGATATTCCCAAGTTTGTTTTGATTATAAGCATGTTGCTAATCATGAATGTAAATCATGGCATAAGAAATCTTGTCATTTTTTGGTTTACATAACCATGTCATTGCTGAGTGTTGGAAAAGAATGGCATCAAAAAGGAGGATGAGGCGTGAAAAGCCTTCTCCACAGCAGGGAAAGAAAATGGTTAAGTGGGTCTGGAGGAAAAATACCTTTTGCAGCCATTGCAACCAAAGTGGCCATCGAAGAGCCACGTGTACGAGGCTCCATTCATAACATCACCTTAAGGACAAAGCATCGGTGCATTAACCGGTTGAAATAGATGTTCGACAAGATAACGTGCCACAGGGAGATGACCCATTGACTTTGATAAGTGAGAGATTGTTTTCCTAGATGTGGTAGTGTGTCATCATGTCATGGCCTTGTTTGTTAATCATATGTTGCATTGATGATTTGTTTCCATCTCTTGTTAAGAAACCATGATATTTTTGGCCTTGTTTTGTAAATCATGTGATGCATTTATTTCATGTAAAAGTGATGATGTGTTTTCCATCGCTTTGAAATGCGACAATGATGTTTTTGGTCTTGTAATGATAAGCTGGGGTGTGATTTCCATTTGATGTAAACTTGACCACCGAGTATGTAAAATCGTGGCAAGTATGGAAATTTTTGGGTCATAGTTGGTCATATTTGAGCATGTAATTTGCAAGAGATTTCACTACAGGTTTGCCAAGGATGTAGGTGTTGGCTCATCTCTTAAGGCTCCGAAGAACAAAGGTGAAGGAGATGGAAGGGTGACCTTTTACAGGACACTTGTGGTGTATACATTGTACAAAGTAGTTGCAGATTATTTTTGATGATTTTGGAGGACCAAAATCTCCTCAGTGGGGAGGAATGATCCAAATGGCTCTAACGACACACACAGGACAAAGAGGGCTTATGAAAGCTCAAAAATCAAAGTGTTTGGAATGCTCTCAAACTAGGTTCAAGTCAAATATCTTATCGTCCTGATCTCAATGGTGTGAACGGTTTGTCAAACCGGGCTCGTTTGAAAATTTTAGTGGCAGCCAAAGTTCTTTGGTTGACTTGATGAGGTGGCATACTTAAGGAGGACACAATTTCACAGAAATCCGACCACCAGATTCCGGCCAAATTCTGGTCGAAATTGTGGCCTCATTAATTTGACTCCTTCGGTCAAATTAACGAATTTTTGAAAATGTCTTGTTGGTTATTTAAAAACCAAAAGAATATTAAAAAAAGGGGGTGGCGGGCCACCACCCCCACAACTCCACCACACTGTTATATTAACATAGATATAAAAACAAAATATATGTATGTGTCGTAGGCCATGACCCCCGCCGGACCTGATCCGGATTTATGCAGGAATGCAACAGAATATAGAAAGAACCATGAACATAGAGATGCAGCGGAGATAATGCTTCATTTCATTAATATCAAATAACAAAAATATGCTTACAGGCATAATGGAAATAAAAATAGCTAGGGTGCTGGTAGCGAATCTCTGAGAAGAGATGTAATGGCTACAGACCTCTGAACTATGTTACAATGAGGCTCGAGGGCCTATTTGTTGTTGAGAAACAATGTAGAATGTGAAACGTCCAAAAACCTAACCATAGGAGATGAGGCACCAAAACTGTGGGCGCCCGTTTGGGTAAATTGGTGGTTCAACTTCCCGGGGGCGTAACTTTGGCACCTGATCTTCGTTTTACGCGCTCAATAGCTCGTTAGAAAGATCTATCCGAGGAGTACAATTTTTGAACGAGCAACATCGGTCCATGGACCCATGTTGCTCTTCGTTTTCCCAAAAAACGTCGTTTAGGGCCTCAAAACGGCTCCGGAAGTTCAGGACCCAAAAAACTGCTAAAAATAGTAAGTTTTGTTGCAACTTGAAAATTGAAAGAACTGATGGTGGGGGTTCAAATGGAATAGGTGGGTGGCCACCAATATCCACCTGGCTCATTAAGGCCCCGAAACGGCTACGGGAGTGGAGGACCCGAAAACCTGCTAAAAATAGTAAGTTGTGTTGTATGTGAAGAGCTGCAAGAATTGATGGTGCTAGTCCAAATGGAGTAGGTGGGTGGCCACCAATATCCACTGGGATCATTCCTCCCTCCTTAGGAAGCAATGGTCCCCATTGCGTTGAGATCCTCCATGAGTTGAGGCAAATTCTGTTGAACTGAGTATTAGATGTGTTGAAGATGTCAAGGACCTGCGGGTGGACATGCTGGATGCATTTAGTAAATTTGGTTTCTTTATCAGCCTCAGACAGTACATGTTTGGATTCTGTAGGTGTAGTTGCAGGATGTATGGCAACATCAGGCGGTGGTGCGTTGGGAGTCGGATCAATGGAGTGCTTATCCTGATAGTGTAGAGGAACCTCTATGAGTGAGGGGAAAACTTCCTCGTATTCCTCCATGAATTTTTCCATCTGCTGCAGCTGTGCAAGGGAGCCCTGTTTCGAGGTTGTGGCCACAATACTTTTCTTTCCCCGTGAGTGAGTTGTAAGGAAAATGAATTTCCTGGTTTGGGAAACAATCTTACTGCGTTGTTTTGCAGTAGTCAAAGAGATAACAGGAGGCGGTACTACCTCCAGTATCCTATACAAGTTATTTCCCAAAGTAATAATAACAGCACGAGGCCTAGACTCATACACAGCATGTCGCCTCCACAAGTATGGTTGGCCCAATAATACATCAGCTACATCAAGAGGAGCAACATCACACAATACCTCATCCGTGAATGGCTTGATACTATATGGAAGGTGGCACTGCTGGCAGATGCGGAGATCCCTCCCTGGGTGGAGCCACCCGATGGTATACGGCTACGGGTGTTCTATGGTTGGTAGGCCGAGCCGCTTCACGACCTCTGCTGAAATGAGGTTCTTTTGGCTTCCGCTATCGACGAGAAACTGCAGCGGAGAACCCTTCACCCACATCTGCGACTGGAAGAGGCGCTCCCCCTCCTCTGGATCCTCTGGACTCTCCTTTGGATCTTGGTTGCAAGAATGTGAGACCGGATGAAACAAGGAAATGATCTCTCATTGGGCTGCCTTTGTCTGGTTCTAACTCAGGATCAGAAAATGCATCTGATTCGGGTGCCTTTAGTTCAGCCACCAAAGACTGTTTGGCCCGACACTCGTTTGTGCTGTGAGTGGGGTTATTATAAAATTCACACCACTTCCCTGTGTCCTTCTTTGGATTTGTGGTGTTGTTCTGAGTCACATTGCTTTGGCCTTGCCCCTTGTTCTTCGGTTCGGGGGCCCCTTTCGAATTCGCAGATCCAAAGTCTCGCTTCTTCTGCTTAAATTTCTGCTCGATCTTGGCGGCATAGCGATATGCCGTGCCAAGCGATGTAATGTCGAGGAACTCCATTTCCTCTTGAATGTGTTTGTGGAGATAGCCGCAGTACTTGAGCACCAAATGTCTCTCTGAATCTTTAATACCCAACTTTGTGCGCAGGGTATGGAACAGATTCGTCAGTTCGTGCACATCTTGATCCTTTTGTTGTCGCAGCGTGGTCCATTGGATGTATTTGTCCTCATAGCTCCCCACAGGGTAATATTGTTCCTTGATGCCATCTCGGAACGAATTCCAAGTGGGTGTGGTCGAGAAAAGAGAGGGTTCCCCTTCACCCTCTTGCTCACGGTAGGTTTCCCACCAGTCTTTGACATGGGGGCGGCTTTGAAGAGTGCAAAAATAATATTTTCTCGGTCAGAGAAGTCATGGACCGAGAAATACCCTTCCAACAAATTTAACCATCTGTCTACAGTGTCTGCATCTATTTTTCCTTCAAATATAGGAATGTCAAAGTTTACCTGTACCTTGAAGGGAGTGGCGCTTCCAGAGTGGCTGTTGGATGCAGATGCGCCATATGTGGGCAGTCGTTGAAGGATTTGAGAAAAGTTATCCATCATCGCGTTCCTTTGTTTCTCGAGGGACTCCTCGAGCAGTATTTTGATAGGATCTCCTGCTCCCTTGTCTTTCTTTTCTTCCGCCATGGGAGGTCGTCGGGGTTTGCGAGGCTAATCTTGCAAGGGTTCAACCAGATCGAGCCCTAACTCCTTATACCCTGACCGCGTTGGGGACATGCAAAGAAAAAAAAAAAAAGAGCATACCCCGCTCTGATACCACTGATCCGGATTTATGCAGGAACGCAACAGAATATAGAAAGAACCATGAACATAGAGATGCAGCGGAGATAATGCTTCATTTCATTAATATCAAATAACAAAAATATGCTTACAGGCATAATGGAAATAAAAATAGCTAGGGTGCTGGTAGTGAATCTCTGAGAAGAGATGTAATGGCTACAGACCTCTGAACTATTTTACAATGAGGCTCAAGGGCCTATTTATTATTGAGAAACAATGTAGAATGTGAAACGTCCAAAAACCTAACCATAGGAGATGAGGCACCAAAACTGTGGGCGCCCGTTTGGGTAAATTGGTGGTTCAACTTCCCGGGGGCGTAACTTTGGCACCTGATCTCCGTTTTACGCGCTCAATAGCTCGTTAGAAAGATCTATCCGAGGAGTACAACTTTTGAACGAGCAACATCGGTCCATGGAATTCCATGTTGTCTTCTTTTTTTCAAAAATGCCTGCGTTTTAGGGCCTCCTCAAAACGGCTCCTCGTGAAGTTCAGACCCAAAACCTTAAAACCGTTAAAAATAGTAAGTTTTGTTGCAACTTGGAAAATTGAAAGAACTGATGGTGGGGGTTCAAATGGAATAGGTGGTGGCCACTGTGATCCGGGCAAAGCACTGGGCTGCGCCATCAGACGGTCTTGGCCTCTAAGTCCCCGATTGATATCCAAGTCCCTTTGACTTGGAGACCCGGTCGACAATGTCTCTCCACAAACTCCATGATGTTCCGCCCCCGTGGTAACACTGGCTACGTATTTCCCACCATCCCAAGTGGCGGGAGACCAGTCAGGAAATACAGGTCTTGGACTGTCAATTCGATCCTGTGCCCCTGCACTATAAAGACCTCATGATCTGGATCCCAATAACTGACAATCCGGGCCAACAAGGGCTCCCCAGCCCTCATCAAAGGGTTCTCCAAAAACTTTAGAACCCCAAACCTGGCCAATACACGACAGACACCCTGATCTGTCTGGATCTCTGTCCGTAATGTGCCCAGGTCTCTCTCTCTCCAGTTGACCCGTATATCTTCCATAGCTGCACAAAAACATCATCTTTGTCAGTATACAGATAGGAAACACTGTAACCAATCACAAAAACCCAAATCTCAGCCCTAACACAGCACTGAAACCCCCTTCATCCTCCAAGTCGCACTTTTCTGCCCAATCCTGGGCTAGGTCGCAGTTTTTGGCTCAAAACCTGCGTCCCAGGTCGTAGTTTTTGGCCCAAAAAGTGCGACCCAGCCGTAGAGATGAAAGAGGGTCTGTTTCTGAGATTCTGGGCTCTAATCTGAACTTTCAATCCATCAAAATGAAAGAGTAAGGTTAGGCCTCTTACCTGCAACTGACGGATCTCAATTCCAACGGTCAGTTTGTCCGCTACGCTCGCCGCAAGATTTAGGGCCTTCTCTCCTCTCTACATTCACCGCAGCAACACTAGCAAATGAGTGGATTTGGAGGGAAAACTACCTTATTAAAAGAGAACCCTTGTTTCTTCTTTCACCTGCTGCGACCATACCGTAGCTCCGTTTGACAAACCTTCTGCACCGTTGGAAAGCTCTTACCGAGCCCTCAAATGGGTATCTGTTAGTTTTTTCTGATTTGATACTTCACCAGGACACATTTTGTCCAAGATGGATCACTTCACCTCTCCCCAAAATCGAATTTCCTCACTTACAACACTTGTACTTGGGGCACCACTTTGCCTCCATACTTGTCTTTGTTTGTGTCGATTTACGTCATGAGATATCATCTTGTACTCATGTTTTTCGGGTCCCCCATGGGCTCTTTTCTGTGTGGCAGCGCCATCAAGTCACCCTTGTTTAGATCATCCAAGTTGGAGTCATCATCGTATCTTTATGGAGTCTATCATTTAGTCCCTTTCAGATTCTCGCCATAGTCCTCCATCCTTCATTGCTTGATCCCTCTCTTGTGACACACATTATGGCCTTCAGTCCCACTGTCCCCTATCCCTCATGATCTTGTGTCAGTCGCTGCCATGTCATTCCTGCCATTTATGCTCTAACAAGGGAATTCGTCCATTCGCTACTCAGTCCCCTCCATTTCACCATCATCATTGTACAGTCTACCGCCGCTCGATCATTGCGCCTTAGTCGAGGACCTCTCATTGCCCACCTGCAGACCTCCTTCTCGCGACATCAGCTCATTCACTGTAAAGACAGCTCTAGAGGGCTGTGTACCTGGGTTCCAGCTTCCACTCTTGTTCGTGCCTTGACTGTGCAAAGGTCTTCATTACCCTTTCGACTTGATTTTTCTCCACATACCCTTTCAAAGATGATCGAGATCCGTATACTTGATGGTTCAAAGGATGCCAGGTTCTTGGTGATTCCTGTGTGAGATGTCTCAAATTTCCTCATGAGGGGTGGCCCCAGTAGCCCCCACATGCCCGATGACCTCTTCATTACAGCTCTTTGATGCGTCATATTTGATGATGTTTGGGGCTTTAGCCGCTGGTGTCGCCTCTTTGATTTTCAGCAAGGTGATCAACGATTTTAAGTAGCCCCTTCCCCATTTTCAGTGGGGCATTTGGGTTGTAGTCCTATCTCATGTACTCAGATATTATTGTATAAGTCTTGGCTGTTATCCCAGGCACAGCATGTATGTGGGATCCTTCATTGTATTTCTATCTGGCTCATGTTTATGCCGGTTGTACTTTATGGCTCGGTCCCTTGTTTACTGGACACACTATTCTTTTGTACTTTGTCTCGGTGGGCATAGGTATGCCTCCCCCGCCGCCTTTAGCATAGGTACCCTCTTATAAAAAGAGACTTGTTGCACCTGTAAGTCTTGTCTCCTTAGGTTCTAGTTCTTCAGAGCATTAGTCTACCTTACATCTCTCTCTCCGACTTCCCTTTTGATGTCTGGTGATTGAGTTCTTACAACGTACTTCGGTCATATGATTTTCTCCTAACACTCGGACGCTGGGAGGCAATCTGTTACACCATTTTTTGGTCATCTAACCTATTATCATTAGATGGACCCAAGTACACCATGTAAGACCAATTTTACCCTAAGTAAAATTGCCTTCACTATGTAAAATAACTTAATAAAACACATTTTTTAGGTTGTTTATGGTCTAAACAGGAAACCCCAAATGGAAATATTAAACAAACCTATATTTGTTTGATTTTCCTGGTCATGTTTAACCCAAAACAAAGAAATTAATTAGATAAATCTTTATTTATCTTATTATTTTGTAGGAATAATTATTTAAACCTTATTTAAATAATATTCCTTGTTAAATATGACTAAATCACCCATAAATAATTAAAAAAATCATTATTTATTTGATTATCTTTTAACCACCTCCTTAAAATGATAAATAAATCATTTATTTATTTATTATTCACAAATAAAGGGATTTGACCCAAGTCAAATACTTTTTCCCTTCAACAAATACAATAAAATATTCCATAAAAGGTGGATCTAAATTTGGTTAATGTTATTTTAATCATGCACCAAGATCTAGAATGACCCAATATTTTGTTATAAATAGGAGGTTTTCTCCTACCATTCTTCACCTTTTGTTGCCTATTAGATCACGCTGGATCTAAACTCTTGGTCTGACTTTGAGCCATTATCATTGTCATATTTTCCATTATTTGCTATGTGAGCTCCCTTTGGGTTCTATCTTTGTCTGGGTTTTCTACACCAACAGGAGAGAGAAATGCTAGATCTGAAGTGCTGAGGACTTCCAAGAACCCTTCCCGTTGAGGAGAATTGGAAACATCTTCTTGTTTTCTCCCCAGGTGCCCTTAATACAAAAAATTATTTCAAAAATTTTTATTGTCTTGTCTATTGGCTATATGGAGCAAACCCTTCTTTTTACTGCTTAATGTCTTTCTATGTATAGATCTGGTTTTTTGCAGCTCTTGTCTTGATCAACTAACTGCAAATCTGAAGATATTGGCAGCCATATTTGATGTTAGGGCTATTAGTTATGCGTAGCTAAAGTGGTCTTTTTTCGTACACTTCAACAAAGGATTCATGCTAACAATTGGCGACTCTACACGGGTTTTCAATTACGACCGCTGTCGTTTTTCATATTCCTGCATATCCAGCTACTTCAATACCTAGGGTTTCTTTTCAGCTTTTTTTTTCCTATTTTTTTTTTTTTTCACCTATAAAACCCTAAAACATTAAAATTTCTAACTTCCGCGTATTTCTGGCCATATTGCGCAGGTGACAGACATCAGCCACAACTGAGATGACAACTTTTCCGCAAATCTGCCGCCGGGACAACTAGAGTTGGAGGTCACACTTTTCAGCCCAAAAACTGCGACCTAGACTCCAGGTCGCACTTTTCAGCCCCTTTTCTGCGACCTAAACAGGAAAACAGGTCAGAACCTGCGACCTGTGCTTTTTTCTGCTGTTTTTCTACAATTTTTCTAGGTTTTGTTGAAGCTTCTGCCAGGGTTTTCCAGCCTCTGTCTCCGCCCGTTTGGACCTGTTTTTTATCTGTTTTTCTCATCTAAAGTGGGAACCTAGCCCCCTAGGGCTTCAGTACCCTCCACTTTTGGTGGAAAAGTTTTAGATATTTCAGGTGTCTATTTTTTCAGAGCTTCAGCCTTCCCTTTTCAGATCTGATACCTCATTCTCAGATCCCTTTAAATCAGCTCTTCTTCCTTTCAAACCACCTCTTGTAGCTTTTCTTGGACCTCCCTGTAGGATCTCCTCCCTATCCTCTCTGCTTTTTGTTGATTTCCTCCTTTTTTCCAGCCACCTTGCCTCTGCCTCTTGGCTATGATCTGCACCTCTTTTCAGCAGGTTTTTCCTTTAGATCCCTGTCCCTTTCGACCCTAGATCTATTGGCCTCTTTTTAGTGTGTTTTGACTAGATTTTTCCATCTTTTAGATTAGTTTTGAGAGACTCGCCTTGTTGGGTTGAATCGATGCACTAGTAGCTGTTAATTTTCTGTTATTTCAGCATTATATATTGTTTTTGCAGCATTATTTTCAGTTACACAGCACAATTTTTCTCTTACTCTCAAAACGAAAAGGGTTTAAAAATTAAAATTAATGCATGCCACACACTCACCCTACAGTATTGAGAAAGAAGAAAATGCTTTGTTTTGCCAGGCAAAAAGAATACTTTCAAAATCAATTAGACATACACACATACTGGCTCTATGTTTTCGATACATTGTGTCTCATGTTCTGCACCTCCCTGCCTTTTTCGGTCATTCTTCTTCCCCTCGTGCCGTGTTTGTGTTGTCATCATTGCGCCCCCAAGGTGCGCATCCCAGAGACTTCTTGGCCTTCACCCTCAGTTTCCGGTCAGTCGACCTGCTCCGTCCCGCCGTCGTCGAGCCAGTCCTCCTCCGAGTCCGCATGCCGACTCCTCTTCTGATTCATTGGGTTCTCCTTTTACTTCCGGTTCTCCCCCTGTCACCTTCACTATGTCTGGTCCAGGGCCTAACGCTAGCAGTAATCATGGCCCTAACGCCAGAACTACTACTAGCGGAACCGCCACAGGAACTACCTCGGCTGCACCTTTGCTCCCTTACATGGCAGGCCTCAGCCTCCCCGATTTCAATCAGTTGATCAATGACCCTATCTGCCACGATGTTGGTTGGTCTGCTATGCCAACCAAGCTCCCCTCCGACATCCCTAACTTCGAAGGCCTTGCTGGAGAAGATCCAACCAACCATGTCCGATATTTCCACATGTGGTGTTCCTCCAATTCCATTACCGATGATTCCATCCATCTTCGGTTGTTCCAACGCACGCTTACCAGTGAAGCTTCTAAATGGTATGTTGACCAAGCCACCTCTTCCCATACCACCTTTGCGACCATTGCCCAAGCCTTTTTATCTTATTTCCAGCTCCCTCTCCGATACGATACTGGTACGGAGCTCTTGACTTCCTTCAAGAAAACCTCTTCGACCCGCCTTTCTACCCATGTCCAGGAATGGCGAAGAAGACGGAGCTTATGTCGAGCCCCCCCCTTCGAAGATCGGGTTTATATGGACTGGTTCCTTCGCACTCTCTTACCTCCCATTGGCAAAGATGTCGCCTCCCATTTCCCTCAAACCGAAGAAGCCGCCCTCCAAGTAGCCTTGAAATATGACCTGATCTACGCTCAGTCTGGTTATGTTTATACCGTCCTTCCTGACCTCCCCAGGCCCGGTGGCGCTAATGCCCCGGGGGCATCTCATTCCGCCGACGGTATCGTTGGAGCCCTTTCTCATCCGTATGCTCAACCTCCTATGGGCTATGGTCTCCCTCCGGGAGGGGCCAGCACCTCTAGCACTTTTCCCCTTCCAGGTAGCATGTATCCAGGATACGACATGCCTCATCCTTTTGCCCAACCTCCTGCTTACCTCAATGTTGCCCAACCTAACCATTATCCTTATCCGCGGCCTGGTGCACCAGCTCCTCCAGCATATACGCTTCCACCTCCCTTGCCTCCTCCACCGCCACAATGGCAACTATAGCCCCCTCCCGGGAAAGTCTTTGCACAGCAGGGCGCGACTAATCCCCCTTCTCAAAGAAGGTGGAGAGGCAATCCAAATAAATCTGCCCCTGGTACTCGTGGACCCAATCCTCAAGGTTTTGACCCAACACTACTAACCAGAAACAGGGCACTCAGCCCAAGCTGGATAGGCCTCTTCGCACAAATAAGCCTTGTTCGTGTTGCAGTGTTTATGGTCATTACACCCACGATTTTCCCCTCTTACAGCAGATGCGGCAGATGTGGGAGTCTCAAGCCACATTGCGAGGACAACATGCCTCCCCTCATGCTCCCCCTAATGTGACCACTAGCCAACCAGCTGTGTTTACTGATCCTTTCCCTCAGCAAGGATTCGTGGCTACCCAACCACCTAACGGACAGGTCGCCACTCCACCTTCCCTTTCTGGTTCCTCTGATTACCAGATCCTCATGATGAACTCTGATCCATCCCCAACCGTCGACCTTCACCTTCAAACTCGGTCTCGCCAGTACCCCAAGCCTTCCGCTCATTCTTCCCCCGAGTCCCCTTCTTCAGGTTCTACAGAGCCTCTTTCAACATCCAATGGTCCCTTACATATCCCTCAACCCAAATTTGAGGTTCATACCAAGATTCCTAAGGGACCATTACGTCGAAATGCTGCTTCTGGTCGAGCCGCTCATTTGTATAGCATAGTAGATGATTTGGCACAATCTCCTGCTGTCATTTCCACATTGGAACTCCTCCAGTCGTGCCCTTCCCAAAAGAAGGCCCTGCTATCTACCATGGGTGCTGTAGATCCTGCTGATGACCAAATGATTGTTTTCGACACCCATCAATCAGAACATCATCCTCTTCCTGCTTCCGTCGCCTTCCAAATCCCAGTAAAAATCCGGAATGCCAACATCTCTCGGTGTATAATTGATGAAGGGGCATCCACCTGTGTGATGTCCACTTCAGTTTGGAAGCAACTCGGATCTCCTGAGTTGGCCCCTTCCACGATCACCCTTCGAGCATGGGACGGCCACGCCTCCCAGCCCATTGGCCTTTTTCGTAATTGTCCTATCACCCTTGCCGGTAAGACTGTTTGCGTTGACGTCGAAGTCATCGACGCCCCTCTAGACTATAACATTCTATTGGGGCAAAGCTACACCTATGCCATGTCTGCTGTCCCATCCGTGGTTTTTCGCAAGATGTATTTTCCTCACAATGGAAAGATAGTCACCATCAACCAGTTGACTTATCATGAGCCACCGTCTCAGACCTCCCCGGAGACGACCATCTCTTCTGTAGCCAATAAGCAAACCGTCGATTCCTTGACCAGTGTCTCTCCCGGCGTCTACAAAGACTCCTCCTTGCTTGGAACTTTCCCTGGTCTCCCCCCTCCTCATATCTCTGATCCCATCTTATCGAATGTTTGCATGATGCAATCGTCTCGGGCTGCCCTTAAGCGACCCGCTTCAGCTAGTCAGCAACCTCAAACTCAACCTCGCCCACTGCAACCCGCTCCTAGCCATTCATCTCAGCCAGCCGGACCTCCTCCTTCTGGCCCTTCTCCTACAGCTGGTATCTCTGAACCCCTCTATCCTCCCGGGTCCATTCCCCCAGGCCTCAACCAGCTCGAAGCTGTACCTCCTAGTCATTATCCTGCCGGTCATATACCTTTCCTGGCTCCCCCTCCCGGAGTCTATACAGTCCCTGTCATGGCCACCCTCTATCTCCCTAACCTGACCCTGGGCATACCCGTCTGGTACCTTGACCCTCCAGCCGCTACCCCACCTGGTCACCCCAAACCCTATCTCGCTTTGACACCGGTTCAACCGGTCCCCCTCGCTTCCTCCGTTGCCACCGTGCCCCCCGCACCTCCCTAGGACCCTACCCCTGTGGTGACAGCTCCAGGAAAGAAAGGCAAAGCTCGCAAGGGGGCATCCAAAGACAAGGCCACCCCGACTGACCCGGCTCCTCCTCCGCCTGCAAAGCCTTGCGCCTTGTGTGATGTCGTCGATCATGCCACCCATACTTGTCCTGAGTTGCCCCGCATTCAACCCATGGTTAAAGTCACGTTCCCTGAGTCTACGGTCCCTGACCCTTCTCTTCCATCCTCGTCCGTAACCAAGAACCCAAAAACTATTCGCACTAGCAAACCTTGTGCTTTGTGCGGTGTCCATGGCCATTACTCCCACCATTGTCCTCACCTGTCACATTACCATGCCTCTTTAGAAGTAGTCCAAGAGTATGAGGTTGAACAAAATCAGTCTGCCTCTCCCATACTTGTGCAGTACGCTTCAGGTCAACTTGAGAATCCCCCCGCTCCCATTGACATTCCCCCCCCTGATGTCCAGATGACGGAGTCTACTACGACCATTCTTTACCTATCATCCTCTGTGAGACCCTTGGAGCACATTCCCCTTGAATCCTCCCCTGTTGTTTCACTTGACCCCCCTTCAGCGACCACCCTGGGTTCCACATCTCTTAACCATTTTTTTCCCTGTTCTTCTGTCATTCCCCGTGACGATCCATATGCGAACCTTAATTCCCCTACGGATGATTTAAGTAACTTTTTCGCGTCATGTGGTTTCCCTTCCACCCTTGACCTCCTCCTTTCCGCCCATACACGAGATAACACCACCCGTATCTCTGTTGACCTCCGCAGCCCGAGTCCCAGCCACCCCTCCTATAGCCCCCATATACCACCATCCAGTTTGTATATGCGTCATAGCCATCTTGCCCATCACACTCCCTCCCGCAGTTGCCACTCAATGTCTACTATACACTCACGCTGCCGTCATTGTCCCCCCTCCCCCCATTTGTTGTCTTGTAACACTATTCCGCAGGACCTCCCGTCCCCACCCTATATCGGTTACGCCGATGGTGCAAGTCGTTACTCCCAGAATCTAGCCTCGGCAGGCTGGGCCATTTTCACCCCCTTGCATGCCCTCGTACTCTCAAACAGGGTCTGCATTGGTACTGCCACCAACAATCAGGCCGAATATGATGCAGTGTGTGGTCTCTTAGCCGATGCCCTCTTTCATCGCATCCTCCATCTGCATGTTCGTTTAGATTCCCTACTTCTTGTCATCCAACTAAATGGTGTCTATCATGTGCATAATCCTGTGCTGTTTAGACGATATTTACGAGTGAAACTCTTGATACGTGAATTTGAAACCATAACTTTCAACCATGTACCTCGAGAACAGAATCACTATGTAGATAGTATTGCAAACCATGTTCTAGATTTGCATTTATCACATGCATTTCATACAAGACAATAACATTCATAATCATTAAAAAAAGATGCATATCCATAATATGTGTCGCAAAACATGTGTTTTGAGTTCATCTACTCTGATACATTTGACATTCCCATAAGCATGTTACAAAAAACTCAAAACTGGGGGCACCACTTGCCCCCACATACACACTAGGGGGCACCACATGCCCCACACCTAGTCACTATCTGGCTGATCTCGAGCCAATGGCTCTGCTCCTGCAGCTCGTAGATCACGTATTCCTTGACCGACCATCGCCATGCGCCGCATGACACCTCGCCATTCCGAGGGTAGACCAATACATGGCTCTACGTACTGGTCGTATAAGTCTTTCCACCTGCGCTCTGAAACACCGGTCAGCAACTTCTCGCATCTACGACGGATGTTCTCCAGGAGGGTGGCCGCATCCTCACCCTGCGCCGCTCTCGATCCACTCGGGCCTGCAGCTCCTGATGCTGCCGTTCGTCCCATATATCCGGCCGGTTTTACCGGAGCTATATCTGCATACCAAAAGTACATGAATCAGTACCCTATCTACTATTCAATAACTTTAACATGCCCACAAAAGAATAGTAATTTGTCACTTACCATCGGGCCCCCATACTCGACCAGGCGGAAGTGACAGGTCCAGATCTCCACAATAACTCATCCCACTATAGGGATAGTCGTCTATGTATAATGGCATCTGATCCCAATGGGCAAAGAAATCAGGACGAAATACCCGTCCGACTGCCCCTCCTCCTCCTCTGCACAGTAGGCGCCCCCACCGACGCATCCTGGGCTCTCTCGGGCCCCCATCTGGGAGCTGTATACGAGGTCGTAAGGTCGGGATCTTCTCAAAAAAGAAGGAACACAATAAAGTCCCATACAAGAATCGTGGTTCACTTGCCGCTTGCACAGCGACAACTGTCGTTTTAATGACACCAACATCATTTGGGCCCACCCATAGTAGGTCCCACTGAACACACTCTCCACAATCATCATCTGCCCCCCACTGATGTGATGGAACGCCTGGTTGCCCAGGATCCGCAGCACCGCTGCGGCCACTGCACGGGTCTCTAGTCTCTCTAAGTCCCCGATCGATATCCAAGTCCCTTTTGACTTGGAGGCCCGGTCGACAATGTCGCTCCACAAACTCCATGATGTTCCGCCCCCACGGTAACACTGGCTGCGTATTTCCCACCATCCCAAGTGGCGGGAGACCAGTCAGGAAATACAAGTCCTGGACTGTCAATTCGATCCTATGCCCCTGCACTATAATGACCTCATGATCTGGATCCCAATAACTGACAATCCGGGCCAACAAGGGCTCCCCAACTCTCATCAAAGGGTTCTCCAAAAAACTTTAGAACCCCAAACCTGGCCAATACACGACGGACACCCTGATCTGTCTGGATCTCTGTCCGTAATGTGCCCAGGTCTCTCTCTCTCCAGTTGACCCGTATATCTGCCATAGCTGCACAAAAACATCATCTTTGTCAGTATACAGATAGGGAACACTATAACCAATCACAAAAACCCAAATCTCAGCCCTAACACAGCACTGAAATCCCCTTCATCCTCCAGGTCGCACTTTTCTACCCAATAATGGGCCAGGTCGCAGTTTTTGGCTCAAAACCTGCGTCCCAGGTCGCAGTTTTTGGCCCAAAAAGTGTGACCCGGCCGTAGAGATGAAAGAGGGTCTGTTGCTGAGATTCTGGGCCCTAATCTAAACTTTCAATCCATCAAAATGAAAGAGTAAGGTTAGGCCTCTTACCTGCAACTGACAGATCTCGATTCCAACGGTCGATTTTCCCGCTACACTCACCGCAAGATTTAGGGCCTTCTCTCCTCTCTACATTCACCACAGCAACACTAGCAAATGAGTGGATTTGGAGGGAAAACTGCCTTATTAAAAGAGAACCCTTGTTTCTTCTTTCGCCTGCTGCGACCATATCGTAGCTCCGTTTGACAAACCGTCTACACCGTTGGAAAGCTCTCACTGAGCCCTCAAATGGGTATCTGTTAGTTTTTCCTGATTTGATACTTCACCAGGACACATTTTGTCCAAGATAGATCACTTCACTTCCCCCCAAAATCGAATTTCTTCACTTACAACACTTGTACTTGGGGCACCACTTTGCCTCCATACTTGTCTTTGTTTGTGTCGATTTTCATCATGAGATATCATTTTGTACTCATGCTTTTTGGGTCCCCCATGGGCTCTTTTCTGTGTGGCAGTACCATCGAGTCGCCCTTGTTTAGAGCATCCAAGTTGAGTCATCATCGCATTCATGGAGTCTATCACGAGTCCCTTTGTACCCCGCCATAGTCCTCCATCCTTCATTGCTTGATCCCTCTCTTGTGTCGCACATTATGGCTTTCAGTCCCACTGTCCCCTATCCCTCATGATATTTTGTCAGTCGCTACCATGTCAGTCATGCCCTTTATGCTATAACAAGGGAAGTCGTCCATTCGCTACTCAGTCCCCTCCATTTCACCATCATCATTGGTATTAGTCTATCAGTCGCTCGACTATTTTCTCTCGCGCCTTAGTTGAGGACCTCTCATTGCCTCACCTATGGCAAACCTCCTTCACACATCAGCATTCATTCCGTAAGACCTGTCTAGAGGGCTATGTACCTTGGTTCCACTCTTCCACTGTTTCTCTGCTCTCTGGATCGTGCAAAGGGCTTTCATTACCCTTGACTTGATTTTTTCTCGGCTCCACTTCTCCTTTCAAAGATGATCGAGATCCGTATACTGGCGGTCTCGTTGATGCCAGGCTCTGGTGATTCCCGGTGTGTGAGATGTCTCATTTCATGAGGGAGGGTGGCCCCCACATGGTAGCCCCCGCATGCCTGGGGAGTGACCTCTTCATTGGCTAAAATTTTCGATGCAGTTTCATATATTTGATGATGTCGGCCTTAGCCGCTTGCAGCGCCTCTTTGATTTTCATGTATCAGTCAGATTTTGCGAGCCCTTCCCCATTTTCAGGGGGCATTTGGGTTGTATTTGTATCTCATATACTTAGATATTATTGTATAAGTCCTGGCTGTTATCCCAGGCACAGCATGTATGTGGGATCCTTCATTGTATTTCTATCTGGCTCATGTTTATGCCGGTTGTACTTTATGGTTCGGTCCCTTGTTTACTGGACACACTATTCTTTTGTACTTTGTCTCGGCGGGCATAGGTATGCCTCCCCCGCCGCCTTTAGCACAGGTACCCTCTCATAAAAAGAGACTTGTTGCACCTGTAAGTCTCGTCTCCTCAGGTTCTATTTCTTCAGCACATTAGTCTACCTTACATCTCTCTCTCCGACTTCCCTTTTGATGTCTGGTGATTGAGTTCTTACAACGTACTTCAGTCATACGATTTTCTCCTAACACTCGCATGCTGGGGGGCAATCTGTTACACCATTTTTTGGTCATCTAACCTACTATCATTAGATGGACCCAAGTACACCATGTAAGACCAATTTTACCCTAAGTAAAATTGCCTTCACTATGTAAAATAACTTAATAAAACACGTTTATTAGGTTGTTTATGGTCTAAACAGGAAACCCCAAAAGGAAATATTAAACAAACCTATATTTGTTTGATTTTCCTGGTCATGTTCAACCCAAAACAAAGAAATTAATTAGATAAATCTTTATTTATCTTATTATTTTCTAGGAATAATTATTTAAACCTTATTTAAATAATATTCCTTGTTAAATATGACTAAATCACCTATAAATAATTAAATAAATCATTATTTATTTGATTATCTTTTAACCACCTCCTTAAAATGATAAATAAATCATTTATTTATTTATTATTCACAAATAAAGGGATTTGACCCAAGTCAAATACTTTTTCCCTTCAACAAATATAATAAAATATTCCATAAAAGGTGGATCTAGATTTGGTTAATGTTATTTTAATCATGCACCAAGATCTAGAATGACCCAATATTTTGTTATAAATAGGAGGGTTTTTCCTATCATTCCTCACCTTTTGTTGCCTATTAGATCACTCTGGATCTAAACTCTTGGTCTGACTTTGAGCCATTATCATTGTCATATTTTCCATTATTTGTTGTGTGAGCTCCCTTTGAGTTCTATCTTTGTCTGGGTTTTCTATACCAACAGGAGAGAGAAATGCTAGATCTGAAGTGCTGAGGACTTCCAAGAACCCATCCCGTTGAAGAGAATTGGAAACATCTTCTTGTTTTCCTCCGAGGTGCCCTTAATACAAAAAATTCTTTCAAAAATTGTTCTTTTCTTGTCTATTGGATATATGGAGCAAAACCTTATTTTTACTGCTTAATGTCTTTCTATGCATAGATCTGGTTTTTTGCAACTCTTGTCTTGATCAACTAACTGCAGATCTAAAGATATTGGCAGCCATATTTGATGTTAGGGCTATTAGTTATGCGTAGCTAAAGTGGTCTTTTTTCGTACACTTCGACAAGAGATTCATACTAACAATATGCATGCGGATTCTGTGGGGAGACAGGATTTGATCCCCTGACCTCCCTTAACCAATTTCTAAAATTTTACTAATTCCGCCAACCGCCCAGATTGGTAATTCCACCCAGAAAACACCATTTAAACTCGATATTTTCCCAGTGCGCTTAGGCTGGGAAAAGGAGGACAGAAAGCATTTTGAGGGAATCTTTTTTATGCTTGGAGAATCTTTTTTATTGCAAGGAGGTAAAATTTTCCTATGTCAAAATGTATTGAACTTTATATGCATTTTAACCAGTATTTCACAAGGAATGCCATGGCGAGGTCGGATTCACCTTTTGAGCAACGGTTTTGTAGATTCCCTATGGAGGAGAATCTTCAAGAAGCTTGAGGGAATCTTTCATATTCCTTGGAGGCCGAAATTCTCCGGTGTCAGAATGAGGTCAACCTTATACTCATTCTTCTCAGAATTTCTCAAGGATCTAAATGGTGAGATCAGATTCCTGTTTTGAGTTGCAGATTTCCAGATTCCCTATGGAGCATCATCTTTGAGGAATCTAGGGGGACTATGTTAGATTTCTTAAGGCCCATATTTCGACAATGTTAGAATTCAGCAAATCGACAGTCGATCCTACACCTCTAGGCGACATGAGTTTAGCGGTGCAGTCAGATTTTCCATCTGAGCCTTATGTTTTTCAACCACTTTTCAAAGTGGAGTTGTAGGTGTCAGCATTCAATGTGTGAGTAAACGTTTTTAGGATATTTGATGCCACGTGATTGATGGTACAACCAAATCCAACAGTTTATCATCCTTTTCTTCAAATAGCTCTAGGATGTGAGGTATATGCAGTGTGATCATGTACTTCTTTGTCTCTTTGATATGAGATGCATTGTGTGTATAGATCCCTATTTGATGTTTGATGTGGGATATTGTTTTGTTCTTGATGTGAGATATAATTTCTATCATGGATTTGTTGTATGTTGTCTGAGATCCCTTTGTTGCCATGTTCGACGAGATACTCTTAGTCACCATTGAGTGATATTGTCATGCTGATAGGAGTCCTTTTTGTGAATGAGAGTTCCTATAGCGGAACATCTCATGGAGAGGTACAACCACTCCTACATGAGGGAATTTTCCTTGTATGATAGAGAAAATACCATCCATGTACATCATCACAATTTCCAGCACTTAATGCAGCGACCTACACCATCTTGACACCGAGGCCCGGAGACGTAGTCCCTCTTAGATGAACTCCGTTATCAATAAATTATGTTACTAATGCCTGTTATGTTCCTGTTCTTTACAGCAAGCAGATAGTTTCATTTATGTTCATTAATTCTTTTTATAAAATGCAATTCTAACACATCAGCCGAAGTAAAAGGTCTTGGTTAAAAGGGTATTAGAAATTTACCCGGATCAGGAAACAGTTGGTCTCTAGATTCCCTATGAACTTGTTGATTTCAACTCAGTTGGTGTGTGGAGGTGGATGAATATATAGGGTCCCTGGTTGAACTAATGGATGTGTTTAATCCCTGAGGCAAGAGATCTCTCAACCTCTGGAATTTGTCTTGGGGGTGACAGCTACAAGTGAGACTTGGACACAGTTGTCTATGGTTGGGTGGAGAGTCATTGTCCCAAACTCAATTGCCCATTCTTTTTGAGATAAGTATTTCTCATGATCTCATATATGTGTGTGTGTTTGTGTGTGTGTGTGTGCCTATTTACATTATTGGTCTAAAATTATGTATATTGATGGTATGGTTTATGATTTTATTGTCTATGCGAATTACTAGTGTGTGTTTATCACTATTTTAAAGGTATTGGAACATCATGTGGTCGAGAGTTAGACCAACCCTAACCCATTATGTTACGGTGCCAGGCGAAGTCAGGCTGACCCCAACCTAGGTTGGAGGTTGGGGCTCGGGCCTGGATTTTTGTTAAGTATTAAATGTGTCACAATGGAAGTAAGGTCAACCCCGACTTCCCTTGGGATACGTGCTTTCCATATGGACCTATCCATAGTGTTTGTGCATCATATGTCACGTGGTTTTGCCACAACTGGGTTCAAACTCATCACCTACCATGTGGGCCTCTGTGGAGTTGCCACGTGGAGGTCATGATAATGTGGTAGGGTGGAACTAGTCCATCTTTGAAGGTGCATAAATTTTTATCCATAATTAAGATTGAGATGAAATTTATATTTTTGGAATCATATCAACAAGACGAATACAACGATGTTGTCCATTTGAAATTCTAGAAAATTTGAAAAGAAAAAAAAAAGTCAAAAATTTTAAATCCCATTCCCAAATTGTACATTGGGAGCTCGTTCAATAGAGTAACCACACCCTTCTAACTCTGGTTAGGATTTGGGGTTAGGAGGGGTGTGTTTATAGATACGATATGACCCAAGTATTCAATTTATTGAACCCCAAAGGAACACTTGGAAGGATTTGCATATAGTTGTTTTTATTTCGATAATGTTAATACCCTATTAGCATGTTGTACTTTCTCTTCTCATGATTCATTTCATATTAATATGTTATCAAAAAATATTAATACAAATTTTCTAAGGAAGGATTCGAAACTAGAATTCATCAAGCTCTAAAATGTTAAAGGTGTATTAGTAAGTCCACACGGCATAACAAAAAACACATAATGACCTTCATGTGTTCTAAAGGTTGTTTTGTGAATGTCTTATTGCCTCATTTTGATTTGATGATAACTAGAATTAAGATCCAACTTAGTGAAGAAAATTTCTCCATGAAAACCATATAATAATTCATCAATGATATGAATATGAAACTTATCTTTGATTGTCATTTTGTTGAATTATTTTTAATCTCAACACATATACCATGAACCATAATTTTCTATAATCATCACCACTGGTGAAGAGAAAACACTCTCGCTAGGTTGAATGATGTTAGCTTCTAAAATTTCTTGAACCATATGATCAATATTACTCTTTTGTGCTTATGGATACCTTAAAGGCCTAATGTTAGGTGGTACATTTTCAGGTTGCAAATAAATATCATGGCTGTGATCTCAAGCAAGAAGAGGAACCTTAAGAATCTCTCAAAATACCTTGGAATGATTGTTGATAACTTTTTGGAGATCCATTATAGGAGAGAATATAGATGTTTTAACATCCAATAAACACAATTATGCAATTACAACCATGGTATACATTTTTAATAATTTTGTCCATGCTATTAGAGCTTATCACTTTGGAAGGATTTCCTTGGATACATCTCAACTCAATTTCCTTTCCTTCTTGGAAAATTTTCATGAAAATATCTTGAAATTTAAGGGTCATTGTTCCCAATAATTGTAACCATTAGAGCCCTAATACAACATCAACACCACCCATTTGGATTACAATCATGGGACTATCCAATAAATACCCCTTCATACTCAACTTAATACTATGGCACTTCCTTGAACAATTTATGGTACCTCCATATGCAATCATTACTTGAGATTTTGGTGCTAGAAATACAAAGCATTTAAGAAGTTTTGCCAATTTGTAATTGATGAAGTTATGGTTACTATATGAATTAATCAATATTGTTACCTTTTTATTTTTGATATATCCTACTATATTGACTATCTGTGGAGTGTTGATGCTAGCCAATTCATGGCAAGATATTGTTTGAGTAATATCTTGCAACACTAGATCTTGTGAAGGTTACATGTCTTGTTTTCTTCATTTTCATAGTCTATGTACAATAATTTCTTCTCACTACATGTATGCCTCTTACTATACTTATTGTTATAGTTGAAACATAGTACCTTTACTCTTATTTCATCCATCTATTGATGTGTCAACCTTGTTGGTTTGGGAGAAGGAGCATAATTTTTTTATAGTTATTAGTGACCAATTGTCTAGTAGCCATATTTTTACTTTGAAATTTCCTTGCTAAATTGAGAACATGCTCCATGGATTCAAGTTCAAAGAGATGCAACTCATGTTTTTTTTTCAATTAGTGTTCCCATAAATAGGTCTAAGAAATTATCCTCTAAAAATTTCTTTACCTTGATACTTGATTATTGGAATTGTTGAATGTCCTTTTCTTGAAGATTTACCAATTGACTAAATAATGTTTTGTTATTAATACAAATATAATTTGTTATCGATTCCTCTATACAAATGGACCAAGAGGCAATAGAATATTGTATGCTTTCTGTTGTGGTAAAACACAACCCCCACATTTTTTACTTGTTCCCTTCAAATAATGGGGACCCTTTCTATAAAAATTTTGGCTAAACGCCTTTTAGGATTTTTATTAAGTTGATTATCCTACGATTTTATTAAATTTTCATATTCTTTAGATTTTTGTTTTGATTGCTTTGTTAAAATCGATTTTTTATAAGCTTCCCATTGATACTTGTTTCACCTCATTTGGTCAACTGGTTTGTAAATGGCACTCCTTTGAAATCTAATCAATTATGTTGTCTGCGTTAAAAATGCGTAAAATGTACAATATTCCATTTTTTTTAATTAAATTAGTTCAATAATGCATTTAGTTTAAATATTATTAGTTATTACTAACATTTTTCATTTTTTTTACTTATATAGCCAAATCATAAGCATCGGGATTTTAGTCATTTATTCCAATAAAATACTAATCTCGAAAACTCAAAATGTCAAAGTGGCTGCAATTCATTTTTATCAAAGTGGTTGTAGTTTAGATAGGAAAATCACTTTAAATAATTTCATAATTTAATTAAACATCATTAAAATAAAATCAAAATAAAAAATTGATATTCAATATTAAATCTTAAATTAATTAAATTAATTATTATATAAACTATGACTAATTAAATTAAATTTAATTTAATATAAAATATATATATATATATATATATATATATAAAATAAATAATTTACATCGCATCGGGAAATTTCAATAGACACGTCCTTTTAAAAACTCTGATGGCCTTCACCTCCGATGAGCCGATTGCGATGAAGTCAAAAGCTCATAAGTTATTTGTTTTTTTTTTAACTCATTCGTATGAGTGTAATGAGAATATTGAAATGTTAGCATAGTGTTAAGGTAGTGTTAGTGTTAGTTTAATATAGTGTAGTGTTAGTTAGTTAGTGTTAGTTTAATATTAACATAGTCTAAAGTTAGTAGCGTTAGAGTTTAGTTTAATATTAGTTGGTTAATGTTAGTTTAATTTTAGCATAATTTTAATTTAGTATTAATTAATGCTATTTTAGTTTTAATTTAATAAATATTTATAATTAATTTTAAATTTATTAAATTAATTAATATGTAGATTATAATTAATTTAATTTAATTATAATTAATTATTAATTAGATTAAGTTGTTTATAAATAGTTAATTATAATTATTAGTTAGATTAACATTAATTAATAAATAGTTCATTAAATAATTAGTTTATAATTAACAATTAATAATGTAATTATAATTAAGAAAAGAGACCACAAGATTGTTTGGGTTAACATTAAAAGCCAGCTGAAGGAGTGTCTTGGTGATCATCTGGACGGGGCAGGCTTGAGAGATCACGACGCTGTTTGGAGCGATTCTCTTGAGCTCCGCTTCGTCGATATTATCAGACCTCTCCCTCCTCTCAATGCTTGGTAGATTAGACTTAACGCTACTGATTTCTTGGCCTTTTGCACAAAGCAGGCGCATATCATTCTCTTCTTCGACGGGGCAGCGAAAGGAAATCCGGGCAGCTCCGGAGCTGGTGGAGTAGTTAAAAAAGCAGATGGCAACACTGTTCTTAGATATGCCTGGGGAGTGGGCTTCAATACTAGCATACAAGCTGAAGCCCTGGCCCTTCTCCAAGGCCTTAAGCAACTTAATTCCCTTGGTATCTGCGATGCAATTGTGATGGGAGATTCCTAGTCTATCATAAAAACCATTGTTGACTGTTCTTCCCCTTCTGATCTAAGATTGTCCAGACTGATCAGCAGAATAAGAACCCTGATGAAATCCTTCCAGAGCTTGAATTTCTTCCATGTCAAGAGAGACAATAATAAAGATGTTGACGTTGAAGCTAATAAAGTTGTTCACCTCCCCCTCGGAGTCATCCTCAGAGATGGAGTAGAAGGTTGGGACCCCATTCCCTAATTATCTGTCAATTATGTATTACAGCCTTTTGTTGGAGCAATTTGTCTGCATTTTTAAAGTGGGGAAGATAGAGGCGATTGCCAGGAAAATTGTTTGTAAGAACCTCTGGGCTAGCAAAGAAAAAGACACTCTAATCCTAGTATCGGAGATATCTGAAACTTGCTTAGCATTTTGTGACCAGCTTTGAGGCAATTTGGCCAGAATTTAATATATCTCTCTACCCGTTTCTGTTAAAAAAAAAAATAATGTAATTATAATTAACTAGTAGATAATTAAAACTTAATTTAGAATTAGATTATAACTAAATTAGATGGATAATATAATTGCAATTAATTAGAATTAATTAATTAATTATCATAATCTAATTTAGGATTAGAATTTAATTTAAAATTTTGATTTTTTTTAGCCCAAGCAACAAAAATTTCAGATTTTTGGCAATTTTAATATATCAACTTTAAAAGTTCATAAATGGAGTTTTACTTGGCCAAATGAGGCCAAGGACAGCTCATTGGAAAGATAAAATGATGGAGATTATTCCTGAAGACGTTTTATTTCTAGATTTCATCATTTATTGGGTATAAAATTCAGCAAAAGATCAAGCTACGAATTTTTAAACAAAACTAATTTTCTGAGTTTTATTTTTTGCATTTTAATTTGCCACAACCTCTTATGAGTGCAAATTCATTCGTCTATGTTCTCATTGGCCAATTAGATCAGCACATAAATCAAAAGAAATCTTATGTTTCCTTTTTTTTTTAATTTAATTAAGTTTTAATTGGATTTATTTTAATTTCTAGATTTGACATTTTGATTTTATTTTTACATTTTAATTTTGTTTTTGATTTTTTTTTGCAAGAAAACAGTTGAAGAGATTAGAAGAAGAAGCTCTCAATCAATGAGAAGACTCCAGCAATTAAAGATTGGAACTTTTTGAGCAATTAAAATTAGATTGGGCATATTTTTCTTCAACAAACTCTCATCTCAAAATTCTTTTGGAAATATTATAAATTGGAGATTGCAAAATGTAAAAAAGGGCTACTCTCCTCTGCAATTTTGGACTTCTAAAAGCATTTTTGTTATAGGAATTTAGATTTGTAGATGGAGAGGAGAGAAAATTTCAGATCTGAACATTATTGAGGGTTTTTTCTTTATATCTTGAATGATGTATGATGGGCAGAGTTTGCATTTCTGTAGCTCTAGTTTTGAAAACAGAAATTCAAGTAATGTAAAAGATTGTTTTAGAGACCAGGATCAGAGAAGCGGATTCAATTAATTGGTATTTTTGGCATTTCTGTATCAAATACCAGTTTCATTTTTATGTGAATAAAATTGGTGTTTCATTTTATTTGTGTTTATGCATTTCTGTTGATATGGATAACTTGTCTCAATATTGTTATGTATCTCTACTCTTATGAATTAAACTCTGATTTCTAAGTAACTATTTGCTCAGAAATATGTCTTATAAAACTGATTTATTAAATAGTAATGTGTTGCGAATTTCTTCCACATGTTATTGTTTAATTATTGGCTTGACTGATTTGACAATCAATATCATTTTTGTGAATTTCTTTCAGAGTGTTGTTGATTTATTATTTCAGTTAAATGGTTTCAATAGGATGTGTTTCGGTATTCACAAATATCACCTAATTGAATTTCTTCGTTAGCTTGACATTAATTAAAAGCTAGACATATTTAAATTCTCATAATTTAATTATCTTGCTCTTAGTTGGGTTAGATCTATATCTACCTAATTAAGATAGGATTTAGATTAGTTTCTTTTGTTTGCATTATAGAATGTGTTTGCATTTAGATTAAGTTCTACATTCTTTTAAGTCCTATTCTCAAAGAGGCAAAATTTTAATTGTGGTTTGGTTGAACCCAAATCAGCTTAAGGGTCATTCTCTTGCCCGATCAACAAGAAGAAGTGATCTGATATCATTGTCTATTAGTAATTAAAGATACATTTTAATCCAATAGCGATAGGGAAAAGGTAACTGGACCTAGTCAAACCAGTCGGAGCCACTACTACAAATGGATAAGGAGTTGTTTTTAAGGTCCAGACCTGGTGGTTATCCCCAATGTTGTTGCAGCGATTTTCAAGGCTTCAAAATTTTTGGCGCTAGAAGGAGGGCCGAGACTTGTTTTACTTTAGAGTATTTGAATTCTAACATTTCATTTTTATTACAATGGCTCCTTTAAAACTTCCAATTTGGAGTTGTATTTCTGGAGAAGCATCTTCCAATACTCCACCAGAAATAGTAAGACTCTTATCTTAGGTAAAGTTTGATGGTAAGAAAAATTCTTCTGCTTTTAATCATGTCTTTCAATTTATTCAAAATGTTTCAAATTATGATTTTCGAGGAATTGACGAAGGCATTTTATGCAGAATTTTTACTCTCACATTTGCGGAAAAAGCTAGAAACTGGTGTAGAACTCTTCCGGTTGCCTCAATTCACAGTTGGGATCAATTTGTTACAATTTTCATTTGTAAATTTAATGGATATATCTATGAACAGGTATGTGATGATTTTGAAGATCTACGAAGGTTTGAAGGTGAGTCTTTAATTGACTTTACCATCAGGTTTCGTTTAAATTGTTTAAAATTTAAAACTGAAGATAAACCTTCGAAAAAAGAATTATTATATTGGTTTGAACATATTTGCTCTCTTCCTCTCATTCTCAATCCATATGAAATTATTTCAAGCTTTGTTCCATCCCCTTCTAACATAAATAAGGATTCCAATATGGATGTGCAAATAAATTATGATGAAGTGGTCTCCCAAAGCTTAGAAAATATCTCTATCCAAATACAAGAAGACAATAGTAGCAATTTTGGAGAGAGAGCTGCCTTGAAATCTGAAAATTACTCTGCATTAAATTCAGAAAATCAGATCGCAATTCAACACGTGCAAGAAGCAATCAAAGTGAATAATAAAATGCAAACTGCTGTACAAATTTCTGAATTTTTTCATGATGAACAAATGCCGAAAACAGAGCAGCAAAGCAACCTTCTTCAAGAAAGCATGAGTATACAAAGGAATGATCTAGAATCTGAAATCTATAGTGAACAAAACGCACAAGATTTCTCTAACAGAGAAAATTTTGAATTCATTATTTCTGATTCTTATTTTTCACTTTATCCTGATATTTTTAATGTTGGTAATTTATCCCCTCTCGGTATTAATGATATTTCAGAAAATAGAGAGGATGAATTAAATGAATTACCAATAAGTTTTTATCAAGATAGAGAAATAATTATTGATCATTCTTTTTCCATTAATGAACATGAATTTTTTATTCCTCCTTGTTTTGATATATTGGACGAAATCAAAGGGAATTCTAGAGAATATTGTGAAGTCATTTATGATAATTATTCTGACATCAAGGATGTTGATTTCTGTTATTCTCAAGAGAATCCTCATGATAAAATTCAGATAACATCTGTGAATGAAGAACATTTAAATTTTGAAATTATTCCAACCAATCCTCATTCTGGAGCAGCAAATTATCTTCATGATTTCACCATTCAGGAAAACATTCCAATTTATGATTCATATCATGATCAAACTTCCATTCCTACTCATAATCATAATTCTCTTTCTAATTCACAAGTTGGAATTGGAAATTATTCAAATTTCATTATTCGGGTCAATCCTTGTAAAAAATAAATTATTTCAAAACAATCTCAACTGTGTTGTAACATTAGTTGTACCAATAGTGATTTCATTTTATTTTTCCTTTCACACTTATTTTCTTCAAATTTAGATTTATTTTCGGATTTTATTTTTCAAATTTTTAGCACTCTACGCTGGCATATTGAGCATTTCAATATTGAACACTCAATTGATGTATTTCCTCAATGGATAAATGAAGATTCAAATTATAATAGTGAACATCAAGAATTATTAAACTTTCAATTTCAATTGATGTTCATTCCTTATCAATCACTTCTTTCTTCTTAAAAGCAGTACCAACAAACGAGTGTATTTTCACAATATGACCAACTATCTAATTCAATTAATAATCTTCTGTTGGATTTATCGGACTCCCATCCATTTTTCATTGATCAGTTTAAAAGACATTTGGAAAGATTTCCTTCACGGAAAATCATTAATAATTTAGCACTTAATCATAACGCTAACAAAATCACACAGGCCATTGTTGCTGAAAGATCATTTCTACAACCTGGCCTGCCATCTTCTCTTTTAAACCTTTCCCACTCAATAATGGAAATCCATCCAGATTTCTATGATCCAATTGAAATTCAGTTGAAAAGGGCATTTCAAGAGAAGGTAATGATGAATAATCTACTAATAATAAAGATACATTCTGCTTTCAGATTTAGTTTAATTTATTTGCATTTTTACTAATGTTTGACATGTACATATATGCAGGAATTAAAATGCTTACATGGATTCATTGGAAGTACGACTATACTTAGTCATGTTTCCTTCATTAAGTTAGAAATAGGAATAGATTAATTTTCTTTTATGTTTGCATTTATTTCATTATTTCAGATTTTCAATAAAACAAGTAATGAATCCAATTTCTTTTTGGCATCCATTTCAATTATAGAGAAGCAGCCTAGATCATTTGAAAAGATCTTGAATTATCTTATCATACTTATTTGTCAAGCCTTCAACTTTCTTGTTTTTCAAAATTTATAACATTGATCATACATGAAGAAATTCCAAGAATTTTCTATCACTTGACAATTTTTTTATTCACAAGTAATTCGAAGAACTCATTTTTACTACTCTAGTCTTCCGATGTAATTTTGGAATGGATGTAATTATTACTTAGCATTTTAGATTAAAATAAGAAAATGATGTTGAAGTTATAGAAAAATTGGGAGAACTTGAAGCTTCAAAAAAGGTAAAATTTACCGTAAATTTTCTTCCAACTACGCATTTACAAGTTCATTTTCATCTATTAATAGTTTCTCTTTTCCTTAGTTTATTTTTTATTCTTGTTTTGTTTTATTTGCAGGTTTTCATTTGTTTTCAAAATTTGTAGTAAGCAGCAAACACATTTCAAATTTGCAACAGGTTTAAGGAAATTTTATTTGTGATTCTTTAGAATTTGAGCATTCTTTAACTTTACTTTCATTTATTTAGAAAACCCAAGAGACATTGAAAACACTATTGGAAGATTCATATCGGAACATTTCATATCCCCGATACTGCAAAATTCATACATCTCCGATGTTTCTTTTTTTTCGTTCATTTTCCATTAGAATGACTTTACTAATATTGTGATGTTCACATAATTTTGGACCTGATATGAAATTCAATGTAAGTTCATAAGAAATACCGCGTTTGTTCAATCGCAATAGTGGTAGGGTCATAATTTTAAAAGCAACGATGTCTCGTACCCAATGCGATATTAAACTTTCATAATAGATTTATTGGCTTATTCTCCATCGCATATCGACGTATCATATTGTTACATCATGCACTTAATTTTGTTGATCGCCGAGAGCCACATCATTCATCACATTTCATAAAATTATGAAAAGTTTAACATATTCATTTTCCAAAACTCCGATGCAATCAAACGCAAAATCGCATATCGCATCGGGATGAATTCAAAAGTTTGTTTTTCATCGCAAAAGTTCCGATGCGATATATCGAATCGCAAAAGCGCATTAAACATAAAGTTGATCTTTCCATTTGAAAAGTTCCGATGCGATGAACCCAATCAGGAAATCGCAAATCGGAGAAATCACATTCTAATATATTCATTTGCAAAAACTCCAATGCGATAAAGTTCAAATCGCAATCGCAAATTATTAAATTTAATTAGTCAAGGGTTAACTTTGAAAGACATCCGATGCGATAAGTCCAATCGTAAATCGCAAATCGGGAGGAAAACTGAATACATCCTTGTGCGCTCATTTTAAAAGTTGTGATGCGATAACTCATCGCCGATTTCTCATCGCTATTGATTTTCATTAATCGTCGATTACTCATCGCTTATCATTTTTCATTAATCGTCGATTGCTCATTGCTTATCACTCTTCGCTCATCACTGATTATTATAACCATCGCATCGCTGCTATCGCAAGAATCATATTGGCATTTCCAACATGACTATTTTCCAATATTCCGATATGCTGATATCGATATCACTAATCACATTTTTTATGTTCATGCCAAACGCCATGTCATCCATCGCATTGTCGATATCGCAATCGCTTCATTGCATTTTTATTCATGGACATACCATTATTCTAAATCTGTGATGCACAATGTGCAATGTGCAAAGTACAAATCGCAAGATTCGGTGTGCGATGTGTAATGTGCGACATGACTATCCTTGATCCCAAATATAACATTTCTTCAATGATATGATCGCTCCATCTCATCGAACATATTATTTTCGTATGATCCCATATCGGCAATTTGCCACTGCAACCCCCAATGCGATAAATTCCAACGAATGCCTGTACATGCAATACGCATCATCCGATAAGACATTGTGTTAATTTAAAGCAATCTTGGGTAACCGCTATGATACTAAAGCGATTGATGAAAAATTTGCAGCATATTCAAATCATTTTGATTTCTCATATATTTCAGTTTTAAATAATTCCATAATTAAATATGAAATTCAAAACCTCTCTATTTTTAAATTTCATTATCTTAAATTTGGTCTTAATTTTGAACAATTTATAAAAAATCATGGAATTTGTATAAAACTTATAATATTTTGAGAACATTCATCACTGCAAATTCTTAATTTCATTTCTGATGCATTTGTTTTAATTTCAATTCTCTTGAACACAAAGCATTTTGTTTTTACTTTTTATTGCTTGCTTTATTTTAAATAGAATAAATAATGATTTTGGGTTATAAGAATTTGGTTAGTTTGTCTTCTTCATATTTTTAATGTCAACTAAAAGAAGAAGTCAGCTAGTATTGGAGAAATTGATACCTTCAGGTAAGATCAAGTGAAATTATCCAATGGTCTAATTCATGTACCCACTTTCATTAATTTTCATTTCATTACTTTAGTTTCAGTTTTGTTGTTATGTTGATATTTAAATCTGTTTTTCAGCTCTTCATAAAAGCTTTCAATCATCTGCCAAATTATATTTTGGAAGCCCTATGCTCTTTTCCTGGTTTTATTTCAAGAAGCAGCGATAGTCTTCATTGAAACAGCTACATTAGGAAGTTTTTGAACCTTTAATATGTTTCTTTAAAGCATTCATTTTATTACAAAATGATTAAGATAATGCTTTGAAACAAGAAGATTGACATCAAACAGAAATTTTTTATTGTGACTGAATTTTATGATCACTGTTATCTAAAGCCTAAAAACACTTACAACCCTGCAAAGTATAATTTTTCTGGATCTCGACATAAGAATGAATGATTACATGATTATTTTCTTTTACTTCATTTTTTTGAGACATTAGTATGAACATTCTTGTTAGAGTTTTTGTTTCAAAATTAGGATTTTCCTTTATACTTTTAAATTTCTTCATTTTTATTTTTGTTTGCTGATTTCTTTTCTCACTTTAGCTTAAGAATTCTTTTCCTTTGGTTTTCAGTTTTGATTTTGGTGACTTTGCCATGATTTATATAGAAGTTATTCTTGTTACCTAACAATGGTTGGCATACATAGGGAAAAAATTGTTAATAGTTTACTATTAGTTTTTTCTTAAAATCTCTTTATAAGGTTTGTTTTTCTTATTATAAAGGTAGACATACTTAAGGAAAAGATTACAAAACAAGAGAAGTTGACAAAGTATCATGAAATCTAAGAAATTTCTTTTTCATCAAAATTGTAACTATTTTGAGATTTCAATATTTTATTAAGATCTTTCAAAATTTTATTATCAGTCAAGAAAAGTTATTTTTAACCAAGTAAATACACTTTACAGCAAAGCACTTTTAACTCTGAAATTGTCATTCTGAACTGTTAAGGAGTCAATGATTCTCCCTGTTCAAAAGATTTTTATTTTTCTAGAGTGTAATTCAAAATTATATTTAAACTTAAAAGATAAAAGGTCTCATCACGAGCCTGCTTACCATGATCATAGGGGAAAAATAGGCTGACATTACCAACACTGCTAAACAAACCAGGGTAATGGCTTATGATTGCAAACATTTATAATACAAGGGGTCTCATCACGAGCCAGCTTGTTCAGTCCAATTATAACCAGTGAATGGCATTGTCAAATATCTGGCTACCAAACCAGGACAATAACTTTTAAGAACTCAAAAACAAAACAAAAAAACATATATAAATGGATTTATCTCTAGGTCAATAATTCTTAAATAGATAGGATTCTGAATCATTCATGATTAAAAGGTAACCATGTCGAGACTATAGATGTTTGTTGGCAGTAGTGGCTCTACCTGTGACAAATGAGTACATTTTAAAAGCTAAGCTGTAAAGTGACCCCTGCTTTATCTCTACAACTAATTAAGGACTGATATATAGTTTTGAAATATTTTAATTTATGAGGAATTTTAAGAAAATCACAATAAGATAATTCTTGCTTTTATTCAGATTAATGAAACTAGTCAAATATTCCAAAAAATAATTTTCTCTTCTTTAATTATTTTTACTTTAATTTTAGGAAAATTCATTCATATCAAACACAGATAACTGGTTCTTCTCTCGTGTGTCACCAATTGTTGTGGTAAAACACAACCCCCCCCCCTCGGGCCCCATTTTTGACTTGTTCCCTTCAAATAATGGGGACCCTTTCTATAAAAAATTTGGCTAAACGCCTTTTAGGATTTTTATTAAGTTGATTATCCTACGATTTTATTAAATTTTCATTTTCTTTAGATTTTTGTTTTGATTGTTTTGTTAAAATCGATTTTTTATAGGCTTCCCATTGATGCTTGTTTCACCTCATTTGGTCAACTGGTTTGTAAATGACACTCCTTTGAAGTCTAATCAATTATGTTGCCTGGGTTAAAAATGCGTAAAATGTACAATATTCCATTTTTTAAATTAAATTAGTTCAATAATGCATTTAGTTTAAATATTAACCCGTAGTTAGTTATTACTAACATTTTTCATGTTTTTTACTTATACAGCCAAATCATAAAGCATCAAGATTTCAGCCATTTATTCCAATAAATTACTAATCTCGAAAACTCAAAATGTCGAAGTGATTGTAGTTTAGATAAGCAAATCACTTTAGATAAATTCATAATTGAATTAAACATCATTAAAATAAAACCAAAATAAAAAATTGATATTCAATATTAAATCTTAAATTAATTATTATATAAATTATGATTAATTAAATTAAATTAAAATTTAATATATATATATATATATATATATATATATATATATATATATAAAATTTACATCGCATCGGGAAATTTTAATAGACACATCCTTTTAAAAACCCCGATGGCCTTCACCCCCAATGAGCCGATTGCGATGAAGTCAAAATCGAGCCGATTGCAATGAAGTCAAAATCTCATAAGTTATTTGTTTTTTTTAAACTCATTCGTATGAGTGTAATGAGAATATTGAAATGTTAGCATAGTGTTAAGGTAGTGTTAGTGTTAGTTTAATATAGTGTAGTGTTAGTTAGTTAGTGTTAGTTTAATATTAACATAGTCTAAAGTTAGTAGCTTTAGAGTTTAGTTTAGTATAGTTTAATATTAGTTGGTTAATGTTAGTTTAATTTTAGCATAATTTTAATTTAGTATTAATTAATGTTAGTATAGTTTTAATTTAATAATAGATTTAATATTTATACTTAATTTTAAATTTATTAAATTAATTAATATGTAGATTATAATTAATTTAATTAAATTATAATTAATTATTAATTATATTAAATTGTTTATAAATAGTTAATTATAATTATTAGTTAGATTAATATTAATTAATAAATAGTTGATTAAATAATTAGTTTATAATTAGCAATTAATAATGTAATTATAATTAATTAATAGATAATTAAAACTTAATTTAGAATTAGATTATAACTAAATTAGATGGATAAAATAATTTCAGTTAATTAGAATTAATTAATTCAATATCATAATCTAATTTAATATTAGAATTTAATTTAAAATTTTGATTTTTTTTAGCCCAAGCAACAAAAATTTCAGATTTTTGGCAATTTTAATATATCAACTTTAAAAGCTCATAAATGGAGTTTTACTTGGCCAAATGAGGCCCGGGACAACTCATTGGAAAGATAAAATGATGGAGATTATTCCTGAAAAGTTTTTATTTCCATATTTGATCATTTATTGGGTCTAAAATTCAGCAAAAGATCAAGCTACGAATTTTTAAACAAAACTAATTTTCTGAGTTTTATTTTTTGCATTTTAATTTGCCACAACTTCTTATGAGTGCAAATTCATTCGTCTATGTTCTCATTGGCCAATTAGATCAGCACATAAATCAAAAGAAAGCTTATGTTTCCTTTTTTATTTATTTAATTAAGTTTTAATTGGATTTATTTTAATTTCTAGATTTGACATTTTGATTTTATTTTTACATTTTAATTTTGTTTTTTATTTGTTTTTGCAGGAAAACAGTTGAAGAGATGAGAAGAAGAAGCTCTCAATCAATGAGAAGACTCCAGTAAGTAAAGATTGGAATTTTTGAGCAATTAAAGATTGGATTGGGCATATTTTTCTTCAACAAACTCTCCTCTCAAAATTCTTTTGGAAATATTATAAATTGCAGATTGCAAAATGTAAAAAGGGGTTGCTCTCCTCTGCAATTCTGGACTTCTAAAAGCATTTCTGTTATAGGAATTTAGAGTTGTAGATGGGAATGAGAGAAAATTTCAGATTTGAACATTATTGAGGGTTTTTTCTTTATATCTTGAATGATGTATGATGGGAAGAGTTTGCATTTCTGTAGCTCTAGTTTTGAAAACAGAAATTCAAGTAATGTAAAGGACTGTTAGAGACCAGGATCAGAGAAGCGGATTCAATTAACTGGTATTTTTGGCATTTCTGTATCAAATACCAGTTTCATTTTTATGTTAATAAAATTGGTGTTTCATTTTATTCGTGTTTATGCATTTCTGCTGATATGGATAAGTCTCAATATTGTTATGTATTTATGCTCTTATCACTAAACTCTGATTTCTGAGCAACTATTTACTCAGAAATCTGTCTTATAAAACTGATTTATTAAATAGTAATGTGTTGCGAATTTCTTCCACATGTTATTGTTTAATTATTGGCTTGACTGATTTGACAATCAATATCATTTTTTGTGAATTTCTTCCGGAGCATTGTTGATTTATTATTTCAGTTAAATGGTCTCAATAGGATGTGTTTCAGTATTCACAAATATCAGCTAATTGAATTTCTTCGTTAGCTTGGCATTAATTAAAAGCTAGACATATTTAAATTCTCATCATTTAATTATCTTGCTCTTAATTGGGTTAGATCTATATCTATCTAATTAAGATAGGATTTAGATTAGTTTCTTTTGTTTGCATTATAGAATATGTTTGCATTTAGATTAAGTTCTACATTATTTTAAGTCCTTTTCTCAAAGAGGCAAACTTTTGATTGTGGCTTGGTTGAACCCAAATCAGCTTAAGAGTCATTCTCTTGCCCGATCAGCAAGAAGAAGTGATCTGATATCCCTGTCTATTGGTAATTAAAGATACATTTTAAACCAATAGTGATAGGGAAGAGGTAACTGGACCTAGTCAAACCAGTGGGAGCCACTACTACAAACGGATAAGGAGTTGTTTTTAAGGTCCGGACCGGGTGGTTATCCCTAATGTTGTTGCAGCGATTTTCGAGGCTTCAACACTTTCAAAAATCTATTGATACCATACATGTTGACCTTGTTCTAAAAACATGGATGTAATACATACCTTTTAAAATCCATTGATACCATACATGTTGACCTTGTTCTAAAAACATGGATGTAATACTTACCTTTTGTAAGGATGATACTTGGTGTATACCAAAGTATCGCTCCATTTGGAATATCCATGTTATAGGATCATTACCATCAAACCTCATCATATGGATATTTGAAATGTAGGAGTTCCTTGGTGCTAACTTGAAGCCTTGATTATGTGGATATTGGATTGAAAATTCATGATTATGGTTCTATGACTCAATATTTGTTCTCTCCAATTGTGGTAAAATAATCCCTATATGTGATTGAGCCTTAATACCATGTTTCTCCTTATGTTCATGATTTTCTTGGACCTTCGTTTCCCTTTTGGGGATATTTCGTAATAATATATTTTTATTTGTTCCTTATTACACTCATGGATTTTTTATTTCTTCCTTGACATTTTGCATTTATTCCATCTTTTCAGTCATGGAATTTTGTATTTCTTCCCTAAAATGTTTTTGTATTACTTCCTTGGTTTCCACCATATTGTGTTCCACATTCTTTACTAATATTTGAATTTTTGGCAATTGATATTCTGACTTGGTTACTCACCAATATATATCTTATATTTATTCATGCATCATGGATGAGCCTTCAAAAGTTTTAATTAGTGTAGTGGATTTTCGATCTCTCTTTGGATCCATGTGAGAAAATAATATTAATACTCCTATTTATCAAAACTTTCAATCAACCAAAAAAAATGTATCTTCTAATCAATATTTATGTCGTTGTAAGTTATATACCTTTAAAACTTTAATTTAGATAATATTTGAGTGATTGACCTTTATCCTAATATATCTATAAGATTTGAGCCCTTATGAATATGAAATTTTGTCCTGTAATACTCTGGTATATCTTCTCTGCAATTCCATAGTTTTGAAAAAAAATTGGTGTGTCGAGTGAAAGTTATGGTAGCTTTCCCAAAACTTGTTGATTTTTGGATTCTTCCCAAAAAGAAAATTTCATAGCGTACCATGTCCAATTTTTTAAATCTGAATCTAAATTTTTTATGAGTGACTTTGAAATGTCTACTCAAACCTCTGAAAATTTCATAATGTGAAGTGTCATAGAAAAAATTATGGGGAAATTCATGATGATTTTTTTTTCAAATTTATTTGAGGATAATTCACAAATCCTAACTTCCACAATGTATATCTATAAAAGTATAATGAACAAAAATATAAAATTTTCGCTAGACGTACCTTGAGTTGTTTTATCAATATGCTCAAAATTTCATGATTTGATTCTTCATAGAAAGTGAATTATAACAAAAGTCAAAGTTCACTTGTTTAACATTAATTTTGGGATCATTCAAAAACCCTATCTTTCGTAGGGTATATCTCCAAAACTACGATAAACCATAATCTAGATTTTTTAGCTTAAATGTCTTGACATGTCTTCTCGATCTACTCCAAATTTCATGTTTTGAAATGTATTGGAAAAATTTGTAGTCAAAATTCTGAGATGACTCATTTGAAACATATCTCAGGACCAATCACAATCCCTAACTTCTATAGTGTATATCTAGGAAATTATAATGTACCAAAATAAGAAATTTTAACCATCTGTTCCCGGTGATCTCTCCTCAATATGCTCAAAAATTCATTGTCTAAAGCATCTTGAAAAAAAATAGTTATAGTGAAAATGTCAAGATTACTTGTTTGAAATAGTAAAACCTTAGGGTCATAATTCTCATACCAAATGTTATGAACGTTATGACTTAGAAATGATAAGAAACAAATAATAGTCCCCTTAGATGGGGAAATATCCTTTTACAATGAAAACAATGTGCAAAGAAATATTTGAATATCCTCAGACTAGATCTCCTTAGTATATACATAGGAGACAAAGGGTACAATTACAATAAAATGGTACAATGAAAGGTTCTAGACTACATAATAATATAACAATGGAAATGTAACAACTTGATATCTAGGGCTTAATAAGGGGCTTTTGGGTTAACTAATGAAATAATTCTAGGTAGAATATAAGAAGATTTCCCCTTCTCTACCACAAGCAAGTGGAACAGTTGAATCCTTTAATATAACTTTAACTAAAGGACTATAGGGCAGATTGGGATGACAAGGATCAAGTTCTTCTTTAGGCATATAAAACTACCTATAAAGAATCAATTGGTCAGACTTCTTTTAAATTAGTATATGGCTAAGAAGCAATAATACCTTTACAGTTTAGAGAAAATGCAGAAAAATTTGTAAAAGCGCTAAAATTTAACTTAGCTCAAGGAAAATAAGGGTGATTGTGGAAACTACATAAATTAAAGAAAGAAAGAATGGTATATACACCACTGGGATGTTCAAAAACAACATCATAAAGCATTGCATGATGAGCATTTGAAAAACAATAAATTGAAAATGGAGAGTTAGTACCCCTGTATAGCAATAAATTAAGAATAAGCCAAGAAAAGTAAAAACAACTTGGCATGGACCATGTGTAAGTGAGAACATAAAAGAAATTGGAGTAGTACAAATCAAGGTACTCTAAGTAAAACTATAAAAGAATGTAGTTAGTGGCATTAGACTCAATTAGTACCATACTTAATATATAAATGAAGTGCATATTTTGAAAAAAAATTGAAATAATAATTCTTTTAGGGCAAGTAGGGTAGGTAACTATTGTGAGAGTAGTTCCTTAACCTAAAAACCTTCGCCACTAGGACATGTAAGATTAAATCCAGAGGAAAGCAAAATAAGAGCAATGATAATTGATTGGATGAACTACAACAAATGATCCCATAATATATGTATGCATCAACATAAATAGCTTTGACAAAAGGAAGAAGAGAAATGCAAGTTTAAAAGACAGAGGAAACATAGAGAAAGATAACAAATTGTAGAAAAAATTAACCAAACAAAGGCACACAAAAAAAGAAAGAACTTGTTGAAAGTACTGGACCCACCAACTTTCAGGGGATCTCCCCTATATGAATTCCCAACTACACCTCACACCATTTGGAGTAGGAGTCCCAATAGTGAGGTGTTAATGATCTGCCTTGGTTTGCAAAATGCATAGAGTGGTGCACGATTTCTTTTGTGACAACAAGTGTGTAACCTTACAGAGATTCAAGTGCAATGTATGATGGTTCCAACGCATGAAGGGAAAAGGAAGTGCACCACTTGGAAGCTAGTAATAGTACGCAACTTAGAAGGAACACACAAGAAAATTGACATCACATGAATTAATAAGTGGAATAGTCCACAAGTTAAAGTGATGGATTAACACATCAACACGCATCCAACAATATACATACAAATGCAAACTAAATAGTTCATAAGCATATGCATAAGTTAAATAGCATATATTTAAAATACAACAAGAAAAGTCCTACTATATCCACAACATATGCATGAAAGTGTGTCAGCTCTTAATTTTATTAAAAGTGATAGTTACAATCATACATACAACATTTAACAAGCCACTTGCCCCAATAGTGTAACGTGAAGTCTACAACACCTGCTCCTCCAATGAAGTATAATCCCTCTATGCTTACGGAGAATCCAAGGCTCACATAAAACTCCCAAACTCTTCCTAAGCCTAATCCTAGCCAAAATATTGGCTCCCAAAATCATCTTACATGAGTTACGAGGTTATATTTATAACAAAGGGGGGTGACCCTTGGCATGCCCCATTTATGACTCTTGGACTTCCCTCATGACTCTTCGACTTATTACAAAATAATTCATTACATCACATATGACTCTTTGTTAGGTCTTTATAATACTAGTGTATCCCCTAATTGTTATTGTTAGTGTAGCCCCCTTATTGTTATTGTTCTGCCAATGTAGTCCCCATATTATTGATATTGTGCCCCATAGAAGCAAGCTATTGTTATTGTTGTGCCCTTAAATTATTATTTTTATATCGGCTCTGATTATATTGTGACCCCTTAGACTCATATACATAGAAAGTAGGTTTTTTCAATTGAATCATCCAATAACTGTTCATTTATGTAATGTAAAAGAGGTTTCCCGCTCGAAGTGGATAATTTTTAATTCATTGATCTATCTTTTCTTCTATTTTCTGAGTTGGTTGCATAACATTTGGTATCAGAGCTTTGGATTCTAGGTTTTGCTTCTTAAAACATGACATCTTCACATTTTAGCTACAAATTTTTTTCTACGAAGCTTCAGAAGCTGAAATTGAAATCACATGGATTAAAAATCTTGGTGAACTTCATGCCATAATTTTAGAGTTTGGTTCACTATATTTTCGGAGATATGATGTGAGGAAGTTAGGGTTTTTGTAGGATCCAGAATTCAGTCTCAAACAAGCGACCGAGGGAAAATCATCATAAATTTCATTTCAGGCATCGGATTTGACTTCTGTAAAAAGTGACAAAAAGTGCACAGACTATAGTTTTTCCTATATCAATTTAAGAGTTGAATGTTTAAAAAGTGATATATGAAATCCATTACAACTTCACTCTACTGAATCAATCCATAATTAATTCATCGTGAGATATTTGGCATAAATTTATCTTGAAGAATCCAAATTGGGTCTGGCTTGTGGCATTGGAAAGAAGCCTCAGAGGGCTACTACAGAACTGAATTTCAGCTATTGGAGATATGAAATCACATATATACAATAGTTTCAATATCGATCTCCCAAAAGCAAGAAAAAGGTGTGTATTATTTTTTTACATTGCATATGTTTTGTTTGAAAAATTAGTTTGAACTGATTCCAAAGGAATATTGGAGCATAAATATAAGTATTGGGTTATAAAATTCCCCCAAAAAATATTTCCACACACATAAATCCCTCATAAATCTCTACTATGACGCATGAAGAGGAAGAATTACAGCATGATATCTCAAAATTACGAGACCAAGTGCAACAAATTTCGCTCTCACAAAGAACAACTAAAGATGATCTAAAAGGGGACATGGATGGTTTAAAAGGTGACATGAATATTTTAAAATCAGACATGGAAGGTCTAAAGGCTAATATGGATGTTATAGAAGCAAAAATGAAAGGAAACATGGAAGATTTGAAGAATGATTTAAAAGCAGACATGGAAGGTTTGAAGGAAGGTTTGACAATTTTGCTGCAATAAATTATTCCTAATGGCGAAAAGGTATTAGATGAAACTCATGATGTGAAAAAAATAAATGTTAATCGTGATTTATAGACTCTAAATTTGGATTGAAGACCCACCATGTTCCAAATATCAATATGAGGAAGTTTTATGGCAAGGATCTGGCAACATGGATACTACAAATGGAGCAATATTTTGATCTCCATAATGTGCAACACACATAAAAGGTATGCATTGCAACTTTATATTTAGAGCACAATCAATTTTTATGGTATCGATGGCTTTGTTATCATAAACTACTTGTGACGTGGTCAATTTTTACGGAGGAAATGATAGCACATTATGAGGATACAAAGAGCAACACCTTCTTTAGCCAATTGATAAATCTCAAACAAAAAGGATCAATGGTGGAACACATTGAGTACTTCCAAAATTTTAATATAAGGGTAAATGATATTCCAGAAGATCATATGATTGATGTCTTCATAGGGACTTTAAAGCATAATATTCAACATGAGGTTCACCTTTGGGAACCTGATTCATTGGAGAAGGTATTCAGGTTTTTCCAGAAAATTTGAAAGCAAAATTATGGCAACAAGGAAGCCTATCACTCACAAATATAGATATGGAAGTGTTGTTTCTCCTAGCCTTACACAACTTGTAAGGTTGACACCACAACAACTGAAAGAAAAAATATCAAAATGTGTTTGCTATAGTTGTGATAGCAAATACACTAAAGGTCATAAGTGTGCCGAGAAGAAATTATTTTGTACAAAGATATCTTTCAGTAATAATCACATAACAAGAAAAGGATCAAGAAACATAAAAAGAGGAGGATATACACCAATAACCAATCCCATATAAATAAGAAATCAAACCGACCATATCTTGTAATTCATTGGCAGGAATTACCACTCCTCAAACTCTCAAGATAGAAGGCTATATCAAGAAGAGAAAGATAATAGTTTTGATTGATTCGGATAGTACCCATAATTTTATTCATTGTAAGATAGCCAAGGAATTGAATTTCTTCCTATATCCAACACCAAAGTGTCAATTGATGGTTTCAAATGGAGGAATTATAAATTTCTCTGGAAAGTGCCATAATATCAAGATAACCATGGGGGAATATTTTTTGAATGTCCCAATGCTCTCCATTCCAATGGGTGGTGTTGATATTGTACTAGGAGTCCAATGGTTATAATCTTTGGGGACGATAGCTCTTAATTTTCAAGAACTTTTCTTGATTTTTTTTTTGGAAGGAAAGGAAGTTGAATTACGGGGTATTTCAGGGAAACCAGGCAAGATAATCAGCTCTAAATTCATGAAATATCTTCTAAATAACAAACAACAAGGTGTAATTGCACAATTATGCTCACTATAGGTTCAAACATCAAAAACATATATTTCTCCATATCTCCAAAAAGTCTTGGACAATCATTTCAAGGTGTTTGAGAAAGAGTTATATTGAACGTATGGTTACAGAAATGCTATAGTTTGGTATAGTTCAACTTAGTCAAATTTATTTCTCTCCTTCAGTCTAAAAGCATGACCTTCTGCATGATTTTTCTCTATATTAGTTATTCATACTCCTGCTCCTGCTCCTAACTTATTTTTTGAGCCATCAAAATCTAAATGCCATAAAGATTCATGAAAGATATTATCCTTGTTTTGTGTTTTCTTTTCTTCCCTTAGTTCAGTCTTGATTTCATTATCAGTTTCAGCATTACATAGGATGAATGAATCTAGGTCAGTAGGTGTAGTGTAAATTGGGTAATTTTTAGGTCCCTATATTACTAGTATAGTCCCTTATTATTGTTAGTGTAACCCCCTTATTGTTATTATTGTACCCCTGTAACCCCCATAATGTTATTATTGTGCCCTTAAATTATTATTCGTAGGTCGGCTATGATTACATTGTGGTCCCACTAGGATTACATTGTGGCCCCATGGACTCCTATATATAGAAAGGAGGTTTTTTAATTTGTATCATCCAAGAATTATTCATTCATGTAATGTATTGGAGGTTTCTCCCTCGAAGTGGCTTATTTCTAAGGCATTGATATCTCTTTTCTTCTATTTTTGGAGCTGGTTTCACAACATTTGGTATCAGAGCTTTGGATTCTAGGGTTTCGCTGCTCCAAAGAAGTCATCGTGGAATTTTCGCTATAACTTTTTTTCTACGAAGGTTTCGAAGCTGAAACTTTTAGTGTGTGAAGCCAAATTCCTGAGGAACATCTTCGCAAAATTTCAGAGCCTAGTTCACAATATTTTCGAAGATATAATTTGTGGAATGTAGGTCATTTTGCAGGCTCCTGAATTTAACCTAAACAGGTCATCGTGGCATTTTCACTATAACTGGTTTTCTACTAAGGTTCCGAAGCTGAAATTTTTAGAGTGTGAAGCGGAAATCCTGAGGAACGTCGTCGCAAAATTTCAGATCTATGGAAGTTAGGGCTTTTTCAGGCTTCTGAATTTCATCTCAAAGAGGTGACCGTGGAAAAATCTTCATAGCTCTCTCTCTGAGCATCATATTGGAATGCTGTAAAAAGTGGCCACAAGTACACAAATTGTAGTTTGTTTTCTATCAATTTTAGAGCCAAAGGAGGAAACAGTGACACGTGGGAAGTCATACAAGTTCGCTCTACTGAACCAGTCAATAATTGGGTCATTGTGGGAGATTAGACATAACTTTGTCTTGAATAATCCAAATCAGAGCAGACCTGTGGAATTTGAAAGAAGCTTCAGAGGGCTACTACAGGGAAAAATTTCAGATATTGAGGATTCACAATTATAGAGATAATCCAATTTGAATACCGAGCTCCTCAAAAGCAAGTAAAAGGTGTGTATTTTTTTTCTGAATTGCATAAGTCTTGTTTGAAGAATCAAGTTGGATTGATTCCAAGGGCATATTGTAGAATAGATATCAGTATTGGATTCTAAAATGACCCCTAAAAATAATTCAACACCAATTAAGCCTTTAGAAGGCTCTACTATGACTCATGAAGACGAATAATGACAACATGACATATCAAAATTACAAGAGCAAGTGCAACAAATTTCGCTCTTGCAAAGAGCAACAAAAAATGAAATGGAAGTTTTGAAGAAAGGCGTGGAAACTAATATGGATGGTTTGAAGAAAGGCATGGAAGCTAAGATGAATGGTTTGGAAGCTAATATGAATGGCATAGAAGTGGGCATGGAAGCTAAGATGAATGGCATGGAAGCTAAGATTGATGAAAAAATGAAAGACAACATGGAAAGCATGAAGAATGTTCTAAAAGTAGACATAGAAGGTTTGGCAAAGTTGATACAAGAATTTTTTCCTCATGGTGAAAAGATAGTAGAGGAAACTCATGATGAGAAAAAAATAAATGTTAATCGTGATTTCATAAACTCTAGTGTTGGAGGGAAGAACCACCATATTCCAAAAATGGATATGAGGAAGTTTGATGGAAAGGATCCTGTAACATGGATACTACAGATGGAGAAATATTTTGATATCAATAGTTTGCAAAACACATAAAAGGTATGCATTGCAGCTTTACATTTAGAACAAAATACATTTGTATGGTATCGATGGCTTTGCTCCCGTAAAAAAATTGTCACTCGGTCAATTTTTACGGAGGAAATGATAGCACATTATGAGGATACAAAGAGCAACACCTTCTTTAGCCAATTGATAAATCTCAAACAAAAGGGTTCAGTGGGGGATCACATTGAGGACTTCCAAAAATTGAATATAAAGTAACTGATATTTCAGAGGAACACGGGATTGATCTCTTCATAGGTACTTTAAAGGATAACATCCAACATGAAGTTCGTGTTTTGGAACCTGATTCATTGGAGAAGGCATTCAGTTTGGCTAGAAAAATTGAATGTAAAATTATGGCGACAAGGAAGCTTACCACTCACTTCTATAAAGAGGGAAGTGTTGCTACTCCTAGATTTTCACAACCTACAAGGTTGACACCACAACAATTGGAAGAAAAAAGAGAAAAAGGGCTTTGCGACAGTTGTGATAGCAGATACACTAAAGGTCATAAGTGTGCTGAGAAGAAATTATTTTACATAGATTGTGATAAGGAAGAAGAAAATGAACAAGAATCTTCAAAAGAAGAGGGTATACACCACAAACCATCCCTAGAAGAGGAATAAATGAGTCCGGCCATATCGTGTAATGCATTGACAGGAATTACCACTCCTCAAACTCTCAAGATAGAAGGACATATCAAGAAGAAAAAGGTAATAGTATTGATTGATTCAAGTAGTATCAATAATTTTATTCATTGTAAGGTAGCTAAGGAATTGAATTGTTTCCTATACCTAACACCAGAATGTCAAGTGATGGTTGCAAATGGAGGAACTATAAATTGCTCTGGAAAATTCCATAATATCAAGCTAACCATGGGGGAATATGTATTGAGTAGTCCAATGCTTTCCATTCCTATGGGAGGTGTTGATGTTGTACTAGGAATACAATGGTTACAATCTTTGGGGACGGTAGCTTTTAATTTTCAAGAACTTTTCTTGAAATTCTTTTCAGAAGGAAAGGAAGTCGAATTATGGGGTATTGTAGGGAAGCCGGGAAATATAATAAGCTCTAATGTCATGACAAAGCTTCTAAAGAAATAACAACGAGGCTTAATTGCACAATTATGCTCACTAGAAGTTCCAACATCAAAATCAGCTATTTCTTCAAATCTCCAAAAAGTCTTGGACAATCATTCCAAGGTGTTTGAAACTCCTAAAGGACTCCCACCTATTCGTTATCATGATCATGCTATTCATTTGATTCCAAGAAGTGTTCCTCCAAACATCAGGCCTTATAGATATCCTTATGTCCAAAAGAGCGAAATTGAACGTATGATTGCAGAAATGTTAGAGACCGATATAATTCAACCTAGTCAAAGTTCTTTCTCTACTCCTGTGGTATTGGTACACAAGAAGGATGGGTCATGGTGCATGTGTCCGGATTATAGGGAGCTCAATAAGCTCACCATTAAAGATAAATTTCCCATTCCTGTGAATAATGAATTATTGGATGAATTACATGGAGAAATTTATTTCACCAAGTTGGATCTTCGTTTAGGATATCATCAAATTAGAATGAAGACTGAAGATATTTTGAAAACAACATTTCATACTCATGAGGGTTATTATGAATTTTTGGTCATGCCTTTTGGCCTTACCAATGCACCTTCTACATTTCAAGGGTTGATTAATTCCACTTTCAAACCCTTCCTTAGAAAATTTGTGCTAGTATTTTTTGATGTTATACTAATATACAACAGGTCTTGGAAGGATCATGTTCAACATGTTGACAAGGTGCTCAAACTATTGCAGGAGAAACAATTATATGCAAAAACATCCAAATGTTTCTTTGGAGTACAAGAGGCGGAATATCTAGGTCATATTGTATCTCATGAGGGTGTTAAGGTAGACCCTAAAAAAAAAAAACCATTAAGGAATGGAAAGTCCCCACAACCATAAAGCAGTTGCAAGGATTTCTCGGGTTAACAGGGTATTATCGCAAGTTTGTTAAGAATTATGGGAGAATAGCAGCACCTCTAACAACATTATTGAAGAAAGATGCATTTTTACAAACTTCTGAAGAAACTAAGGCCTTTGAACATCTTAAAGAAGCAATGTGCCTAGCACCGGTCTTAGCTACGCTAGATTTCATAAAAACCTTTATTGTGGAATGTGATGCCTCGGGAAATGGAATTGGTGTTGTTTTAATGCAAGAAGGAAGACCCATTGCTTTTGAAAGACATCCAATCAAAGGAAAGTATTTACAGAAAGCTATTTACTAGAAGGAAATGTTAATAATACTGCATGCACTAAAGAAATGGCGAACTTACCTAATGGGAAGACACTTCAAGGTAAAAACTAATCATGATAGTCTTAAACACTTTTTGGAACAAAGACTATCTTCAAAAGAGTAGTAAAATGGGTCAGAAAGATGTTGGGTTATGACTTTGAATTAATATACAAAAAAAGGAAGCTAAATGTTGTTGCAGATGCACTCTCAAGAAAGAATGAAGAGGTGGAAGCATTGCTTTGTGCCATATCTATTATCCAACCAGATTGGATAACCGAAGCAAGAGATGAATGGAAGAAGAATGAAGAAGTATGGACACTCATTCAAAATTTGCAGCAAGATCCTAGTACATATGATACATTTAGTTGGAAAAATGATTTCTTATGGTACAAATATCGCTTATATCTTTGAGTAGCAAAAATGGGTCACAAAGATGTTGGGTTATGACTTTGAAATCATCTACAAAAAAGGAAAGCTAAATGTTGTTGCAGATGCACTCTCAAGAAAGGATGAAGAGGTGGAAGCATTGCTTTGTGCCATTTCTATTATCCAACCTGATTGGATAACCGAAGCAAGAGATGAATGGAAGAAGGACAAAGATGTATGGACACTCATTCAAAATTTGTAGAAAGATCCTAGTACATCTGATACATTTAGTTGGAAAAATGATTCCTTATGGTACAAAGATTGCTTATATCTTTGTAAGAATTCCTAACTAAAACAAAAGATTCTTCTGGAATTTCACACTTCTCCTTTAGGAGGACACTCAGGATTTTTAAAAACCTACCACAGGGTGAAGAAAGAATTTTTTTGGGATGGCCTTAAATCTGATATTCGAAATTTTGTGGCAGAATGTTTGGTTTGTCAGCAGAATAAAGTTGAGGCAATTAAGACCCCGGGACTTCTACAACCTTTATCCATTCCAAGTCAACGTTGGGAGGAGATTTCAATGGATTTTATCACAGGTTTACCTAAGTCCGAAGGAAAGAGTGTCATCATGGTGGTAGTTGATAGACTTACCAAGTATGCAAATTTTTGTGCGTTATCTCATCCATTTAAAGAAAGTACAATTGCTACTACATTTATGGACACAATTCAAAAACTACATGGAAACCCATCAATTCAATTAGCTCATAGCTCATCTTATCATCCTCAATCCGATGGTCAAACTGAGATAGTAAATAAATTTTTGGAAGGATATCTTCGTTTTTTTGTATCTAATAAACAAACACAATGGGCCAAGTGGTTACCTCTCGCTGAATGGTGGTATAACACTTCCTTCCATACTAAAGCAAAAATTACCCCATTTGTGGCACTTTATGGATATCATCCACCATCCATCACATCATATTTAAGAGAAAATTCGAAGGTTCAAGCAGTGGAAGATCACATCTAACATCAACAAGAAGTTCTCCAACTCTTAAATGATAACTTGAATTTGGCACAAAATCAAATGAAACAACAGGCAGATCAACATCACAGCGAGAGAAGTTTTGATGTAGGAGACTGGGTATTTTTACTGCTACAACCATACAAACAAATGTCCCTCAAGCAAGCTAAGAAGGATAATAAATTATCACCAAAGTACTATGGTCCTTACAAGGTGTTGCAAAAGATTGGTACTATGGCATACAAATTGGAGCTTCCTGCTTCTTCATGAGTGCATCCAATTTTCCATGTTGCATGCTTAAAGAAGGTTATAGGTGAAAATATTCCAGTTCAAACAATATTTCCAAAACTTGATGAGGAAGGAAAAATCATATTGGAACCTGAAGCAGTCACGGAAAAAAGGACTCGACAGCTACGAAATCGATCAATTTCAAAGTATCTCATCAAGTGGAAGAACTTACCCACTGAATTTTCTACATGGGAGGATGAGAATTTTATATAAAAGCACCCAAAGCTACTCAAGCATTGAGGACAACATTTTTTTGAAGGAGAGGGGCATGTTAGGTCCTTATTTTATTAGTATAGTCCCTTATTTTTGTTAGTGTAACCCCCTTATTGTTATTATTGTGCCCCTGTAACCCCCATATTGTTATTATTGTGCCCTTAAATTATTATTTTTGGGTCGGGTAGGATTACATTGTGGCCCCAGTAGGATTACATTGTGGCCCCATGGACTCCTATATATAGAAAGAAGGTTTTATAATTTGTATCATCCAAGAATTATTCATTCATGTAATGTATTGGAGGTTTCCCCCTTGAAGTGGCTTATTTCTAAGGCGTTGATATCTCTTTTCTTCTATTTTTGAAGCTGGTTTCACAATAGTAATTTATTAACCTTTCAGCACTACTTACCATATATTTCATTAATTTTTCTCTATATAACTTCTTAGGTTGACCAAAAACTGATATAGTCGCATAAGACATGTCCAATTGTAGAGATCCCCATAACTTTTCTCCCCATGAGTGAGATAATAACATTCCATATTTGGGTGGGATATCAGCTACTACAATGTCCATAAGTATACTCTTACCAGGATATTGAACTAATGTTACACATAAATCTTTGATTAAACCTAGGCATTTTACTTTGCTAGAATCAAATGAAAATAAATCCTTATAAGGCCTTGTAATGTCTAAGTTCAGGGTTTCCATTATAGCTTTGGGAATTAGATTATGTGAAGCTCCTGAATCTAACATTGTTTCATGTAAACTTTGATCATGAATAGTTAAACTGATGTAAAATGGAGGAACCGATCCATCTTGATGCTTTCCATTTACATCTGGGCCAAAAATCAACTCTGGTTGATCATCATTCAAGTTTATAGAGTCTTCTCCATCATTTATGTTTAATGTTTCAGTGATGGTTGATTTATACAAATCATGTTTTACCAACTCTGTCAAAGGAATTGGTATCTTTAACTTTGCAATTTCAGTTTGTATATCGAATGAAGGTTGAGATTTACTTATTTGAATTAACTCTTCTTTAGTAACTGTAGTTTGTGTTGGTTTATCTTGTTTTTCTACAGTTATATTTTCATTTTCTGTTTGAGTTTCTTGTTTTTTACTGCTCTTTGTGTTGGTAATATGATGCAGAGTGTTGTCCTTGATGGCAACCTACTTGATAAAGTTGATGGCAACCTACTTGATGAAGTTGTCCTTGATGGAAACTGACTTATCCTATTTGTTAAATCTGATGTATCTACAGAGCAGTTCAGATGTAGTGGAGAAAGGAATTCTTGTAAGGGCCAGAGAAATGATGAAAATGGTATGTCACAAAGCATATGCGGGTTTGTAAAGGCGAAGTAGCGTATGTACACGGAAAAGTACGTGCCAAGTAGCGTATGCCTATTTGCGATCTAAATTTATAAAACCAGGGGAATTTACCATGGTATTGGCACACTGTACTGAGCGCTGGATTATCTATTTGATCCCATCCAGGAATACCATCAGCGGTTGAGTGGTTTTGACTCATGGTATTGACAAAGGCTAAATATATATAAGGAGAAGAAGATCATAGTGCAAGGTAGTGCATATGTCTGGGTTTTTAATGAATACTTCACTCTGAATTATATCTTCATGGTTGAATTTTGTTCTTAATTGATAGATATGAATCTATGATGCACCTATGGATATGATGAAGGTTCAAGATCTCTAGATCTAGAAATTATGAATCTCTAGGATGATCTGGAAAAGAAATGATGAAGACCTGGCGCAAGTCTGATGAAGAAATTGAAGAAATCTGGGTAAGTTTATAGATCTGGACTGTTCTGCAAAGTTTATCTTTTATAGATCTATACGCTAGTTTGTCGTAGTAAAAGCGCGTATATACACGGGTCCGCTTAAAGAAAAGCACGTATGGCAGTCAGGGTTTCTGAAAAATAAAATGCACTGAAGTATACGCAGGTTTGTCTCTGTGAAAGCGTGTATATACGCAGGTTCAATGAAGTAAAAGCGCGTATGGAATCTAGGGTTTTGCTGAAGTGTGTGGAATGAAATGTCTGATCTGGTATGTTGTTTTACTGCTGTCTGTCAAGGAGGTATTCATACAGATCTGGGTTGTTTGAATTTTTATTGTGCTGCTAATTATGATTAAAGATCAAGTTGTTGGTTAATGATTCAATGAAGGAAGAATGACTATCTAAACAGTTTTGCATGGTTGATAGATTGTATGAACAGAAATCTGATTTCAGATCTTAATTTGAGTTTGATCACATTCTGAAAAATCATTTTTCTCAGAAGTATACGTAGGTTGATACGAAGAGAAGCGTGTATACACGCATCTTCAGTAAATAGAAGTAGCGTATGCATTCCATGTTATGCACAGAGGCATACGCAGGTTGGTAAGCAGGGAAGCGAGTATACACGCAGTTTCAGTAAAGAGAAGTAGCGTATGATATTTGATTCAATAAATGTTCAGGGTTGAGTTTACATCTGCATATCTATTCTGAAGTCTGGGTTATTTTTGATATTCTGGTTACAGTGGTCTCACTGTTCTGTTTGAAGTATTGGGCAAAGTATGTTTGTTGATGATTAGTGAAGGGTTGTGTTGAAGCTGTTTGATCCAGTATGAAAATTGATGAAACGTGGTCTGCAGTAGTGCTGAGGGTCGAAGCCTTCAGTAAGGGGGTAGTAGCTCCCTTCCAGTGGTAGCTGGTAAACGAGAGCAGGGGGTAGTATCTCCCTTCCAGGAGAGGCTGGTAAACGAGAAGCGAGCGATGAAAGCTCCCTTCCGGGGAGAGAAGTTGGTAAACGAGAGAAGGTTGTATACTGCGAGGTGGGTGCTGTGTCTTTGGTATGAGTACGTACTTAGTACAATGTTGTAAGAAGTTTTCTTTATAATAAATATTGAAGACTGAGACGACGGCAGCGGTGGTTTTCTCCCGAATTGGGTTTCCACCTTAAATCCTGGTGTTCATATGTGATGCTTATGTGTGATGATTTATTTTGTTCTTACTACACATGTTTACAGCTTACTAAACATCTAATGAATGAATGATGCAATGATCTAAGAAAAGAATTATCTGCATAATGAGATCTCTGGTAATACGCAAGTTTTGTTAAGGATATCCACTTGTATACGTGAGTTGGGTTCAGTAAAGTAGCGTATGGGTTTTTGAGAAAGAAAAACTAAAAAGTTATCAGTCAGATCTAAATACTGATTCACCCCCCCCCCCTCTTAGTATTTTTCCCAACACTTTGTTTTCTTTTCAGGAGTGGTTTGTGAAGCAATAGATTTTTTTTCAGATTTTGAAGTGTCATAAGTTGTTTTTGCAGTGGCAACTTTTGGATCTGCTGATTTTGGATCAGCAGTGGATGTTTTAGGATCTAAGTTTGTTGTTTTAGCAGAATTAGATGCTTTTTCAGCAACAGATTTTTGTGAATATTTTGTAGCTTGAGCAAATTCATATGTTATGTCAACAATCTTTGGACTTGGTGAAATTTTGGGACTGGAAACTTTGTGGGATGAACTAGAGTTTTGCCTTTTTTCCCTAGGGAGAATTTGCAGAACTTTTGTTGTTGGGGCTTCTACTGTTTTCTTATTTTCAATTTGTGTTTTTTTCTTAGTAGAAGGTTCAGTATTTTTCTTACTCCTAAGGTTATATTGCTTATGAACTTGGTTTATGGAAAAATAATAACCTTCTTTATAGTCAAATGATTCACCTGAATCTAATTGGAGTTGTTGGAGTTCAAATAAATCTTGATCTTCCTATGTGTGAAAGATAGTGTTATTATTATCTATTCCCATTAGATTTATGGTATCCTCATCCTCAACATTGTTTTGAGAACTTTCAGCATAGTTCTCCCTAAATGGGGGTCTTATTGTCTGATCTGGGGCTGATTCTTTTGATTTTCCTGAATTTGTGTTTTTCCTAAAATTGGGATTTCTGATTTGATGTTGATTATCCCATTGAGGTCTTATTTCTATGTTATCTAATCTATCCATCATTCTCTCTAAATTCTTAGCTAACATATCTATTTTTGTGTCTAAACTAGAGGTTTGCTTTCATGGTTACTCTCCTCTCATTTCTTAATCTGGCCTTTTTAGCTAAAATGTTTACTTCTACACCTACAACATCTGTTTGCATTCTTTCTAAAGTTTCTACAATTCTTTCTCTTAACTGATATGCCATGTTAGTGTCAAATCCATATGGGAATTTGAGTAAGACAGAGTCAGGAGTGGGTTTTACATTTGCAGGAATTGAATTGTAAACATTGTATATCTAGTGCAGTAGTCTTGTACTAATTCATTGGGAGCTCTTTTCATTGCATAAAATTCAGACAATATTTGGTGGGGGTTTTTCTTCTTTTCCCATTTATTTAAAAATAATCTATGGAAAACATCTAAATCAGCTATACTACCAGCAGTAAGGCCTTTAAACCATTTTTTGAGTTCTCTTGTTAATGTTTGTGCAAACAACCTCATTTGTACATCTAAATCATCTATTTCATGGAGTTCAAAGTAATCTGTCATTTTATTTATGTGTTGTTGTGCAGTGTACTGTGTAATAGCATCAAATTGTGGTATCTTACTTTGGTAATCCTGAGGCATGTCATGAAGTTGTCCTAGATGCACTAGGGGAGCATACCTGGAAGCCATAGCTTGAATTATAGCTTGGCTAGGAGGTAAAGTGGAAGTGTTTGGGGCTGAACTGGAAGTAGTGGCTGATGAAATTGGATTATAAGAAGTTGAACTAGAAAAAGCAGTGGAGGTACTAGGAAGTGAAACTAGAATATATGAGGAACTATTAGGAAATGAGAATGATGTGTTTGAAAAAGTGGAAGGTAAACTAGTGGATGAAGGGGATGAAGGAAATAATATTCTAGGTTGTAAAGGTAGTCTAGAGATAAATGGATCTGTAGACTGTATGGTAGTGGAAACTATAAATGAGGTAGTGGTATCTAAATGAGGAATAGAAGGTTTAGATGTGTAAGCTAATAATTGAGCTAATTCAATAGCTTCATCAATTTCTTTAAGGATAGTGGCATTAATCTCTTCAAGTTTGTCTTGATTTCTAATTTTCTTTAATTCGGAATCTATTGTAATATTTTTCTGTTTTGTTTCCAAAAATGAAATAAAAACAGGGTCTAAAACAACAGTACCTAAATTATTTTCATATTTTCTTCTGAACAAAGTATTTTCAAGTTTCAAATCAAACTCTATATCTTGCAGACTTACTAACTCTTGTGGTAATGAATTGACTCTTATTAATGGAACTGTAGCATCTAAATCTACTATCTGTTTTTTCTTTTTCCCAATTTTGTCTTGGTTATCTACTATAACAACAGGTTTAGGATCCGGTTTAGACCTGGTATAGTAAATCTTCCTAGAAGCCATAATTACAGTTTTTAATACTCACAACTTGTCAAACAGTCTTAAAGGCAAAAGGATGATAAAAATGATTTCCTTTAAGATCTATTTTACAACTAAGGATTGGTTAGTTCCCCAGTATGGTCGCCAGCATGTTATCACTCTAGTAATTCTCTAAGTTGTGAGATTTTGATTTATAGTTGTAAGAACTCTAGAGATAACCACAGACCAACTTTTAAACTCTAGGATCTAGCCTTCCTAGGGTTTAGAGAGGGCTCTCTATAAATATTAGGCTAGTTATGATTGTGCAATTTGGTTTTTGGTTTTTTTTATTTAGTGTGAAAAATCCCTTAATGAGATGGATAGTGGGAAATATGTTTTTCCATTGGGCTGAGGATTCAAAAATCAAGCAGACAGAGCTAGGATTAAAGTAAAAAATTCAAATGTTTTCAGGGAACGGTAGATAACCCTTGAAGATCTTGGAAGGTTGTTTGGTGAGGTGATATGATCGGGATAAAGAGCAATGAAGGGTTCTTTGATCCAGAAAAGAGAAGTAGTAGGCAGAGGTCAAATGAAAGAGGGAGTAATTAAGGGTTCCCTACTCTGGAAATCAGTAGAAAACATAGAAATGATAAACAGTAAAGACAGGGTGCTTTTAACAAATCCTGAAGTAATACTTATGTTTATTCATTCAAATTTAGAACACATAATGGATGCATGAAACAAAGAAGATAAACAATGACAAGTAGAAAATACTTCACTTCAATAGCTCATCACATGAATCCTGAAATATGATGCTAATTGGTTCGATCCAGTCTGCTACTCGAGATTTGAAACACAAAAGCCTTCAAGTCCAATAAAAAATGACTATAGAAATCTTCAGCGATTTATTCCATAATAATAATTCTAAATATGAAGTATTTATACAATATAGTTTACAAAATATCCTAGAATGCTTCTAGGAATTATCTAAGGAAAATAGAAATATATTTACAACAAAATAGAGACAGCTGCTTAACAAATTAGCAAGTTGTCCTATTGATCCAAATAAAATAGAAACTAATTGTGGATAAGATGCAGTTGGCTGCCTTGGTGTCCTCTTTGTTGGCCAAGATATTTAATTCCGTTTTGAAATATTATCTTCAATATCTTATACTCTTTCACTCTGATTCCCTTTAATCTGATACTCTTTTAATCTCTGATATTATTTAACTCTGTAAAATTGTTTTTACTGTTGTAATAAATCTGTTTTGACTGAAAATCAGCAAATTGTTTTCTTTATCTTATCTGGTTTTTACTTTCACAGTAAATCTGTTAGTGATTGCCAAGCTTCCTCATTTGGAATTTGTATCTTCTTTAACTTCCTGAAATTCTCATCTGCCTTAGTATATCTAGAAAAATTTGGTTTTATGACAAACAAGTGTCTTATCTCATGTTGCAGATAGAATAGATCTTCAAAGCTTCTGCGTAAGACCTTCCCTGTTGGAGTGCCTTGTCCACCTATCTTTTCAACTTGCTCTTTTGCATATTCTCTGATCTTCTTATTGTAATCCTCCTGAGGCATTAATTTGTCATTGATGACCAAAATATTAGTCAGATTTCTTTGCCTCAAGTTTTCAAATTTAACCATGAATTTGGTTATGGTTATGTTCATATTTTCACACTTCTCTTCAAGTTATTTCAATGGTTCTTCTTGGTGATGACTTTCCTTATTTCAAGGATTGTTTCAGTCCTGTCAGTAATCTCAATTTCTTCTAACTCCAGTCTGTTTTCATTGTTGAGAAACTTGATCAATTCTATTGCTTGCTCAGGTTTGTTATCAAGCTCATCTTTAGTCTTCTGAATTTCTGCTAGTAATGCTTTTAGTAAATCTCTTTGTTCAAAGATCACTTGAATTGAGGGCCACACACCATTGATGGCTTCAATGATTTTGTTCCATAAATAGTTTTTCACATATGAAATTGGCTCCTTTAAGGTTAATTCCTTTTGTAACTTCTTTAGTTCTTCATTTAACCTATTAGCATTTTTCTCATGAGTTTTAGCATTTATTTGAGCTAACTTGTTTGTATTTTCAAGGTTATCAATCATCTTTTTCAATCTGTTATTCTCACTTGTCTGAAGTGACATTTCTTCCATGGCTTTTACTAGTTTATTGGCATCATCTGTGGGCTGAGCTGCTGTAGTAGATGACTTTGTAGCTGAAGTTGTAGATGATGTCACTGGCACTGCAATAGCCAGTGGTTCTTTGGGTGCCAACTCTTCTGCTAGTGTTGAAGGCACAACAGTAGTAACCATAGGAATAACTGAAGGAATTTCCTGTGCTTTTGTTGTTTCCTTTTCATGGACAAGTTTGTCCATTTAAGTCTCCATTTCTTTGATCTGTCATGTTAACTAGAAAATTAAATTCATCATATCATCCTTCTGAGTTTGTTCTTGTATAATTTCCTTAACTTGAGGATGTTCAGTTGATGGAAGTTTACGCTGTTTCCTCAATGCTGCAATGTCCTCATTTTTCTTCTTCACTAACTGCTCTGCTGCTTTCACATTTGCGGGATCATATCCAACTTGCAGGACCAACACTTCTAAAGATTTAATTCTGAGATCTTTAGCATATAATGATGCTTTGTCAAGTTTCATTTGATCTTTCATATTTATGATTGTGTTCTGAAGTTTCTGAACACTCATATATTTGTTTGTAATGGTTGAATATAACATCTCTGAGCTCTATCTATGAAATTCTATTTGCTCAAGAGCATGAATTTTTTTTGTTTGTACTTCTAGATCAACCTTTTTGTAGTTTGCAATTGTCTTTGGAGTCTTCACTGTAGGCTGTAACACTGATATGATTAAATTTTTATTTGAGTAATCAAAAGTTGATAAGAGTCTGTTTTGAACACTTAGTGTTTGCTTCAAATATTGAGAGTAAATCTCATTTTTTATCTCTTCGGTCTTTGTCTTGATTTGCTTGTATTTTTCTCTTATATCAAGATCTTTTTCCTCTGCTGTCTGTGAAGATGATGCTTCAATGTTTTTTTGTTTTTCTATCAACTGTGCATTTGAATTGTCAACCTATTCTTCATTCAAATTTTCTGTAACTTGCTCATTTCTTATGACCGTAGCAGCATTTTTATTTGTTACTTGGATATATGTGTCTTCAACTTCAATAGTTACTTTCTCTTTACCCACTGGATCTGTTTTAGGATTTTTATTATATATTATCTTGAACCTAGTCTCAGTGATAGTCTCAGCAACATAAGAACCTTCTTCTCTGACTCTTTTGGTGGATTTTTCTGTTTGATCTACAGTTTGTAAAGTGTGACTAGTATAACCTTGCTTTACTGCATCTATTAAAGTGTTTTCTGTCCACTCAATCTGATTAGCATACTTCTCAATCTCTGGTTTTTTCTCATGAATGTAGGGTATCAGTTTACACCTAACCCTCATTTTACTCAGTATTCCTTGTGGATCATAGTTCCAGGAGAAAATCTCTTCAAATTTGTACTCTAATAATTGTTTGGCTACTTCTATCTCTACATCTCTGTGATTACAAATGAATGGTCCCACTTTATTTTTCAACTTCAACTGTGTTTTCTTCTTTGCTGCTAGAAATTTGATTGAATTAGAATTTAAGATTTTCCTTATGTATTCCAAGGCAAAAACCCTCATTAGTACATATTTGGGTAATTTGTAGTGTAGTATATTAGAGCCAAAAACTCTAATTTCTGTGTGTTTCTCATACAAATACCAATCTCCAATCTTGGTCTGATCTGATAGTTGTAAAATTTTCTTCATTTCATCATTGATCCTTCGTTGTTTAGTGTTAGTCAACATATTGATCAATGGATGGAAAAATTATCAATAAACTCTGCAAAAGTGAATTCTGAGGACTCTTTTCAATCAATGAAATCCAGAAGATGACTGAAAGTGGTTTTTCTTCTATATCAAGCTTCTGTAGAGCTATAGGGAACTCATCTACTTGAAAATACAAAAACATATGGAAGAGAAAAGATGTGTATATAAACACTCCTTCAGTTGGTAACTTGATCATTTGATCATGGATATTTCAGCAATATACTCAGCATAATTGAAAATTACTGAGGGAGGTTGTCCTATTGTAAAAGTAGATAGGAACCCTGAGATGGACTCATCAGTGTGCTCATCTGTAAAGTATCCTAGGATGAATGATAGCATGGAAATTACATGCCTAGACCCCTCTGGAAATCTTGATGTAGAATATGGAGGATTGATTTGAGGAATTTCCACATGTAAGGGCATGAATATTTGAAAGATCTGGAATCTTTTGGGAAAATCAAGGCCAATGTACAACTTGGTAAGTTCTTCTATGGACAAAGGAACTTCTTGGGGATCATGTTTGAGTTGTAACATCTGATTTATGGACTCAACAGTAATTATAAATAATAATTATTTGTTTGCATTCACTATTTCTCTTTGATCAGGCAAATAATAATTCTAACACAACCTAATCAGCTCTAGGTATGAATGAGTAACTAGAACAACATATTTGGGCAAGTTTGATTCCCAAATTTGAACTTCTTCCACCTGATCTAAGGACTTTTAATAGCTCCAACAGTGGAGGTCTAATAAATTGAATTCAACAATGGGATCTACTATCTTGTAGTCAATATCTGCTAATGGGGTGTGCTCAATGTCAACAACAGGAGGTTGTAGAGGGTTCACAATGATGGCAGTCTTGGAAGATGCAGTTGGAGTAGATTTAGGCATTTTTAGGCTTTTAGGACTATAAAAACTCTATTTTTAGGCTTTATGGTTACTTCTGTAAGATTAAACAGTTTACAAAATTATTTTTTGACTTTGATAGGGGTTCGTGGATTAAAACAGGCAAAATATGGTTCTTTTCTTGGATTTTTCCTTCAATTTTTTACTTTCATATGTATTTCAGACTCTCACTGGTTAGAAAACAAGAAACAGGGGCTTCTTGGGATTTTTCAATGGATAATTGGGAAAAAAATCATGTGAAATCAAGCACAGAGGTTAGGCTACCTTCAGAGGATTTATGGGCTTTAATTAGAGTTTTAAACAATCTGTAAAAACTATATAAACTCAATATTTTCCATTTAAAACTATGTGTAGTGTAAAACAGGGTTTCTCAAAAAAATTTCCAGGGTTTGGCCTGTTTTTTGGATCTTTTAATAGGCTTCCTTGGAAAAATTTTAACTCTGACTGGATTTTTTATTTATTAAGGTTATTTCAAATCGATAATAGGCTCAATTTCTCGAGAAATGCCTGTTATACGCAGGTACGGGTCTTTGAAAATGGCTCTGAGGCTTTATAACAGGTTCTGTGATATCTTTTCTGGTTTCTGGAGCAATTCAGGGCTTCTCGACAATATTCAATGGTAATTGCAAGCTTTTAATAGGTTCTGGGCATGAAAATCATGTACAGACTTCTTTTCTCTAAGTCAGAATAGACAATACAGTCAATACGTGCAAAAGAAAGGAATAACAGTGCATTTTCATGGTTTATTAGGTGTTTTAGGGTTAATTTAGACTGTAATAAATGGCGATCAAATTGGGAAAATAGGCAGTTTTCGGCTCCAAAGGGAAGAAACCACAGGTGGTTATCGCGCCAGTTTTAAGTGGTAAGTGGTTTTGAACGAATCGAATGTGATCCAATGAATGTAAGCCACGTGGAGGAGGGAGGAAAAGGAAAAACTGCCTATTTCGCATAGGAATTAAATTTTTAAAGTCGCGCAACTTTATTTGCGATATGGGTTTTCCATCATTGGATCGGGAAGGACTCATGCGAATGGTCGAGATCTGCTTTGGAAAATGCTCTAGATTTGGAGTGGGTCAAGGGTTTTGATATGCGGCGGAATGGGTTTTTAACTTTATAAATAAACATTTATAAAGTTTAAAACTTTATATTATATGATAGTGGAGGGGTAATGTCATATGTATTTTAATTAAAACATTTCGCAAATGTTTCAACTAATAACACTCACGCGGGTTTATTATATATTTTTTAAACCTTTTGAAAAATGTTTAAAACCCTAGGGCAGGGTTATATTTTATTGATATATTTAAACCTATGGGATAATAAGCGGGTTATTATTTTGTCACATGGGATATATTATCATAGGTTTAAACGTAAAATAAAAGGGTTTTGGGGTTATTTAAATATAAATGATTTACTAATATACAGGGAGGGTATAGAATAGTGAGTTAATAAATCAAAGTTAGAAATTAATATGAAAGTAAAAAGGTGTAATGTAGGAAATGAATGAAAACATACATAATTTCAAACTAAGTAAAGTGTAAAGATAAAAAAATAAAGCATAGTTTGTCCCTTTATTGTTTTTCACACTTAAACTTAGGATAAATGTATTTTTGTGGGTTTTTTGAGTGTTTTTGAACGCAGATGAAATTAATTATGTAAGGTTTTTACTTTCACTAAGCAAAAAGTTGTTTTTACTTAGGAAAAGGGATCATAATCATGGATGAGGGTAAAAATGTTGATGAATATGGGATATATGTAAGGAATTTAATATTTTTAACCAATCAGTTACCGAGCCTTGGGTCCAGTCCCAATAGAAGTCAGAGAAATGCTCTAAGCCTTTTTAACTGAAGGTTTAGAATACTGAATTATTGTGGGGGAGGGGAAATTAGTAAATTTTGCCTGATGATGCTTTATTACATATCTTGCACAACTGCTTTCTACCTACCCATCATTATTTCTAACATTTTTTACTTTGTTTTCATGGGTGCATTTAAGCTTGCAACCCTAAATCCATTTTTCTTTCAAAGCATAAATCTATCTAAGTCTAACCTTATTTCATCTAAGGGATCAGATTAAACTGTTGAGCTCCTCATTTATTCTCTAACTATCTACTGATTTGTCAAGTTTAAATTGTTTAACTGATCATGGATTATGGCATTTATTGACAATCTGCACATAATCATTATTTTTGCAGTAAAATTAAACAGTAGTGGAATTTTGACTTACTCACTTTCATGTCTTATTTTTCTATTTTTTCCTTTGGGGACTATCTTTTTCTAAGTCCTTTGATATTTCTTTTAGGACTTTTACCCTCTTTTCATTTTTTATTATTTTTAATTTTCAAAATATAGGAAAACAACTTGCAGAAATTAAGGTATATACATATTTACAAGACTATCAAAGTCAATTCAAAAACTATGAACCCTATTATTATAGGACCCTAACAGTATGCATGTGAGTTTGAGAAGAACTAGACAGTGAGCTAAGAAATGTACAGCGGTCGGATAGTTCTAAATATGAACTAGATCCAAGCTCAGGAGAGACTAGTGCTACAGAATACCGACCAAGCTCGGGAGGGTTACGTCGTGGAGAAAAAAAAAATTAGTAATTAAGATCATTTATTCGTTAAAGGAACGTATGCGGGCCTGTTGAATTAAACGGTGTTCATTATTGAAGAAATCGTACAAATTTCTCGAAGACAGAGAACTGGCGTATTTTCCTTAAAAAAAAAACTTAAGAGTTTTGGAGGAATTGTAAAGGGGAAAATAGATGGTCATGATCAAAGTGCAGAATTGAAGCAGAGATATGGATGGCGGAGATCATAGCACAAAAATGTAAGTCAGATAGATGGACAAGATTAGATCGCGAGATCTGAGTCAGGGATAAGTGGTGAAGAATGGATATAGCAAATAAATATGCAAGAGAGTTAATGAATCGGAGGTTTTGTAGAGTGGCCACATGTCGGCCATAGGTCTCATCGCACATCACACTTCGCAAGTTTTAAAATTTAACTCTTATATCTCATAACAAAACTTCCAATGTGTGATATGCGGTATTTTCTAGGCCCCACCTTTCGTCTCACCGCACATCGCACTTCAAAAGTTTTAACATTTAACTCATGTGTCTCATAACAAAACTTCTGAAATGCAATCTGTGGTATTAAATGGACCCCACCATCTGTCATGCTATGTCACGTCCGTTCACATCGCACATCACACTTCGCAAGTTTTAAATTTTAACTCTTGTGTCTCATAACAAAACTTCCGATGTGCGATATGCGGTATTGTCTGAGCCCCACCTTCTGTCTCATCGCACATTACAAGTTTTAAAATTTAACTCTTGTGTCTCATAATAAAACTTCTAATTTGCGATCTGCGATCAGCCCCACCTCCTTACCACGTCATCACCCCTATCGTAAATTTCATTCCCTCCTGATTGTGTCTTATGTTTTAAACATTCTGACCCCGATATGGGATTGCAATATATGTATAAAGGGGTTTTTCTCCTCCCGCTCATCTAATAATCTCTCCCGCTAATAAAATGAAACCCCACTATCTTTTTCAATCCACTTCCATAACCTATTTAACCTCCATTTTTCTTGCTCCTCTCTTATTTCTCTTGCTGGCCCACAATTCAACGTGTCTCCTTCTCATATCTTTCACGTGCATGGTCCTTTTGTTTGAAACCTATCTATATGGGTTTTTCCACTCCAATACTATTTCCACGTTTATTTCAAAATCCTATTGCGGCAAACAAGAAACCAAAGGAAAGGAACAGCGGCAGAGTTTCTCTGAAACAGATTTCTACCATTACTCTCAGCACCAGCACGTTTTCACAAGGCATCATGCAACATCCAAGGAACGGTCACAGGTTTACAGAAAATCTGGTAGCAAAGATTTTAAAAATTCGACACCTATCAGCAAATAATAGTATCTTCTTAAAATCTCAAAGACAGTTTTTCAATATTATTAATTCCATCAGAGTTCTGTTAGGATTGTAAATGGATAAAAATAGCAGACAATCTACTTTTTCTCCTTATCTGTTTTCTATTAAGTTATTATGAAATGAATCTGAAGGTCTAAGCCTTGTTGGAAAATCTATTGTCAAACTATAAATAGACAGAAGACAGAGGAAGAAAAGGTTGGTGGGTTGTTCAGCTTATTGTATACTATGTCGAATATTTTTGAGTTGATAATATATCTAGATGCACTCTTGAGGACTCACAAACTATGTGGTGTGTGTATTGTTTTCCCTTCTGTCTTTACATACTTTATCTACCTTTCCAGATCTATCATAAAAGTTTTATATTATGCTTTTATAAGTCTTGTGAACCTCCAAGACATATGGATCTGTTTTTGTAAGTCTTGTTCCAAGATTTCTTGATTCAGTATGACTTGAAGATTGTTCATAATTATTCCTTGAGATGGAATTAAACCCTATTTCATGTTTTTATAAGTCTTTTCATCTAGCATGCATGTTAATCTGTTTTTTCTAGTCTTGATTCACCAAGCATTCCTGATTCATGAGGTCATGTTAGTCAGAAGCATTCCTTGTAATGAGATTCTTTAAATGTAAAGTGAGTTTCTTGTAAGTCTTTTAAAAAGCATTCTTTCACTATACATTTCAGATCTGGAATTTGTGTCACCCTTTCCTCTTAGTAGGCTTTTGTTTTACATATCCAATGTTTATCTTCCATTCTTCTAACCATCAGGCTACAAACTAAATTTTGCAACCACATCATACACCAATGCCCTCATATGTGTGAGAGATTATTATTTTCTTAAAATCCCTTTTAGTGTGTGTGAGTTTCAACCACTTTCCAAAAAACTCAATCAAATTATAAGAAAAGCCCTTGAGCTTAAGATGTGTCTATTCAAGCGCTTGTCACAATCCAAGTGTTGATTCCAGCGCCAATGTCTTTTGGTGCATATGCTGAGAGATGAAGGCCTTGAAATGAAGTATTCTCCTGAGTCTCTTGTTTTAAATTTTTGATAATCAATTCTTGATGGTGAACGAGAATTGGCGATTTGAAGAAGATTGTGATCTTTCACCTGGCGACTCCATGACAAAGAATCCAGAGGTGACTCCACTGTTTTTAGATCCAGCACTCTGATGGAAGATATCCTCGCTAAAAGATATGCCTTCTGCAATTTTTCAAAGATAGATGGTTTTCCTAATCCCTTTTCCAGATCGAAGCAAATGGGAATTTTCTCTTCCAAGGTTTAGTGGACATGATTGGGAAGTACCAGCTGAGTTTTTATGGGATTTTCATGACTAGATTCATAGGCAACATTTTTTTCATGAAGATGTAAAGATTAATTTTTTTAAGATATTATTTGGAGGGTGTAACCCTTGATTGGTGTAGAGATATTCCTAAAAATAGCATCATTGTTTGAAAGAGTCTCATGATTCTTTTAATTCATTTTATAAAGATAGGTATCTAGTCGAGTGTTTCGCTCCGGAATGTTGCTATCAGTTTTATAAGCAAGTTGAAAGTGATGATGAACAACATAAATATAAATAAAACATGGTTATACTGAAAGTTATTCAGCAATCCTTTTGTTCTCATGATTTTCTTCAATCTCCTATCATTCAAGAAGATGATAAACAACAGATTATTGAGCAGCATGATGAGATATTAGGTAAACATAGTGAAAACTGCATAAATCATCTTTTGTTTGATAAATATCCTAATGATGAAGAGCGGGTTTTTATGTCACCTTGTCTTAAAGTTTACAGTTATGATCCAATCTATGAAAGTTGTCAATCTGAATCCGGGGAAGAAGACGACGCTCATCTCATACAAATTGCCAAGGAATTATCACCTTTGTTAACAATTGATGGTAAGAAATAGAGTTATGAGCCTTTGTTTGAAATATATGAATCTGAGTTGCAGGGATATAGTGCTGAAGAAGAAATTTGTGAAAAAAATGAAGAACAACCTCTTCATCAAAGCTTTGTTCTATCAGAGGAAAGTATGTGTCAGTCTATCCTTTAACTCAAAGTTGTTTTTAGTAAGTCTCCTTGTCGATTTACTGATCCCATTGCTGATTATATGGAGTTTAGTTTTCTGAAAGTCTCTCTTGTTATTAGTCTTGGAGTACTTCTCAACCATAGCAGCAAGTATGAGTCACATTTAGAGATTATTCTTCATACTTTGCAGCCTTTTAGTAGTGGATGCGATGGCACGTCAAGAAATTAGTTGTTGAAAAAAAAAATTGGAAGTTTGTATACACTTGATCAAGTGAATTTTAGCTAATTAGAAGTAGGGATGTACACAAATAAGCTCACCACTCAAGCATTTTTTTTTCATTTTTAGATTGCAGTTTGAATTCCGTATTTCAGTCATGTTGAAATAAGTTGTAGAAGATTGAAATCTAGCTTATGACTCCATTACCGAATGGCTAGGCATGCCGGTATTCTTTTGAGTTAATGAACAGAATTGTTGGTTGGAGAAATAAGGTTTGGACAAGGAACTAGAACTATGGTCCTTGAAGCCTCACAGGGAGGAATTCATCCCTAATAGGAGGCACTGTTAGCATTGAAAATTTTCAAATATTTTCGAAGTCTGGTCATCATTCTCCAAAGAATCAATACGCCTTTTCAGTTCGGTTGTAAGATGAAAGTGTCGTTGTCAAAGCGTAGTGGTGTTCGGGTGAGTTCGAGAAGAACTAGATAGTGAGCTAAGAATTTTATAGCGGTTAGATAGTTCAAAATATGAATTAGATCCTAAGAAAAACTACATAATACCAAACAAGCTCAGGAGGGTTACGTTGTGGAGAAAAAAAAATAGTAATTAAGATCATTTATTCGTTAAAGGAATGTATGCGGGCCTATTGAATGAAATGGTGTTCATTATTGAAGAAACCGTATAGATTTCCCAAAGACAGAGAACTAGTGTATTTTCCTTAAAAAAAAACTTAATATTTTTGGAGGAAGTGTAAAGGGGAAAATAGATGGTCAGGATTAAAGCGTAGAATTGAAGCAGAAATATGGATGCCGGATATCATAACATAGAAATGCAAGTAAGATGGATGGACAAGATTACATCGCGAGATCTAAGTGAGGGATAATCAGTGGAGAATGGATATAGCAAATAAATATGCAAGACAGTTAAGGGATCGGAGGTTGTGAAGAGTGGCCACGTGTTGTCCATAGGTCTCATCGCACATCACACTTCACAAGTTTTAACATTTAACTCTTGTGTCTCATTAAAAAACTTCCGATGTGCGATTTGTGGTATTGTCTGGGCCCCACCTTCCGTCTCATCGCACATCGCACTTCGCAAGTTTTAACATTTAACTCCCGTGTCTCATATCAAAACTTCTGAAATGCAATCTACGGTATTAAATGGACCCAACCATCTGTCATGCCACGTCACCTCCGTTCACATCGCACTTCGCAAGTTTTAACATTTAACTCTTGTGTCTCATAACAAAAATTTCGATGTGCAATATGTGATATTGTTTGGACCCCACCTTCCGTCTCATTGCACATCGCACTTCGCAAGTTTTCACATTTAACTCCTGTGTCTCATAATAAAACTTCCAATTTTGCGATCTGCCATCGGCCCCACCTCCTTTCCACGTCATCGCCCCCATCGCAAATCACATTCCCTCCGGCTTGTGTCTTATGTTTAAAACATTTTGACCCTGATCTGCGATTGCGATATATGTATAAAGGGGTTTTTCTCCTCTCGCTCATCAAATAATCTCTCCCGCTAATAAAATGAAACCCCGCTATCTTTTTCAATCCGCCTCCATAACCTGTTTAACCTCCATATTTCTCGCTCCTCTTTTATTTCTCTTGTTGGACCATAATTCAACGTGTCTACTTCTCATATCTTTCATGTGCCTGGTCCTTTTGTTTGAAACCTATCTATATGGGTTTTTCCACTACAACACTATTTCCACGTTTATTTCAGAATCCTATTGCGACAAACAAGAAACCAAAGGAAAGGAACAGCGGCAGAGTTTCTCTAAAACAGATTTATGCTATTACTCTCAACACCGTCACATTTTCACAAGGCATCATGCAACATTCAAGGAACAGTCACAGGTTTACAGAAAATCTGGCAGCAAATATTTTAAAAATTCGACACCTATCAGCAAATAACAATATCTTCTTAAAATCTCAAAGACATTTTATCAATATGATTAATTCCCTCAGAGTTCTGTTGGGATTGTAAATGGCTAAACATAGCAGACAGTTTACTTTTTCTACTTATCTACTTTCTGTTAAGTTATTATGAAAGGAATCCGAAGGTCTAAGCCTTGCTGGAAAATCTATTGTAAAACTATAAATAGACAAAAGACAGAGGAAGAAAGGTTTGGTGGGTTGTTCAGCTTATTGTATATTGTGTCAAATATTTTTGAGTTGATAATATATCCATATGCACTCTTGAGGACTCACAAACTGTGTGGTGTGTGTATTGTTTTCCCTTCTGTTTTTACATACTTTATGTGCCTTTCTAGATTTATCATAAAAGTTCTATCTTATGCTTTTATAAGTCTTGTGAACCTCCAAGACATATGGATATGTTTTTTTCAGTCTTGTTTCAATATTTCCTGATTCAGTATGACTTGAAGATTGTTCATAAGCATTCCTTGAGATGGAATTAAACCATATTTCATGTTTTTATAAGTCTTTTCATCTAGCACTTATGTTAATATGTTTTTTTCAATCTTGATTCACCAAGCATTCCTGATTCATGAGGTCATGTTAGTTAGAAGCATTCCTTGTAATGGGATTCTTTAAATGTAAAGTGAGACTCCTGTAATTCTTTTAAAAAGCATTCTTTCACTATACATTTCAGATCTGTAATTTGTGTCATACTTTCCTCTTATTAGCAGGCTTATGTTTTACATATCCACTGTTTATCTTCCATTCTTCTAACCATCAGGCTACAAACTAAATTTTGCTACCACATCATACACCAGTGCCCTCATATGTGCGAGAGATTATTATTTACTCAAAATCCCTTTCAGTGTGTGTGAGTTTCAACCACTTTCCAAAAAACTCAATCAAATTATAAGAAAATCCCTTGAGCTTAAGATGTGTATGGTCAAGCGCTTGTCACAATCCAAGTGTTGATTCCAGCGCCAACATCTTTTGGTGCATCTACCAACAGACGAAGGCCTTGAAACGAAGTATTCTCTCGAGTCTCTTGTTTTAAATCGCCGATAATCAATTCTTGATGGTGAACAATAATTGGCGACTTGAAGAAGATTGTGATCTTTCACCTGGCGACTCCATGACAAATAATCCATAGGCGACTCTTGTTTTTAGATCCAGCACTCTCCTGGAAGTGATCCTCGCTAAAAGATATGCCTTCTGCAATTTTTCAAAGATAGATGGTTTTCCTAATCCTTTTCCAGATAGAAGAAAATGGGATTTTTCTCTTCCAAGGTTTAGTGGACATGATTGGGAAGTACCAGCTAAGTCTTTATGGGATTTTCATGACTGGATTCATAGGCGGCGTTTTGTTCATGAAGATGTAAAGATTAATTTTTTTAGATATTCTTTGGAGGGTGCAGCCCTTGATTGGTGTAGAGATCTTCCTAAAAATAGCGTCACTTGTTTGAAAGATTTTCATGATGCTTTTAATTCCTTTTATAAAAATATGTATCCAGTCTAGTGTTTCACTCTGGAATGTTCCTATCAGTTTGATAAGCAATTTGAAAGTGATGATGAACAACATAAAGATAAAGAAAACATGGTTATACCGAAAGGTATTCAGCAATCCTTTTTTTCTCATGATTTCTTCAATATCCTATCATTCAAGAAGATGATAAACATCAGATTATTGACCAGCATGATGAGATATTAGGTGAACATAGTGAAAACTTCATAAATCATATTTTGTTTGATAAATACCCTAATGATGAAGATCAAGTTTTTATGTCACCTTGTCTTAAAGTTTACAGTGATGATCCAATCTATGAAAGTTATGAATCTGAATCTAGGGAAGAAGACGATGCTTATCTCATACAAATTGCCAAGGAATTATCACCTTTGTTGAAAATTGATGATAAGAAAAACAGTTGTGAGCCTATGTTTGAAATATATGAATCTGATTTTCAAGGATATAGTGTCGAAGAAACAAATTGTGATAAAATGAAGAACAAGCTCTTCATAAAAGCATTGTTCTATCAGAGGAAAGTATGTGTCAGTCTATCCTTGAACTCAAAGATGTTTTGAGTAAGTCTCCTTGTCAATTTGTTGATCCTATTGTTGATTGTATGGAGTTTAGTTTTCTGAAAGTCTCTCTTATTATTAGTCTTGGAGTACTTCTCGTCCGTAGAAAGTATCAGTCACGTTTAGAGATTATGCTTCATATGTTTTGGCAGTGGATGCGAAGACACATCAAGAAATTAGTTGTTGAAAAAATTCTTTTGGAAGTTTGTATACACTTGATCAAGTGAATTTCATCTAATTAGAAGTAGGGATGTACATAAATAAGCTCACCACTCAAGCATTTCTTTTCAGTTTTAGATTTCAGTTTGAATTCCGTATTTCAGTCATGTTGAAATAAGTTGCAGAAGATTGAAATCTAGCTTATGACTACATTACCCAATGGCTAGGCATGTTGGTATTATTTTGAGTTAATGAGAAGAATTGTTGGTTGTAGAAATATGGGCTGGACAAGGCACTAGAACTATGGTCCTTGAAGCCTCGCAGGGAGGAATTAATCCCCAATAGGAGCCACTGTTAGCACTAAAAAATTTCAAATATTTTCGAAGTCTGGTCATCATTTTCCAAGGAATCAATCTGTTTTTTCAGTTCGGTTGTAAGATGAAAGTGTCGTTTTCAAAGTGTAGTGGTGTTCAGGTGAGTTTGAGAAGAACTAGATAGTGAGCTAAGAAGTGTACATCAGTTGGATAGTTCTAAATATGAACTAGATCCAAGCTCAGGAGAGAGAAGCGCTACAGAATACTGAACAAGCTCAAGAGGGTTAAGCCGTGGAGAAAAAAAATAGTAATTAAGATCATTTATTCGTTAAAGGAATGTATGCAAGCCTATTGAATGAAATGGTGTTCATTATTGAAGAAATCATATATATTTCCCGAAGACAAAGAACCGGCGTATTTTCCTTAAAAAAAACTTAAGAGTTTTGGAGGAAGTGTAAAGGGGAAAATAGATGATCAAGATCAAAGCGCAGAATTGAAGTAGAGAGATGGATGGCAGAGATAATAGCATAGAAATTCAAGTCAGATGGATGGACAAGATTAAATCGCGAGATCTAAATCAGGTATAAGCGGTAGAGAATGGATATAGCAAATAAAGATGCAAGAGAGTTAATCGATCAGAGGTTGTGAAGAGTGGCCACGTGTCTGCCATAGGTCTCATCGCACATCGCACTTCGCAAGTTTTAACATTTAAATCTTGTGTCTCATAACAAAACTTTTGATGTGCGATATTCGGTATTGTCTGGGCCCCACCTTCTGTCTCATCGCACATCACACATCGCACTTCGCAAGTTTTAACATTTAACTCATGTGTCTCATATCAAAACTTCTAAAATGCGATCTGCGGAATTAAATGGACCCCACCGTCTGTCATGCCACGTCACCTCCGTTCACATCACACGTCGCACTTCACAATTTTTAACATTTAACTCTTGTGTCTCATAACAAAACTTCTGATGTGCAATATGCGATATTGTATGTGCCCCACCTTCCACCTCATTGCACATCGCACTTGGAAAGTTTTCACATTTAACTCTTGTGTCTCATAATAAAACTTCTGATTTGCGATCTGCGATTGGCCCCACCTCCTTGCCACTTCATCACTCCCATAGAAAATTGCATTCCCTCCTACTTGTGTCTTATCTTTAAAACATTCTAACCCCGATCTGCGATTGCGATATATTCATAAAGGTGTTTTTCTCCTCTCGCTCATCTAATAATATCTCCCGCTAATAAAATGAAACTCCGCTATCTTTTTCAATCCGCCTCCATAACGTGTTTAACCTCCATATTTCTCGCTCCGCTTTTATTTCTCTTGCTGGACCACAATTCAACGTGTCTCCTTCCCATATCTTTCACGTGCCCGGTCCTTTTGTTTGAAACCTATATATATGGTTTTTTCCACTCCAACATTATTTCCATGTTTATTTCGGAATCTTATCACGACAAACAAGAAACCAAAATAAAGGAACAACGGCAGAGTTTCTTTGAAATATATTTCTGCTATTACTCTCAACACTATCACGTTTTCACAAGGCATCATGCAACATTCAAGGAATAGTCACAAGTTTACAGAAAATCCGGCTGCAAATATTTTAAAAATTCGACACCTATCAGCAAATAAAAATATATTCTTAAAATCTCAAAGACAGTTTGTCAATATGATTAATTCCATCAGAGTTCTGTTAGGATTGTAAATGGCTAAAAATAGCAGACATACTACTTTTTCTCCTTACTGTTTTATGTTAATTTATTATGAAAGGAATCCAAAGGTCTAAGCCTTGATTGCAAATCTATTATAAAACTACAAATAGACAAAAGACAGAGGAAGAAAGGGTTGGTGGGTTGTTCAGCTTATTGTATACTGTGTCGAATATTTCTGAGTTGATATTATATACATATGCACTCTTGAGGACTCACAAATTGTGTTGTGTGTGTATTGTTTTCCCTTTTGTTTTTACATACTTTATTTTCCTTTCTAGATTTATCATAAAAGTTCTATCTTATGCTTTTATAAGTCTTGCGAACCTCTAAGACATATGGATCTGTTTTTGTACGTCTTGTTCCAAGCTTTTCTGTTTCAGTATGAATTGAAGATTGGTCATAAGCATTCCTTAAGTATGGAATTAAACCATTTTTTTATTATTATTATTATTTTCATCTAGCATGCATGTTAATCTATTTTTGTCAGTCTTGATTCACCAAGAATTCCTAATTCATGAGGTCATGTTAGTCAAAAGCATTCCTTGTAATGGGATTCTTTAAATGTAAAGTGAGATTCTTGTAAGTCTTTCAAAAATCATTCTTTCACTAAACATTTAAGATCAGAATTTTGTGTCACCCTTTCCTCTTAGCAATATACTTCTGTTTTACATATCCATTGTTTATCTTCCATTCTTCTAACCATCGAGCTACAAACTAAATTTTGCTACCACATCATACACATGTGCCCTCATACATGTGAGAGATTCTTATTTGCTCGAAATCCCTTTCAATGTGTGTCAGTTTCAACCACTTTCCAAAAAACTCAATCAAATTATAATAAAATCCCTTAAGCTTAATATGTGTCTGGTCAGGTGCTTGTCACAATCCAAGTGTTGATTTCAGTGCCAAAAACACTCTTCACACTCCAACAAGGACACTTCAAATTTCACTTAAACAATAATTACAAATAATATTACATTTTCCACTCGTACCCATATAAGATAAAATAGGGTAGAGACAACTTGATAGCCTAACAAGACAAAACAATATGATTTTGGAGTTTGGGTGAACTCAAGCTGGGAAACTTCGAATTGATGCTTCTTGGTCACATATTGATTTTAAACTCGGTATTGTTCGATGGTCTCCCCAAACTGCATGATAATGTTAGGTTGGAATTGAACTCTTGCCTGCATAGCATCCGGGTACAATGTCTTAGAATCGGTCTGAACCTCTTTCTCAATCAGGAGCAACATTGTTCTCATCTGAACAAGACTACCAATGTAGGTTTGTGTGTTATATATATTTAGTTATAAGTCTTCATGGGTGGACATTTGCTTAAGTTGCTTCAAGTACTGATCGATATCCTCCTTGAATTTCCGTTTGTGTTTAGTCTCGATGAGTGTGTCAATTGATGGGATACTGTGGGTTCTCACCATTAAATCCAAACTATTATTTATCCTTACATATGAGGCTTGAAAGTGTCCAATGAAAGAGGTGGGTTGCTTATTGTTCTTGATCAACATCCAAACTCTTGCTTTCTCTAGCTTTGCCTGTGGCTTCATCTTCTTGACCAAGGTAAGTGACGCCCCCTTGTATCGCATTTTCCAATCATGCATGGCAGTGATAACAACTTGTACATTCCTAAGGATATTGACAAACTCCCTTCTCTCCCATTGCAATTCATGTAAGTGTATAACTGCTTTATGTACGGTCAAAAGCTCCTTAATAAGTTCCACATAATGTCTCTAAATGTGGATACTTCAACAAGTATCGTTGCTCTCATCTCCTCCAAGTAGACCTGTGCGGATGATGCGTTCTGTGCTACTATGCGGACGATGCATTCTATGCTACTGTGCAGAGCTGTTCATTCTCTTGCCGGATAGCTTGTAGATTCTCTGCCAACTATTTATTCTCAGCCAACAAATACTGAGTGTTAGATATCTCTGCACCTGTGAAGGCCAAGTTGGCTTCGGAAATAACGATTGGATTCTTGCTGCTATCCTCCACTCTCACCCTTTCTATCATAAATGCATGTAATGCATTATCATCTGGGAAGTTATTTCTATGCGCTCGTACAATATTCTTCTTGAGTTCATCAAATGATATATTGTACACATCCATCACCATATCATCATCAAGGGGAATTATCTCCCCTTCCTCGCTCGTGGCTGGCTCTGTAACTGGAGATGGTGGAGTTTGAATGGTGGCCTGTGGTGTATTAGGCATTAGGTCCACATCTTCATGTTGTGAATCTGGTCCCAACTCCATATCTGCAACTTCAATCAACTACTCAATCTATTGAGCAAGCTCTCAATCATGCATCTGTTTGCTCACTCCCTCTACTACTGGCTGATCCTATACCTGCTCTTCAAATTGTATGGGTGTTGTCTCTTCCATTATGGCACCTTGCCTTCCTTATTATTCCTCCTTATGCTTCTCCTCCTATTATCCCCTTCTTAGTACTTGTTCTTCCCTTAGCTCTTGTTTTTCTTTTTGTGCTCTTAGCGTTGCTTCCTCCAAGCTTTGCTTCTCTCTCTTCCTCCACTTTTATCTTTGTTGAATATTCCTCCTATTTGCTTCTATTGACAAAGCTTCTTGTTCAAAAATAGGATCTACTTGCATCTTCCATATTTGCACCTCCTCTGCACTGTCAAAAACATTCCTCTTTCCCTTATCCTGTACCGGGTTGTTGTCTTCTAATGTTGTTTTTTTCAGAACTGCTATTGTTTTTGGATTAGCCTACGAAGTCCTACCTATACCGATCATCTCGCGGGGTCAAGAGGAGTTATAACAATTCTTCCATGGTTCCTCCTCCAAACACTAATATGCCTCACTGACCCAATATTAGTAGATTCTTGCACAGTGGTCCTTGCAAATTCCCCTTGGTTCATACAGATTAAAGTATTTTGTACCAAACTCAAACTTCACTATGGCTTTCGATTCGGTATCTCCAACTTTGAGATCCTTAATCTTGTATAACCTGATCTGCAAAGGAAGTGTGGGCCATGACACCTTCTTCGTCCTGCGCGGTGATGCTAAAAACCCTGTGGCGAGATGGTGAGATACTTCTTACATGACAAGTTTTTGGATGGAATATTTTGGAAAATGATGTGTCGGCTTCTCCTTGCTGAACACTCTGATCAATCTGCCATCCATAAGGCGAACCAATCTACAATCTCTTATACATCCTCAATCACTCTTCGTGACATGCAAGGTGGATTCTCTTGAAATATAAGGGTGTATAGCAGGATGATGAAGTGATCAGTTAGTTGTTCCATAACTCCTTTATGGTTGCAATCTAAAAATAGCTTGCAATATATACGCATCGCATTTTATCTCAGTGTCCACATTCAGTTCATGCCAGGAAACTGATTATGTGCAAAATTCGCAACTAGTAAGTATGCAGACATATAGAACCTTGCTTTCTCACCCTTGGGAGGCTCTCGGGCTTGTGCTACATAGACTCTTAGCGGATGAGCCAAAAGATATAACCAGTTGAATGACTTCCCCTCGTTCACCACCTGGTTCAATAAGATAGCCCACCCCTCAGAAAAGGTCTTTCTTCTCGATTGGCCATATATTATCTAAGCTAAGATGACCAAAATCTGGTAGGCCTTCCTGAGTGAGTTTTTCTTATACGTGTGGGTGGGTTTTTGTCTAAACTTCGATGGATCCTTCACCCAACTTCTGATCATATCCTTCGTGCTCGCATAACAGTGGGTGTCATAAAACAATGATTTCATGATATTTACTGGCTTAGGAAGATGATACATCTGATGCCATAATTGTATCAAGCTTTTGTTTATTGGTGTTTCTCAGTGTCATAGTTTTCTCATCAGTGTATGAGACAACCCAGTTGATCACATTTGCACACGGAAGGCTGGATACCTGCATGCAACCCTGTCTAGTACTTAATGATGGATGTTGAGATAAACCTGTCGGTCCTCTAAATCTGCCTCAAATTCCTTTGCAAAATCATATTTAATATGTTGCCATGTCAGTTGCGATTTATTTTCTACAAAAAACTAAGTGTTCGCATATACTGGAAAGTTAACTGGAGCTTGCTCAACTACTTCCATAGTACTGCTTTTAGTGGTTTCATTTGAATCAACTCTCTTGGGTGTCATGGTAATAGTGACTGTTGGAGAGGTGCTTAACAACTGTTGTACTTGTGGGACAAAAAATACACGCATGGCAAGAAAACATTAATATTAAGAAAAAACACTTTCAAGGCATGTTCAAGAAACAAACCGAGAATATCATGGGAAGGATTATGCAATTTTCACTAGCAAGAGGGGTTGACTTCCTAAGGGAACTGCGCACTGCGTAGTGCCAACAATCAGGGTCGAAGCTTGAGGTATGATACTACACAATGCACAATTCAGCCTAAGAAGTGGTATGGGAGAGACTGCCCATTCCGCAGTCTCAATGGCCAGGGATGCAGAATGAGCCCTAGAATTGTGAAACTCCCAGTTGGTCCAACCTATACCACATACTGCGCAGTTCCATAGACCAAGCTCTCGGCTTGGGACTTAATATTTGCGGAGTGCCCAGCTGGGCAAAGTGAAAACCAACGAAGGGAAAGGCAAATATGCCGAAGGGAAGTGTGAAAAATGAGCAGATTTGAGAGATAATATTGGCATGTATGTAGATCTAACTAAGTGTAAATTAAACAAGGCATATCAAGTTCAGAATTTAAACAAAGGGGAAGAAAACCAAATCGGTGAGGAGAGTGGCCGCAACGGTGACTATCGGTGAAAAAATGAAGAAACCGATGCGACACTTGTGAAAGGAAAATGATAACTTGAAACAGCACTTCTGCAAGCTAAATAAATTGAAACACTAGCATGCATGCTAAGAAACAAGAAAAATAGGACTCACACAATCTAAACGAAAAAAAGAAAAAAAATAAATAAATAAATAAAGATATGTGAAACTCACCCAGAAAAGCAATGATGATCGCACCGAAGGTTCCTTGATTTCCTTTGGAATACTAAAGCTCCAAGATTGAGTGTGAAAATGAGCTCTATGGGCATTGATTCAATAGATTTGAGAAAATTATGGTTTATGATGTGCATGTAAAAAATCAAGGAAAAAGAGACACATGGTGAAAGTTTCCAAAAATAAAAAGTGTGTGTGCTTCGGGTTACTAAAAATATATCCCTAAATTTAGGGGATGTTTTTTTGTTTTTTCAAATTTTCTATTGTTTTGGGATAAACTCTCCATGCACATCACCGAGAAATATTTCACAATTTTGGAAATTCAGAAACTTTCTAGCTCAGCGCACTGCGCAGTTTTTGAGCTCAGTGAGGGATTGCACAATTTTTAGGCTCAATGTTGAGCTTCCTTTCATGACTGCATAGTTTGTGAGCTCAAGATTGACTTCCAGTCATAACTATGTAATTCCAGTCATAAAGGCTTCTTTCCCTCATGGATTTCAGAGTTTCTGGAGGCAATCCAAGAACTGTTGTGAAAGACTAAGGCAGGAAGTTATCTTGTGACTTAGAAAAATTAACTAAGTGAAAAGAAAGTGAAAAAAAAACATATATAAAGGATAAATATAAATCAAATCAGGAATACCTGATAGCAATGCAAGATAATCTATTGTTGAAAAGAAGTTTAGGCTCCAAAATCTAAGCAAAGGCAAAATTTTGGAGGGTGGTTGTAGCCACTACAACACTGGTGACACACTGGACGAACTACAACTCTCTGAATTAATATTGTCTCGTGAAAAACTGGTCTCACCCTTCTAGAAATATAGTTATATTCATTGATTACCACAACTTCCTCACTTAGTCTAAGCTAAATACATCGCCCCGTCCATCCTCTTCATGGTGGCATGCTAACTAGCCAAGTCAAACTAAGTTGTTTCGATTGGGGATGAGTATATGAGTACACAAGTAAAAGAAATTTTTTAGTCTTATTTCCATCTCTGGTGTTTCTCTGCTGCCAACAGGCCTGGACAGTACCTCGACAGAGTCACTTCAAGAACACAAACATTACTTCACTGCCAGCGAGCTTGGACAGTACCCCGGAAAAGTTGCATACTTCACCTCTCTGCGCAGGAAGCCTTTCTCTTCTTTCACTATGCATAGGCACTTATTTATTTCATGGGGCTAAAGAGGGATCCTGACTTATTAAGAGAAGAAGAGGTTTTCCCTTTAGAGAAGGTTGTTTATATACCCCTATGACATACTTTTTAAGGTTTTCCTCCCCTCCTTACTCTACTCGACTAGGTTGAAAAGGATTAACCAAAAATATAAAGTCGATTAGAGTAAGTGATACCAGTTAAAATCCAAACATCGTAATTTCACTGTTATTTTCTCCGACAAGGAACGTTTTTCTATCATAGTATCATTAACTTAAAAGAATGCAATAGTTGCACAAAGAGAGGGAATAAACAACAAACCAATCGTTGATAGTAGCACAACTTCCTCTTGGATTTCACCATGATTGCTTCAGAATCCAAACACAGTCTCATATGGTAACTAATGTATATTTGGGAAAAGAAAAAGAAAAAAAACGGAACGAAAACAAATGAATGTAAAGAAAACCAAAGCAAACAACAAAGAAAAGAAAATCACTACTCCTACTCCTAACCTAAATAGAGGATAGGCCAAACTCACATGAAGTGATACTTCCAATGCAGCCATTGGCGCATTGCTTGGCCTAGCGAAAACCTTAACGTTCGAAGTTTGAATGAACACGCAGAAAACTAAAGCTGAAAATTGCACGAAAATTATGTGGTTGTGTCATGACACACTGTGAATCGAAGACTTACAAACACAAACTTTTGAACAAAGAAGGTGAGAAAACATAAAGAAAGAAGAAATTTGTTGTTTTTCCACGGTGCTCACTATGTATGACTCCTCCAATGATTGGGCGATAGGATCATGTAACACAGGTGGGGTGAAGGATGCGAAAAATGTAAAACATATTGATCTTTAATACATGTAATAGAGTTAGGAGGAGACTCAAAATATTCAACACTCTTCTGATCGAAGGTGGAATTGACCTCAAGGCTATGAAAACCTGACATAACCATCAACTTGGGCTTAATTGCCTTGACAGCTTTAGGAAGTTCCAACTCATCAGAAGGTATATCATCAAATATCAGTGGCTTTGAAAAATCAATAATGGGACAATTAGAATCGTGACAACTAAATCAATGAAAATCTCATGCCAACCGCGATCAGAAAGTTCAAGGTCATGAACAAAGGTATCCTCATGATTTTATGAATCGTACAAAGGGAGAGATGAGAAATGATAAATTTCACCCTTTATGTTTTGATAAAGGTAAGATGAGAGATTAGGAATATCGTGAATAGAATATTCATCCTCTCCGCATCTGGATTAAAAAGTGACATCCCACGTGTTTTGTGAATGATGGGAAGTATTAACATGATCAGAAACTAAATTCTCACAATATTCAATTGGTGTTGTGACACAATGCGAGTCGAAGACTTACAAATACAAACTTTTGAACAAAGAAGGTGAGAAAAAATAAATAAAGAATAAAATTTATGTTTTTCCACTGTGCTCGCTACATATGACTCCTCCAATGACTGAGCGATAGGATCATGTAACACAGGTGGAGGATGCGAAAATTGTAAAACATATTTATCTTTAATACATGCAATAGAGTTATGAGGAGACTCAAAAGATTCAACACTCTTCTGATCAAAGGTGGAACTGACCTCAAGGCTACGAGAACCTAACATAACCATCATCTCGGGCTTAAGTGCCTTGACATATTGAGGAAGTGCCAACTCATCAGAAGGTATCATCAAATATCGGTGGCTTCAAAAAATCAATAATGGGGCAATCAGAATCGTAACCAACTAAATCAATGAAAATATCACGACATACACGATCAAAAATTTCAAGGTCATGAACGAAGGTATCCTCATGATTTTATGAATCTTACAAAGGGAGTATGATAAATGAGAAATTTCACCCTCTATTTTTTGATAACGGTAAGATGAGAGATTGGTAAGATCATGAATAGAAGTTTCATCCTCTCCGCATCTGGATGAAAAACTAACATCCCACGTGTTATGTGAATGGTGGGAAGTATTAACATTATTAGAAACTAAATTCTCACAATATTCAACTGGAATGATAGAATCATGGAAAATGTTTCGATGATGCAGGAGAGTTGCAAAAGGAAGAAAGTCATCCTCCATCATAAATTGTTGTTTAGTAATGGGCTCCCACTCATACTCATCATAAATTATATCGCAAGTTAGTTTCTCAGCACCAACTCCATCCAAAACTTGATCCTCATGAACATCAAAAGAAATATTTGAAACATGTGAACACAAAAACTCACAATCCAGAGGATCATAGGGACCAAAGGATGGAGGACGAGGAGATAAAACTTCATCACAACCATCATACTCACATTCCAAACCTGTGCTGAAATTCTGAGCATGTGGGGTGGGAGGAGATGGTGGAATATCAACGGATGAATTATGAATCTCTCCCACCTCAACCTGCGGAACTAGATATGTTTGATGAGAAGCAGACGAAAGGACACATGGAATAACAACCTTGTGTATTGCAGATTAAAAGATCTAACATTGTGGTATGTCAGGAGTGATTTAAGAGATTCCAACTTGTGCGGACTTAGTGAAATGAAAGCAAGATATATAAATATTTCGGACAATAAATCGCAATCAACTTCATCTTCCTGAAATTCAAAGCAGAAATTCATAAAACGATCGTGAAAATGATGTAATGATTCACTGATGTAATTTTCGCAATTCTAAAATTTTCTTGCACATATGTTTATGATCATATGTGTCAAAATCATGAAACATTTATGTGAAGAGATGTTCGAAAGAGTGAATGGAGGCATCAATCAATGTGTGACACCATTTCCTTACGCGCCCTTTGAACATGAGAATGAACAACCAACAACCAGCATCCTCAATGGGGATGTCGTGTTCTGTGCAAAATTGAAGAAAATGTTCACTATGCTCAAGTATGGTTGTTTCACCCTTGCCATCAAATTTAAGAGGTGATAAGTAATCAATGATATTCGTCAGAACTTTTGATTTTATATCTCTATAAAAACATGTCGGGAGTTTGATTGTGGAAGAAGTCATTATATGAGTGAAAAAATTCAAAACAGACTTCAATGGCTCAACTTGTCATTTGGCCCTCCTTCTAGTGCCAGAAATATTGATGGTGATGGACCCACCAAAATTCAGAGGATCTCCCCAATATCGAGTCCCAACTAGACCTCACACGGGTTGGAGTAGGAGTCCCAATGGTGGGGTGTTAATGATTCGCCTTGGTTTGCAAAGCTCATAGAGTGGTGCACGATGTCTTTGGTGAGTACAAGTGTGTGACCCTGTGGAGATTCAAGTGCAACATATCACGGTTCCAACATATGAAGGGAAAAGGAAGTGCGCCCCTTGGAAGCCTATAATAGTACGCAGCTTAGAAGGAACATGTTATCACAAAATTGTACTTGATTGGTTACTGATCAAACAACTCAGTGTAACTGTTTCAAACCAGCTTTTGACTTAAGCTTAGCCTCTTCAGTCTGAGAGGGCTCTCTCAAAAGGATTTATGATATTGTTTAATGATAGTGCTAGATGGATAACTCTGTAGAATTTGTATCTTGTTTTTTATGATTGCAGGTTGAAAGAATGCAGGGATGCTACCATTGGGCTTATAGTGTCAACAGTCAGTATTTTCAGTGGCAAGGTTTCTTGACATGTAATTTGAGGCAGATAGGGGTCTTTAACAGAGGCAGATCACACATAAAACATAGGGCAACACAGTCATTTCATCACTAAAGGAAGTCAGAGCATAAACATATGAATTTTGAGTAATAGAGATAAATCTACTGCAAGTGGTAAACATAAAGATATAAATCAGAAAGACATTAAAAACCCCATGATAATATCAGGTTTTTCAAGAAGAAATTCCTATGTATTACTAATATAAGTCAAATACATAAAAGCAGCAGTTTAGTGAAAAAAAACTCCAACCTCTCACTACTTCGATGTTTTACCTTTTAATAGACAATATTGCAACAAAGATGATCTTCCTAATGGCTAGATTCATCGAATTCTCCTATGTCACATCACATAACTGCAAAACATTACTTCTAACAAGAAAATGACAGCTACACCTTAAAGAAGACATTTCCTAATAGGACTCAAAATCCTATTTATTACATCACTCTATCTTATCTTTGAAACAGTTAAAATATGGTTACAACATAAAATCCATAACATAGTTCATCACCACTTTACATATTAAAAACTCTCCTAGACATGTGGAACAAAACCCTATTTTTCAGGAATGCCTAATCCTTATCTTCAACAAGATCTTTGGTTGATGACCTATCTCCACAGCACTTCCTTCAAGTCATAAATTTTTTACGTTAAGGTCCCTTGACATGTTGGAGGAGTCCATCTGTCCAAAATTGTCATTAAGCTGCTCCAAAACCTTCAAAAACAACTCACTACAAAAACAGGACAGTTTCGTAGCAAGCTTTAGTAGCGTCTAAAAAATAGCTTCTACACCCAAAAACTCTGCTCCTTTGTTGTTCCATGGTGTCAACCTAGTCACGACACATCACCACCATCATTCTCCCTCCTTGAAAACTGAAAAAAGTGAATTTAGACACAAAAAATATGCTACAGGTTTTTTCGTAGCGTTTTCCTGGCTTTAAGTCTAAGAAATGCTACGAAACTGTGTAAAAGTGCAGAATTTTCAAATTTGAAAAATGTCTCCAAAAAGTGACCTCCGGCTATAAAAACTTGATCTTCAGCGTGACATTAACCTTCTAAAACATATTCAATCTCGGCTTAAGACCCCTGTGGTGTTTCCTCTTCATTAATGATCAGTTGAGCTATGGGCTCCTCAACCACAGTCATATTTAAACCTTTCTTCTCCAGCTCTTCGTGAATCAATTATAATTGCTCTTGGAGGTCTTTGACTTGGCCCTTCAATGTCCTATTCTTAGATTGCAACTGCAGGTTCATTTTTCTTATATGTTTCACCTCTCCTCTCAATGGCTGAGTCCATTTGATCAATTTTTGTGTGTTGTCCAAGGTCTTTGACACATTTATGACCTGCTCTTCCCAAATTTATTTCATTTTCTCAAACTGTACCTTCTAAACCTTGTGCTTCCTTGCCTCTTTCTTCAAGGCTGATATTTCATCATTTTCCAGCTTCAACTGCTCCTTAAGGACTTCAATCTCTATTTTTTCAATTATTTTCTCTTTACCTTTCCTTTGTTTAATGACTCATTCTTCTTTTGCAAGTGAGGATAGGTCTATGATGCTTGGTGATGGCTGAATGGTTTCAGTGCCCTTCTGAGCTTCTTTATTGCTTTCCAACACCTTTCTGGCATATCTTATCATTGGTTTCCTAGCTTGAAACATAAATCATGCATCTTCACCTGCAAACTCTAACTTCTTATCTATTTTGGCTTTCTTGAGCTTCCTTCCTCCCTCATCTATGTCTTCAGCTTAGACTATGGGATTTTCTTAAATACCAATGGCATGCAGAATGTCTTCTAAGTTACCCTTAGCCACTGTTGGGCTTCTTGTAACCCTCTTGCTGCCATGTTTTCTCACTGTTGGATTTTGTTTTGCAGGTGTAGCTTTGGGTGTATCAACCTTCTGCAAAGGCTCTGTCTCCATTATCACTAGCTCAACTTTCTTTGTCACTAAAGGTGATGGGATATCTCTAGGTTTGGGAGTTCTTTTAGGAGTGATAGCATCTACTTCAAAACCACTGATGAACATAAAATATGACCAGTCTCTGCCTAATCTTTTTAACTCCTCTAATACCAGCAACTTGATCAATCCATGATGAAAAAGAGAGGTTTCATTTCCTTCAGATTTAACTTGAACTTCGACTAACATTTTAGCTAATCTTCTGTATAAGTAAAAAGGTAAATCAAGAGACCTCTTACCCACAAAATGCAACAGAAGCCTAAGGTGGTAGGAATAAACCATGTGGTACCTCCCTTCACAGGTGAAGTACTTCTGAATAATTAGCAGCAGCTTTGAGAAGTTATCTTTCATGTAGCTCCTTGGGATGGCATTTGTGAGATCGATTTCACTATGCTCTGGCTTGATAAATTCTTTACAGTCCTACATGGTGAACTTGATACCTTTAAACCATTGCTCTCCTCCTCTAGGGATTCTTTTTGCTGCTGCAATAGTCTCTGGTGTTACTGTAATGTTTAACATTCCCACCTTTGAAGTTGTCTCATTGAAACTGATAGCAAACTCCTTAGAAACTTGCACATGGCACCCTTGCAATTTTTGGCAGTATTGTAAACACCCTGTTCTTCTGAAAACTTCTAATGCATTTGGGTCTTCATTTAAAAAATTCATGTATGATGGCTCATATCTGAGACAGTGACCACCTTTGTTGGTCTTCCTCTTTGCAGCCATAGTGATTTTATACCTTCTCTGCCTCACTTGATTAGTGACACTTGCAAATTTTGAAAATGTCAGCAACCAGCTTGGCTTGATGAAACAACTCTCTAGAACTTAAGAGCATGAAAATATGAAGCGGAGAATGATAAAAGACTCAATTGGGTAATGTTTTATAGTTTCGATGATATCTCATGGCTTAATCATGACTCATGCAAGCTAAAAATAGTAATAATGACCTTAGCCATGACCTTTGCACATTGGAAATGACCCTAACTGATTCGAATGACATCCACCTGTTGTGCTATACAACAACCCCCCCATTTATTTTTATAAATAGGGACCCTTTAAAAATAAAATAGGAAATTCTTTTTATTTCTTAGAAAAATAAATTTCTATTCTTTTCCTTTAAAAAGCGCATCGCATATTACATATCTTATTTCAAAAAATAATTATAAAACGTAAGATATGCAAACTGCGAAATGCGCTCGAAGCCTTTCTAAATCAAATAATTAAAAAACCTTGTAAAAATATCAAAATCATTGTTTCATTCTTCCTTTTTAATCGCATTTTAATTAATCAACAAAGCCATAAGAAGCAAATGATATAAGTCGCGATACTCGCAGACTCGACATACAGAGACTTGCCTATGCCTATGGAGACTTGCCTTTGCATCACATACAATAAAAAATAATTAATTCATTTACATTAACAGTTACAACAAATATATCTCACTCAACCTTTTCAGCTCTTGGCTCGCTGTGTTTTTGTCTTTTCTACTGTTGTCATTGTCTTTTCAGTTTCTACTGTTATATTCTAGCTCTGCTGCATAAATGCCCTATTTCTTCTGTCGCTTGTGTCTTTTGTGCTGCGTTCACCCATAATTTGCATATATATTTAATAATGAATATCCACTGTTACACCATTTTTTTGGTCATCTAACTCATTATCATTAGATGAACCCAAGTACACCATGTAAGACCAATTTTACTCTAAGTAAAATTGTTTTCACCATATAAAATAACATTTATCTATATTTCCTGGTCATATTTAACCCAAAACAAGGAAATTAATTAAATAAATCATTATTTATTTAAGTATTTCCTAGGAATAAGTTATTCAAATCATTATTTAAATAATATTCCTAGTTAAATTTGACTAAATCATTTTTAAATAATTAAATAAATCATTATTTATTTAATTATATTCCCACCATCTCCCTAAAATAATAAATAAATCATATATTTATTTATTGTTTATAAATAAAGGAATTGACCCAAGTCAAAAGACCTTTTCCCTCCAACAAATATAATAAAATATTCCTAAAGGGTGATTCTAGAATTTGATTAATAATATTTTATTCATGCACCGAGTTCTAGAACACCCGAATATTTTGTTATAAATAGAAGCGTTTTCCCCATTCATTAGTCACCTTCATTGCATTAGATCACTTTGGATCTACTCTTGGTCACCATTTTCCATTTTGCTTTATGAACTCCCATTGAGTTCCATGTTTGTTTTTCTACACCAATAAGAGAGAGGAATTTTAGATTTGAAACACTGAGGACTTCCAAGAACCCATCCCACTGAGGAGAACTGGAAAACACCTTTCTTGTTTTCCTCTCAGGTGCCCCATTCTTTAATATAATACAAATCAATCTTTTAAACACTTTGTTCTTATCTTGTCTATTGGATGCATGGAGCCATATTATATTTTATCTGCTTAATGTCTTTCTGTGCTTAGATCTGAATTTGTGAAGCAGACTTAAAGATATTTTGCATCCATAATCGATGTTAGGGCTATTTGTTATGCGTAGCTAAAATGATCTTTTATGACGAAAGATTCATACTAACAATTGGCGACTCCACACGGGTTTTATTTTACGACCGCTGTCGTTTTATCTATTCCTGCATATCCAGTTGTTTCAGACCCTAGGTTTTCTCTTCCATTTCCTGTTTTTCCTATTTTTATGGTGCTTTCCACCTCTAAAACCCTCAAACAGTCAAATTTTTAACTTCCGTGTGTTTCTGGCCTTATTGCGCAGGTGACAGACATCAGACGCAGCTGAGATGACAAATTTTTCTGAAATCTGCCGCTTAAGTAGCCGGATCTGCAGGTCGCACTTATTGGCCCAAAAAGTGCGACCTGAGCTTGAGGACGCACTTTTCTGCCCCAAACCTGCGACCTGTACTGAAAACAGGTCAGAACCTGCGACCTGCACTTTTTCTGCACATTTTTTAGCACTTTTTCTGGGTTTGTCTGAAGCTTCTGTCAGGGTTTTCCAGCCTCCGTCTCTGCCCGTTTAGACCTATTTCTGATCTGCTTCACTCAACTAAGAGGAAATATTGCCCCTTAGGGCTCTAGTACCCTCCACTTTTTGAGGGAGATTCTTTGCTGTTTCATAAGTCTGACTTCTCAGAGTTTCAGCCTTATTTTTCTCAGATCTGATACCTCCTTTCCAGATCCCTTTAGATCAGCTCTTCTCCCTCTCAAATCACCTCACATCGTTTTGTTTGGGTTCCTTTCCACGGCCACCGCCTTGCCTCTTCTATTTTTAGCTGATCTCCTATGTTTTAGCAGCAACCTTGCCTCTGCCTATTTGTTGTTCTCTGCACCACTTTTCAACAGCTTTCTCCTTTAGATCTCAATCCCCCCTGACATTAGATCTATTGGCCTCCTTTTTGTGTGCTTGGCTTAGTTTTTTCCCTCTTATAGAATAGTTTTGAGAGACCCGCCTCCTTGGGATACATTGATGCATTAGTAACTGTTAATTTTCTGTTATTTTCATTTTATTTACTACATATTTATTTTCAGTTACACAGCACACTTTTTCTTTTACTCTCAAAACGTCTAGGTTTAAACAATTAAAATTAACGCACGCCACACGCTGAACCTAAGTGAAGAAGCGTCTGGTTAACACCGCCTGGCAAAGACTTTAAAATCAATTTTCACTACACCTCTCTGCCCTTGACCTCACTTGATTTTTTCCCTCCCTGCCCTTGTCGATTTTTCTTCTTCCCGTCATCATTGCACCTCCAAGGCGCCTCTCTCGGAGACTTCTTGGCCTTCACCCTCAGTTTCCGCTTGGTCGAATTCCTCCTTCCCATCGTCATCGAGAAAGTCCTCCCCCAAGTCCGCACTCTGACTCTTCCTCTGATTGTTCGGGTTCTCCCCCTCCTCTTGGTTCCCCCCCTGTTACCTTCACCATGTCTAGTTCCGGACCTAGCCCTAACCCCAGTTCTACTGCTGGGTCCGTTTCCATTGGAACCCCTATGGGACCTACCTCGACTTCTCCATTACTCCCTTATATGGTTGGCCTCAGTCTCCCCGATTTCAATCAGCTGATTAATGATCCTATTCGCCACGATGTTACTTGGCCTGCTATGCCAACCAAGCTCCCCTTCGACATTCCCAAGTTCGAAGGCCTTGCTAGTGAAGATCCCTCTAACCATATCTGATCTTTCCACATGTGGTGTTCCTCCAATTCCATCACCGATGACTCCATCCGTCTTCATTTGTTCCAGCGCACGCTTACCGGTGAAGCTTCCAAATGGTATGTTGATCAAGCCACCTCTTCCCATACCACCTTTGCGACCATTGCCCAAGCCTTTTTATCCTATTTCCAGCTCCCTCTCCGATACGACACTGGCACTGAACTCTTAACTTCTTTCCATCAATCCTGTTCGACCCGCCTTTCTGCTCATGTCCAGGAATGGCGGTGAAGACGGAGCCTGTGTCGTGCTCCCCCCTTTGAAGATCAGGTTTACATGGATTGGTTCCTTCGCTCTCTCTTACCTCCCATTGGCAAATATGTCGCATCCCATTTTCCCCAAACCGAAGAAGCCGCCCTCCAAATCGCCTTGAAATATGACCTTATCTACGCCCAATCTGGTTATGTTTATACCGTCCTTCCTGACCTTCCCAAGCCCGGTGGCTCTAATATGCCCCGGGGGAATCTCACTCTGCTGACGGTATCATTGGAGCCCTGTCACATACCTCTGCCCAACCTCTTCCAGGCCATGGTTTCCCTCCAGGGGCCAGCCCCTCCGGCACTTTTTCCCCTCCAGGTAGCATGTATTTAGGATACGGCATGCCTCCTCCTTTTGCCCACCCTCCTGCTTACCTCACTGCTACCCACCCTTCCCCTTATCTGTATCGGCAACCTGGTGTCCCAGCTCCTCCAGCATTTGGACCTCCCACTCCCTTGCCTTTTCCACCCGTACAACCGCACTTACTACCCCCCCCAGGGCAAGTCTTTGCACAGCAGGGGGCACCTAATTTTCTTCCTTCTCAAAGAAAGAGGAAAGGCAATTCATCTGCCCCTGGTAATCGTGGACCCAATCCTTCAAGTATTGATCCTCACACTGCTACCCAGCCACAGGGTTCTCAGCCCAAGCCGAACAGGCCACTTCACACCAATAAGCCATGTTCGTGTTGCGGTGTTTATGGTCATTACACTCACGATTGTCCCTTATTACCACAAATGCGGCAGATGTGGGACTCTCAGGCCACTGTGCGGGGACAACATTCCTCCCCTACTGTCCCTCCTACCCTAGCTACTTCTTCACCCGCTGTGTTTACCGATCCTTTCCCTCAACAAGGATTTGTGGCCACTCAACCCCCTCATGCCCCGATCACCACTCAACCTTCCCCTTCTGGTTCCTCTGATTACCAGATTCTCATGATGGCCTCTGAGCCCCCTCTCACCGTCGACCTCAACCTTCAAACTCGGTCCCGTCAGTATTCCACACCTCCCGTTCCATCTGTCTCCGAGTCTCCATCGTCAGGTCCTACATAGCCTCTATCGACACCCAATGGTCCCTTGAAACTCCCTCTTCCCAAAGCCGAGGTTCATCCCAAGCCTCCTAAGGGACCATTACGCCGAAATGCTGCCTCTGGTCGGGCTGCCCATTCATACAGCATATTAGATGATCTGGCCCAATCTCCTGCTGCCATTTCAACACTGGAACTCCTCCAGTTGTGTCCTTCTCAAAAGAGGGCTCTACTATCTGTCGTGGGTGTTGTAGATCCTCATGATGACCAATTGATTGTTTTCGATGCCCGTCAATCAGACCATCCCCCTCTTCCTCCTTCAGTTGCTTTCCAAATCCCAGTCAAAATCCGAAACGCCAATGTTGCTCGGTGTATTATTGATGAGGGGGCATCTACCTACGTAATGTCTGCTTCGGTTTGGAAATAACTTGGATCCCCTGAGCTGGCCCCTTCCACCATCACCCTTCGCGCGTGGGATGGCCATACGTCCTAGCCCATTGGCCTTTTCCGTAACTGTCCTATCACCCTTGCTAGCAAGACTATTTGTGTCGACGTTGAAGTTATCAACGCCCCTCTTGCTACAACATCCTTTTGGGGCGTAGTTACACCTATGCCATGTCCGCCATCCCATCCGCAGTCTACCGCAAGATGTTTTTCCCTCATAATGGCAATATTGTCACCATTGACCAATTGACTTACCATGAACCAAAATCTCAGACCTCCCCTGAGTCCACCATCTCTACTGTCACTAATAAACCAACTGTTGATTCTTTGACCAGTGTTTCCCCTGGCGTCTACAAATATTCCTCGTTGCTTTTAACTTTTCCTGTTCCTCCCCCTCCTCCTGTCTCTAACCCCAGCTTAGCGAATGTTTGCATGATGCAATCGTCCCAGGCTGGCCTTCCACAGCCTGCTCTAGCTAGTAAGCAACCTCAATCTCGCCCCCTGCCTCCTGCTCCTAGCCCTTCGCTTCAGTCCACCGAACCTTTTTTACCTGACCCTTCCCATCACACCCAGGAACCTCCCTACCCTCCTGAGTCAGTTCCCTCAGGTCTCCACCATATGGGAGTTGTCCCCCCTGGTCATTACCCCGTCGGTCAAATACCTTTCCCTGCCCCCCCCCCCCCCGGCGTCTATTCGGTCCCCGTCATGGCCACCCTTTCCCTCCCTAATTTAACCTTAGGAATTCCAGTATGGTATCTCACTCCTCCAACCGAGACCCCACCAGGCCACCCCAAACCATACATAGCCGTGACACCAGTGCAACTGATTCCCTTCGCTCCTTCCACCACCACTGTACCCCTAGCCCCTCCGCAGAACCCTCCTAATGTTGCGACAGATACAGGCAAGAAACGAAAAAATTGCAAGGGGGCATCCAATGACAAGGCCACCGCACCTGACCCTACCCCTCCCCCACCCGCCAAGCCTTGTGCCTTGTGTGATGGTATCGGTCATCCCACCCATACTTGTCCTGAGTTACCCCGTATCCAACCCATGGTTAAAGTCGCGTTCCCTGAATCTACGATCCCTGAAACCTTTGTTTCTTCCTCATCCGTAGCCAAGAACCCAAAGACTCTTCGCACCAACAAACCATATGCTCTGTGTGGTGTCCACGGCCATTATTCTCACCATTTTCCTCACCTCATGCATTACCGAGCCTCTTTAGAGGTCATTCGCGAGTACGAAATTGAACAAAATCAATCCGCCTCTCCCATCCTTACTCAATATGCGTCAGGTCTACTCAAGGATCCTCCTGCTAGCATTGGAATTCCTCCCCCTGATGTTGAAATGTCAGAATCTGCTGCTCCCCTCCTATACCTATCATCCTTTGCGTAACCATCTGAGTACATTCCCTTCGAATCCACTCCCTCTGTTCTGCTTGATCCTCCTTCAGACACATTCTCGGGCTCTTCATGTTTTGACCATCTTTTTACATGTTCTTCTTTCATTCCCCGTGATGACCCGTATCTGTGCCTCTCTTCCCAAACTGTTGATTTCGGCAACGTTGTATGGTCCCCTCGACCCTTCCATTACTTCCCATAATCACGATCATACCATCCATATATTCGATGTTCTTCGCAGCCTGAGTCCCCGCTCTTCATCCCATAGTTCTCATCCATCTCCCTCTCATCGATCTATGAGTCCTAGACCTCCTACCCAGACCACTCCCTCCCATAGCCGTTAGTGGATGTCTATCCTCTACTCACGCTGCCCTCCTTTTTCTCATCCCTCCCATTTGTGGTCCCGCGACACTATTATTTCGACCCTCTCCCCCAACCATTATCTTGGTTATGCCGATGGGGCAAGTCACTCTTCCTGGAATCTTGCTTCAGCAGCATGGGCCCTCTTTACCCCCTTGCATACCCTGGTTCTTGCAAATGGAGTCTGCATTGGAAATGCCACCAATAATCAGGCCGAATATGATGCCGTGCGTGGTCTCTTAGTCGATGCCCTCTCTCATCACATCCTCCATCTGCATGTTCATTTAGATTCCCTACTTCTTATCCAACAGCTTACTGGTGTCTATCGTGTGCATAACCCTATCCTGTTTAGACAATATTTACGAGTGAAACTTTTGATACGTGCATTTACATCCATTACTTTCAACCATATCCCTCGACGTCAAAATCACTACGTCGATCAAATTGCAAATCATGTTCTAGACTGGCATTTATCACACACAATACAATAACATTTAACATCATCCACAAAATATACATAGATCATATAGATCATATAACATGTGTTTTTAGATTCCATCTGCTCTAAAACATATCACATGCCCATAGCATGGTACAAAAAGCAAAACTACAAAATGGGGGGCACCACTTGCCCCTACAAAAACACTGAGGGGCACCACCTACCCTACATCTAATCACTCTCCGGAAGATCCCGAGCCAATGGCTCTGCTCTCGCAGCTCGTAGATCATGCACAGTCTGACCGGCCATCGCCATGCGTCGCATGATACCTCGCCATTCCGAGGGTAGCCCAATACATAACTCTATGTACTGGTCATCCAAATCCTTCCAACCACGCTCCAACACACCGGTCAGCAACCCCTCACATCTACGACGGATGTCCTCCACCAGAGCGGCCATATCCTCGTTTTGTGATGTCCTTGATCCACTCGCACCTGTAGCGCCTGCTGCTGTCGGTCGCCCCATATATCCGGCCGGTTTCACCGGAGCTATATCTGCATTCCAAAACATATAACGATTAGTACCATGCATACTAGTCACAAACTCTAAAATGCACATAACAAATTAGTTGCTTGTCACTCACCATCAGGCTCCCACACTTGACCAGGCAGAAGCGGCAAGTTCGGATCTCGCCAATAACTCATCCCACTATAGGGATATTTGTCTATGTATAGTGGCATCTGATCCTAATGGGCGAAGAACTCTGGTCAGAACACCCGCCCGACTGCCCCTCCTCCTCCTCTACATAGTAATCATCCCCACCAACGCATCCGAGGCTCTCTCGGACCTCCATCAGGTAACTGTATACGAGGTCGCAAGGTCGGGATCTTCTCAAAGAAGAAAGAACACAAAACAGTCCCATAGGCACAATCATGATTCACTTGTCGCTTGCATAGCGACAGCTGCCGTTTCACCGACACCAACATCATCTGGGCCCACCCATAGTAGGTCCCACTCAGCACACTCTCCATAATCATCATCTGCCCTCTAGTGATGTGATGGAACGCCTGGCTACCCAAGATTTGCAACACTACTGCGGCCACTGCCCAGGTCTCCAACCTCTCTAGATCACCAATGGATATCCGAGTCCCTTTGACTTGGACACCTGGTCGACAATGCCGCTCAACAAACTCCATAATGTTACACCCTCATGGTAACACTAGCTGTGTGTTTCCCACCATCCCTAATGGTGGGAGACCAGTCAAGAAATACAAATCCTGGACCGTCAGCTCGATCCTGTGCCCCTTCACTACAAACGCCTCATGATCTGGATCCCAATAACTGATAATCCGGGCCAAAAAGGGCTCTCCAACCCTCATCAACGGGTTCTCCAAAAATTTCAGAACCCCATACCTAGCCAGTGCACGACGGACACCCTGATCCGCCTGGATTTCCGTCCGTAATGTACCTAAGTGTCTCTCTCTCCACTTGATCCGTATATCTGCCATATCTGCACAAAAACATCATTTTTGTCAGCCTCCAGATCAACAAAATTGCATTAACTTACACAAAATTGCATTAACTTACACCAAAATTGCATTAACTTACACCATGACAGCACTGAAACCCCCCACATCTAACAGGTCGCACTTTTTGGGCAAAACTTGGGCCAGGTCGCACTTTTCAAGCCAAAACCTGCGTCCCAGGTCGCAGATTTTGCCCCAAAAAGTGCGACTCGACCGTAATGACGAAGTAGGGGCATTTACTGAGAATTAAAGCCCTAATCTGCAATTTGAATCCATCAAAAACAAAGCTTAGGATTAGGCCTCTTACCTGCAACTGACGGATCACAATTCCAACGGTCGGTTTGTCTGCTACGATCGCCGCAAGATTTAGGGCCTTCTCTCCTCTCCACATTCACCACAACTACACAAGCAAATGAATGATTTTGGAGGGAAAACGCCCTATTAGAAGAAAACCCCTATTTTTTCTTTCACCCGCTGCAACCAAACCGTAGCCCTGTTTGACAAACCGTCCGCACCGTTGGAAAGCTCTCATCGAGCACCCAAATGGGTATTTGTCAGTTTTTTATGTTGTGATACTTCACCAGGACACATTTCGTCCATGAAGGGTCTATTCACCTCTTCTAAAACTCAAATTTCTTCACTTACGACACTTCTACTCGGGGCACCACTTTGCCTTCTTACTCGTCTTCGTTCGTGTTGATTTTCATCATAATCTACCCTATTGTACTCATACTTCTATGGTTCCCCACTGGACCCTTACTATGAGGCAGCACCATCGAGTTGCCCTTGTTTAGAGCATCCCAGTCGAGTCATCATCGCATTCATGGAGCCTATTCCGAGTCCCTTTGTACCCCACTATAGTCCTCCCTCCTGTCTTGCTTGATCCCTCTCTAATGCCGCACATTATGACCTTCCGCACCCTTGTACCCTATCCGTCCTGATATTGTGTCAGTCGCCGCCAAGCTATTCATGCCCTTTACGCTCTAACAAGGGAAGTTTTCCAACCGCTCCTCCATATCCCCCATTCCATCATCATCATTAGTGTCTCTCTGTTTGTCGCTCTACTATTTTCCCTCTTACCTTAGTTGGGGTTCTCCTATTGCCTCACCTATGGCGAACCTACTTCTGTCGACATCAGCTCATTTACTCCATAAGTCAGGTCTAGGGGGCAGTGTACCTTGGTTCGATCTCTTCTCAGCATGATCGTGATCTATACACTTGATGGTCCAGTGATGCAGCAACAGCTCTTGATGATTCCCAGATGTGTGTGAGATGTCTCAACCCTCATGAGGGGGTGGCCCTGCAGGTAGCCCCCCACATGCACGGATGACTTTTTTATTTCCGCCCTTGATGCAACTCCTCTCATTTGATGATATCGGCCTCAACCGCTTGCAGCGCCTCTTCGATTTGCATATATCAGTTAGATGTTGTGAGCCCTTCCTCGTGTGTAGGGGGCATTTGGGTATATTTGTATCTCATGTACTAAAATCTTCTTGTATAAGTCCTGACGGTTATTCCAGGCATCGCATGTATGTGGGATTCATCATTTTATTTATCTGGCTCATGTTTAGGCCAGCATATGCTTCATCCTTGCGTTCCGTGGTTTTCCGAGCGCCTTATTCTTTGTACTGTTGTATCGGCGGGCATAGGTATGCCTCCCCCGCCGCCTTTCATACTGGTACTACTTCATCACCTAGAGACTTGTTGCACCTGTAAGTCTTGTCTCCTCAAGGTTTAGTCCTTTAGCACATTAGACTACCTTACATTCCTCTCTCTCACTTCCCTCTTGACGCCTAGTGATTGAGTTCTTACAACGTACTTCGGTCATACGATTTTCTCCTAACACTCGTACGTTGGGGGGAAATCTGTTACACCATTTTTTTGGTCATCTAACTCATTATCATTAGATGAACCCAAGTACACCATGTAAGACCAATTTTACCCTAAGTAAAATTTCTTTCACCATATAAAATAACATTTATCTATATTTCCTGGTCATATTTAACCCAAAACAAGGAAATTGATTAAATAAATCATTATTTATTTAAGTATTTCCTAGGAATAAGTTATTCAAATCATTATTTAAATAATATTCCTAGTTAAATTTGACTAAATCATTTTTAAATAATTAAATAAATCATTATTTATTTAATTATATTCCCATCATGTCCCTAACATAATAAATAAATCATTTATTTATTTATTGTTTATAAATAAAGGAATTGACCCAAGTCAAAAGACCTTTTCCCTCCAACAAATATAATAAAATATTCCTAAAGGGTGATTCTAGAATTTGATTAATAATATTGTATTCATGCACCAAGTTCTAGAACACCCCAATATTTTGTTATAAATAGAAGGGTTTTCCCCATTCATTAGTCACCTTCATTGCATTAGATCACTCTAGATCTACTCTTGGTCACCATTTTCCATTTTTCTTTATGAACTCCCATTGAGTTCCATGTTTGTTTTTCTACACCAATAAGAGAGAGGAATTTTAGATCTGAAACACCGAGGACTTCCAAGAACCCATCCCACTGAGGAGAACCAGAAAACACCTTTCTTGTTTTCCTCTCAAGTGCCCCATTCTTTAATATAATACAAATCATTATTTTAAACACTTTGTTCTTGTCTTGTCTATTGGATGCATGGAGCCATATTATATTTTATCTGCTTAATGTCTTTTTGTGCTTAGATCTGAATTTGTGCAGCAGACTTAAAGATATTTTGCAGCCATAATCGATGTTAGGGCTATTTTTTATGCGTAGCTAAAGTGATCTTTTACGATGAAAGATTCATACTAACATCCACATGCACATCAACCCCAAATATATGGCACGAAAGTTGTTCTCGTCATCCTCAAAATGGATTCAAACTCTTATGCGGAAGCTATTATATTTAACCTTCATATGAGCAAGCTATTTTGGACCCCAACCAGTAGTAACTTCATATGCGGAAGTTATTTTCTTTATGACCTATAGTATAAACCATACAACATATTTCCTACGAAATTATTTATCCCCACTTGCAACTTTTAATTAAATACTAAAATGCCAATCACATATCAACAATGCCTCCATCAATCTGTCCATCCTCAGTATTAATAATCAAACCTTACCATAAGTTATAAAAACTTTATAGCTTACCATTCCGCTAATTTATTACTTTTCACATACACCGATGCTCATTCAATAGGCCTGCATATATATAAATATTTGGGCCACATCTTTACGAACTCACCTTTTCGCCTTCCTTGTAGCTTTGCACTTTTCAAAAACCTATGGTTAGAAACCATGATAAATATCCCCTCTATATAATTTGAATTATTCTTTGGTTAAAAACCCATTTTTAAACATAATACATTCAGCCCACGCTTAAAAATTCATACTTTGGTTAAATGTACCAAAGTGCCATCATATAGATATACTCGGGTCCCACATCTTTTTACCATTCCGCTCTTTATATACTTTTGGTTTAAAATAAAACACATCAATCAACAGGTATCGGCCCACAATCTATTTAAATGTACCTTTACACTAACGATCAGACATTTCAGTTCACTCCGTTGCGCGTTCTAATCTCAACCGTTCAACCAATTTGCATCAACCTTTCATCAATCGAACGGCCATCGCACTCCGCCTCTTTTAACTTCCCAATCCGACGGAATTGCACACCAAGTTGCATGTTATTTAATTGTTCCCAACCTACGCGAAATAGGTGGTTTTAGAATGCCACGTGTCGCCCTCTTAACGCTATCGCGTTCATTTAACCTTTACCGCTTACCCTCCTAAAAGCGGTGCGATAAAAACATTGTTGTTTTGCGAAACCGCTTCACTGTTCCATCTTCGCTATTGGCTCACAGTTCCACTCTTCAAATTTTTCGTTCTAATGTGCCTTCTCTTCACGTTTCCATGCCATCTCAGTTCTTGGTTCCACTTTACTCTTGCGCATTCTCCACTATTTTATCAATTCACAGTTCCATCACTTCCGGTTCACCATTCATTCATTAGGTTAGTTACAAATCATTCAACTTCTTATTGCTTAATTCGACCAGGAACTTTGTCTCTACACTATGCGCAATTGACATCAATTTGAACGGCTTTAGGAAAGCAGGTCCTAGTTCACGGCACTGCAGAGGCATTCCTTGGTACAGAATGGTCATCAGGCATGTGCTACCGCAATGAATGACAACCGTCAATCTGCGGTCAACGCCCGATGGGCGGGTCAACTGCGGAGGCACCCCCTTGGGTTAACCATCGGGTTGTTTGTGCCCCCGCAGTACCGTTGATCCCAGATCAACATTAACCACAAGATGTGCACGAGGTTTAACCTTCGCTGCCTCTACTGCCTTTGTTGTTCAACTGCTGCCTTTGCTGACTCTGCTGCCTATGCTTCTTTTCTACTTCTGTGAATCTCTCCTTAGCTTGTTCTTTTGGTTATTGCACTTGTTGCACGCGTCGATCTCTCCTGAGCTCCTTTTCCCTCAATGACAATATTTCCAACAGTCTCCCCCTTTGGCATTGATGGCAACACATCCACCAATACTCCCATACTTCCTTCAGGACTTCCTCCCCCTTTCATTCTGAGAAGTATCTTGTCTTTCTTCCTATGCCTACTTTACAGAAGAGCCTTTCTTATTTTGCTTGCTTTTCCTCCCCCTTTGACATCAATGGCAAAGGGTTTCACTTTTCCCAATGTGGTTTCTATCTTTTCATAATACTCTGATCTTGAGGACCTGTTCCATGCACTGCTCCATTGCTCTAGCTCTTTTGTGACAATTTTTATTGACTGCACTCCCCCTGGAATGATGCTTTCGTGTCTGATATTGACTATCACTTTTCCTCTGCACTGGTCCAATATATATATATATATATATATATATATATATATATATATATATATATTAATTTATTATTATTATTATTGTTATTTTATTTATTTATTTATTTATTTTTTAATTTTTGATCATGTTAGAGAGTAACATCTGCAGACACTACCCCTAGTTTGTCTCTTATATATTCGAATGGTTCTTTAGTAAGAGGTTTTTTGAATATGTCTGTTGTTTGTTCCTTGGTTGTTACATATTCCAACTTTACTAATTTATGTGCTACTTTTTTCTCTTTTTTTTTAATTTCTGATCATGTTAGAGAGTAACATCTGCAGACACTACCCCTAGTTTGTCTCTTATATATTCGAATGGTTCTTTAGCAAGAGGTTTTTTGAATATGTCTGTTGTTTGTTCCTTGGTTGTTACATATTCCAACTTTACTAATTTATGTGCTACTTTTTCTCTGAGGAAGTGGTACTTTATTGAGATGTGCTTTGTTTTTGAATGAAGTACAGGATTTTTTGATATACTTATTTCACTTGTATTGTCACGATTGATACAAATGGGTTCATCAATGCTTACCTTCATGTCTTGGAGATTTTGTTTCATCCACATTACTTGTGTGCAACATGATGATGCTGCTATGTATTCTTCTTCTGCTGTAGATAGAGAGATAGAAGTTTGCTTCTTGCTTAGCCATGCTACCAGACTTTTCCCAAATAAAATGCACATCCACTTGTGCTTTTCCTGTCATCCACACAGTTGGCCCAATCTGCATCTATGTATGCTTTCAATGTGAAGTTTTTTTCTTTTGGATACCATAGGCCATAATGTGCAGTTCCTTGCAGATATCTAAATATTCTCTTGATTGCAAGTAATTGATTTTGTTTTGGTGCTGCTTGATATCTTGCCACAAGACCTACTGCCAACATAATGTCTGGTCTAGAAGCAGTTAGGTATAGCAGACTTCCTATCATGGATATGTAAAGTTTTTTATCTACATCTGCAGATCCATCATTAGCACAAAGTTTGCATCCAGTGATCATGGGAGTTGACACAGGTTTGCAGTCTTCCATTTGAAACCTTTTCAACATTTCTCTTAAGTATTTTTCTTGCGAAATGAATATTCCTGTGTTCTTTTGTTGAATTGAAGTCCTAAATAGAAGGTGAGCTCTCCAATCATAGACGTCTCAAATTCTGATTTCATTTATTCAGCAAATCCTTTTTCTAACTCATCTTTGTTGCTACCAAACATGATGTCATCTACATACACTACTACAATTAAGAGTTCATTTTCATTAGCCTTTATGTACAAATTGTCGTCTACTCCTCATTTCTTGAACCCTTGTTTTTGCAAGTATTTGTCCAGCCTTGAATACCATGCACGAGGAGCTTGTTTCAGACCATATAAGGCTTTCTTTAATCTGCACACATAGTCATGTTTATCAGTTAATGAGAATCCTTCAGGTTGTTCCATGTAGACTTCTTCCTCTAAGTCTCCATTCAAGAAGGCAGACTTCACATCCATTTGGTATACCCTGAAATCATGATAGCATGCAAAGGCCAAAAACATTCTGATTGCTTCCATTCTGGATACAAGGGCAAAGGTTTCATCATAGTCAAGTCCTTCAATTTGAGAATACCCCTTGCATACAAGTCTGACTTTATTTCTGATTACCTGACCTTTTTCATTCATCTTATTCTTGAATATCCATCTTGTGCCAATGACATTTTTCCTAGTGGGTCTTGGAATTAACTCCCAAGTATTATTCTTCTCAATTTTGTCTAGTTCTTTATTCATAGTATTTACCCAGTTTTTGTCTTTGCTGGCTTCTTCGAACTTCTTTGGCTCTATTTGAGATAGCATGGCTAGGTATACTTCTTCTGTCTGTTCAACAAGCTGTCTTTTTTTCTGGACTCCCACACTCTTGTCCCCAATGATTTTATCTTCTGGATGGTTCTTTTGAGTGTGTCTTGAGGGAACTTTTGATTTTAATTCAGTATCTTCTGTTGTCTTTCTATGTTCATCATTATCTTGGTTCTCATATTAATGATCATCTGGAGGATTGGCGCAGCGTGTGCTTCTTGTTCTGTTTGGTAGATCTTCGTCAAATCTTACATCAATGTTTTCCACAATTTTGTGCAGTCTTTTGTTGTAGCACCTGTAACCCTTACTCTTGGATGCATATCCTAAAATATTCCTTCATCATCTCTTGCATCAAACTTCCCCAGTTTTTCATCATTATTTTTTATGAAACACTTGCTTCCAAAGACTCTAAAGTGCTTGATTGATGTTGGTTTACCATGCCATAATTCATAAAGAGTCTTATCACAATTTGGTCTTAGATGAGCTTTGTTGAGAATGTGAACCTCTGTGTGTACTGCTTCTGCCCAATAGGTTTGGGGAATGTTACTTTCTTGCATCATAGCTCTGGCCATCTATTGTACTAATCTGGAAATCCGATGTACCTGCAATTGTAAATTGTTGTTTTATCCCATGTTCATTGCATAGGTCTGCAAAATCATAGTTTGTGAATTTACCTCCTCTGTCTGATCTGATGCACTTTAGCTTGCATCCTGTTTGATTTTATTCCAATGCCTTGAATATCTTGAATTTATCAAGTGCTTTAGATTTATATTTGAGAAATGCCACCCACGTCAATCTGGTAAAATCATCTATTATCAACATGAAATAAGATTCTCCACCTGGTGCATTAGTTTTGAAGGTCCACACAGATCCATGTGTACAAGATGAATTGGCATACTTGTAGATAGTTTATCTTTGGCCTTGAAAGATGTGCAGGTCTACTTGCCCAGCTGGCAGGATTTACATATGGTATCTGGAGGCTTCTTTATTGCAGGCATATCTCTGACTGCATTTTTCTTGCTCAGACTGATGATGTGGTCAAAGTTTAGGTGTCCCAATATTCTATGCCATAACCATGATTTGTCAAGTTTACTTATGTGGCACGCTTCATTCTCTTCATTCACTATATAGACGTTACTTTATGTTCGAACACCTTTGATCAAGGTCTTTCCGGTGGTGCTAGATATTACTTCAGAATCTTGGGCTTTGAAAAGGACCTCATAGCCATTATCACACATTTGACTAACACTTAGCAGATTGGCTTTCAACCCATCCACAAATAGTACATCTTGAGCCTCTCCTCTTCCATTATTCAGACTGACTGAGCCTTTTCCTTTGATTTTCCCTACTTTATCATTGCCGAATGTTACATTTCCTGATTTATTTTCATCAAAGGTTACAAACTTGCTTCGATCTCCAGTCATATGCTTTGAGCATCCACTGTTCATATACCATTGGCTTTTCTGATCTTGAGCTATTAGAGTCAGGTCACACTTATTCAGCTTCTTTTTCCACTGCATGCTACTATTTGTTTGGTACCTTTCCTGAGAAGATGGACCACAGTATTTGAGAGGACATTTGTGAGACTTGTGCCCGATTTGATGGTAGAAAAAGCATTTGATTATATTTCTGAATGGATTATGAGTGAATTCTCCATTGTTCATAAATTTCCTTGATTTTTCATACATCAGTCTTTTTCCATACTTTCTGCACTCCAAGACTTTATGACCAAACCCCTTACAGAAAAAACAATACCCATGGAAATGATTAGTGTACCTAGTGAAAGGTTGTTCACTCCATTTGTTTGATTGAGGTAGTATTTTCATTTTCTGCATCCTTTGCTTGTTGGACTCGATTTTCTTTGTCTGACAGTATGTTGTAGTATGTCCCAGTTTGTGGCAGGAAAAATAAGTGATATATCTCATAGGAGGAAAGAATATCCTTTGACAATTTTTGAATTTATTCAATTCATATTCAAGAGTGTAAGAGCCTTTTTCAACTGATTGTTTCTTTATTTCATTCTTTGTTATTTGAGGTTCCCGCTTGTTTCTGTTTACTTCATTGCAGGTCATGTTTTTGCTGGCATCTACTTCTATAGGAATATTTTGAGATACTTCATTATCATTTACAGCTTTTAAAAAGTGATATTCTGGTTATCTTCTATCTTGGATTTGTTGGTTTCTCCTTTGTAGCCTATCCCAGCCTTTATGAGAGGAGATATTTGAGCATTTAGAATATTATCCAACTATTCAGAGCTTGTCATTCGTGGAGTATTCATTGATAATTCCCTTTGGGCGTTTTCTAATTTCTTTCTCAGGCATACTACTTCTTCTTCCAATTTCTCTTGCTTCTAAATTTTATCCTTAATTTGCCTTAGTAGAGTGTCTTCCACTTTCTTAGCTTCTTCAAGTTCTACCTTCAACTAAATGAGATCTTCTGATTTTGGTTCTTCTTTTACATATTTGAGGAGAATGTCTTTATGTTTTCTGCACTTGAGTTTAAGTCTTTCTATTTCCTCCAGGGCACTTCTTAGCTCCCCCTCAAGATCTATCTCACCTTCTTCCTTATCTTCTAGAAGAATACCTTCAGACTCTTCCTTGGCCATCAACACAAATTCAGAGGTTTCTTCTTCATTTTAGGATTCATCTGAGTTTTCAAAAGCACTACTATCTTGTTGAGCATAGAATAATTTTCTATTGAATCTCTTCCCTTTCTTCTAGTTATTTGTTTTGGTTTTCTCTGTCCCTTTAGTCTGATTTTTTTTTTCTTTTTAGGACACTTAGAAGCATAGTGCCCAACTCTTCCACAGTTAAAGCATGTAAATGGAATTTTACCTTTATACTTTCCCGAGCCTCTATCCAATCTTCTGACAAATTTGGCCTCTTCTTCATCAGAGTAGGAGCATGTATCTTCCTTTTCTTCTTTGCACTTTTCTGCCTTAAAGGTTGCCTCCCTAATATTTGACTTCCTCTGTGGGAGTCTCATTTCATACGCTGTCAAGTTTCCAAGTAATTGGTTCATGGTCAATGTTTCCCAATCAGTTGTTTCTTCTATGGAAAAAACCTTGGGGTTAAACCTGGATGGTAAATATCTCAATATATTTTGTACAATTACACATTCTCTAATGGTTTCTCCTAGAGCTTTCATGTTATTCACAATTTCTGAAACCCTTAAGAAGAAGCTGTAGAAATTTGAATAATAGCTGAATTATTCACCGAGATTATCCTGATTACACAATATTAAAGCTTCATGCATAATACATAACCTCTTCTACAATTGATCATCAATATGCGGAAATAGAAGCAGTCGCATGCACACATTAAAACATAATCAAGCACACATATCAACACAGTATGTAATGGGGAAAGCTTACAGCTGAAAACCCCCAACTATCTATATATTATAATGATAGAGAACATGTAACAATACATAGCACAATACTCCTCACAAGTACTCAGTACTATCTCCAAAAGTTACACACAAACTAACTGAGATTTGAACAAGTCATAGGTTCAAATCTCCTCCACAAGTCTGCCTGCCTCTACTGCGCAATCCAAGTTGATTAATGATGAGATCCAAGTTCGAATCCCACTAGCTTCAACTGCACAATCCTCATTGGCAATCTCCATCAATGTGTGTGCAAATCTCATGCACAGCCAATAGTCACAACTGATAGTAGACTCACCCTTTCACCCACCTCTAACACTGGTCTCCACTGAATTGTCCATGCATTGCAGTTAACTGATGTATTCTTTAGTTGATTTATGAGTTAATAATTAGTGAATTAATTTATAATTAATTCACACCACTCATCACTAGTGTATTTTTCAGTTAGACTAAATACAACTAGTTCAACTAAGTTAAACCGAACACAACTCCACCAACCGTCTCATCAACTCCACCAAACTCTGCCACATGAGTTCTAACTGAAGTCAACCATGCAATAGCTCAACTAACCCTTAGGAAAAGCGTATTTCCTTCTGTCAGCTGCATGTGCCACATCCAAGCATCAAACTGAAGTGCTCCAAGAGGATAAGATACTGTTTATAGTCTAAATATTATTAAGGGTTAATAATATTTGACTGTTCTATTTTTAGCCCGGCAGTCTAAAAATAGAAACCGCCCAATGTCTAAAAATAGAGGTCCATCTATTTTTACCAACTCGACCAATCATCCATAAATAGCATCCTGCAACTCATATACCATGATCCATATGTCTAAAAATAGACTTTGCGCCAAAAATAGCCTGCGGGCCCACTTAGTGAAGGCGACTTCATTTCACTAAGCTCCATCATCTTGTTGCATTTTCAACACTCCCTCTCAACAAGATATGGATTATCTGCAACCCCTATCCTGCCTCTATGGAATTCGAATTTTCTCCCGGTGAGCGCCTTCGTCAAGATGTCAGCATCCTGATCCTCCGTGGGAATATATGAAAGTAACATGATTCTTCGCTGCACACAATCTCTGATATGATGGTACCTGATGTCGATGTGTTTGGATCTATCATGAAATACTGGATTAGCCGAGAGTTTAATGCAACTCTGGTTATCACAATAAATCACAGTAGGCTCCAAGTGTGACCCGAACAATCCGACCAGAATCTTCCTCATCCATATGGCCTCGCATGCAGCCAAGCTTGCTGCCATATACTCAACCTCTGCTGAACTGAGTGCCACGGATCTCTGCTTCCTGCTGTACCAAGAAACTACTATCGACCCGATACTGAAGATCCCTCCAGATGTGCTCTTTCTGTCCGTTGGGCTCCCTACCCAATCTGCATCCGTGAAGCCACATAGCTTCACCTCATCCTCCTATCTGTACCACAAGCCATATCCCGATGTGCCTCTAAGATAATGCAATACATGCTTGCCTGCCTTCCAGAAGAGCTTGGTAGGCTTAACCATAGCTTGCGAAAGCTGGTTAACAGCATAGCATATATCGGGTCGTGTATTGACCAGATACATAAGCGACCCCACCAACTGTCGATAAACAGTGGCATCCACTACCTCCGCTGAAGTAGCATCCTCCTTCCTCCAACCACCAGAAAGAGGAGTATCAACAGGCTTGCAGCCATGCATGTTGAACTTCTCCAGTATCTCCCGGGCATACTTACCCTGAGAAACAAACAGTCCATCACTGCGCTGCCAAATTTCCAATCCCAGGAAATAATGAAGGAGGCCCAAGTCCTTCATCTCAAACTCTCTAGCAATATCCTCCTTGCATGAAAGTATCAACTGCTCGTCGCCAGTCAAAATCAGATCATCTACATACAGTACGATGATCAACAGCTTCCCCTCCACCACAATCTGGCACAGGTTTGGATCCGCCTCACTCTTGGAGAATCCAAGCCCGGTGAAGTAGCTGTCTATCCGAGTGTACCAAGCACGAGGTGCTTGCTTCAGCCCGTACAGTGCTCTCTTGAGTCCGCACACATGCGACTCACTGCTGAAGATCTCAAAACCTTCAGGCTGCTCTATGTACACTTCTTCCTCAATAACTCCATTGAGGAACGCAGTCTTCACATCCATCTGATGAATGTGCCACCCCATCCGCGCTGAGAGAGCAAGGATCGTCCGTATGGAAGAGTACCTTGCGACAGGTGCAAAAGTCTCCTCATAGTCAATCCCCTCGATCTGTGAGAAGCCACGGGCGACAAATCTCGCCTTGTACTTCTCCACACTCGCGTCAGCCGCCTGCTTCACCTTGTAGATCCATCGCGAACCTACAACTGATTTCCCAACCGGTCTTGGGACAATCTCCCATGCACTGTTTCTGACAATCGAATCATACTCTTCCACCATGGCATCTACCCATGCGGGATCCTCCACAGCTTCCTCGAAAGAGGATGGCTCTGCCACGACACATTTTCTCATAAGAGCCATGTATCCAGTGTACCGGTCCGGTGACTGTCTCTGTCTGCGCTGTGTTGTAGGTGGTCCTACAACCTTCTCTGCATCTCGAGCCGCCGCCGCCCTTCGTAGTGCACTTCGCGCCTCTCGATGGTTGGCGCCGCACGAGTGGTCTCTTCCACCCATGGAATCTCCTTTCCTTGTGGCTGATCCACATCCTAAGCTCATCCTTAGGAACTGCTCCTCAACCGCATGCAAGTGTGGCTCCCTATCAAGCGAACACTTCATGGCTTTCTCCTCCTAAAATTTTATATCTCGTCGCACAACAGCTTCTCAAGGATCGTTCCCCGGAAAATACACACGATAGCTTGTGGGGTGTACGTGTACTCCACAAATATCCCAACCTCTCGTTGCCTACTTTCTGGCCTTTCCCATCATCCGTCACATGCATGTAGACAGGTGAACCAAAAATCCTCAAATGGGAAATATCAGGCCTCTTACCAGAAAACGCCTCCTCGGGTGTACTCATGCCAAGTATCTTGCGAGGACAACGGTTCTGCACATATACTGCAGTATTGCATGCCTCCGCCCACAAGTGAAGGGGTAGGCCCTGATCATGCAACATCGCCCGTGCAGCACGCACGATCGTTCTGTTCTTCTGCTCAGCCACCCTGTTCTGCTGTGGGTTATGAGGTGCTATGAGCTCTCTCCGAATTCCTTCTGCACTGCAAAAGTCCTTGAATTTAGCAAAGATGAATTCACCACCATTGTCGCTCCTAAGAGCCTTCACATGCTTCCCCGATTCCTTCTCAACCAGCGCCTTGAACTCACAGAACTTTGAGTATGTCTCGCTCTTCTTCTGCATGAAGAAGATCCAACACTTCCGAGAAAAATCATCAACAAAGATCACATAATACCTGTGCTCTGCTGTCGAAGCTACTGAGAAAGGTCCACACATGTCCGTGTGAATTCTCTCAAGGATCATCGTGGCATGACTATCCTTCTCGTGAAAGGTGGCTTTCTCAAATTTTCCCAAGGTACACCCCTTGCACTGATCTGACTGCGCAAGAGTGCCCTTAGGAAGCCCAGTAGAAATCTGCTGCAGTATCTTCAAAGCTCCATGGTGAAGGTGGCCCAATCTCCGGTGCCACAGCTCGCCATCATCCCGGCTCACCACTCCTTCCGCCTTGCATGCCATTGCCGCGCAGCCATCTACTTGCAACTCATATAGGTTCTTGATTCGAACCCCTATATTCTGGGTTTCTCCAGCTGTCTTACTGCGCAGGAAGGCCTTTCCTTCGCTGAAGATAACATCGTATCCCTTGTCTTCTAACATCACCACCGAGATCAGATTCTTCTTCAATCCTGGAACATGCATCACTTCCTTCAATACGAAGGGTTTACCAGACTCCCTCTCAAATGAAATGGTACCGATACTGGTCACATTGTATCTACCATTATCGCCCATCTCGATGTGCACTCCAAGATCTTTCTCATCTAGATCAGAAAACAAATCCCGATCTCCTGTCATGTGAAAAGACGCACCATTGTCCAAGAACCATACTGATCCCATCACACTTGAGACCGTTGATGCGACGCGAAAATCCAGAAGTTCAACTCGCGAGGCTAAGGCCTCCGCCTTGCATCCAGCAGCATGCTTATTTTTCTTCTTCTGCGGACAATTTGTGGCATAATGTCTGTGCTGGTGACAGTGAAAGCACTTCACCTTGGACATGTCCTGCTTCTTGCCTTTTGCACCGGAATGAGAAGCTTTCTTGTTCTTCCCCTTCTTTGCTTTGGCAGCCAAAGCGCAATTTTCTTCATCAGGTGCCTTTGATGAAGATCCGTCCCTGGTAGTCCACCTTATCTCCTCTTGCATGAGATCCGACCAAAGTCGCTCCCATCCCGGCAATTTCTCCCGACCATTGACAGAGTCCTGATAGGAATGCCAACTCTTTGGAAGACCAAGGAGAGCCAGGTCCACCAAGTCCTCATCATCGACATTCACCCCCACACTTCCCAGCTCATCCCTGCATTGGGTGAACTTCGTGAGGTACTTGGCGGTACTGTCGCCTTTCTCCATCTTAATGTTTCTGAGTTTATCCTTGAGCGCCAACTTCCTCTGGTCGCTCTTGCTTTAGAATAGATATGTCAATGCTTTCCACATCAAGTATGGAGAAGCTTTTCCATGCAGGCTGGATACAATGTGATCCTTCATGCCCTCCAACAGAATCCTTCGACATTTCGCCATCTTCTTTTGCCAAGCTTCAACTTGAGCAGCATCAGTAGGCTTTGGGATCTCAGCATCTATGAACTCCTTCAGCCCGTTATAATCTAATACTGCCTCCATTCTGTCCTTCCATGCAACATAATTCGAACTTCCCTCAAGGGCATACTCCAGTCGCAATCCGTTGAAAGACATTTCAACTCTGGCACCAAGAAAACTGCTGCAAATTCGAATTCCAAATTCTGCTGCAAATTCGAATTCCACCAACTCAAAACTCAACTGCTTCCGATCTGTGAGAAAAAAGTATTTCTAGCACAAAGATCGACTGTAGGGGCATTTACTGGATATATCACCTTTCAGAGAAAGGATGGATCCAGAGGCTACCTGGCCCACTTACAGACTCTATCTACCGAAATAAATTGTAATCACTGTAATAGATCCGATGATCAATTCTCGCTCCGATACCATGTATAAATTTGAATAATAGCTGAATTATTCACCGAGATTATCCTGATTACACAATATTAAAGCTTCATGCATAATACATAACCTCTTCTACAATTGATCATCAATATGCGGAAACAGAAGCAGTCGCATGCGCTCATTAAAACATAATCAAGCACACATATCAACACAGTATGTAATGGGGAAATCTTACAGCTGAAAACCCCCAACTATCTGTATATTATAATGATAGAGAACATGTAACAATACATAGCACAATACTCCTCACAAGTACTCAGTACTATCTCCAAAAAGTTACACACAAACTAACTGAGATTTGAACAAGTCATGGGTTCAAATCTCCTCCACAAGTCTGCCTGCCTCTACTGCGCAATCCAAGTTGATTAATGATGAGATCCAAGTTTGAATCCCACTAGCTCCAACTGTGCAATCCTCATTGGCAATCTCCATCAATGTGTGTGCAAATCTCATGCACAGCCAATAGTCACAACTGATAGTAGACTTACCCTTTCACCCACCTCTAACACTGGTCTCCACTGAACTGTCCATGCATTGCAGTTAACTGATGTGTTCTTTAGTTGATTTATGAGTTAATAATTAGTGAATTAATTTATAATTAATTCACACCACTCATCACTAGTGTATTTTTCAGTTAGACTAAATACAACTAGTTCAACTAAGTTAAACCGAACACAACTCCACCAACTGTCTCATCAACTCCACCAAACTCTGCCACTTGAGTTCTAACTGAAGTCAACCATGCAATAGCTCAACTAACCCTTAGAAAAAGCGTATTTCCTTCTGTCAGCTACATGTGCCACATCCAAGCATCAAACTGAAGTTCTCCAAGAGGAAAATATAATGTTTATAGTCTAAATATTATTAAGGGTTAATAATATTTGACTGTTCTATTTTTAGCCCGGCAGTCTAAAAATAGAAACCGCCCAATGTCTAAAAATAGAGGTCCATCTATTTTTACCAACTCGACCAATCATTCATAAATAGCATCCTGCAACTCATAGACCATGATCCATATGTCTAAAAATATACATAGTCTGAAAATAGACTTTGCGCCAAAAATAGCCTGCGGGCCCACTTAGTGAAGGCGACTTCTTTTCACTAAGCTCCATCATCTTGTTGCATTTTCAACAGAAGCTGGCAACATCTTCTTCTTCATTCATTTTTATATTTTCAAACTGGGCTCTATAGACTTGCAGCTTGGTAGCCTTCACCTTTTTATCTCCCTCGTGGATACTTTCTAATGTATCCCATATTTCCTTGGCAGTCTTGTTGTGCATTAATTTGATAAATTTTGCCTCACACAAACCACTTAAGAGTGCATTCATGGCTTTTGCATTAGCTATAAAATATTTTTTGGCTTCTTTCTCTGTGTCAGAATCCTTTGGGGCATATCCTAATTCCACAGCAGCCCAAACTTCTATTCCTAGAGACATTATGTACGTCCTCGTTCTTATTTTCCAAAAGGCATAGTTTGTGCCAGTAAACAGAGGGGCTTTATTAGTTGAGCATCCTTCTAGACTAGCCATCTTGGGGACCAAGGATCTCCTTCCAGTTGTTAAACTGATACAGAAGGAACCCGCTCTGATACCAACTGTTGGACCCTTAGTTAAGCTGAGAGGGGGGGGTTGAATCAGTTTAACACTTCATGGTCTTTTAAACTTTCTTTTACATTTATTTACATCTTCATTTCATGGTTCTACTTAATATATAATGAAACAACAATATTAATATGTGTGCAGCAAGTATTAAGCAGATAAATTACAGAACATCAACACATAATCATCATGCACATGGAAAACAGATATAAGTGGAAACCCATAAGGGAGAAAACCACATCTTATTATTGCTGTGATGCAAAGGCAAGCTCCAACTCCTTCTCACCATTGATTTTTTGTAGGCTCTAGCCTACAGGAGGCTCCTGCCTCAGCCAGCTACAACTAGACATCTATCAAGCTACAACTTGATATGGAAGTGCTAACTTCCTGACACAACTATGAAAACACATGCTGGTTTACCTAGATATTAGCTCTATTCTATTCCTTCTTCACTGTTGTCCTCCAACCTTTATATCTACCTTATCCCATCTCTGGAACCTTACAACTTCTCTTTCTGCTCCTTCTTCTTCTTCCACTCTCTTCCCTTATGCCCCTTATTCTGCTTGTTATGCACATTGATATTACATGTTTTATACAGATAACTACATGATTGTTTGCATCCTACAAGAAATTTGAAGTGAACAAGCCTGACTCTATGCCTTCCACCCATTCGATTCCTCACTCTTCAGTTCTGTTTAATACATCAACCAAAAATACAAAAGTAATCATTTCAACACTTATTGGATTTTTGCCTATGCCTATGGAGACTTGCCTTTGCATCACATACAATAAAAAATAATTAATTTTTTTACATTAACAGTTACAACAAATATATCTCACTCAACCTTTTCAGCTCTTGGCTCGCTGTGTTTTTGTCTTTTCTGCTGTTGTCATTGTCTTTTCAGTTTCTACTGTTATATTCTAGCTCTGCTGCATAATTTCCATGTTTCTTCCATTACCTGTGTCTTTTGTGCTGTGTTCACCCATAATTTTCATATATATTTAATTATGCATATCCACATGCACATCAACCCCAAATATATGGCACGAAATTTGTTCTCATCATACTCAAAATGGAGTCAAACTCTTATGCAAAAGCTATTATATTTAACCTTCATATGAGCAAGCTATTTCGGATCCCAACCAGTAGTAACTTCATATGCGGAAGCTATTTTCTTCATGACCTATGGTATAAACCATACAACATATTTCCGACGAAATTGTTTATCCCCACTTGCAACTTTTAATTAAATACTAAAGTGCCAATCATATATCAACAATGCCTCCATCAATCTGTCCATCCTCAGCATTAATAACCAAACCTTACCATAAGTTATAAAAACTTTATAACTTACCATTCCGCTAATTTATTACTTTTCACATATACCAATGCTCGTTCAATAGGCCTGCATATATACAAATATTCGGGCCGCAGCTTTACGAACTCACCTTTTCTCCTTCCTTGTAGCTTTGCACTTTTCAAAAACCTATGGTTATAAACCATGATAAATATCCTCTCTATATAATTTGAATTATACTTTGGTTAAAAACCCATTTTTAAACATAATACATTTGGCCCACGCTTCACAATTCATACTTTGGTTAAATGTACGAAAGTGCCATCATATAAATATACTCGAGTCCCACACCTTCTTACCATTCCGCTCTTTATATACTTTTGGTTTAAAACAAAACACATCAATCAATAGGTATCAGCCCACAGTCTATTTAAATGTACCTTTACACTGATGATCAGACACATCAGTTCACTCCGTTGCACGTTCTAATCTCAACCGTTCAACCAATCTGCATCAACATTTCATCAATAGAACGGTCATCGCAATTTGCCTCTTTTAACTTCCCAATCCGACGGAATTCGCACACCAAGTTGCATGTTATTTAATTGTTCCCAACCTATGCGAAATAGGTGGTTTTAGAATGCCACGTGTCACCCTCTTAATGCTATCACGTTCATTTAACCTTTACCGCTTACCCTCCTAAAAGCGGTGCGATAAAAACATTATTGTTTTGCGAAACCGCTTCACTGTTCCATCTTCGCTATTGGCTCACAGTTCCACTCTTCAAATTGTTCGTTCTACTATGCCTTCTCTTCACGTTTCCATGACATCTCAGTTCTTGGTTCCACTTTACTCTTGCGCGTTCTCCACTATTTTATCAATTCACGGTTCCATCACTTCTGGTTCACCATTCATTCATTAGGTTAGTTACAAATCATTCAACTTCCTGTTGCTTAATTCAACCAGGAACTCTGTCTCTACGTTGTGCGCAATTGACATCAATTTGAACGGCTTTAGGAAAGCGGGTCCTATTTCACGGCACTGCGGAGGCATTCCTTGGTATGGAATGGTCATCAAGCATGTGCTACCGCAGTGAATGACAACCGTCGATCTGTGGTCAACGCCTGATGGGCGGGTCAACTGCGGAGGTACCCCCTTGGTTAACCATCGGGCTGTTTGTGCCCCCGCGGTACCGTTGATCCCAAATCAACGTTAACCGCGCTTATAATATGTGCATGAGGTTTAGCCTTCGTTGCCTCTGCTTCCTTCGTTGTTCAACTGTTGCCTTCGCCGCCTCTACTACCTATGCTGCTTATGCTTCTTTGTTGCTTCTGTGAATCTCTCCTGAGCTTGTTCTTTTGGCTATTGCACTTGTTTCACGCGTTGATCTCTCCTGAGCACCTTTGCCATCAATGAAAATATTTCCAAAAAAAGGCTCCAAGGTTTTCTGAAGAATCCAATGGAGATATTCTTCCCGTAGCAAGATGGTTTTCTAAAGAAAAGTTCACATATATTAGAGTATTTGGGAGTTATGCTTCTCCCCATGTTTTACCTTACTATGTTCCAGATAAATTACTTGCAAAAGAAATAGCATATCTGCTTGTCAATGGTGTCACAAAGCAGTTGAAAGATGGTAAAAAGGCTATTTGGCCTACTTTCCCTCTATAGTGCAGCACCTTTGCTCTGGCTAATATTAGCCATACATACAAAGAATTTCCTGTTAGTCATCAGTATTTTTCACTTGTTATTGATGACTAGTTCTCACAGCCAAGTTTTCTAGCAGCTGATCCAAAAATTTGTCATATTTGCCAGCTGGGAAAACACCCATAAACTTTTTTGCCTTCCTACCTTTTCAGTCCGCCTCTGACGAGATGAAACCTCATTATCAAATCCTACTTAACCTCAACCATACTAGTCTGACCATCAGTTCTAAAGAAACAATCCAAATATGTTCAAACAACCTCCCCTAAGTTAGGAAGTGGCGCTTTAAGACATTTCACCCTTGGAAAACTATCCAAGAGCCAAAAAACCTCCATATGCTATAGACCAATCATAACAGACCTCCCACTCTGCTAATAAAGTTGATCACAGCCCTAAGTCGCGCCACTGATACACCCTTAAGTCTCAGCAATACATAGACCATAATCTCAAGCTGATTTTAGGTGTTTTACACTGTTAGATGGATTTTACAAGGACAAGAAACATGTCAGCATCTCAGAAGAAAATCCTTGGCTCCACATGAGAAAACAGTTGCTTCTTAATGTGATCATAAGCCTGAGATGCATCTACAGGGCAAAGAGTCATTCATCAAACTCTTGCGACCTCATTCACAACCTGAAAGGACAGCAGAAGAAAAGCAACACTGTCAAGAGGCTGTTGATAAGTCATGGCTAAAAACCTCCTTCATTTATAAGAAGAGGGTTAAGGCGCCTCCTTCATCTATAAGCAGAGGGTGATGGCCAATTTTTGACTTGAAAAGTTGCAGCTCACTGTAAGGCAGATTTGTTTTAAATAAACAAGTGAGACAGTGACACAGTTTTTCTGAAGTAGAGTAAGGATTGAGACAGAGGTAAAAGCATTAATGTCTTCAAGTTGTTTTTCTTACCATCATATATAAGAGGAGTCCTTGTCAATCATGCTTATCAAACAATCTTCAGACATTTTGCCAAGTAAAGGACCTCCTTCATTCACAAGCAGAAGGCCAGGGCATTGACTATTTTCAAAGCTTATCTCTTAAACAGGTGTTCTCTCAAAAGACAGTGTGCAGTCAAAACAAAACCAAATTGAAGAATGGTTGATAAGGCATGTTATTACACAGGCAAAGAACATGGTAAAGATGATGTTTCAAATGACTTTGATCCTCATGCTCATAAGAGAATGCTTTCAAAAAACTCATCACGGTGGACAAAGGGCAAAGTACATTTGGTTTTCCAAAGAAAGTCTGTTCCTATAACAAAGGACCCAAGACACCATGATGGTATATTTTGAGCAGATGAAAGATTGTGGAAAAAGCGCCCTTCTTAGACAGAGGATGATAAAACATAGGTGGGTGAAACTACATTTTTGCACCTATAGTCAAGATTAGTTTCACAGTGGGCATCCTTCAACTCCAAAGCATTAAGAGCAAAGTGTTATTTTATGATAAAAAGGGGAAAAGCAATCTCTGTCAAACTGTCAAAGAATACCCCCTACAGCATGTAAAATCCTCTACAGGTATCCTCTTCTCATATCAAAGAACCAGAAGCATTAAAGGTTATTGAGATAACAGTTTACCTTTTTCCTCAGCAAAGGGCATTGCAAACAAGTATACAAGCTCATGAAAGGCATGAAAGACTTGGGCATGTTTCAGTTTCTGGAGGGTTTCAAAACAGATATAAACCTGTTCATTATAAAAAGATCAATGGCACCATATCAATGCAATTTGAGTAAGAGAGAAGTGGTTGAAGAGATCTCCTTTTGAAATGGACTAAGATAGAAGAGCATAAGAAAATGCAACTGCATTTTGCAACTACAGTCAGGAAATGAACTTAAAAGGCACCTAGCAGTCAAGTCAGTTTCAAAGTAGGGCCTTGCACCTTTAAAGCAGCTAGAAAAGACCCTTTGAAATCTAAATTCAAAAGGGTTAAATATATCTCCGTGCAAAATGGCAGTGTCACTCCATAACTTTTCGGTATGTTATTTAGCAAATGGCACATTTTGAAAAGACATGAAAGGGTCAGCCTTTGCAAAAAGTCACTTTCAAATCTAGACACACAGTGAAATGACAAAGCCACAGTTTAAAAACAAGAGAAAACCCTCTCAAAGACAAAAATCAAAGTTATTTTGATTTTCGTTCTCAAAAAGACAAAGGGTCGTTGCAAACTCATCATTCCAACACCAAAACCCGAGAAAACATTCCTTTGCAGTTCACAATGCCAGAAACAGAGTTTTCAAACCGGTTTGCAGAAGTTTGAACGTGTTTAAACCGCGCGGCGCTCCTGTGCAACCGCGCGGCACTCCTGTGCGCAGAAAATACAAAGAACAACAAAGGCGCGCGGCACTCCTATGCAAGCGCGTGGCGCTCCTGTAGCCGCGGGTCACAAGGGCTCGACAGTGACCCGACAACAAAATTTTGCGCGACGTTCTTCACTGCAAAAGTGCCGCGCACAATTGTGATGCTTCTAACGCCTCCAAATCATTTGTAAAGGTTGCTCAAGCTCTTCAAAAGGTCTTTCATCGATTTGTAGAGGTAATTTTTATAAGCTTCCCTCGATTTTTCAAATTTGCTAGGTGATGTGAAAGGGTCAACAACCATAAAACGAGTTTTGCTGTGATAATAAGGCTAGAAGTAAAACATCAAAAGGTGGAATTTGCATTAGCATGAATAACCATTGCAAATACCCTCAAAACTGCGACGAAACAAGGTTGAATCTGTCAGCCATGTGGTTTATTTGAAACTGTAAGAAAGCTGCCATGTATAGTTGGAAGGTGTGTGGATCAAATTGGTGCAAAAAACTGTAGAATTTAAAGAGGGCAGAGTTTTGTTGAAGGGGAGTCTATATGGTTGAGTGCTACAGGATTCTATATGACCAATCAAAAGCAAAATAAACTCTGTCACTTATTAAACAGTAAAACTTGGACTGTGTATTGATACTTGTTGAATTGACTGGGCTTATATCAAAAATATTTGGTGAGTTGCATACGAGGAGGGTATTTCTGTGTTCAAAGAGAAGTTTATTGGCATTAGACTGCTACAAGCCTTCAAACTCTGTCACCATATCTATAAACAGTGACCTTGACTGTGTGGATATCCTTTATTTGACTATGGTGTATTGTTGAAAATACTTGTTGAAAGGCACACCTAAAGGGGCAGTGTTTTTTTGAAAGGAGTTTATATTGTCGAATGCTACAGGCCATTGTTAACACATCATAAACAACATTTCAAACTCTGCCAACTTGTCCTATGAACAGTAAATTCTGACTGTGTATGCACTCTGGCTGACTGCGTTTATGGTGATGAATTGATTGGTTGAAAAGCATACCAAGAGGGAGCAGTGTTTTGATTAAAGAAAGGTCCTGATTGTTTAAACTACTACAGATTTTTAAGCTCTCACCAAGCACTACAAACTCTGCCACTTTATCTCATATACACAGTAACTTTTGACTGTGTAAGATACATTTTGTGGTTGACTGTCTTCATGTTGATTGAATCTGCTGATGAAGTGCCTACAAGGAAAAAGAACGTCTTGAACTAAGAAACTATGATTATTCCTTCCTCTACAAAGACAAGGATGTCCTAGTGCCTCAAACACCAAAGCCTGGTGCCCTTCCACAAGAAACTCCTTTTGACTGTCTTTATCCTTGTTTGTTGTGTTTTCATCATGGATATTGGTTGATTGATATACAAAGGTTGGGAAAGCAGAATTTTGAAGAAACAGAGTCTTATACCAAAAGAATAAATTTCACATTACACCTGATATCATTTTTGTCTTAATCAAACAGAGGGTTGACAGGCTGAGACAGAGTTTGTGTTTGAAAACACATTTCAAGAACTTTTGAGGCATCTTGGTTTTGCAGAAGTGCCCGGCACGGAAAGTGATAAAAGACACATCAGGACTTTATATTTTGGCTTATGCTTCAGAACATGTTGCAAGGGACCCTTGAGGATCATACACACCGATTTTGGGCAAATTTTGACATGCTTCGGTTTTTTGGCATTTTTGAGTTTTTGGTCAAAACTCACGAAATTCACCATTTCATTTTGAGGATTCGTCAAAGGAGGATAATGGTATAATTGAATGCCATAAATTCAGGAGCACACCCTCAGTGATTTTTATGACATTTGGAGATCATTTGCTTCCCCAAAATGGCGAAAAACACTCACTTTTTCAACATTCTGCTCTGTCTATCATCAAGGTTTAAATTCTGGTTTTTTGCACACAAGTCCAGTTTTGGAGGACTTCCAGGCATTAGATTGGGAAAATTTTAGTTGTTCCAGAAAGTAGACACTCAGATCTTTCCAACTAGCTATCATGAGCCTCGTTTCAACATCGGGAAGGCTGCCAAATGTTTCCGACAAGTCAGGGGACCTTTTGCTAATATAAATTTTGAATATTTTTGTAATTTTTGAACCTCTAAAATCTGTGTTTTCCAAATGTGCGTTTAGCTATTTTTGCACATGGAAATAGTGCAAAGTCAATTATTTTTCCTTTTTTATCATTTTCTAGATATTTTATGAGATATTTTGTGCCTTGGGCTTTGCAAAGCCTCAAGGACAAGTTTAGATATTTTGATTAGGCCAATGGGAGAGCAAATTGAACCATGAGGTTTTCCTCACTTGAGCCTATATATTCCAAAGGCTTTCATTGTAAAAGAAGGCTGAACTTGAGAAGAGAAGAAATATATGGTCATATAAGCTTTGGAAGAAATACTTGTCTTATGCTTTTGGATTGCCTCTTGGATGCTCTTGGATGAATGAAGAAGGATTGTTGTTGGATTCCATGACTTGGTAGAATGGTATAGTGTCTCTTGCTTTGTTGTTGTCTTCTATTTTTCATTCATGAATACATGTTTCTTGCTTGCTATAGATCAGTAGAGAAAAAATTTGAGATATGCCCATGGAGGCACCTCAAATTTCCTGAATCTTCATAGCTTTCATGTTTTCTTCTTCCTTAGTTGCATTAAAGAATTCTTAACTTCTCTTTAACAACTTGAGGATATTGTTGCTAGTTTCATTCATAGTTCGATACATGCTAAGTATGACTTACGGTACGCGCTACTTACCTATGGCTAGCTATAGTTCCATCCATGAAATTTCTTTATGACTGGTCAGATTATCATCTTGTTGAACCAAGGAGGCCTAGTTTCGATCTAGCCCTTTGCATAAAACTATGCAAATCTTGTTGTTCAAAGTGCCCAATAACTTGAAGTACTGTGTTTAGGCATTTCGGCATAGTGTTTTGAGTTGTTTGTCTTCCTTAAGTGTTTTCCCCAAAGTCTGAAAGCCATTTCCCAAAGTTAGAGGGTCTTATACTTCTATGCATGGCTTGAATGTTTATTTCTATGTATTGATTAGCTTATAGTCACATTTTGCATGATTAATGGTTTGCCCTACCATGTTTATGTCTGCCATTAAACTAGTTATGCTTGAAATCCTTTGTCGTTCACAAACTTGATGTCCATTTACTCCATTTTTCCCAAAGTCCTTTCTACCTTGAAATCAAATCGGCCCTTCAACAACCTTGTATCGTCATCTAATAACTTTCTTGACCTTTTGACCCCATAGCCCAGTTAATCTAACATCTTGTTACCTATTTCATATCTTTTATCAGTTTCATCCCTCACAACTTAAAAAACCAAAACCAAAAAACATACTCCATAACTAGCCTAAAATCATAACATAATAAGCAAACACATAGATATCCCTTACACATATAGAGAGAGCCCTCTCTGAGTCCAGGAAGGCTAGGTCCTTGGGCTCCAAAGCTTGGTTTGATGTTACACTGTCATTTGGCTTCCCAATCGGCCAAATCACGGGACCCTAACATAATGGCGATCACGGTGGGACTCTGAGTATTAAACAAACTTAGATTCCCTAGACCTTAAGAGACCTTAAAAATACTATTTGATTGACTTATCCCACCGCTCCCTAACATAATGGCGATCACGGTGGGACTCTGAGTAATAAACAAACTTAGTTTCCCTAATCTTTAGAGCCTTAAGAATACTATCTGATTGACTTATCCCACCGCTCACTAACATAATGGCGATCACAGTGGGACCTTCCGAGTTAGTGACAATCTAAGTACTCCTTAGTAACTCCTGAAGTCTCAATCAAACTTAGAAAACTTAAGCGTTGTTTGAAGAGTAGAAGCTAGCTCTTTCACCATCTTAGCAAAATGATGATTCAGTTATAGGAAACTCTTCCAAACATCATAGGCACATAAAAACTCAGAAAAACCCCAAAAACTCCCTTAGATTGGTTTTTTTTAGTACTGGTGGTGGACCATACACATATACCTCAAAACAACTAAAAATCCACCTGGCGACTCCATTAGCCTCCAGTAGGCCTTACTACTTTATTAAACTCTAGAATAATATCTGGCTGACTTATCCCACCGCTCACTAACATAATGGCGATCACGGTGGGACCTTCTGAGTTAGTGACAATCTAAGTACTCCTTAGTAACTCTCGAAGTCTCATTCAAACTTAGAAAACTTAAGTGTTGTCCGAAGAGTAGAAAGTAGCTCCTTCACCATCCTAGAAAAATGATGAGTCAGTTATAGGAAACTCTTCCAAACCTTAGAAATACATAAAACTTAGAAAACCCGAAAAAACTCCCTTAGATTGGTTTTTGACAGTATTGGTGGTGGACCATACACATATACCTCAAAACAACTAAAAATCCACCTGGCGACTCCACTAGCCTCCAGTAGGCCTTACTATTTTACCGAACTCTAGGTTACCATCCGACCAACCTATCCCATCGCTCACTAACATAGCGGGAGATGGTGGGACACTGAGTACATGACAGTCTAGCAAACTCTTATAGACTCTTTAGTCCTTTAGATACTTAAACAAGCAAGCAGTCCATAAGATCATTTAGAGTAAACTCTTTCTGTTATCGCCACCCTAGCAAAGTGTCGGAACAAGTTTAGAATTCTTTAGACAAACCATAAGGCCGCACATAAAAAATAAAAATAAAAATAAAAATAAAAATAAAAAAACCCCAAAATATTCCCAGATTGGCTTTTCCCTAGTCACTGGTGGTGGACCATAGCTACATCTCTTCAAAAACAACCAAGTTCCACCTGGCGACTCCACTAGCCTCCAGTAGGCCTATTTCCCCACTAGTCCTTATAAAGTGTCCTAAGAATGCATTAAGTAATCCAAATCATGATGATGGAGGACAGCATGGTTCAATTCCTCCACCTGAGGACACAAAGGAGATATGCTCCGATGAGCAGAGAACATATCCCTGGTTCCCACACAAAATGCCTACAGATGTAAATTGGTTCACAAAACTACCTCTCTTTCGAAATGAAAATATTGACGACCCATTTTTACACCTCATCAAATTTCATATACATGTATGGAAGTTAAAGGTTGAATGGCATGAGGACTGCCTCATGAAAATGTTCATGGGTACACTAGAAGAAGAGGCAAGAGAATGGTATGAAAACCTAGAACCTCGCACCTTGTTTTCTTTGAATGATTTCCACAAAGTATTTTGTAAGCGCTATATAGGGCATTGTCCATCTCTATCATTGGCTGAAAATTGTTGTGATCACTCTGAAAACCTCATACAACACCTTATAAGCATTGAAGAAAACTTATGAAATTGGCATCCTGAGGATTTTTTAGAGGAGGTCCATAATTTTCTTCCCCAAGCTAACTATCAAGATGACCAAGAAGAGTTGATCCTAGATGAAACCCATCAAAAAATGAGAGAGGATCCACAAGAACTCTTTGAAAAGGTTGAAGCAAATAACAGTCCATCTGCCCTTCCCTGTAAAATACAAAAGGACATTAAGTTGATCTTGTCCTTATCAAAAAAGTTGATAAGTTTGATCAGGAAAATTACTGGAATTTTCTGATCAAACCTTACCATCAACATCAAATTCTTCAATCTCTTACAAATTCAGCAAAAAGATCTCAGTCAGTAATTTCAAATGTTATTTTCAAGGGACAGATTTGGTCACCGATATCACAGCCAGCTCAGCTTAAAGCAATGCTAGATATTTGTCAACTTCATGATCACGCTCAGAAAGAAAGGCAGGATTCGCAAAGTTAGGATTGTTAGTTCAAAGTTCCTAGATTATTGTTTAAGTTAAGTTTTTAGAGGAAGGTTGTTTGAAACCTCCTCTAAATTTTTGTAATAATTTAATTTTAGTTTGTAGCTAGTTTAGTATTTAAACCCTTCTCATGCATTTAGAGAAAGGTCCGGAATTTTATTGAGAACATTTGCAAAGAATTCTTAATTGTAAGTAAGTTTGTGAATGCCTTGATAAAGTAATGGAACACGGCCTTTTCAGTTATATATATCATTTTGTTGATCAATTTTGATGCACTTTTTTATTCTTTGAAAGACTTATTGATAGAGGAGTTGAATGTGGTATATTATCGCTGATCAGACGAAAAGAGCAGTACACATCTGGTACTATTATCATGTATGCTAAATCTGTTTTTTAATATTAGTGATGAATTCGGTTTTTATGAATTATATATGAAATCGATTGTTTTTATCTGAAATATGAATTGCACTATTGTACGATATAAAGATAGAAATTGGTTTGTTTTATATATGATCATCAGATATATGCGATATATTTCTCATTTTCTTTTGATTAAATATTTTTTCAAGAGAATCATCTTACAAAGAAATAACTCTATTAAATCTGTGATGATCTTCATCATCACAGATTGAATAGATATCATTTTAGATCACATTAAATTAGTATTATCTCGGGTTAGATTAAATTAAGCTTCAATTCAAAGTTTTGAATTTTAGAATTAATTTGTTTTAGTTTTTCAGTAATTCTTCATGTAAATCCTTTGAGAGAAACCCAACAGTCAAACAAAAAACCCAAATCTGGGAAATTGGTCCCATTATATCCAGTCGGAGCCACTATCCCAAATGGAAAAGGAGTTGTCTTAAGGTCCAGACTGGGTCGTTATCACCCTTGTTGTTGCCACAGATTTATGAGGCCTCAACACCACCCTAACAGTTCTAATCATGGACTGACACCTTGCACCAAATTTGAAAAGACAGACAGAAATACCCTTTTTCATAGTGTGGTTAGTTCATTTCCTCGTAGTTTCACTATGAAACTATTAGGCAGTTTTGTAGCAAAAACTGCCTTTTTAAAGTGTAACTTGCTATGAAAACAGGAAAAATTGGCTAAAGTGACCTTTTCGAATTCAAAAGCTTTGGAAATGAAATATGTCAACAAATGATGACTGATGGGACATGATATGACTTGAATGGGGGTGGGTTTGGACCTGAGGATAGGTTAATATGAAAAATTTAAATTTTTCCTTTACCAACTTGTGACAAATGAACTCTATGACCATACCTTTGAAAAATGAACTGTAAGACCATCTCAAATGATGTTTCACTTTTTCTGAGTGATAAAAGAACACACGAGCAAAATGAAATCACATGAACTAACAAGTGAAATAATCCACAAGTTAAGGTGACAGATTAACACATCAACACGCATCTAACAAGATACTTACAAATTCAAACGAAATAGTTCATAAGAATATCCGTAAGTTAAATAAAATATATTGTAAAAATAACAAGAATAGTCCTACTATATCCACAACATATGCATGTAAGTGTGTCGGCTCTGAGTTTTATTAAAAGTGATAGTTCCAATCATACATACAACATTTGATAAGCCACTTGATCCAAGAGTGGAACGTGAAGTCTACAACACCTACTCCTCTAAAGAAGTATACTCCCTCTACGCTTACGGAGTATACAAGGCTCACAAAAAACTTCCAATCACTTCCTAAGCCTAAGCCTAGCCAAAATATTGTCTCCCAAAAGCCTCTTACATGAGTTTTGAGGATATATTTATAACAAAGGGGGGTGACTCTTGGCATGCCTCATTTGTGACTCTTGGACTTCCCTCGTGACTCTTTAACTTCTTATCATTACATTACATATGAATCTTCACATTTCGATAAGGACACTTGGAATTTCACTTTAACATTAATTAAAAATAACATTACATTTTTCACTCACACCCATATAAGACAAAATAGGGTAGAGACAACTTGACAGCCTAACAAGACAAAATACTATGATATTGGATTTTGGGTGAACTCAAGTTGGGAAACATTGACTTGATGCTTCTCGGTCACATATTGATGCCAAGCTCGGTATTGTTTGAATGTCTCCCCAAACTGCGTGATAGTGTTAGGCTCGAGGCAAACTCTTGCCTCCATAGCATCCAGGTACAATGTCTTGGAAATTGTCTGAACTTCTTTCTCAATCAGGAGAAAAAAATGTTCTGATATGAACATGACCATCGATGTAGGTTTTCATGTTCTATCAATTCACCTCTAAGTCCTCCTAGGTGTCCATCTACTTCATCTTCTCCAAGTATTGATTGATCTCTTGCCTGACTTGTCGTTTTTGTTTAGTCTTTGTGAGTGTGCCAACTGATGGGATCTTGTAGGTTCTCACCATGAAATCCAAACTGTTATATATCTATACATATGAGGCTTCAATGTTTCCAATGAAAGAGGCAATTTGCTTTTTGTTCTGAATCAAAATCAGAGCTCTGGCTTTCTCTAGCTCTACCTGTGGATTCATCTTTTTGACCAAGGTAAGCGGCACCCCCTTGTATCACATTGCCCAATCATGCACGATAGTGATAGCAGCTTGAAAATTCCTAAGGATCTTGACAAAATATCTGCTATGTCATTTCAATTCATGTAAATAAATAATTGCTTTATGTATTGTCATAATCTCGTCATAAAGGTCATGCACAGTGTCTCCAAGTGTGGATACTTCAGCAAGTATCGTTGCTCTCATCTCCTCCAGGTAAACCTCTGTGGACGGTTCATTCTACACCATTGCATGGACTTGTTCATTCTCATTCTAGACATCCTGTAGATTCTCTCCAACTGTTTATTCTCAGCCAACAAAAACTGAGTGTTAGATCTTGTTGCACCTGTGAAGGCCAAGTTGGCTTCAACAATAACGCTTAGATTCTTGCTGGTGTGTCTACCAATATCACCCTTTCTCTTATAAATATAGGTGATGCATGATCATCTGGTAAGTGCTTTTTTCGCGCTTGTACAAACTTCTTCTAGAGTTCATCAAATGAAAGGTTGTACACATCCATTACTAGATCATCATCAAGGGGAACTATATCCCCTTCCATGCTCAGGTTTGGCTCTGCAGCTAGAGGTGGTGGAGTCTGAACAGTGGCCTGTGGTGTACTAGGCATCAGGTCCACATCTTCATCTTGTAGCTCTTGTCCCAAATCCATGTCTACAACTTCAATCAACTGCTCAATCTGTTGAGCAAGCTCGTGATCCTACATCTATTCGCTCACTCCCTCTGTTGATGGTTGATCTTGTACCTACTCTTCAACCTGTATGGGTGTCGTCTCTTTCACTGTGGCACCTTGCCTTCCTTCTTCTTCCTTCTTCTACTTCTCCTCTTATTCTCTCCTTCTTAGTTCTCATTCTTCCCTTAGATATTTTTCTACTTTCTGTTCTCTTAGCTCTGCTTCCTCCAATTTTTTCCTCTACCTTTTCCTATGTTATGCTCTTTGTATCCTCGGCCTCCTTTTTTATCCTATTTCCAAAGATCTAGTTCAAAAATAAGATCTTCTTGAATCTTTTAGATTTTCTCCTCCTCTGCAATGTCAGCGACCTTCCTCTTTCCCTTATCATGTACCAAGTTGTTGTCTTTTATTGTTGTTTCTTCTGGAACTACTGTCATCTATGGAATAGTCTGTGACTTCCCAGCTATATTGATCAGCTCGCGGGGTCTAGTGGATTTATATTAATTCTTCCATGGTTCCTCCTTCGACCACCGATATGCCCTGATGACCCAGTTGTAGTATATTCTTACATAGTGGTCCTTGCAAATTCCCCTCGAATCATACGAATTGAAGTCTTTTGTGCCAAACTCAAACTTCATTATGGATTTTGATTCGGTATCCGCAACTTTGAGATTATTAATCTCGTATAACCCGATATGCAAAGTAAGTGTGGGCCATTGTGCCTTCTTTGTCTTATGTAGTGTTGATGACAACCCTATGGCAAGATGGTAAGATACTTCTTTCATGAGAATTTTTTCAGTGGCATTGTTATCACTCTGCCAGATTCCCAAGGTTGAAGAAGGAACCCCAATAGAGGTAACCACAGACCAAGCTTTTAACTTGATAGCTAGCTCTATCAAGTTGGAGAGGGCTCTCTCCAAAAAGGTCACAGCCAGGAGGGTTGGAGAAATTAGGGTTTTTAGGCTAGATATTGAGTACAGGGGGTTGTTTTGATTTGATTTTGGTTGGGTTATCACTAGATGAAGAAATTAGGTCAAGGGAGATAAGTCAGGGAAAATGAAATAGGGTTGCAGGGATCAATGTGGCAAGGTAGGCATAAGGATTATCACTTAAAGATGATTGTAATGGAATGTTTTTGAGATTGAAGAGAAATATAAGAAGAGCATGGGAGATGTATTCTTCCTAGAGAGATGAAAATGGACAAACTATGATCAATTCCCCAAAACAGAGCATGAGAAAGCATGTATTCTAAATATCAAACTTGAAAGAGATCATATCATAGATATGAAGTGAACATGAATATAATACATTCTAACATATGAAACTAAAGAAAATATAATGATAAGCATCAATACCACAAGTATCCCATAAAATAGCAGCAACTCCTCTTTATTAGCTGGCCAAACTGAGTACAATAGTTCCTTGATCAATTAGCAAACATACAAACTGATTCCAACCCTTTCTAAGAGTCAAGTGATGGACTAAATGTTGGAAATGTTGGCATTGATGGCAAAGGTAAAGACAGGAGCATCACCTAAACTATCCATAAGGCAAAGTAGAAGACAGGGAACAGAGGCAGCAAAAAGAGAAGTAAGGAACAACATCAGTCAAGGAGCAGAGGATAGCAAAGAAGCAGAGAGCTATTCAAGGTGCAGAGTAGTAAGGACAAAATGAGGGCCATTGGATTTTGAAAAAGGGGCAAAGTTAAGAGAATAAGATAATTGGGAGTATAAATGGCTCCTATGTGCAATTGATTGTGCATGGATGATTGTGAGTCTATCAGGGTTTATAAACAGAGTTGAATAAACCCTGTGGCAAAGGAGAAGTACTTGAACCAGCAATAAGGCAATGGAGGCAGAAAAGACAGAGACAGACAAAGGAGGCAGCAAAGAAGCGAACAAAGGAAGCAAAGGAGACAGGCGGAAGAAGACTGTCGAAATGTAACAGTCAAACAGCAGAGCGGAAGCTAAGGCAGAGGCAAAGGCAGCGAATAAAGAGGCAGAGCCATTATCAGAGGCAGAGGCAGAGGCAGAGCCGTTATCACAGCAGAGTCAGAGCCATTTTTTATGGAATGGAACCATGTGCAAACCTACATAATATTCCGAGAATCATTACCCAGCCAAAGGATACATAAACTCATATTCTGGGAATCTTAAACCCAAGCGGCAAAGCATATATATATATAAATAAATTTCGAGAATCGCTTACCCCGCTGGAGGATACTCTAAAGCTGAAACATAAAACTTATATATATATATATATATATATGCAGCGCCTTATATATAAGTTTCATATTATTGAGCCCGAAATCAAAAAGAATCAAAGAACCAAAGGTATCAAAGCCTTATATGGTGGGACCCTTTCCCAATCGCATCAGAAAATTGACAATGGAACAGGTTAACAACAGGTTGCGATTGCGATGAAGCCCAGACCCGATGGGCATATAAACTACAATTCATATATACTTGAGTTCCGGTGAACAGTGACTGATCACATCGAAAAAGGGTGGAGTATCGGAACATGCAACTGGGAGTTGCGATTGCGATCAATCGCAATCGGAAGCAGTCGAAGGATAATACACTAATCGCATCGGAGAAAAACTGTGCAACGGAACATATAAACAAAGAGTTGCGATTGCGATTGGCAAAGCCGGACGCGATAGTCATATAAATTCCGCCATATAAAACATGGTCGGGTCCGCACATATCAAATGTCAATCGGGCAAAATAAAATTGCGATCTCCGATTGGGATCGGACCCAAGACCAACCAAAAACTGTGGCACATAATCTAGATCGGGTCCTCCTTTTGGTAGTGCAATCGGGGCATAAGCAAAAGTCCTCCCGATTGCGTTGTTGCGATTGTATTGAAATGTACCGCGTGGTCTGTGGACCCACGGGCCTCGACTTAAGGTGGAGGGCGATTGTTAATATAAAATGATTGCGATGTGTGCAATTGCATCGGGCCATAAAACAAAGGCTGTGGTGTATGTATGTTCCGCTTGCGGAACTCACCACATCAACAAGACACTTGTTGTGTGAAAAGCGTTGGAATTTTCCCAAAGTTGAAGTCAGCAGTTACATATATATATATATATATATATATTGCTGATATAAAAAGCACAGTTACAAATGTATGGCATATGGCCGTTACCCTGCGACAGTGAATAAGGAAACAAACAGAGCCGAAAGGAACAAAGACACAGTCAAAGAAAAGACAAATGCGCAGCTAGCCAAGAGGTTGAATGAGTGAGCTGGAGTTCTCATTGTAATTGAATGTAAATAATTTTAATTTATATTGTTGTGATGCATTGGCAAGTCTCTAGAAGAGAGCAAATATCCCACTGTAATGATAAATTGGTACCTACAGTTATGTTTTCTGAATGAGCAGATAAAAGAGATGAGAAGGCAGAAGGCAAAGAGACATGGCTGTCCATTTCGAATTCCCAATAGAATACAAACAGCCATGAAGCTATTTTGTATAAAACAGGGTAATATCCAAGGGGAGAAGGTTGACGAAAACAGAGTGAGAGAAGAAGAGAGTGTGCAGCAGAATTGAAGAGAGTTGAAGAAAATAAGAAAGTTGCAAGAGGTGAGAGAGAGTGAGCATAGAGAATGTTGAGTATGGAATTGAGGCAGAGAAGAGAAGAAGGAGGAGGAGCAGAACAAGATGTTGTGAAAAGTTAAAGAATGCAGAAATGAAGCAGTGAGGCAGAGAAGAAGGAGGAGCTAATAGTGAATCTGAGAAGATGCAGAAATGATATAAGGCAGATATGAAGACTGATGCATAGCAGTGAAGATGATACAGAACAAACCTGATATCCATGGTAAATTAGCAAGTGTTTTCATTTTGAAAGAGTAAGGAAGTTGGAGCTTCCCTATCAAGTTGTAGCTTGATAGATGTCAGTTGTAGCTGACTGAGGTTGGAGCCTCCTGTAGGTTGGTGCCTGCAGAAAATAGATGGGAGTTGGTGCTTCCACATCAATTTGTAGCTTGATAAAATGTCAGTTGTATCTGACTGAGGTTGGAGCCTCCTATAGGTTGGTGCCTGCAGAAAATTGATGGGAGTTGGAGCTTCCTTGCAAGTTGTAGCTTGCAGAATTGAGGTAGGAGCCTCCTGTAGGTTGGTGCCTACAGAAAATAAATGGTGAGAGGGAGTTGGAGCTTGCCTTTGCATCACAACAATAATAAGATGTGGTTTTCTCCCTTTATGGGTTTCCACTTATATCTGGTGTCTCTGTGTATGATGTCTATGTGTTGATGTGGTTTATCTAATCTGCTTAATACATGTTGCTTACATATTAAGACTGTTGTTACATTAACAAATCTGCTTGATACTTGCTGCTCACAAATTAAGATTGCTCACATATTAAGTTGATCATGAAATGAAGGTGTAAATAAGTTTTAAGGGAAAAGTTTTAAAAGTCCATGTATGTGTTAAACTGATTCACCCCCCCCCCCCCCCTCCAGTTTAACTAAGGGTTCAACACTAAATAGACATCAAAACAAGATTCACTCATCCTCAGGGGTCGAATCCATGAGGTGAGGAAGAGATCCACAAAATACTGAACTGCAAACTGAATTGTAGGATGGTCCAAGTGACTCACTCCTCATTACATTCAACTGATTCATTATGACTCAATAATGACTTTTACCCGATGAATCTACCCTTGGTAACTAATCTCAAACATAATTAAATTTACCATCATTAATTACATGAGTAGAAACATAATTTATTGAATAAAAGTCAAAAATTTTAGATAAACTTGGAAAAAATCAGCAAATCTGTCATTTGTGCCCTCCATTGTGCATTTGCGCCCTCTTAGTGTCATTTGCACCCTCTATGTTCAGGGCCACTTTTGGCTTACCTACAGGTGTCCAAATCATGCCCAAGATGGCTTGTTGGTAAGCCTTGCATGTCCTCTTTCTGAATATCCCTTAAGTTCTAAAAATGGAGGTCATTTTCCCCTTCAAAAAGTCATTCTCCCAAGACTGGTATTTGCGCGCCTAGGTCAAAAAAGGGGCAGAAAGGTGATTTTTTTATGGTTTTTTGAGATTTTCACCCATCAAAACTACAAATCAAGGCTGGAAACATGGTTTTATGAGATTCATGGGTCATTATGAATCCAATGATGCCTTTATTCTCCTCAAAAAGTGTCCCAATTATTTGCGTAGCGCCTAGGCCGTTGCGCAAATGCCCAATTTTCTGCTAAAAGTTTGTTTCAAAAAACACAGAGATTTCCAGATTTTGACAAAAAGTTAGAAAATGCCTCAAAATTATTGGAATGGCTGACGATGATGTTTCTAATCTAGGAGGGAAGCCTCAGCAAGGATTTCCAACTTCTTTTTCTCCTTCATGGTCAAATCTTCAATTTTGACATTGGATCTTTTGAGCTTTGCCAATGCAATTTTCTCCTTCTGTGCCTGATGTTTGACTTTCCTCCTCAACAATTTATTCTCCTTATTTTCCTTTGATATCAGCTTCTCCAAGTGTTGATTGGATCTATCAAGCCATGGATCCCTGTCCTTATTGATCTCTATAGCAAGCTTCGCATTTAGGGTTAGCTGGTCAGCGAGCTCAGCTTCCCTTTGTCTCTCAAGAGCTAGAGCTCTTTTTAGCCCTCTAGTTCTAGGTCTCTGTCTTTGTACCTATTCTTCTTCATCATCAATTAATCCATGCTTCTTCAGTGTTTCATCTAGCATGGCTTTGGCCTTTCCTACCTCCCTTTGAGCAGTGTAATACTTAACCTCATCAATGACATGTTTAGTTTTCAATTTCTCATTCTCTTGCTCAAGAAATTTTATGACATATATGGCTTTGTCAAGATTAGTTTGAAGCTCCTTAATCTTGACATATTTTGCTTTGATAGCAGCATTTGTTATTTTTTTATCTTCATCCTCATCTAGGTCAACCAGCTGAAATTCTTGCTTTGTTTCATGAGTGTCCTCCTCATCATGAATGACTAGCTCAATGACCTTCTCTTTACCTGTGTCCACCTGCTATGTTGATGTAGAAAGCACGGCCCCTTCCACTCCAAGTGAAGAAAAAACATGCCTATAGCCTCTCTGATAGGTTTTTGGCAATGGCTCAACCTCAACCATACTAGTCCACTTAGGCTCAATGTCCTCAATCTTGTTAGGTGACCCAAAATCATGATGAGATGGAGGTGAAGGATCATGATGAGATGGAGATGGAGGAGGTGAAGGGGACTGATATGATGATGATGAGTGTGCCATGGGCTAAGATTATGAAGGGACATTTTGTGCATGCTGAGTAGATGGCTCAATGAAAATATCATTGGCTATGAAGGTGCTCCATGCAATGTTTAGTTGATTGAGATGGTGGAGGACTATGATTTTTATGAGGGAATGATGGAATAGGCTTCTCATTTTCTGTTCATATTCCTTCTTCTGGGCAATGTATGTCATCTTATCTATACTCTGGAAAAGATAATAAGGCATGTTAAGCATCCTTACCGTAATGAAATGCATTAGGAGTTGAATGTGATAGGAATAGAGCCTTGAAAATTTTCCTTCACGGGAACATATTTCATGATTATCTTCATCATTGGTGCATATCTGTCCAAAAGGTGTGAAAAGGGGAAGACCCTATTTGTTTGATTTTGGTGTCCTGGTTTTAGGAAGAATTCAAAATCCTTTTTATTCAACCTACCTTTCTTGAACCACTTCTCCCCAACATTTGGAATCACTGTAGCATCTGAAATGGCAGGAGTGGATAAGGTAAAAGTGACCCCAGCTAATTTGACTTGGTTTTCATGGAGTCTAGATATGAAAAGTCTAGTTAGCATGGGGTGGTGTTTAACCCTCTGAATTTTCTCACAAAAATCATAACATCCAACATGTTTGAAGCATGTGACAGTCAATGGAGAAGCTAAGAGTTCCTTAGTGTTCGCAAGTTCAAGTCTGAGCACTCTTCCTCCTTTATGTGGCCTCCTTATCTCTATTTCCTCTCCTTCACTGAATGATGTGTTTTCTTCTTCTGTTGCCATGGTGTTTTTGTTAAAACCCTAGGGATTAGGAAATGGAAATGGGAAAGGAAAAATGATGGAGATGTTTGATAGGGATATGTGAAATGGAGAGGGGATAGGGAGTAATGATATGGTAGATTTGGGGTAGGGATTTAGGAATTGGGAGCCTAGGTAAATGTAACACCTAGGTCTTAGGGTTTAGGGAGAAAATTATAGGAAAAGGGAGTTTTTCATATGAGGGGTTTGGGAATGGTTTTTTATAACTGTGGGAAGTATGCAAAGGGTAAGGGAGTTAATTTCAAGATGTTTCACAAGTGTAATGGGATACTAGGGTTTTTCTTCAAATTAAACACCAAATTACAACTTCAATTTGCAAAACTCCAACACATAAACTTAAGAAGATGATTTTTCATGGCATGTGCCTCTTACAGGTTTGCTGGAGGTCAATTACTGAGTTGTTGGAGCTTTGAAGGAAATTCTTGATCACTTTGACACTTTGTAGAGCTTGTTGGTGATATGTGCCATGAACAATGCAATTGCACCCTTGACAGGCTATTTGCGCCCTTCTCTGCGTATTTTCACCATCAACTACGTATTTGTGCCCTCCTGAACGTATTTGCGCCCTCCTGAACGTATTTGCGCCCTCGCCCTCGTCTCATCGTTTGTGCCCTGCCTTCAGGATTTGCACCCTAAACTCAGCTTCTTTTGCCAATTTTGCTCAGAAATTCAAGAATTTGATCTCTTAGAGTGCAGGCTTGATATTTGGAGGAGGAAAATGATTTTGAATTGATGTCTATTAGTCATAAATAGCTAAGTGAATTTGAATTTTAACTTAAAAACCCACTTTTCTAATGTCTTTTTTCACTTCTTTGAAAACTTTTGTTGATTACCCTTTCATTTGATTTTTCTTTCTTGCAATATGTCGTTGCTAGAGTTTGGAATTTTTCTTTTAGTTTGGCATAATTGATTTGATTTTGCAGCTAGGGACAGAACTTATTATATTATGAGCATAAAATAACAAATAAAATTAAAAATAAACTACATTTATGTTTTCATATCAAAATTAAAATTTTGATATAAAAATCATAAAAATCAAAATTACAAATTTAAAAATATGATATTTACATGTTGATAAACCTCTGAAGATGATAATGAAATTTTTATTGAGTCACTCTCACATCCTTTGCTGGCCTTTTTGGGATGAAATGGTGCATTTTTGGACCTTGAACATTGAAACCTAATGACCTAATGGGACCTTGAATAACCTGATTTAATGGTTGACTTTCACTGACATAAAACATAGTGAAATGAGGTTTTCAAAAGTGTTTTTATGCTCAGCAAGACAAGAAGGTGGGCCAGCAAGAGAGAATTTTTAAGGGAGAGTGAGATGTTATGACTTGGACTACCATTAGTGAAACAATTTTTAGCATGACCCAATGGAATGGTATAAAAAATTCATAGTGGGACACCTAAAATGAGAATGAGAAGAGTGATTTTGATCACTAATGGTAGTATGAAAATACTGACACTAACATTGGCCTTATTGGGGATGATAGCTCCTTGGAGGTTTCAAGAACCACGGACATCTGAATTTTGCAGATCATTGCCTCTTCCATTGGGCAAATACAGTCCAAAAACTCAAACTGAAATGCATGAATAAACACTGACAACTTAATGACACAAACTGACTTTGAAACTAACTGAAATTGTCTCAACCAATGACTCAAAACTTAACTTACTTTCCTGGAAAATGAATCTTGAAAATGGTAGAAACTCAATGAAGCTCCATGGCCTTCACTTCGGGCTCCGAACTCCAATGCTTTTCCACTTCACACTTGCAGGAATATCAAATTGATATATACAATGACGATGAGAAAATATTCATAATTTCATATCAAAAAAAGATAGTGCTTCAAGAGCCTACCATTAACTGGCCTTCCGAAACAACTTTTCCCATCCATTTCTTCCAAAAGATATGCATTTTGTCCATGACAAGTTGCAATATTAAAAGGACATTTCCATAAATTATCGAACTTACCATGCTTACCCTTGTCTTCATTCCTAGCATCCCAGCGAAGTACTACATCATCAATCTTGAAATCATCTTGCTTGGTTTTTCTGTCATAGATTTTCTTGATCTTATCATGGAGCTTGGAAGTGTTCTGAAACACTTCTTATCTTGTTTGTTTTTGGTGAATAATTTGGTTTATCCCGTGCTGAATGTCATTTTATTCACTTCTAGCTTCTTGTAAAGGCTTCATGACTGGGACAACCAATAAAGAAGGGAAAACCATGTCTACACCGTAAACTACCTGAAATGGAGACATGCCAATGGATTTCTTGTTGCTTACCCGATCTGCCCATAGTGCATTGATTAGCTTCTCTAATTCTTCTTGTTTGCCTCCAACATATTTTTGATTATGCTGATCAAAGACTTGTTGGAGGACTCCGCCAATCCGTTTCCATGTGGATAATATGTTGTAGAATGACCCAATTTAATGTTATGCCTATCACATAATTTTGTCATCTTCTTTGATTTGAAATTTGTTGTGTTATCCGTGATGATTTTTCGAGGACAACCAAACCGGGACAAGATGTTCGCTTCTAAAAACTGAATTATAATTGATTTTGTAGCTTGCTTCGTTGGGATCGCTTCGATCCACTTTGTGAAATAATCTGTGTCGGTAAGTATCCATCTGTGTTGAGTAGATGAGGGTGGATGTATCTCGCCAATAAAATCTAAGACCCATTGCTGGAAAGGAGCTTCAACTGAAATGGGTTGTAATGGTAAAGGAAGAAGCTTACGTTTACCTTAGAAAATTTGGCATTCATGGCGGCTCATGACCGTATTGTATAAATCTGCAAATAATGTCGCCCAATAGTAACCCGCTCTCAGTACTTCTTTGGCTGTGGTATTCCAGTACAAATGACCTCTGCAATCTCGTTTTTGGAAATCCTTCATCACCTCTTTGGACTCATATTCAAAAAATCAATTGAGTAACACTCCTCTAGGATCCTTCCAGTAGAATGCACTATCTAGTATGCAATATTTTGAAGCCTTAAGCTTCAAGGACCTGCTCTTACTCTTTGACATGCCTAGAGGAGGGTTCAAATGTTTTAAATCATAAATGATATCAGCATACCATGGAGATGATGAAAAGAGATCTGATACCTGAACAAGACTTACACCTTCTTCGTCATCGAACAGTGTTGATATGAGATTGATGTAAAGTGCATGTAGATTAGACTCAGCCATGAGCTTGGCTAAGCCTTGCCCTTTGATAAGCTTGGTCGGCTTGACCTAAAGGTCATAATCTAAGAGCGTTGCTATCCACCTACCTCTTCTTCCTTCTGGATCTGTTTGCATGAGTACTTCTTTAACCGCTGCATTTGGAACATGCCAAAATATGTGAGTGCGAAATATAAACACGAAAGTCCTTGAGTGCTTTAACCTCACTGGAAACAAATTGGAGATCCAATCTAAAAATATGACTAGAACAATAATACCTGCCTTATAGAGCTTGTTTACCTCCTTCTCAATGGATGGCAACAACTTTGGGTTTATTCTCCTAGTCTCGCTTTATCAGGATAGTGTGTGGAATGATATCTTTATTGTACCTTTAGATCTGAGTAATCCAAAGAAAACATGTCAGAAAACTCAGTAAAAAAATCAACATATTTAGGTTTTACCTCTGGAGGAAAAGACTTTGAAAGCTTGATGAACTTTGGTTGCTCTGTTGTTCCAATATTAACATCTTCTATGCTTTTTTATGTGGGGACCAAAGTAGGTTTTCTCACCACGTCATCTGGATCAAATAACTTTTCCAAAGGTATGAGACCTTTTGGAATGTTATTGTCCTTGAGCTGAAGTATGTCAATCTGATATGCCTCAATGAATTGGTCATCCTTGTCGTACACTTCTTCCATAGAAAAGTTTTCAAACTCACCTTCACTTTGAAAGAAATTGTTCACTTGTTTATCGTCCCAGAAAACTTGCCAAAATTTCAAATTATCTGGAATGGTGGGTCTGTGCTTTATATGAATCTAAAAATTTTTATTTGAAAACATTGTAGATTTGAAGTTACTTGCAACATTGGCTAATGAATCAGCCATCAAGTTTTGAAATCTTGGCACTACTTTAATTGTATATTCTGAAAACATTCTCAAAATTTCAAGTGTTGCATTCCTATATTGCCTCATCCTCGGGTGATTAGCATGATACTCACCTTTGATTTGTTTAATTACCAGATTTGAATCACCATATACTGCAATTATTCTAGCTCCGAATTTTTCAAAATTTTCAGACCAGTAATGAGCGCTTCATATTCAGCATCATTATTCGTACAATCGAATGCTATTTTTTAGGAACACAACCTAACATTATTTGCGACCTTATTTTTCTGTTGAAATGGGTTGCAGATCCATAAACCAATGTTAGTCCCATATTTTCCAACGAAACCATCAAAGTATATGCTCCAAATACCATCCTCTTCTTCAAGGTGTTGAAACTCTTGACTCTGATTTGACACAATTTTCTGATCTGATTCTTTATGTTGTTCTGAACTTTCATTTGCCTTCTCTGATGGTTGTTCGGATATAGTAGGCAGATTCTCTTTCTCTTTTTCTAACATTGTTCTTATGCAATATGAAACTTTAGGAACATCCTCTATTTCTACTAATTAACAATCTACATCATTTAATCTGGAATCATTATACAATATGAAGGATTCTAAGTCTGTATGTACAGCATTTATAGGATGATTATTTGGCCTTTCCTTGTTTGTGATCATGTATTTAATTTTAGTCTCACAGCGTAATTTTCTCATTTGACGAAAGACAGGAATGCTAGCATAGGAAAAGCCCAACTACAGTGTCCCTCTCATTTATCCCCCCAGGATCTTGATAACAGGATACCGAAACGTGGTGGAATATCAGCAACTACCACGTCCATAAGGACAATTTTGGCCGGGATTTTTTCTAGGGAGACAACTGTATCTTTGATTAGACCCAAACAACGGACATGACCAAAATCGAAAGAATACAAATCACAATATGGACGGGTTATGTCAAGGCCAAGTTTCTCGATGATGGCTTTTGGCATGAGGTTGTGTGAAGCCCCGGAGTCTAACATAGTGATATGAAGGATGAATTGGTGAACTTTAAGACTCAAGTAAAATGGTGGGACCTCACTATCTTCAAAATGAACATAGATTGCGAGACCAAATATTAACTCAGGCTGATCATCCTCTATATTAACCATGTCAGATAAAGGGTCAACTTTCAAGGTTTTTACTACATGGGATTTGTATTTATCAACTTTGACCAATTCAGTAAGTGGAATAGACACCTTTAACTTAGAAATTTCTGACTCTAAATTAAAAGGTATAGTTTCGTCTACCTCTTTTATGATGATATCCCTTTTCTCAACATGATCTCTCGGTGCAGCTTCTTTTCTCTGAATATCTCTTTCTTTGATAGGTGCACTTGTAGAAGGTTGATTGCCTTTGTTCTGATTCGGAGCTATAATCTCTTTACCCTTACTTTGATTGGCTTGATAAACTTACTTTTATGGTACTTCTTTCTGCTGAATTGTTTTCTTCGGAGGTGGATTCATTAGAATATCTTGGCTCCTCAAGGAGTAATGCCTTTGTTGGGAACTTAATGCATTCAGTTATCCTCTTTTATAGTCATAATATTCTACTTCTAACTCATGATCATTTGCCATTATGTAGTTTGTATCTTTCAGTAAAAATTTTTCTTCTACATACTCTTCACCTTCAGTCAGAAAGATGGGTTGGCCATCGGCTGTGAAAAGAAGGTTCTCTTCTACTGTTGGTTTATTCCTCTTCAGCACTCTGAGCACATTTCTGTTGAAGTGTTGTTCTAATTGGTTGTTGTTGCTATGTTTTGGGAGCTCTTTGCTCTCTTTGCTTTATCTGGGACTGAGGTTGTTGCTGTTGGCCTCGAAAGTTCGGATTTCTTATTTGTGGCTCCATCTGTCTATCTGAAATTGACATCTTATCGACCATTATTTCCATGGTTATAAGCAAAGCATCAAATTTAGTATCGGATGAAGTGGAAGGTTCCTCTTTAATAGTCACTTTGCGTTCAGTTTTGAATTTGGACTTTTTAATCAAATGGTTGGCCTCAACACTCACTAAATTTTTTATCATCTCTTATAGAGTAGTGGGATTTATTTCTCTCAATGAGTAGGACATATCTGGGTTGAAAGCATCAAGATAACGCAAAAGGGCCAAACCGGGAGGTGGTTTCATTTAATTTGGGATGGATTTATAGATTATGTTATCACAAAATTGCACCTGATTGGCTGCTGATTAGACAACTCTATGTAACTGTTTCAAACCAGGTTTTGACTGAAGCTTAGCCTCTTCAGTCTGAGAGGGCTCTCTCAAAGGGCTTTATGATATTAGATAATGATAGGACTATATGGATAACTCTATTTGGAAAGTAACTCGATTTTTATGTATGTAGGTTGAAAAGAATGCAGTCTTGTAACCATTGGGCTTATGGAGTCAACAAATTAGTAGATTAAGTGGCAAGGTTTCTTGACATGGAAGCTGAGGCAGATAGGGGTATTTAACAAAGGAAATTCACTCATAAAATATAGGAAAACACAGTCATCTCATTACTAAAGGAATTCATAGCATAGAGTTATGAATTCTAATTAATAGCAATGAAATCTATTGCTAGTGGTTCAAAGGCAATTCACTCATAAAACATAGGAAAACACAGTCATTTCATTACTAAAGGAAGTCAGAGCATAAAGTTATGAATTCTGAGTAATAGAAATGAAATCTACTGCAAGTGGTAAAACATAAGATGTAGATCAATAAAACATTAAAAACCCCATGAGAATCTCCGGTCTGTCAAGAAGAAACCCACTCTGTATTACTTATATGAGTCAAAATACATAAACCAACAGTTTGCTGCAAAAAGTCTCCAAACCCTTTTCAAATTCAAATATCTGCCCTTTAATAGGCTTGTTACATCAGATATGATCTGCCTCTTGGCTAGATTCATCGAACTTTTCCTAATGACACCTTGCATAACAAGAAAACATCTACTTTAATGATAAAATGACAGTTATTCTATTAAACAGTCATTTTCATAATAGGACTCAAACAACTAGTTATTACATCAACGACCTTATCTCTTGAAACAATTATACATCTGAAAACTAATGATTCACATGTTTGAATGAGCTATTATGGAGCTCATCGCTACTCGACATCTTGATTACCCTCCTCCAAATCTGAAAACAAGCCCTATTTTTAAGGAAAATAGGTCCTTATCTTCAACGAATGGTTTGGCTAATGAGTTGTCTTCATCTCATGGTCTTCAAGTCTTGGATGACTGCTAGAAAAGTCCTTTAACACTTTGAAAGTATCCACCTGCCCAAAAATACCCAAAAACCTGCTCATAAACCTTCAAAACAGCACGCTACGAAAGTATGACAGTTTTGTAGCGTAATTTTGTAGCATACAGAAAATGCCCTTTGCCATCAACTTTTTTTATTCTTTGCTTCTGCATTGTGTTCATTATGCCTTTACACATCCTCCATATCATTTAATACCCTTAAAAGTTACCAAAAGTGTTTTTTCAAGCAAAAATAAAGCTACAGGTGGTTTCGTAGCGTTTTCCTAGCATCAAGCCTAGGAAACGCTACGAAACTGCTAAAAACTATGTAAATTCGAGATTTCTGTCTAACTTCAAAAATATGCCTTCTAGCTGTAAAAAAAGTGTTTCCAACATGCCATTGACCTTTCAAAACATAAACCAACTCAAACTATGAGTCTTGAGGTGTTTCTTCCTTATTGATGATGAATTGAGCTATTGGCTCATCAACTACTGTCATTTTTAGGCCTTTCTTCTCCATCTCCTCAAGGATTAGTTCTAGTTGTTCTTGGAGGTATTTTAACCTAATATTAAACATTACATGAACCCCTCTACATGTTATGGACCTCATAAAACTAATGAGGAACACAATCCATCTCACCTTTCATATTTAAAACCACTTTGCAGATTTTTCCTGTTTTTTCTGAAAAATAGGTCTTAGAATAGAGCTTATATCTCTGAATACATGATGTATTTTGCAAAAATGGAGGAGTTTTTTGTCAATAAGAATTTTATGAAGAAAACCCTCTCTCTCTCTTTTTTGAAAACCATCTCCAGTTTTCCAGAACCTGCATTTGAAAAACATGTGTAAAACAGGAAAACTATGTTTTCTGAAAATAGGGCTCAAAGAAATCCTTGTATCTCCCAACTGATAGCACCTATGAGAAAAGTGAGAGAATTTATTTTTCCTTGTCTTGTACTTGAAAATAACCTCTCTTATTATTTCCAAATTCATCACTGTTCATCCATAATATTCTCTTTAAACTTCCTGCTCAAACAGTCCAAAAACACAGCAATTTCCTTGTTAGCTCCAACAGAAATTAAAACAACTTGAACTGATGTATGCTTCAACAAAGCTAAGGTCCTCCATGAATAGATTAAGGTCCATGAGCTTCTATCTTATCCACAGAGCCTCCTTTGTGTTCTTTCTTGTACATGACCATCTCCTTTTATAACCAAGCTGCCCTCTTAAAAGGTGACACTTGTAAAGCCAAATTGGACAGCAAGTTGCTTGATGTGATGAAGCGGCTCTCAAAAAGTGACAATGAGATGTTTCACATGTAAGAATGAATGTTGAGTGACAAATAGAAGCTTAGGATAAGGTTTTTTGTCTTAAATGGCAGCTCATTCTTAAATCATGACACACACATGCCAAAAGTGTAATGATGACCTCATACATGGTTATGTACCTTTGAATTAACCATAAAAGAATTGACTAACCTCCACCCTATCTCTTCTAGTCTTGAACTGACACCTAGCAGCTGTTTTGACAAGACAGGCAGGAATCCGTACTTTTGTAGCATGCTTAGTGTAATTCTGGGCATTTTCGCTACGAAAGTATTAGCAATTTCGTAGCAAAAAGTGCATTTTCTCTGTGTATTTCGCTAAGAAAGTCTGGATTCTTGGCTAAAACGACTTTTTCGGTGTTATAAACTTGGGAAATGAAAAATGTCAGAAAATAATGACTGATGTGACATGGAAGGATTTTAATGAGGGTGAGTTTAGACCTTAGGATCGGCTAAATAAGAAAAATTAAAAATTTTCCTTGAGCAAGTAATGAAAAATGAATTCTATGACCCTACCTTTGACACATGAACCTATAAGACTTTGTCAAGTGATGTTTCAAAAATTATGAGTGATAAAATATTCTGAGATATCGAGCATTATAATCAGGAACAGATTCATTAGGATTGCATTTCAGGGAGTCATACTCAGCAAGGATTTGTAAAGGGTTTTTCTTCTCATCCCACCTGGCTAAGAAAGAATCAGTAAGTTCAATGAGAGACCTAATATAATTAGGTGCTAGGGCACAGAACCAAACTTTAACTTCACTAGAAAAAATTTGTAAGATGATTCGCATCTTGGCACCATCTACATCTAACTCCTCAAGATCTATGAATGTTGTGATTTTGGCCATGTGCTGATGAGAAGTGATTTCAGAGTTTTCATCAGAGAGAGGAATTCTTTGTCCATATCCTTGAGGTAGATCAGCAAGATTACCAAGGAGAACTAAAGGTCCAAAATGAGCCATAGTTCATGATGAATATGGACGAGGGGGAGGAACGAGGGATGGATTGGTTTGCGGAGGTATTTGAGGGGGGGAATTGAGATGATGATGGGATGGATGATGAAATAGTAACTGTTTGGGGAACTTCGGGGATATGAATGGTTTCTTGTTGGTATTGAATAAGGGCTTTTTCAGCAGTGTAACTTAGGGTATTGGCTAACTTTTCTATCTTGTAATATTGTCTCCAGATTTTAACATCAGTCTCATTTGCAGCTTCAACTAATGATGGATTTAACTCTTATCTCCAAGGTTCAGGGACTACTATATTCAAATCAGTCTCGGATTTGGTTCTAAACAGTGACAACTCAAACTTGGTATAAAATACTAAATTTTGTATGGCTACCAAATCAGAAGGTAATGAGAAAGATCTTACCAAATTTTGAGTATATTTTGAAGAACTTGAAGTTGGCTGAGATCTTTGCCTCCTTAGGATTCTTTCAGGATCTTCGACGGGAGAAAATGGATCTAGATCAGGATTGTACCTGGTATACTTTCTTCAAGAAGCCAGATCTGCTTTTGAGGAACTGCAATTATGAAATCAACTTTATGAAACTCGATCCCATCATCCAATGGATCAGTTTCCAATAGATATTTTTCGTACACCCAGGGAAAAGTTTTTCTTTTCATTCCCCTGCAATGGCGCCAGAATGTTAGCACTCCGCCAGATTCCTAAGGCTAAAGAAGGAATCCCAATAGAGGTAACCACATACCAAGCTTTTGACTTGTTAGCTATCCCTACCAAGTCGAAGAGGGCTCTCTCCACAAAATCATAGCCAAGAGGGCTGGATGAATTAGGGTTTTTAGGCTAGATATGAGTACAAGGGTTTGTTTGTTTGAAAGTATGGTGCTGGATCAGAGAAGGAGATATTACAACTAGGTTTAAGATAACAGAGGCTTATAGCACAACCAAAAATAGGATCAAGGTAGGTATGCATAAGAGGTATTTTGGAGTTTTAGTTTTTTGATGGTATAGGATGAAATTGCAGGAAATCAAAATGAGCACAAGAGGTGAATTCATTTTGATAGAAGAATGGGACAAATACATGAGAATCTCTTTTAAAACAGAGCATGTATTCATGAATTATGTTTACAATCTGGAGTATTATTACTAGAGAGCAAGTATAATGATAAAATGTCTAAGTATTAACACAAAGAAAAAACATTACCAAATTTACACACCACATGAATTCCTAAAATATGGCTGCAAACTGTTCCTCTGTTCCTCTATTTTAAATTAATGAAAACAATCTTTGAAAGATGATGTATTTTCATCTGTTGGTTTGGATGTTTCAACATTATAATACCTCAATCTTGGCCTCTTATTGTTCGTCATAATTATTGAACTTGATTAATATTATGAAACTAAACTATAGTATCCATGAGTGGTGATGGAAATATTCTTGCATGTGAATGTATAACTTTTGATTTACACTTATTCCATCCATTGATGTCCCAGACGCAGAGCTGTGCACCAGCACTATAGGATACCAAAATGTTTAAATATATGGAAAACTCCAAGCCAGTTATTCTTGTCTAGTGCCCTTTAATTTTCTTGTTTAACTTTCTAAGTTGAGTATTGAAAATTTGAATTGTCTAACATTCCAATCTAATGGCAATGATGTTTTTATCCAAAGTGTGGAAGGCTAGACATGCTGTTGCTAAATCCAAATTTGGTTTAATTTAGAATATTAATTAGTTTTGATTCCTAGAAGCTAGTAACATTTTGAGAATGTATTCGCTTATTTAAATTTATAATTTGTAATAGTTGAGGGTTGGATTGTTGATTCAAAGTTTGAAGCATTGTAATTAGTGTTTTCATTAATTTAAAACAGAGGAACAATTTGCAACCATATTTTAGGAATTCCTGTGGTGTGTAAATTTGGTAATGTTCTTTCTTTGTGTTAATACTTATACATTTTATCATTATAATTTCTCTCTAGTGATAATCTCTCCATATTGTAAACAGAATTCATGAATACATGCTCTATTTTAAAAGATATTCTCATGTATTTGTCCCATTCTTCTATCAAAATGAATTCATCTCTTGTGCTCATTTTGATTTCCTGCAATTTCATTCTATACCATCAAACGACTAAAACTCCAAAATACCTCTTATGCATACCTACCTTGATCCTATTTTTGGTTGTGTTTTAAGCCTCTGTTACCTTAAACCTAGTTGCAGTAGCTCCTTCCCTAATCCAACACCATACTTTCAAAAAAACAAACCCTTGTACTCATATCTAGCCTAAAAACCCTAATTCATCCAACCCTCTTCACTGTGATTTTGTGGAGAGAGCCCTCTCTGAATTGGTAGGGCTAGCTACTAACTCAAAATCTTGGTTTGTGGTTACCTCTGTTGGGATTCCTTCTTCAGCCTTGGGAATCTGGCGGAGTGCTAACAGGCATATTTTGGAAAAGATGCGACAACTTATGCATGCCAAACACTCTAATTAATGTGTCATCCGATAAGGCAAACCAATCTACAATCTCTCATATCACCTCCATCGCTCTTCGTGACATGCAAGGTGGGTCCCCCTAAAAGATAAGCCTGTATAGTGGGATGATGAAGTGATCAGTTAACTGATCCATAACTCCTCTATGGATGCAATCCAAAAGCAACTTGTAATAGATATGCACGACAGTTTCTCTCAGTGTCCACATCCATTTCATGCCAAGAAACTGATTATGTGCACATATCTCATCTAGTAAGTATGCATACATATATCACCTTGCTTGTTCGCCCTTGGGAGGATCTTAGGCTTGTGCTACATGGGCTCTTATCTGATGATCCAAAATATATGACTAGTTGAATGGTTTGCCCTGATTCATCACTTGGTTCAATAAGATATCCCACCCCTCAGGAAAGTTATTTGTGCTCGATTGGCCATATATTATGCAAGCTAACATGACCAAAATCTTTTAGTCCTTCTTGAGTGACTTTGTCTTGTACATGTGGGTGGGTGTTTGTCTAGACTTTGATGGCTCCTTCACCCAACTTTTGATGATATCCTTCGTGCTCGCGTAGTTGTGGGTGGGATAAAACAATGATTCCATAATATTTAGTGGCTCAGGAATATGATACATCCACTGAAAATTTGATGCCATAAATGTAGCAAGATTTTATTTGTTGGTGTTTCTTAGTGTCATAGTTTTCTCATTAGTGTATGAGACAAGCCAACTGGTCACATTTGCACATAGGAAGTTTGGATACCTACATGAAACCCTATATATTCTTGATTGAAGGATGCTGAGATAAACCTGTTGGTCCTCTAAATCTGCCCTGAAGTCCTTCGCAAAAGCATATTTAATCTGCTGCCATGTTAGTTTCGGTTCCTTTTCTACAAACATCTGAGTGTCCACATATACTATAAAGTTAACTAGAGCTTGCTCAACTACTACTCCAGTACTGCTTTTAGTGGTTTCTTTTGAATCAGCTCTCTTTGGTGCCATGGTAATAGTGCCTGCTGGAGAGGTGCTCAAAAAATGTTGTACCTATGGGACAGAAAAGACATGCATGGAAAGTAAACATTAGTGTTAAGCGAAAACACTTTCAAGGCATGTTCAGGCAACAAATCGGGCATCCGATCGGAAGAATTATGCATTTTTCACTAATAAGAGGGGCTAACTTCCTGAGGGAACTACGCAATCCCAACAGTCAAGGTCGAAGCTTGAGGTCTAATACTGCGCAATGCACAGTTCATCCTAGGTAGTGGTCTGGGAGAGACTACGCAATGTGCAGTCTCAATGGCCAGAGATGCAGACCAAGCCCTGGAACTGTGCAATGCATAGTTTGGCTAGCATGTAATGTGCAATGTGCAGCTCCAGAGTCCAAGCTCTTGGCTTGGGCCTTAATATTTTCCCAATGCCCAACTAGAAAAAGTGAAAATTGACCAAGGGAAAGATATATATATCGAAGGGAAGTGCGAAAAATGAGCATATATGAGAGATAGTGTTGGCTTGAGTATAGATCTGACTAAGTGTAAATGAAATAAGGCAAATCGAGGGTTGAAATTAAATAAACGAGAAGAAAACCAAATTGGTGAGGAGAGTCGTTGCAATGACGACCATCAGTGTAAAAATGAAGAAACTAATGTGACACTTTTGAAAGGAAAACAATAACTTGAACAAACACTTCTACAAGCTAAAACAATTTGAAACGCTAGCATGCATGTAAAGAAACAAGCAAAACACGACTCACATAATCCAAACGGAAAAGCGACAAAAAGCGATAAATGTGAAACTCATAGGGAAAAGTAACGAAAATCGCGCCGAAGATTCCTTGGTCTCCTCGGTAATTATATAGCTCCAAGATCGAGTGTGCAATGATCTCTAGGGGCGTAGATTAAATAGATTTGAGAAAATTAGGGTTCCTGATTCTCATGCCAAAAATCAAGGAAAAATTGACACATAGCGAAAGTTTCCAAAAATAACAATGTGCCTCCTTCAGGTTACTAAAAATAGATCCCGATATTTTAGGGATGATTTTTAGCTTTTTATCTTTTCTACTTTTTCAGGAAAAACTTGCCATACAAATCACAGGAAATATTGTGCAAATTTGGGAACTGGGCAATATCCCGCTCAGTGCACTACACAATTTATGAGCTCAATGAGGGATTGTGCAGTTTCTAGTCTCAGTGTTAGGTTTTCTTTGATGATTGCACTGTTTTTTAGCTCAATTTTGACTTCCATTCATGACTACGCAATTCCAGTCATTAAGGTTATTTTCCCTCATGGATTGCACAGTTTCTGGAGGCAAGCCCATAATTGTTGTGCAAGACTAAGGCAAGAGGTTAGCTTGTGACTTAGAAAAAATAACTAAGTGAAAATAAATTGAACACAAACATAGATAAAAAATAAAAATCAATCAAAGCATGAATACCTAATAGCAGTGCAAGATAAGCTAATGTTGAAAAAAAAAAGGTTAGGCTCCAAAATGATAGCAAAGGAAAAAATTTCTAAGGGTGGTTGTAGTCGCTACAACAAAACCCAACAATAATAAAGTATAGATGAAAGCAAATTCAAAAGATTCGACGAAATTCATAAATGAAATTGACATGAAAAAATAATATAAATGTAGAGGAGTTTTGTTTGAGAAACAAAACAAAGGATGGGAAATACAAAGGAAGATACATGGATGACATAGGCTATAAACGAAAATTGAGAAAATAAAGACAAGTTAATGTGCATTAGAACAAACCATGTCACCCATTTGATAGTTACATAGACGACCAAACTATCATAAATGATCACACATGTATAAAAATAACAATGGGGAGTAAATCGACACTTGAAGAAAACATTTGCAAGAAAATAGGTCTAGTGAGCTAAGTGAATAATACAACAAAGCAAAGATTGAAGACATTATTCTACAATTAGTATGCATGGAATAAAAAATGAGAGGGATGATTAATATGTCCACAAAATATATAAGATTAAGAACAATTGAGATCCATACTAATAAAATATCTAGCAAAGGATAGTCAACACATCTAGAATGCAACCTTTAGTGAAGTAAGGGTGCTAGAGTAGAGCTATAAGCAATGGGGAGTTGTCAGAGGAAAATGGAGAGACAAGACCATCCCCTTAGATAAAGCAGAACCAAAACTTATTTTTTTGCAACCTAAAATTATAATATTTGAAGGGTTGAAGGAAAAAGCAACAAATTTGAATGTGAGTTGATATAATGAAAGAAAAATATGACTAGATGAACTGGGAGATATCAATGCCCAACTTATCAATACAATAACATGTCTTCCATACAAGGGAAAAAGACATTTGTAAAATAATTCATGTCGAGGAATGGATTGAAATTTTTACTAGATTACTTAATGCCAAAATCTCAAAGGGCTTAGTGATTGGCTAATTAGAGGAACAATAGGTGAAATGGGCATGTAATACCATGCCTCTTAACATTACCACTTCAAGTCAAGCATTAGACATAATATTGCACAACTTAGAAGAATTCAGAGCAATAGTAGAAGAAAGAAAAATATATGATTGAGCAGAGCTTGAATTATAGGATAAACTAGTAATAGTAGAAGAAAGAACAATATATGATTGAGCAGAGCTTGAGTTATAGGATAAATTTAGTTCTTACGGTGAAAAAAATGTTGGATATAACCCTCAACTCGAGGTAAAACACCCAACATCGAAGGATATTATTGGCACTCTTAGAGAGGAAGGTCACTCTTATAACACAAATTTTTGTGATAAACATTTTTTTGGTTTTGGAAAACATATTGATGATTGACTATTAAGAGTGATAATAAACTATCATTGTGTACCTCTCTCTATTCATATATATTACCAAGGAGAAGACATATCTAGTTATTGAGCCTAAGTTTACTCTTAATGATACCCTAACCATGTAGAATTGTCAATGTTTTGAATTAGTTTGGAAGGGAACCACTGTTGAATACTTACCTTGACATGTGTCTAGTGAATCGCTAAATAGGATCTAGGCCACCCACAATAGTGTCAAGATCGATTTCCCCAAGTGCCCACATACAACTGGGGATTTGCTTCACAAAATTTTGGTATAAGCATGGAGTTGGAGAAGAGACTAAAGAAATATAATAATACCAAGAGGTAACTCAATATTTAGTGAGTTTTCTAAGTGGCCAAGCATAGTGTTCGTCATGCCTCTACAAAAAAACTTGACCACCAAAGAATTTATTATCCACTATGTGACAGAGAAATAGAGGAAGAAAATGAAGAAGCATTATTTATAGTTCCACTTGCCTAAATAAAAGTAACAACACCTTTGTTGGAAAAAAATAAAGAGCCTGCACCTTGGCCAATAGATAAGAAATCAAAACAAGTAAAAGGAGACAATGCCAAAATAGAAACCATGTCACCCAACAAAAAATTCATTAAATATCATATGGATGTAATCCTCAGAGACTTAAAAGAACTAAATTTTGAAGAGGCTAAATCACCAAAAAGGTTGTACTAGATTGCAAGAAATTTACATTGGTTGTAAGAAAAACTCTAGTGTGAGAGCAAGTAAAATGAATAGAGAGCAATTAAGAGAAGGGAAAATAATTTAGGAGTTGAGCATTGGAAAAAACTTCAACCAAGCAATGGAGTAATTTTAAAATATAATTATTTAGGCCATACATAACAAAATCAAAATTGAAATGTAGTTTAATAAAGGAATTATGAATTACAATGAGAGAATCGACACCTCAAGTGAAACGAACAAGAAATTAAGACCAATAGTATTTTTGAAGAAGTCAACCAAAAAAAATAAAAAATGAGGTACCAATTGAAGATGTAGTAGAAAAGGAAAGGTAAAATGCATATGAGTTTATTAAAGAACAAGAGAGGTAGGTATAAACAAACCAAGAAAAGTCAACCAAGAAACCCAAGATAACATATAAGCAAGACTCCATGGACAAGGGAAATCAATCAATTCACTTAGATAAAGAAGCTAAAAGAGAGAAGATAAAACATGAAATGATCAACTTAACAATAGATCTAATGGGTGATCCCATTTCTACCACATTAATTAAATTGAGAAAATCAGTTTATTAGCAATAAGGAGATTAAAATAAGCATAGGAGGAGGTCATGAATAAATATATGAAGTTAATTAAGCCAACATATAATAAAATGACCCATAAAATAAAGATGAAATAAAACATCTGAACCTAAGGAATAAAATTTTCCCTTGGAAATAAACAAGAGATAGAACAAAAAGAAAATGAAGCAAAAGTACCAAGTTCGTAGTAGCAAATAGAAAGGATTGAGGAAGAAACCAAACATATGCATAAATATACTAAAAGAGAATGTGACACAAATGTAAAAGGTGCAAGTTGACCAAAGATCAAACATTTAAAACATTTACAAAACATGAAAATCCATTAAACAAATTCATGTACTCCTTTTACTCTAGAGATGCCTCTAGTAGTGAAATTTAAGCATTACATAAGGAAATCAATAAAGAAATAAATTAAATATGGAATGGAGCATCCAAGAAACTGGAGGAAATGAAATGAAAACACAAGGAACTATGGAATATATGTAATGAAAAACCTGAGTAGACATTTAGAATTCCTATCTTTGATAAGGAAGCTAACTCAGTAGGCAATTTGAAATTCTTTATCGTTGAATTGAATAATCAACATGGATATCTATTTACATAGACTAGATATCTTCAGACCAATCAAACTAATACAATTTTGAATCTAAAATATATAAAGTTTGAACAATTGTAATGTAAGCCACATGAAACTAGAAATATCACTAACTTTATCAATGAAGTACTTGTTAATTGGCTACCATAGTATGCCAATGTGTATAGTCAATTGAAGTTAAATCAAGAATAGTTGCACAAAAACAAGTCTCTGCCGTGAGTCGGGGCTTCAAGAAGTTAAGAAACATTTTGGAGTAGTTAGTCCACATTGTGCGCAAGGGAGACTCCCAATGCCTAGTTATTCTAGAGTGTTTTCGTGTGAGATTCCCAATGCTCTTGTGATGGCTGCATTTTTCTACAACTGAATTTTTTTTTTGCGGCGGGCTCCACATGAAAAGCCAGTCAAAATATACAAATGAAATAAACCCGGTGAAGCACATTTACTTTACTCTATATTCTAGAAGTGCACAGGTATAGTCTTATATAATATGTAAATGTTATCTAATATGTAAATGTTGTCAAGATGATTGTTTTCATGTTTTGATTGATAATGTTAACTTATAATCAGATATTAACAAAATCTCAATAGAACTTAGTAAATAAGCTAAACCTCACATGTGATCTTATACCTTTGGTTTGTTACGGGAAAAGTGGAAATGTAAATCTTTGAATGGCACTTTGCAATGGAAATTTGTGTGCAACAGTAAGAAATACTTTATTTATTTTTTTATTATAGCCAAACTATATTCACTCTCGCACGACTATTATAGCCAACATTGTTATATATTTTTATTTTAAAAGACATGTAGTTGTCATCATAACACTGGAAAGTTGATTTACCATATGATTGAAAGAAAAAATATGAAACAACCGTATTATTTCGTAGCCATGTATGTTTCTTTCGTGTTATTTAGTGGAGCATAATAGAGATTTCAAGGAAAAACTATTCAAAACTCTAAACATGAATATAATTTAAAACTATGAATCCAAACACTATCTATTTATTTAAATAAAAACGAAAGCACAAGGTCATCAGAATAGAACACAACGAATTGCATTGACTGAAAATAATTATAGCACGAGTGGCAGCTGAAAATTCAAATATCTTCATTGTACAAATAATCATAATCATAGTTCATTTTCCCTTACTTTCGTGGTGTTGAGCATCAGGGCCCCCCCAGAATCCATATTTTGGAGTGGAATTCAGACATCAGCTTTCTTTGTGTAAATGATATTATTGATCGTTTTTTTTTGCAATCAATCGCATCTACTTCAACTTGTTGCATGCGTTCGTAATTGGTACCGAGGTTATGGAACAAATATAACATAACTTAATGGTCTTTCCTAGAAATAAAAATGAAAATTTTGGGCATGATAATTCTAATTGCTTTATGAAACTTGTAATTGTATGTATGGTAAGAACAACTATACCTGCCCAATTTAAAATTTTGAAATATAAAATATAGAAAAACAGGTGGGAGCATGCAGCTTGCATGCAGGCCACGTATGCCCTCTCCACAAAACTGTGACTTATCGACCATCGATGGAACAACTATGTTTTTAAGCACAATGAATATCGAAAGCGACTACTCTGTCTGTAAGCACAATGAATAATGAAAGCTCTATCTATGAGAGCGACTACTCTGGACCAAGCTCTGTAAGCACGACGAATATCGACCAACTAAGCTCTGGAATCACGAATCTATATATCTTGTAGTCAAATGGATCAATCAATCATCTATTCGTTATCGCTCATGGGGAAATACCTTAGTTGTAGTGAAATGTAAATGAATTGAGCAGTGAAAGAGGGAAAGGGTAATAAGGATGGGTAAAAGTTGATTTTGACAGCGAATGAGAGGAAATCGAGTCAGGCAGTTGGCCATTATGGATAAAAAGAATTAAAAGGTAACAAGTTAGATTCTTCAAGTTGTCCAAGTTATTTCCGCTACGCGTGGTTAGACTTTGCCATAAAATATTGCTAGATAAATAATGTGTATATACACTGTACATATATTTTTTGTACATATGCACAACATTCGATACACCTGCACATTTAATCGCCCTGAGGATGTATGGCGTAGGGCTTTCTGTGAAAAATTGGCAAGGACTTTAGCCGAGGAACGATTGGCACAGGGTTTGGATGGCGGATCCGAATGAGAAATCTTCATTTTGTGTGTGTGTGTGTGTGTTTCAAACATAAACGGGTATATTTTTTATTTATGGTGGAAGGTTGGGCCGGAGCTTAAACAACCGCTGTTACATATTTCTTTTTCTAGAAAACCTGGTGGAACGATGTTCTGCTTTTACTAAGTTGGGGAGCTTCAATATTATGGAATAGGCACCCAAACAGAAGCTTCGTCATTTTTAGTGAGATCTTCATGGGCTAAGAGGTCGCCTATATTTACTCTAGAGTCTGCCTCCTTGTTTAGGTTTCGCAACATGTGAAAGAACAAGCAAGAGGTGAAGTTTTGCAGCACTTTTCAAAATCTCTATAGGGTCTTGTTGAGAGCCGGATTGTTGAAGTATCCATCGTTGTTTATGATTTTTATCAGGACTTCCGTGTGTCCAAATACTAGTATGTCTTTTACTCCGTACCCCTAGGCGATTTGGCAAGCTTGAAGGAGGCCAAAAATTTCTGCTTGATTGTTTGTGCTCTGCCCAAGGCCCCAACTGACACTGACTTTACTGTGCCTATCTTGGGATTACATTACTCCCCCTGCTCCAGATATCCCCGGTTTCCTTTGGAAGCTTCGTTAAAGAAGATCATGGCTTTGTCCTATTTCTTCCACAATTTTTGAAATTCAAGATCAGTGATTTGAAGCCTCCACTCAAGGTTGGAGCAAGGTCGAGGGGGATCTTTTTGCTGCTGGCACCCTTCAGAGGCTTTCCCAACCAGATTATCTCTTCAGGAAGGAGCTCATTGTCTGCCTTATGGGGTCATTTCTCCATGGTCTCAATCAGCAAATCCCTGGCTTTAGCAGGCACAACTGTGGGGAGGCGCTTACTATTATTGAAGATGGCACCATTCCTTGCTACCCACACTTACCAACAAATATATTTGGGGATAGCATTCCAGATGTTTTCCCATGCAGATTGTTTGTTCAAGACATTGGGAGAACGCACTTTCTAGGAGTTGAGAAGATTAACAACTGTGATCTGCGATGGAGTTGGAGCATTAAGCCTGAGCATAGAGTGCCTCCAAACATCTTGAGCAAATGGGAAGTCAATGAAAAAATGATCAATCGAATCTTGGGCTGAACAGCAAAGAGGGCATCTGTGGGGGCCAATTATTCCTCTTCTGGCCAAGTTGTCCCCTGTCAAGATCCGCCTGTGCATGAGAAGCCAGGTGAAGAATTTTATTTTTGGGAGGCTGAATTGATCCCATACGTAATGCCAGAGCGCAGGAGAATTCGGCGGAAGATGAAGATGGAGGGAGGTGTACCCCTCTGATGTAGTGTAAGCTCCGGAATGACCCCATCCCCACTTGTCCTTTGCACGCCGATGCACTGGAGCCAAGCCAATGAGCGCAGCAAGCAAGAGCTGCAGCTAAGGGAGAAATCTATCAGGCGGACGAGGGATTGACCAATCAATCCATAAGCCAGCAATGTCCCAAGAAGAGAAGTCTTCCAGATTGTTGATACCATGATTTTTTAACCAGTCTCGCATCTCAGTGAAATTATTTTCTAGATTTAGGGGTTGGAGACCCATGATTTTGTCATCCCAAAGGCAGATTCTTTTCCCATTTCCATGGATTCTGTACAGATGATCTTTGAATAATTCCCAACCTCTACTACAAAGATTCCAAAGGGTGGAGCCTTTTCATGAAGCTCCTTCCTCCATATTGGAGAGAGAGATCCCATGCATATATTTTTTTAATTAGCACTTAACTGATAGGATGGCGATGATTGGAGAAAAATTTCCATAAGATCTTCCCTCCCAAAGCCGGATTTTCCAGCCCGAAGTCTCGAACCTGAAGTCCACCATTAGCTAATGGTCTTTTCACAATATCCCAGCTTACCAAGTGGAATTTATTTCGATTCCCCTTTCCTCCTTGCCACAGGAAATTTCTTAATAGCTTGTAGAGTTGCTCAATGGTTGATTTTGGACCAATAAAAACATTGCCTGGTAAATTGAAAGGGAGGATAGAACAGATTTCACAAGGATCAACTTCCCCGCGGTTGTGAGCCACTGTCCTCCCCATGCCTTAATTTTTTCTTCAATTTTTCTAAGGATCTCCACCCAGTGTAGGGCCTTATTGAAACCCAAGGTTAATGGAATACCAAGGTACTTGATTTTTTCCTAGGAGGGAAATCCCATGAAGCCGAGGGCATGAGCAATCCGGTTAATATTTTTTTGATCTATCCCCCAGTTGTACACCGCACTTTTCCTTTTATTGACTAGAGCTCTAGATTCTCTGTAGAAGCTATGGATTACTTCATTGAAGGCCTTTGCAATTTTGAGGGAGGCAGCACCTAGGGGCAAAGGGTCATTAGCGAACAGGGCATGATTGATAGGCTCAATACCTCTTAGAGCCTTAATGCCGGGAAGAGTCCCATATCTCATTTCAACTCTCAGCTTTTGACTTAGGGAGTCTGCCATCAAAATGAACAAGAAAGGGGACATCGGGGAGCCTTGCCTAATGCCCCTCGAAGCTTTGAAGTAGTTGGTCGGCCTACCATTAACTAAAGGGGCAATCCACGGATCTCCAATACATGCTTTTATTAATCTTATAAATTCAAAACTAAATAAAAAATCGGAAAGAACTTGGAGGAGAAAGGAGTGTCTTACCCTTTCAAAGGCATTTTCCATGTCCAACTTGATAAGCATCCCTTTCTCATGAAGTTGGTGGCTGGAGTGAATAGTTTCTTGCACAAGGGCTGTGTTCTCTAGAATATTCCTGCCTTTGACAAACCCACCTTGGCTGGGGGAGATGAGTTTTTCTAGCAGAGGCTTGATTCTGTGTGCCAGGAGCTTGGAGAGGATTTTGTAAGATGCGTTGCAGAGCGAAATTTCCCTGAAGCGATCTAATGACACCAGGTTCGCTTCTTTAGGGATAAGAGCTAGGAAGGTGGAGTTTGTAATTCCTCCCACTTTTGATTTTTGGAGGAAGCCCTTTACCATTCAAAACAAATATACCTTGATGATATCCCATCAAATTCTATAGAAGTGTATGGAGAACCCATCGAGTCCTGGGGCTTTGTCTGGCTCCATCGTCCAGATGGAATTTATTATTTCATCTTCCGTGAAGGGATTTAGAAGGCTTGACTTATCCTCCTCATTAACCAATTTGAGAACGTGAATGAGAAAGTCAGGGAATTCCTCCTCATTGTCCATTCCATATTCTTTGAACAGCTGCTGAAAGTGAGAGGTTCTCGCCTCTTTGATCTCAGTTTTTCCTTTGTATACAACCCCATCATAGGAGGTAATTTCTGCTCTGTGATTTCTGAAGAGGCAAGCTTGAATTTTCTTGTGGAAGTAGACAAAATTTTTGTCACCAAAGAAGAGGTAGAGGTTATGAGATTTGAGCCTCAATAACTCTTCCTCAATTCTGAAAGTGCGAAGAGAATTGAGTTGGGCCTCTTGCTCGATCTCGATTTCAGAGAGGGTAATTTCTTGATGCTCCAAGTCCATTTGTAGATTGAACAGACACTCATTGGCCTGATTTCTAAGGCTAGAGGGAGAGTCTGAAGGCTTTTTTATCCAATATTTTAGGGCAGATTTGGTGGCCCTTAATTTTTGTTCCCACACATAACTAGACGAACCAATGACAAGGGTGGACCACGCCATCGATATTTTCTCCATAAACCCATCCCTTTTTTACCATAAGGGGTTGAACTGGAAGCGGATGGGCCCCATATTTTCCTCTTCTTCTAGCTGCAAAAGGAGGCTTGTGGTCAAATGTCAGCATTAGCATAATTTTAGTGGAGATAATCTTCTTTTCAGAGAGAAAGGTGCTCCGAAGTAGAAATTTGTCAAGGCAGGCTGATATATGCTCTGTCCCTATTCTGTTGTTTGTCCAGTGTAGAGCCCTTTTTTTCTCTTGAAGTCCATCAAGTCCCATTGTTGGATCAGGTCTTCCACTAATGGGAGGATATGATCTTTGCTACTGATCCCCCCTCTTTTTTCCTTTGGCTCAAAAACTAGATTGAAGTCTCCAGCAAGAATAATTTTCTTGGGGGAGCAATCATCAAGAAAATCCGATAAGGTTTGCCAACAGTCCATCTTTTCTACAAGGAGAATTGGAACGTGAAGATTAAATAGGGTGAAGGTGATCTTACTAGCTTGATGCTAAATTTCTGTGTAGATCCAATGGTGTGTTTCGAAGAAGCTTTCTAGGTGGAATTTTTCATCCACCCAAAGAGTGGCAAGCCCCAAAAAGTTCCCCTTGCACTTACTGCTTTTCTAGCTTTAGTTCTCTTTTTCGCTTTGTTGAGATCTAGAAGGGTAGCCCCTTCGATTTTAGTCTCTTGAAGCAGGAGGATATCAGGGGATTCTGATTTTAGGGGGGTTCCACAGGCCTTTGCAATTCCAAGGGACTATACGCATTATTTACTTGCAGAAGGGTGGCCATACCCTCCTTTGGAAGGTCTGGTTCTTGTGTTTCTGCTTATATACATCTCGATCGTGGGCTGACTGCCTTGCATTTTTTGTTTCTCGGCTTCCTCTTCTCTTGCCTCTCTGTGAGACTTCCTCCCGACCCTTTTATAGGGCCTCTAGAAGGTCTCTTCCTCTAAGGAACCATAGGACTCAGGAGAATTCTTCCTTGTCATATTTGCATAAGATGGGGGGATGGAGGCTCCTTGGGGAGTTCTAGTTTGTAGAGGGGTTATTTCTTCCTGCATTTTGTCTTCCTCCATTGATGTGGCCTATTGTTCGGCCTCTTCGATATCAGTTGCAGCGAGGAGTTATTCAGGGGTGCTAAGGATTTCGAAGGGATTGGTGGATGCCTCTGCTCTTGGAGGGACAGAACACTCCTCCCCATGAATCTCTGAGGAAGGAGCTCCACTACCTAATGGCTTTCTTTTCCCTTTATCTATGTTAGTCTGTTTGGGTAAAGCAGCTTTCTGGACTTGAGTCCATTGTTCCTCCTGCTGGCTCTCGAGCTCCTCCACATTTTTGTTTTTACAATACCTAGCGAAGTGTCCGTAGCCATGGTAATATCGACATTTAAACGGGATTTTATTGTAATCAAGCTCTTGAATGTGCGACATTGGCCACCGTGAGCTTAATAGCTTCCGGGAGGCCTTCCTCGAGGTCAACTTCCACACAGATTCTAGCACAGGAGTATTGGACTCTCCTATCTACTTTGTCTATGTGTTTTTGGAATGTTAATTTGGCGCTCAGCCCTGTGCTCCGTGGGGGTAGTGATTATTTTTATGCTAAGTTACCTTTGGATTATTGTGCCTCGTACTGAAAACTATTAAAAAAAAAAAAAAAAAAAAAATCACCAAACTGGAAATTAGTTATTTTGGGCCCAAAGATTGTTGTGAATGTAGCGTTAGTGTTGCTTGGGGGATTTGTTAAAAGAAGGATGTTGTGTGGTTCCCTGAGATTGGCAGATGATTTGTTTAAAGAAGGATGTTGTGTGGTTCCCTGAGATTGGAAGATGGTTTCAAGGGAAGCCAGATAGATGCAGTCAGCTCCACCCTACCTAATATGCATGCTCGTAGATGAGAAATTATTGTGCCAACGGCCCAAGTTAGATAGAAACTGTACCAGTGGCGATAACCACCATATTCTCAGGAGCTTCGAAACAAAATAAAGAATTCATGCTTTGAGATGATTATGCAGCTAAACAAAGTATGTGATCCAGGCTAAATGAAGTTTGCGATTCAAAGATGAAGTATGTGATTCAGGCTAAACAAGGTCTGCGATTCAAAAAAGGTAAAATGTAAATTCGATGATTTTGTTGAATCTAGGCAAAATCAAAATTCATCAATTTTGTTTAATCTTATTATTAGATTGAGATCAACATGGTGCTTATTTTTATTTTTAATTTTTTTTATCAATTTATATTGGATTTGATTCCAAATAATAATATAAAACTAAAATGAAAAACCCGAAACTTGCCTTTAATCCTTTCGCAGTACTTGAAAAATTTGTAAGTGCGGGACCGTGAAATTGAAATATAAATGTATTTTTCCATTCCATTAATGGAACATGCATTCCATTTCAGGATGTTTTTCTCTGGATGCGTATATGCCCTTTCACTCTTTCTGACTTCCATAGCTCATAGTGATGAGGTAGGGACTCGAAGTTTTTCAATTTTGGTTGTTTCAGGTTTATGTTCATGCCTCCTCATCAAGTTGCAAGTTGTAGGCCTCAATCAACTGTAAAAGACCTATGTTGGGTTTGTTAAAAGAGCTATGTTCAATAGATGGTGTAGTTCAACAAACACTAATTGTTTTTTCGGCTCGATAACTTGCAGCATGAGTTGTCCTCCATGGAGAATATCCTTCGTTAACAATATTTTTATGCAGGTACTGATATGTTACTGATATTGTTATGCAGGTAGTGATAAGGTGGTTCAGCCTCTGTCATATACACATGTAGATAGTGCAGATAGTGTATATAGTTAAGTGGTTTGGATAGCCATGCGGTGATTTGCATAAGTGACAAATGGTCTACACATGCAGATAGTGTAGATAGCCAAGTGGTTTGGATATCCATGTGGTGAGTTGCGTAAGTGACATTGGTGAGTTGCGTAAGTGACATTGCTCAAGATGAACTACTTGCTCAAGAGATGAAACTCGTTGCTCAAGAAGATGAAACCGGTTGCTCAAGATGAAAGCCAATGTTTAATTTGTAACATTTAATACTAAAGAACTAATGCTAACATTAGTTTACTTGTGTTTACGTTTTTGAAAATGTGACAGTAAAAAAACATTATAACATATGCTTTTGGCTTGCCTACCTCGGGAAGAGGCCAAAAAGACAGCAAAACCAATTCCATTATGAAAATACACTATGGGCTAATAAAAAGTAAAAAAAATTGGTTATAAAAAAGTAAAAAATTTTGGTTACTAGTGACAACAAACCCCCGAAAAACCCCCGAAACTAATGTTAACTCGATATTTTCGATTACTATAATCCGAGCCGTGTCTGCGGTCGGGACTAATAAGCATTGGTATGATTGGTGGAAGTAAAGATAAATACAACTATATATGCAAGAAGTGAGGATGGAATGATCAAACATTTTTCATGGGAAAGAAAGATAGAAGAATATTTTGTAGCATAAGAACAACAATGACTTTAAGAGATTAAGGCGTGTGCCTTTCTTATACAACACACTGCTTTAAGTATATCACTATAAAAAAGTCCGCCAAAGCTCTTACAAAAAGAAACCTATCAAAAGACACTCTAAATATTCCCTCGTGCACCCTTTTATGGGGTCTTAATCATAACCCTAACAATCATAAATTCCCCATAACCAACTCATTACAACTAAAAGATTAGTTAATGGAAATGGGTGAACTATATATTATAATACAATTTGCACAACAAATGGAAAATAGTCAGTGCACAACACACAACGTTTTGTGCATGGTGTATGTGCGTGGTGCAACACAAGGTCTGTGCAGCATGACTCATGCACATGCCAACCCTCTGGGACACAACACATTCTCTTGTGCATTTATTGAAAATTGACCTACCCCATGCTAATAGATGATGATGCATTTTTTTGGTGTAAGGGGCATGGAACCTCTTAACTTTTATCAAATTGTGCTAAAATGATAATGGTCATTAGGCATAAATGGTACACCTTAGATCAAATTAAGCAAAATTTCCCAATTGAAAAAAAAAATTGTTAGGGACAAACAACTTCTATGTAGGGATGTCTAATGCCAAAATATGTTGGAGATCAACTAAAAACATCATGAAAATTTATATTAATAAGATATTTATTCAAACAAAATTTTGCATGTATAAATATGTAATTTTTTTCATTGTATAAGAGGTTTATAATAATGAAAATCATTAACGTAAGATGCATATTATACTAAGAGAATTTGATCTACATTATAGTGGCAATTCAATATTATGCCTTAGATGCATTAATATTCCTAATTGTGCAGTTTCAACACTAGTATTTGAACATACATTTTCAAAGTTCAGTTACGTTAAGCTATTGTCATCCTAGCTTTTCTTGCAAATGCATAGTCAAATTGTATGTAGGCGTGTTGATGTATATTGACAATTTAAAACACTGAAGTACCTTAAAACCATCGAGTTATCCTTTATTCTTTTTCTTCTCTTATAGAGTATGGAAACCCAAAATCATAATGGAATGTTTATTTTTCTTTCGTTTTTCCTGTTTAACATATCATATAATTTTGTAATAAATATATAATTTTGTAATTAATTCATATTTCATACATATATATTATTTTTTATATTTTTTTGATCCAGAGGAATCCAGCAGCTGCCTGACACGTAACTACGAGTAAATCTCAGGGGACACGTTATCCCCTCCTCCCCGCAGTGCGAGTCTCAACAGGGGGAATTTGAAACTGGGTCTCTCGAGTTTCAACAATTTCACATATCTCAGACTACCAATTGAGCTGCCCCCCGGGACATATTATTTATATTATCTTTCAAAATTTTAAAAATAGTAATTAATTTATGAACTCACACTTTATTGGTGTTGTTATAAATTTCTTCCTCAAATTTTAATATAACACACACACACACATATATTGATAATATATATATATAAATTTATTATTTCTCTAATATATTAACTAATTTTAGCATGTAGATATTCGTAGTTAAGAACATGATGTTGAAAACTTATGGAGCACTATGTGATCCCTTCTCCTTCACCATTCCCCTAATTTTCTTTTGTCCTCTGTGTACCTTGTTCTTTCGTCCCCCTGCTCCCTCCTTTCTTCCTCCATTCTCTTTCTCCCCCCTCCCTTTGCCACTTCTTCTTCATCCTAACTTATTCCTACTTATTCTCTTCTATTAATCTATTTTAATAAGATCCCTTCTAATCCCCTTAATCCCTTCCCCTATTTTTTCACTAAGAGGCGCTCTCCAACTCGATAAGGTAGAAATGTTGTAATGTTTAACATTTTGGCTCAGTAAAAAAAAAAAACAAACAAACAAAAAAATATAAAATTCTAAACCTCTAGTTTTACCCCATGATATTCTTCTCTAATATGGCCCGTTTAAAGGCTAATAGTTAAATCAGCTTCATCCATCTTAATTTCGGATCTACCAAGCGCTAAGAGGGATGAAATCACTTTTCACTCTAAAATACGTTTATACCTCAGGAGAGAGATTTGATATTTCTCGACGCTTGGTAGATCCATATTTAAGATGGATCTAGGTTGGTTCATTATTATTACTCCTTCAAATTGTATCTTTTAATTATTTCTTAATACTATTGTAATAATATAACCTTTATTTCTATTTTATTCTACTTTGATTTAATTTTAATAATCTAATATTTCAATTCTATATATATATATATATATATATATATATAGAATTGGTTCTATTAAAATATTATAGTACATAAGAAGTTACAATCAAGAGAAGCAGGAAATCAGGGGAGTGTGAAGAAATTAGTGATCCACAACGATTTCGTGATGTTGTCAAGAGATCAACTAAGAAGAACAAGAAGAGATACAAGTGACCGAAGTGATATAGACGCGGGGCTCTACCCAGAATAGGTAGACTCTGCCATACGACTTATATTTCCTTTCTTTTTTTGTGACTTTAACCCAACCGTCAGGGGGCGGGTGGGCTGAAACCACTTAAATATTTTTGTTGATCAAAGGAAGAGAATTTATATCTGAGTCGGATGAGGTGGACTCATGTGAACATTTCTGGAGATTCGAGGAGGCAGATGTCCTTTCAAGGACTCCTGAGGAATGTGATTGTTTTTGTGTTGTAGCATCCTCATCTGATTCGCTTTCCTCTTCATCTGAGCTGGAGGAATCGATATCGTCCATAAGAAGTGGATGAAAGGGTTCCCAGCTTTTATCTTTCGCTTTGCGTGTGCTTATTTTCTTTTGGGCGAGGAACAATGCGCAGGAGTTCTGAAGATATCCTATTTGATGGCAATGTCGGCAGCGGAACGCAGTGTTCTCATAGTCTAAGGTTTGTGACCAAGTGAAATCACCGACTTTGAGAATGATTTGATCGGGTAATCCTTTGTTGATGTTAATCGGGTAATCCTTTGTTGATGTCAATCTCGGCACATATTTTCCCGTAGGTGTAGATGCCCTTTCTCCTCTTGAAGGATCTGTTACGAGAAAACGTCCCAGTGTTTCCAATACTTTGGAAGACCGCACAGTGCCATACATGAGAAGGTAAGTTTGGAAGCCTAACCCAGATCGGAAGTTTGATGATGACTATCATGGAGGGATCAAATTCTGGGAACCAGGAGGTGAGAAATAGCCCTACTTTTCCACAGAACCATGGACCATCTGTAAGGGCTTTTTTCTAGTCCTTACTGTGAGAAAATATAATGATAAAGAAGCCCTTGGAGCGGAGAATAACCTTCCAGTTATTGGTCCAAGTGGAGTGAATCCATTGGTATAAATCTATTGTGCGAGGCCAGAATCCATTGAATCTGTAGATGAAGGCATTTTCTGCATATATTTGATGATGGTCTTCAAGATTCGGGTGGGAGATTTATACAAAGGGCACTTCCTCCATTTTTTCTACCAATAAAGGCTTGGGAGTATCCGAGGGTGCAACAGCTTGATTGGGGGGTTGTGCATGGACAACGTCCTTGTAAGAGAAACCCTTAGCTATTGAGGGTTGTGCGCCAGCACCTCCCCGCAGATAGAGGGAAATATTCACCGAAGCGTCCTTTTCAATATTGTAAAAGGAGAGTGGGAAAGGGTCCTCGAGTTGTTTACCTTCATGTAGAATTTGCAGAGATGAGGAGGGAATCCCCAACCTGAGTTCAAGGACCTTTGAGAGGTGTCGCACCAGGTCCATGGAATGTACCCAAAGTAGCATGGTTTTTTCTGTTAGGAGAGATATTTGAATCTGAAAAGACGAGGGTAGAGGATTTGGGGGTTCTTGGCTGCCAGAGCAGATTTTCGGGTCAAGTCTAGTTGGCTCGCTGCATTGTAGGGCTATCTCATTGCGCTTGTTTTGTTGCTTTGTCAAATGGCCTCCCAGAAATGAGGTTCCAAGGGGAATACGGTGGAGCAATGGGCTGTTGAGGAGCCGACACAGGCTAGAACTGTCTAAGCCTGTCTCGCAGATCGGCTTCTCTCGGATGTGATTCCCTAACGCGACGAGCCAAGGATTTTTCGCGGAGCGGTCTGCGGGGGTGCTCTCGTCCTGCACAAGTTGGAGGTGGTCGATTCTTTCTGCAGCCGGAAGGGCTGAGTGAAAAAATTTTTGATCTGTGTTTTTTATTCCCGTGCAACTGACATAGTCGTATCCATGAGGGAACCTACAAGGGAATGCAAGTTCGGCATGCCTTTAGCCGCAATGAGCAGCAGGGCACGACTGTTTCATGACAGCGGTAGGGGAGCTGATGGCGAAAACCCTAAAAGCCATTATTTTTGTCCTATCCGAAAGAAAAAACTGGAGTTTTCTTAATTCTATATATTTTAACACTATCCTAATAATTTAATATCTTAATTTTACCTTAATTTTTAATAAAAATATTTAATTCTAACCTTAATTTAATTTGACCAAAATTTCTATTATTATTTTTAATTCTATATTATTTCTATGTATCTAAAATATTAATTCTCTTTAAATCATTTTTTTTACTGAGAGGATTAATTTCGATGATGTTATAAAAAAAGGTTGAATTCATGCTCAGTTGCAACTACAAGTTTCGGGAGAAGTTCAAGATCTAATTTGTACCCACTCATAGATAGAGAAATCTCATTACATGTTGTAGTTAGCAAAATTTTCAAAAGCCCATTAGTTCCCTTGCCTACGACACTGCTCCTATAGATTCTACAAAAGACTTTAAATTTTTTTACAGAATCAAAACATGCAAAGTTATAAAACGAAAGGGCTTCCATTTCACCCATGGCTCCCCATGTCGTTGATCTAATCAACCCTGCATTGTTTTCAAGTTGTTGGATTCATTATGGAATGGGATGTACGGAGAGGATTTTGAAAATTAGCCAGGCAATTTTGACCCCTTAAGATATGGAAGGCCTTCACCCTATTGAAATGTTTAAGATATAGCTTGATCCGTGCCCACGACTTATGAGAAGGGGTGAAGGCGCCATATTGGAGTTTAAATAGTTGACTGATTGGTCCAATTTGGATTCTGAAGTTTGTATCGAAATTACAAAATGACCAAGATGGTCATTTTGAAGTAATTAAACATCGATTTTGTAATAAACAGGTTGATTTGAAATTGTATCGACCAAGATGGTCTTATAAACAAGGATTCATCGACTCAATTCATCAAGAAGAATCTTGTAAAAATTGGAAATCGACCAAGATGGTCACATTCAACATTATTTCTAAGAGCAGGAAATTCAAGTTCAAATGTTCGTCGTCAACTTCGACATTAGCATTAGTGACTTTGACAACAATCATCAATGTTTTCTAAGTCAAACTGTCATCATAAGAAAAAGTCGTCATTATGTCAACACGTGACATTTAAACAGTAAAGAGCATTAGTCATGATTGTAAAGTGCTAAGTTCATGTAAAGACTTAAGGAAACATAATCCTAAGTCTAAATCGTTAGCACTATAAGTCTAAGTCAGCTAAAGTTAGGAAAAAATGTTAGTCTTAAAAACATTTGACTAAAATCCTAAAAATGCCTAATTGACTTGATATCATGGCAAGAAGATGATGTAAAAGGTTTAAGTCCTAATTGTAAACCTAAGTTCAAATCCTAAGGTAAAAGGACTAATTCTAAACCTAGCGCTAAGTCCTAGTTCTAAAAACCTAAGTATAGAACTAAATATGCATGGTGTTAAAAACTATGTTATAAACAAATAGCTTTTGGGCTTAAATCTTAGGACTACAAATCAAATGTATAGCTTTCAGATTTTGATATCATGTGACAAGGTTAACTGTAGATGTTTTATGCTACAGTCGGCAAGAAGATTGTATCAGGAACTGTGACATGTGAACGGATTGATGTGAAGTTTTGTAAGACGTCATTCCTAACCGCCAGCCTTAAATCGTGTTGGAGCTGTGACATGTGAATGAGTTTTGTTTAGACCGCAGCGGAGTCAAAGGTTTACAATTGTAAAAGTCACGTGTGACATGTGAACAGGAGTAGTTGTGACTGTCGGGGTTAAGCCGGAACCGCCGAAATATGACCACTGGGAAAGGCGCTGATCACATGCAGAGAAATCCTTTTATCCGCACCGCTTACCAGACCGCCAGCAGATTTCAATAATCCAAAGTCTATTTTGGGTTTTATTTCATATGAATTGGCGTTGTTTTAAATTAATATCTTATCCTAAGACACTAGGTGTTAAACAAACCCGAGAACAATTATATCATGCTATGATGTGGATTACTTCGAAGGAATCGATGATAAATAAGCTGCTTGGAAAGGGATAATGACCCATTAAATCAACGTTAAAAATGGAAAACCAATAAATCTTCGAGATAAGAAGATAGAGATAGAGGTTTTAATGCCATTTTTATATGCTCTCATCTTATAAAAAGAGAAAAGAATGTTTTGTAAGGATCATGAGAGAAAGGAGAGAGGTTCTCGAGAAGTTAAGAAGAAGTGATTTTTTGAAGAAGCACATGAACACTTTGTAGAGAGAGTTTTTGGTTTTGCAAGTATATTGTGGAGTGTGAGAGTTCATTTTCCTGCCTAGATACAGAACCAAAGTTCGTTGTATAAAAACGATATCCACTTCATTCTTCAAAAACTCAGTTCAGCTACATTGTGCCAAAGGTCCATATGCTTCAGTCCTTCAGATAGAGTGTGCACTTCATCATCAGATTTTCTTGGTCGATTGAAGACCCATAAAAGAAAAGAGTATGTATCTATAAAGCCTCATCAGGAGAATTGCATTCTACAACATCAGTAGTGCTATCTGGCACTTTTCAACTGATAGATCATTGTAGTCCTATTTCTCTTAGTTTTTATCAATACATCGGACGCACACTTCTGAATTGGACCCGGAGACGTAGTCCAGGAGGGACGAACTTCGTCACTAATCTTTGTTGTCTTATGGTTTTATTGTTATGCATGTTGCGTAGTTATTAAACCTTAACATTAACAATATTATACCTAAAAACACTTTATGCTAAACAGTTAGATTCACATAAAAGTAATTGTTTCAGTAATTATTTCTTGCCATTCACATTTTGTCAAGAGTTAGGAAAGATCTTGTCATTCTGCATTTAGATCATATTTTGGTATCAGAGCATGCTAGATTTTTTCAGGTACAAAATGGGCAAGAACTCGAGACAACAGCTAAGGTTGAAAGACCTTGAGGAGTTCAATCAACAATGTCAGCGGGAGAACAGTACATTAAGAAGGATGGTGTAAGCACTAGAGAGTGACAAGAAAATCTTGCAGTCTGAACTTGAAGTCTTGAGAAAGAACAAAAGAGGAAACAACCCTCTAATAGAAGATACAACTTCTAATGGAAAGAAGCCAACACTATCTCTTCGTCAGGAGGATGAAGATAGTACTTATCTTTCATCATCACCAAATTCATCAAGAGAGGCCATTGGATCTTTTTCGTCACCTGCTGAGGAAACTCCCAACATACTGATATCACCAAAAAGTGATTCAGACTTCAATGAAGTTTCTAACCAGAAGCCAAGTGTAGTTTTTGAAAGAAAATTTTTGTCAATGATGAAGGCCATGGGATACCAGGAAGGAGAAGGTCTCGGAAATAATGGTCAAGGGAGACTTATACCAATAGATGTATCAGAAAGACCTAAGTATCAAGGTATAGGCTATGGTATAATGAAGTGTGACTATTGTGAAAATATGGGCCACATTTTGATTCAATGTTGGTCTTTGCACCCTGAGCTTATGCAAAAGAAGCTCCAGGACAAAAAGGGCAAGCAAAAAAAATCCTCTAGTAATGATACTGGAAGTGATTTATTTTATCATAATTGGGCGGTAGAAACTGTTAAAAGAATATATCCATGTACATTTTGTGGTAGTTCTTGGCATTGTGTAGAACATTGCTGGAAGCATAGAGCCTACAGCAAGAAAGTCGAAGCTACTATAATCCAACTGCCAGAAGATGATGAGACACTTCTGGGGAAGAAGAGATTAGTTAAAATCTCGCTTCAGTCTATCAATGAATCTACTAAAGAGGAACAGCATTCAAAAAACTCAATAAGTACAAATTCTAAGGAGAGAATTTGTCGACATTGCAAATTGTCGGGGCATGCTAAAAGCAATTGTCCAATCCTGCCACAAGAAACAGCATTGACACCAGCATCATAGGAGACATCCAATTCACCTGTTGGAGAACATTCAAATGCCAAATGGAACTGGGCAGACTTTATGTCATATGCCTGAATTGAGTCTGTAAAAATTTTCTAGATCTAGATAAGTTTGTAACTAGGTTCTAGAGTTAATTTTTCTTCAATGCATTGTAATAAAACTTTTGGAGAACCAAAGTTCTTTTTGTTGGAAGGTGTGATCCAATTTGGATTCTAAATTTTGTATCGAAATTATAAAATGACCAAGATGGTCATTTTGAAGTAATTAATCATCGATTTTGTAATAAACGGGTTAATTTGAAATTGTATCGACCAAGATGGTCTTATAAACAAGGATTCATCGACTTAATTCATCAAGCAGAATCTTGTCGAAATTGGAAAGCGACCAAGATGGTCACATTCAACATTCTTGCTAAGAGCAGGAAATTCAAGTTCAAATGTTCGTCATCAACTTCGACATTAGCATCAGTGACTTCGACAACAATCATCATTGTTTTTCTAAGTCAAATTGTCGTCATAAGAAAAATTCATCATTATGTCGACTCGTGACATTTAAACATTAAAGTGCATTAGTCATGATTGTAAAGTGTTAAGTTCATGTAAAGACTTAAGTAAACATAATCCTAAGTCCAAAGCGTTAGCACTATAAGTCTAAGTCAGCTAAAGTTAGGCAAAAATGTTAGTTTAAAACATTTGACTAAAATCCTAAAAATGCCTAAGTGACTTGATACCATGGCAAGAAGATGATGTAAAAGGTTTAAGTCCTAATTGTAAACCTAAGGTCAAATCCTAAGGTAAAAGGACTAATTCTAAACCTAGCGCTAAGTCCTAGCTCTAAAAACCCAAGTATAGAACTAAAGATGCATGATGTTAAAAACTATGCAATAAACAATTAGCTTTCAGGCTTAAATCTTAGGACTACAAATCAAATGTATAGCTTTTGGATTTTGATTGTAAAAACATTTCAGAAAAACAATGTAATGTTTAAACAAGTCAATTAAACCATATCGGAGAAACAAACTGTGGCAAGAAAACCGATATCATGTGACAACGTTAACCGCAGATGTTTTATGCTACAGTCAGCAAGAAGAATATATCGAGAATTATGACATGTGAACAGATTGATGCGAAGTTTTGTAAGTTGTCAGTCCTAACCACCAGCCTTAAACTGTGTCGGAGTTGTGACATGTGAATGAGTTTTGTTTAAATCGCAGTGGAGTCAAAGGTTTACAATTGTAAAATTCGCGTGTGACATGTGAACAAGAGTATCTGTGACCGTCGGGGTTAAGCCGGAACCGCCGGAATAAGCCGTGACCGCGGGGGAAGGCGTTGATCACATTCTAGGAAATCCTTTTATCCACACCACTTGCCAAACCGCCAGTGGATTTCGATAATCCAAATTCTATTTTGGGTTTTATTTCATATGAATTGGTGTTGTTTTAAATTAATATCTTATCCTAAGACACTAGGTGTCAAACAAACCCAAGAAAAATTATATCAAGTTATGATGTGGATTACTTCGAAGGAATCCATGATAAATAAGCTGCTTGGAAAGGGGTAATGACCCATTAAATAAATGTTAAAAATGGAAAACCAATATATCTTCAAGATAAGAAGATAGATATAGAGGTTTTAATGCCATTTTTATATGCTCTCATCTTATAAAAAGAGAAAATAATGTTTTGTAAGGATCATGAGAGAAAGGAGAGAGGTTCTCGAGAAGTTAAGAAGAAGTGCTTTTTTGAAGAAGTACATGAACACTTTGTAGAGATAGTTTTTGGTTTTGCAAGTATATTGTGGAGTATGAGAGCTCATTTTCCTGCCTAGATACAGAACAGAAGTTCGTTGTAGAACAAAGAGATCCACTTCAGTCTTCAAAAACTCAGTTCAACTACATTATGCCAAAGGTCCATATGCTTCAGTCCTTCAGATAGAGTGTGCACTTCATCATCAGATTTTCTTGGTCGATTGAAGACCCATCAAAGAAAAGAGTTTGTATCTATAAAGCCTCATCACTAGAATTCCTAGATCATTGTAGTCCTATTTCTCTTGGTTTTTATCAATACAGCATACGCACGCTTCTGAAGCGGACCCGGAGACGTAGTCCAAGGGGGACGAACTCCGTCACTAATCTTTGTTGTCTCATGGTTTTATTGTTATGCATGTTGCGTAATTATTAAACCTTAACATTAACAGGATTATACCTAAAATCACTTTATGCTAAATACTTAGATTCACATAAAGGTAACTGTTTCAGTAATTATTTCTTGTCATTCACATTTGTCAAGAGTTAGGAAAGATCTTTTCATTTCGCATCCAGATCATATTTTAGTATCAAAGCATACTAGCTTTTTTCAGGTACAAAATGGGCAAGAACTCGAGACAATAGCTAAGGTTGAAAGAACTAGAGGAGTTCAATCAACAATGTCAGCAGGATAATACTGCATTACGAAGGATGGTGCAAGCACTAGAGAGTGACAAGAAAATCTTGCAGTCTGAACTTGAAGTCTTCAGAAAGAATAAAAGAGGAAACAACCCTCTAATAGAAGATACAAATTTTAATGGAAAGAAGCCAACACTATCTCTTCATCAGGAGGATGAAGATAGTACTTCTCTTTCATCATCACCAAAGTCATCAAGGGAGGCAATTAGATCTTTTGCCTCACCTGCTGAGGAAAATCCCAACATACTGATATCACCAAAAAGTGATTCAGACTCGGATGAAATTTCTAGCCAGAAGCAAAGTGCAGTTTCTGAAAGAAAAGGTTTGTCAATGATGAAGGCCATGGGATACCAGGAAGGAGAAGGTCTCGGAAATAATGGTCAAGGGAGACTTATACCAATAGATGTATCAGAAAGACCTAAGTATCAAGGTATAGGCTATGGTATAATGAAGTGTGACTATTGTGAAAATATGGGCCACATTTTGATTCAATGTTGGTCTTTGCACCCTGAGCTTATGCAAAAGAAGCTCCAGGACAAAAAGGGCAAGCAAAAAAAATCCTCTAGTAATGATACTGGAAGTGATTTATTTTATCATAATTGGGCGGTAGAAACTGTTAAAAGAATATATCCATGTACATTTTGTGGTAGTTCTTGGCATTGTGTAGAACATTGCTGGAAGCATAGAGCCTACAGCAAGAAAGTCGAAGCTACTATAATCCAACTGCCAGAAGATGATGAGACACTTCTGGGGAAGAAGAGATTAGTTAAAATCTCGCTTCAATCTATCAATGAATCTGCTAAAGAGGAATAGCATTTAGAAAACTCAATAAGTACAAATTCTAAGGAGAGAATTTGTCGACATTGCAAATTGTCGGGGCATGCTAAAAGTAACTGTCCAATCCTGCCACAAGAAACAGCATTGACACTAGCAGCACAGGAGACATCCAATTCACCTGCTGGAGAACATTCAAATGCCAAATGGAACTAGGCAGACTTTATGCCATATGCCTGAATTGAGTCTGTTGAGGAGGTAAATCCCCTCTGCGGACAGAGGCGATCCCTACTAGCCCAGCAGGGGTCTAGCAACAATCAAACAATGTTATGACGCAAGCTCCTAGTTACGAATGGAAAGACTAGGAATAGAAGCCTACACATATTCCAACGCTATGATACGAGAAGAAGCATCCCACGTTCCTCGGCCTCGCGAGATCACCGATCCTCCACGATCTCGCGGATGGACACGCGCACATGGAAGAAACGAGCAGGATACAAGCATAAAATGCGACACACGTAACCCATACATGGTCGGAAAGGATGTTCGCAGACGATTAACGAAAAACGGAGTGGAACCATAATCATAATCATCTATTAAATAATAAACGAAGAGAGATTACAACCAAGTTCTGACGTCGCGGTCTCCTTCGGATGGGTCTCCAGTCGTCCACGTCTCGCAAAGCTCGCCAAGGAAAGGGAAAACCTCTCCGGAGTCTCTCGACGATGGTCTCCTTACTTGAGTCGGCCTTAAGGGAAAGAGAGGATTCTTTGCAGCACAAAGGCTCTTGGGAATATGGAGATACAAAGCTTAGGCACTTCAAGACTAGCTTGCCATGGATTTGAGCAGGCTTTTATAGATGGGGAAGGAGGGAGTTGGGATCCCTATTATTATGGGATTGGCCCTATCAACAAGGAAGGTTCCATGGGAGGTGGCAAAACCACTTCCTTTCCATAGAACTCCCGCAGCCAAACCTCCCAACTCAAGATAGGCAATGGTTTCTGAGTTTGTTGGAACTCAACTTCCGCCATCTTTATTTAAAAAGCAGTCCCTAAATTGGGTGGCGCGACTACTGCTCTATGACAGAGCGCCAGTTGGCGCGACCTCTTTGCAGGATTTTCCCCATTGGCGCGAGTACTGAACTGCCTTCCCGCGCCAATGCCAAAAGGGATGTTTTTCATGATTCTTGCAAGGAGATGTCTCAAGGGAAAATAAAGCTCATGCTTAGAGGAATGCATTGATGATGTTTTCAAGGCATGACAATGTTCACAGGTCACAGAATGGGTCCTCCATTGTGCGGGACGGGGAATGGTAGGGACGGTGACAAATTACTGTGTAAGAGATGCCCCCTAAAGTATGAGGCCCGAGAGAGAGAGGGGTGAAATGCTTTACGAGAACATGTTCAACTGAAGGCCCGCCGTCGGAAAACCTGCGCAGAAAGATACAACTGATATCTCAAGTACATGATGTATAAGTGGTATGGACGCAGCCATCCGAAACAGAGTATGCTATAATCCGGATCCAGGGTATGGGCGCAACCATCCAACTAAGATCAAACAAATAGACTCAGGTATGGTCGCAGCCATCCAATCAATGAGTCATGTACATAATAATAATAATCCACAATCGCAGCCTGCATTACAACAGACACAATCCAGGGTCTTGCGCTCCATCTCGACCCAACAGAGTACAAGTTCAAGCATGTGAATATGTGAGCTGAAGTCGAACATGCAAGAACATTGTTTGATTACTAGCCAATGATGAAAGTTGTTAACAGACGCGAGAGAAACCACCAATAATGACAATGGTCCTCAAGGTACCACAGGTACAATCTACGGCGTGCGAATAAATGAGTTGACGTCGAACACCCGCAAAATCACTCGATCGGAGGCCAATGATGTAAACCTCTCGTCGAATGCGACGAACCTGCCATTGAGGCATGCAGGCTCCAAGGTACCACAAGGAGTCTCTAGACCAACTTCCTGGATAATGAGTTGAAGTCGACAGGAAGTGACCTTGATCGAAGGTGGGCCATAATGATTCCCACATCATCGACACGAGACAGAGGAACATGATGTTTTTGTTGTGAATCAAAATCGTATGAGAAACAGAGGAAGGTTGATATTTGCAGAGGTCAACTTCTCTTGAACACATGAACGGCACGACAATGAATTTGGCAGTATTTGACATCAACGAATCAGAGGTCATGGCGACGAGGCAGTGAATAGATGAGAGGTCAAAAAAGATTACCCAATCCCACGGAGGCAAAGCGAAGCAACGAGATGAGATGTCCCCAACCCGACACGAATGCAGACAAGTGCCATGTTCAAGAGCGACATACTGCCGACGACAACGACGATGGTTCCATTTTTCCACCACCATTTCTGGCGAGTACCCCAATTATTTTTTATAACAAGCTTGAAGGGGATAGCATATGCTTGTGATATAAGTCCGCCCTTCGGGCGAATCCATCCTAGTGCATTTAACGAGTCCTAGGAAGGAGAAACTCTGAGAACGTCATTTCGACGAAATCCAATGTCATCAGGGTTTAACGAGTCTGACAAAGGAAGAACTCGGCGTCTTTTCATGTTTAGAGAGTTTGAAAAGACAGCGGAAAAGAAAACTCCACAGGTCCCTTTTCGTAAATAGCTCCCCAGATCCGAAAAGGTAGAAAACAATATCCGGGAAAACCTCCTAGTCGCAATAGGCTAGGGTATTCCTTTTTCGTAATCAATCCATCCCAGCCCGAAAAAGGGTTAAACTTATACTGGGTGGATGTCGATTCGTGTCCATTTTAACGAGATCGAAACGACAAGGGCCTCGGCGATCTTTTCATATTTAGAGAGTCGGAAAAGAGCTGAAAGATGACTCCAGAGTGACTTTTTCGTGTATTTACCGAGTCCGAAAAAGTATAAAATACAACTCGTTTCCATCTTTTAAGTCGCAAAAACCTGCTGCTGCACATACCAAGCAAGCGTAAAATCCATTTTCGACATAACATATGCAAATATTCGATAAAAATAACTTTTTAAAACTCATTTAACGTCGAAAAAGTTATAAATATGTCAAATTGGTAAAAATAAAACTACTTTTACTATTTACCTTGGTGGAAAGCAACAGTGGTCCATTTGGAGCAGAAACTTCTGACGGTGATTGCGACAAATCCAGTCGACCATTCAGCTTCTCGTCTGTCACAGGTAAGAGGCGCTCTTTTGCTCTTCATTTTCATTCATTTTTTAATAGCTTTCCCCTAAAAATCAGTTCTGTGTGGTCATTTTTAGAATTTTAGGGCTGCGCCCATTGGCGCGGGTATCGGGCACGGACCCGCGCCAATGAGCTCATTTTTACAAAGGGCTCGCGCCACATGGCGCGACTGTTCACAAAACAGCCGCGCCAGCGGCTGAACCTTAAATTTCGCCCAAAATTTCGACATTTAGACCAAATTGCTTGGAATTTGAAGCTCATCAAAGATCTAACTAAGGGTTTTTGACCATGTGAATGCAGAAAATCACTCAAAATGGCAATCGAATGGAAAGAACGAGAGCACGGAGAAGAGGATGAACAGGCCATGCAAAGCCAAGCTTGCATGAATGCACTTAGAAACTGTGGATTGAAAAAGTTCTTCCTCACGCCATGTTTACGAGCTCAGCCCGAGCTCCTCCAATATTTAATCAGTATCTGGGACGAACAGGAACAGGTGTTCAGGTTACAAGACCAGGTGTTAGAACTGGAGGTCACTGACGTTTATTTCATCACTGGATTGTCCCGCAGAGGTCCAATCCCTGTACTGACTGGAAGCAGACCATCTGGGGAAAAGATGGAAGAAGTAATGGCACGGGTGTGACGAGGGGCACAAACAGGATCAGGAAGCAAGAAGGTGGATATCCACACCATTCCTGATCTAGCACTAAGAGTAGTTCTCCATACCATTACGCAGGCTGCTGGATCGTAGGCTCCGCACGAGGCCACGAAGACCCAACTCCTGTTGGCCTCAGAATGCATGGGTCCCTTACTGTTCAACTGGGCAGAAGCAGTAACTATCAACATGAAAAGGCAGCTCACGAAGTGCAAACAGGGGAAACTGAAACAGTTCGGTTATGGTTCCATCTTGTTATCGTTCATTCTGGAACGTTTACCAATCTTCCAGGGCCAGGGGGCCGCAGTGGGGAGTCCGATACCACGAGAGCTAAGAATGGCTCGCTGGGCAGCATTGATGCCCAGATCTGGAGGTGGCCAACAGATGTCCTGGAGGCCAGAGTTTTTTAGGTGGTTACGGCGCCAGCTGATTCTCGTGGAAGACTGGCCCTATTCGGGAACTGACTTTACTGGGGACCCAGACCTCCCACTACCAGAAGGAGATGACTGGGACGAGGAGCTGGGTAAGACCTCATATTTTTGATTTTATGTTTATATGTTTTTTTTTTTGTAAATACACATTCGTCTTAACACAATTATATATGCATGCAGATTTAGGACCTGAGAGACCAGTCGGGATGTCTCCAATCTCCCGGAGGACACAACTCGCCCCTGAGATCCAGGGAGAAGGCACCGGAGGAGATGAACTGATCCAGAACCTTGAGGGTATTGCCCACGGGATCCCGGACTATGCCCTGCTAGCAGACGTACCGATGGCATACCAGCGCCATACGGTGGGAGTCCCGAATCGGATCCACCGAATCCTGAGGCGCTTAGTGCGTGCATTCACGTGCTATCATGAGCACCATGCGGATTAGTCCTTAGGATTTATACCACACCTATTTTTTGAGAGACATAGCGTCTCTGGATGTACTAAGACGATTATGTATATTTTTTGAGTTTTGTGATGCACACTGTGCAAACATTTCGATGCACACACACACACACACACACATATATATATATACATATGACTATTTTGGATGGATCTTTTACATGTGATGATGTTTTTATATGTCATGCGAATGTCTAATACAAACGTAATCTAATGTATCAGTTACATAACAAACGACCCACTGCGAAATGTATTCACACAATGTATCTACTCACACATTTCATTTTTATGAAAGCTTGAAAGCACACATGAACACACACACATATGCAAACTATGCTTGAAATGAGGAAGACGGGCATGCCCCCCCAGCATGATGTCTCAATTCGAGGTGCATGCCCCCCAAGCTTCAGTCCATTGAAAGTGGAGTGAAGGTTCAAAACAAAAAGTCGAATTGAACATGCTTGTGTTTCATTATTTTAACGAGGTTGACACACTTAAAAGAACTGTCCTCAAGACACCTTGTTTCATGGTTTAAGGAGCTTGACACAAGACAAGGAACACTGCTCTGACAACCTTGTTTCATTTTTTAAAGAGCTTGACCCAGGGAGGAAACCGTGCTCTAACCGACTTACATCAAAATGCACCAGAAGGCAGTGCTTCCAAGAGTTCCAATCCTGATGGAAGGAAAACATCCTGGAAGTCAGGACCCAATGCCCCCAGCACCTGATGCACGACGGCATCATCACTGAGCACAGGCACGGGGTAGGTAGACACATAGTTGACCTGCGGTGGAGCAGATACAACGGGTGGATAAAAACCCGGAGGGGGTGATGGTGGACCAGTTGCCACATTAGGACCAAAGAACGAAAGTTGATCAATGGTCACGATCCGTCCTTCATGTGGAAAGCACATCACGCGAAAGAGGGAGGAGACAAGTGCTCCCATGGCATAGGTGTAATCGCGCCCCAGGAGCAGATTGAAATCCAAAGGGCCTGGAACGACCATCACGTCCATATGGACGGTTTTACCTCCCAAAGTAACAAGTAACCTTGGAAGGATCCCCAACGGTTGACTCGTCCTTCTGTTAAAAGTGAGCAGATTCTGCGTAACAGGCGCAAGCGGCGGCGAACCAAAAGCTTGCCAGGTAGTTGAAGACAGAATACTGGCACCGGTGAGGCACCTTCTCGCCTATAATGGTGTCAAGTACAACCAGACCAAGAGCCCGACTGTGATCTCGAAAGGCACATAAGACGAAGGCTAAATCTTGAAAAACCACCCAATCAAAGATACACCAACCACGAGGGGCTACCATCGAAATGCGAAGGTCTTCCCTAATGTTACAAGAAGAAGCTCTCCTCCACACCTCACCTGGGTGCTAGGAGGAATATCGCAGCCACCCCATCTGGGAAGTGAGGAGCGTCTCCGCCCGGCAGCCATCCCATCCAATCTTTCTCCAAGTCTCAAGAATCAAGAGACTGAAGACATGGGGGTGTGAGATCCACTGGCTGCAAAATACCCGGTGCACCGCTTGATGGAAGGCTTCTGACCGATCCGATTGCACTGTCTGTTGGTCAAGACTATCTGAATTTGAATTTCTGGAGGAGTGGGATCGACCAAGGATGACTCTTGACCAATCATAAGATCAGCTGGCGGAGGATTCACCGAAAGCCGATTATAACCAGGTGGAAGGCGTGGTGTAGAACCGGTCGGGTTGTCCAAGACTCGCTTGGCTTCATCCATATAAGGGCAAAGGTGAATGGCATGGTGCCCTTCACACAACTTACAGGGATTGGTGATCTTACCCTGCTTCTTAGGAACCTTATCAGTACCAGTTAAAGACGTGCCCCCAACTTGGCTCCCGGAAGTCAAAGGCAACGGTGGGCGGCCGTTGGACCATACTTCGAGCACCTTGGGAATGCCAGGGCAATCTCGAAGAAGATGGTCTCCCGTGCACAACAGGCAAGGGAACTTGACTTTCCGTGGAGGGCTGGAAGGTTTATCAAGAGGAGATATCTCAGAGACAGTAGCTGTACATTTAGCCTCTCGCTTATCAGACTTCTTCTTCTTTGTCTTCTTCTTCTTCTTCTTAGCCACCTGGTTACTTGAATCCAGACTTTCACCAGGCGAAGTAGAAGAGGAGGACGCAGAAACCAGCGGTTAAGGAGAGGTCCACCTTGAACTGGCCATGATGTTGTTCGGTGGAGAACCGACTGAACAAAGAGGGAGACATTCGGGACCACGCAGGTTGAGAACAACCAAACAGAAAACCCAACAAAGCTAACCCGTGAAGGGACAGACAACGGGGCCATGTAAGGAGCACCAACATTTCCAAAAGGAGGAAATGACCAGACTCCCTCTTCCGAGGGGGATTCCTTGGCTATAACTCGAAAAAGCTGCCATCAACTCAACTAACACACGGCCGAAAAGAGTCAAGGAACACGATCAAATCCGGCCAACAAGCAATATCTAACAGGGCGTCTAATCGTGGGTGATTAATTTTACCACATTGAAAAAAAAGAAACTCTACCGTTTCGTGTTTTAAGAGTCGAGAAATGATAGAAAGATGACTCTATCTCTTTCAGATTTGACACAAGCGTGAAAGGACAAGCCCTTGACGGTCTTTTCAAATTTAGGGAGTCAGAAAAGACCAAATGACTGCTCAGGAAGACTAGGTACAAAGGGTGTACCAAATAACCATGAACTGCTATATACACTCAAATGAAACAGAATCGACCAAGGACTTTCCGTACGTGGCAGACCTCCCGAATGTCACTGGTGTATCACGGTATAGGGCGGCAGAGCTTCGTGGGATAAAGGATTGAAACCAGAGGGTCTCCTTTTATAGTGTCGCGATTTATTTGGAGTTTAAGTCCAGACAATGTCGTTTGGCCAACAGCGAACGATACTGCTAGGTTTAACGACGCGTAACACGTCTCTAGCCTAGACCTTCTAAATATGTTTCATGAGTTCCAAATGCTGCCTTAGGTTAATTGAAATAAATTGCTGTAGCTTGATCTTCACTGTTTAGACTTTCCAGCCCTATCTAGATAGGTGTCTCGGAAGACTCCTAAATGCAAAGCTATATGCCACAGTGCAACATTTCGTTCGATGAAAACTAGTTAGAGAAGAGTTGAGAGCTTTTACACAAACGAAATGAACGGAAGACAAACAAGGAGATCTCTAATGCAACTAATGCAATTGAAAACTTTTCATTCAAAACACTAATCACTAGCAAGATGGAAAAGATCACAATTTGCACTAATTAACAAAAGCAAAAGAGATTTTTTATTTTTTTTTTCAATGTTTAAGAGCCAATATGCACTAAACAATCTTGAAAACAAACGGAACAACTTGAGAAACGATTTTCAAGAGAGCGAAACAAACAAATTTCACTCAACAATACAAGCAATCAGATCCCCAAATCGACCAAAGCCTCTCAAAACGAAGAAAAGACTCAAAAGCTTCCAATGGACCGTGTGATCTAGGTCCAAGGCAAGACCAAACGAATTTCGAATGAAAGAATAAACAATCACCCAAAAATCGCAACAAAACAATAAACAACTACCTAGAGGGTGTGGAGGATCAATCAGATAGTTGACAGGACAATCAAAACACCAAAACTTCCAAGGAGGGCTCGATACACCAAGCCACTAGATGCCCTAGGGCTTAAAACGTGAAATCGGTAGATAAAAGCAAACAACCAAAGAACAGAGGTGAATTCCCAGCCAAACAGGACTCCAACACACTCAGGCAGTCAGCAAATCAAGAAGAAAAACACTGATCAAATCCAGAGAGCTCAGAAATGAGGAAACTCAAAAATCTTACAGGGGTGGCGCGACTGTAAGTGTGAAACTGGCGCCAGAAAGCAATTGGCGCGGGCTGGACAAAGGCAACATGCGCCAATTGGCGCGACTGTCGGGTTAAAAACCGCGCCAGTCGAGTTTCTCAACCAAAAATTAAAAACAAGCTACTCCAGAAGCAGACCAATGCAAGCTAAGCAATCCAAGAATCAAAACAAACAAATAACCCAACCCAGAAGGTTCATCAAGCAAGAAAAAGCAAGATACAAACGGCAAGGCAAGACAAAGACTCCAAGTTGTTCAGTCCGTAAACCAAACCGGAGATTGACTGAAGTAGCGTTGATCTACTCCGCTAATGCAGGGAAAAAGAGTTTCGAAGGCTATCTGGCTGTACTTCAGGCTCCGTCTACAGTTTACAAATCAAACAACAAGCTGGATCCCCAGTGGAGTCGCCAAATTGTTGAGGAGGTAAATCCCCTCTGCGGACAGAGGCGATCCCTACTAGCCCAGCAGGGGTCTAGCAACAATCAAACAATGTTATGACGCAAGTTCCTAGTTACGAATGAAGGACTTGGGATAGAAGCCTACCTGGATTCCAACGCCACGATCCGAAGAAGAAGCGTCCCCGTTCCTCAGCCTCGGCAGATCACAATCCCTCCACGATCTCCGCGGATGAACACCTGCACATGGAAGAAACGAACAGATACAAGCATAAAATCCGACACACGTAACTAAACATCAGTCAGAAAGGATGTTACTCGCATTAACATGATGGAAAATGGAGTGGAACCATAATCATAATCATCTATTAAATAATGAACGAAGAAAGATTACAACCAAGTTCTGACGTCGCGGTCTCCTTCGGACGGGTCTCCGGTCATCCACGTCTCGCAAAGCTCGCCAAGGAAAGGGAAAACCTCTCCGGAGTCTCGTGACAATGGTCTCCTTACTTGAGTCGGCCTTAAGGGAAAGAGAGGATTCTTTACAGCACAAAGGCTCTTGGGAATATGGAGATACAAAGCTTAGGCACTTCAAGACTAGCTTGCCATGGGTTTGAGCAGGCTTTTATAAATGGGGAAGGAGGGAGTTGGGATCCCTATTATTATGGAATTGGCCCTATCAACAAGGAAGGTTCCATGGAAGGTGGCAAAACCACTTTCCTTCCATAGAACTCCCGCAGCCAAACCTCCCAACTCAAGATAGGCAATGGTTTGTAAGTTTTTTGGAACTCAACTTCCGCCATCCATATTTAAAAATGGGCTTCTGTAATTGGGTGGCGATCACGCTCTATATGACGACGCGCCTGGCACCCTATGTATCACGCCTTCCCATTGGCGCGAGTACCGAATCGGGCTCGCCCGCTAATGCCAGATGTTTCATGATTCTAAAAAGGAGATGTCTCAAGGGAAAATAAAGCTCATGCTTAGAGGAATGCATTGATGATGTTTTCAAGGCATGACAATGTTCACAGGTCACAGAATGGGTCCTCCATTGTGCGGGACGGGGAATGGTAGGGACGGTGACAAATTACTGTGTAACAGAGTCTGTAAAAATTTTCTAGATCTAGATAAGTTTGTAACTAGGTTCTAGAGTTAATTTTTCTTCAATGCATTGTAATAAAACTTTTGGAGAACCAAAAGTTCTTTTTGAGGGAAGGTGTGATCCAATTTGGATTTTGAAGTTTGTATCGAAATTACAAAATGACCAAGATGGTCATTTTGAAGTAATTAATCATCAATTTTGTAATAAACAGGTTGAGTTGAAATTGTATCGACCAAGATGGTCATTTTGAAGTAATTAATCATCAATTTTGTAATAAACAGGTTGAGTTGAAATTGTATCGACCAAGATGGTCACATACAACATTCTTGCTAAGAGCAGGGAATTCAAGTTCAAATGTTCATCGTCAACTTCGACATCAGCATCAGTGACTTCAACAACAATCATCAATGTTTTTCTAAGTCAAATTGTTGTCATAAGAAAAAGTCGTCATTATGTCAACCTATGACATTTAAACAATAAAGAACATTATTCATGACTGTAAAGTGTTAAGTTAATGTAAAGACTTAAGGAAACATAATCCTAAGTCTAAAGCATTAGCACTATAAGTCTAAGTCAGCTAAAGTTAGGAAAAAATGTTAGTCTTAAAAACATTTGACTAAAATCCTAAAAATGCCTAAGTGACTTGATACCGTGGCAAGAATATGATGAAAAAGGTTTAAGTCCTAATTGTAAACCTAAGGTCAAATCCTAAGGTAAAAGGACTAATTCTAAACCTAACGCTAAGTCCTAGTTCTAAAAACCTAAGTATAGAACTAAAGATGCATGGTGTTAAAAACTATGCTATAAACAAATAGCTTTCGGGCTTAAATCTTAGGACTACAAATCAAATGTACAGCTTTCGGATTTTGATTGTAAAAGCATTTCAAAAAAACAATGTAATGTTTAAACAAGTCAATTAAACCATATTGGAGAAACAAATCGTGGCAAGAAAATCGATATCATGTGACAAGGTTAACTACAGATGTTTTATGCTACAGTCAGCAAGAAGACTGTATCGGGAACTGTGACATGTGAACAAATATATGCGAAGTTTTGTAAGCCGTTAGTCCTAACAACCAGCCTTAAACCATGTCGGAGTTGTGACATGTGAATTAGTTTTGTTTAGACCGCAGCGGAGTCAAAGGTTTACAGTTGTAAAAGTCGCGTGTGACATGTGAACAGGAGTAGCCGTGACCGTCGGGGTTAAGTTGGAACCGCCGAAATAATCCATGACCGTTGGGCAAGGCGCTGATCACATGCTGGGAAATCCTTTTATCCACACCGCTTGCCAGACTGCCAGCGGATTTCGATACTCCAGTCTATTTTGGATTTTATTTCATATGAATTGGCGTTGTTTTAAATTAATATCTTATCCTAAGACACTAGGTGTCAAACAAACCCGAGAACAATTATATCAAGTTATGATGTGGATTACTTCGAAGGAATCCATGATAAATAAGCTGCTTGGAAAGGGTTAATGACCCATTAAATCAATGTTAAAAATGGAAAACCAATAAATCTTCGAGATAAGAAGATAGAGATAGAGGTTTTAATGCCATTTTTATATGCTCTCATCTTATAAAAAGAGAAAAGAATGTTTTGTAAGGATCATGAGAGAAAGGAGAGAGGTTCTCGAGAAGTTAAGAAGAAGTGCTTTTTTGAAGAATCACATGAACACTTTGTAGAGAAAGTTTTTGGTTTTGCAGGTATATTGTGGAGTATGAGAGCTCATTTTCCTACCTAGATATAGAACAAAAATTCGTTGTAGAACAACGAGATCCACTTCAGTCTTCAAAAACTCAGTTTAGCTACATTGTGCCAAAGGTCCATATGCTTTAGTCCTTTAGATAGAGTGTGCACTTCATCATCAGAATTTCTTGGTTGATTGAAGACCCATCAAAGAAAAGAGTATGTATCTATAAAGCCTCAACATGAGAATTCCATTCCGCAACATTACTAGTGCTATTTGGCACTTGTCAATTGATAGATTATTGTAGTCCTATTTCTCTTGGTTTTTATCAATACAGCAGATGCACACTTCTGAAGCGGACCCGGAGACATAGTCCAGGAGGGACGAACTTCGTCACTAATCTTTGTTGTCTTATGGTTTTATTGTTATGCATGTTGCGTAATTATTAAACCTTAACATTAATAGGATTATACCTAAAAACACTTTATGCTAAAGAGTTAGATTCACATAAAAGTAACTATTTTAGTAATTATTTCTTGCCATTCACATTTTGTCAAGAGTTAGGAAAGATCTTTTCTTTCTGCATTCAGATCACCGATGGTCGGAATTGAATCCCCAATCACCTTGAGTTGCTTTAATTTTTTGGACATTGCCAACTCCATCCTCATCCACGTACCTAGTTGTTCTACTATGTTGTTAGTCGCAGCTCCTAATCCCCAAGCAATGGTGATTTTTTCTTGTTCATTTGGGAAAATGATGACTCCACCTGCTCTTGCCACCCTTTCAAGGCTCCATAAAAAAAGAGAGTAGGTTTTTTTTTATTCTAATAGTGAAGTGTCAAAATTAATGTCTGAGAGTCACAAAGTTCCTCTTGATGGGCCTACTAGTTTCTCATTGCTAGACAAAGACTAGGTGCTAGTTTTAAGACCATGGGTCCAAGTCCATCAACAGCCCACCGAGGGGGGTATTCATTTGAGAGAAGGATTCCAACAACAGTCACATGGATCTTTACATATTTATTTATCCTACCTGAGATCAGTTTTCTCTCATTCAATTTTATCTTGATAATGAACCTAGGTAGCTAGTTTGAAACGTCGATAGGAAAATCTACTTGATGCGATGGATCCGGAAATAAAAATTATCACAAAATAGAGATCGCAGAAGTCTGAAATTGGAAATATCACACCCATACGAAAGGAGTACAACTAAAGAATTTGTACATTAGAATGATGCAGATTTTTATTTGCTAAGAGAAAAGTTGATCTCGCTTTCTTGAAACACTGCAGGGGTTGCTCCATTATTCCCTCCTTTGCCCAAATCAAACACACTCTAAGAAACTCTTCCAATAATCACATCTCCATCAAAACTAGCCTTGCTCTCCTGCACTGTGAAATAAAAAGAACCAAATACAAATTAAATTTGCTATCCTCAAAATCTTACAAATTACACATAAAATTGGCTAATAAAATCAATCCCTCAAATCTTATCCCATCCTTTTAATCTACCCTTAAAAATCAATGTCTCACCTTTCTTGAAATAACTACCTACATTTTAATAAAAATTAAATTAAAATATTTTATCATTATTTTTAATTAATACAATTTCAACCTATACAATTTACTATTAACAACAACATCATAATATATATTAAATATTTCACTTAAAATTCCATCTCATAAATCAATTAATATAACCTAATTCAAAATATCATTTTCCCTCCCTTCAAAACTTTAAATAAATTTTTCACATCATTATTAAATAACATAGAAATAAATAAAGTTTAAATTTAATAAGACTTGATCATTTAAATTACCACCAATTCAAAAATCAACTTTCTTCATTATTAAATAACACGGTACTAAATATTTTTTTTATGTTAGATCTATATAATATTTTTTTAATTTAATAAAAGTATAATAATTTAAATAGAAGAACAATTCAATCAACCTTTTGTACAATTAAATTAAGAAAAACACAATAATGGAACCTTTTGTAAAATTAAATTAATACTTAATTATAAAAATTTAATACTTAAAAATAAATCATTAATTTTAAAAATCGTATTTGTGTCGGCTCATAACAAAATATTTTCACAAAACCTTTACATATTTATTTATCGTGCCTCAGATCATTTTTCTCTCATTCAATTTTATCTTGATAATGAACCTCAGTAGCTGGTTCGAAACGTCGATAGGAAAATCTACTTAATGCGATGGATTCGGAAATAACATTATCACAAAATAGAGATCGCAGAAGTCTGAAATCGGAAATATCACACCTATACAGAAGGAATACAACTAAAGAAATTCATACATTAAAACGATGCAAATCTTCAATTGCTAAGAGAAAAGTTGATCTCGCTTACCTGAAACGCTGCAGGGGTTGCTCTATTATCCCCTCCTTTGCTCAGATCAAACACACTCTAAGAAACCCTTCCAATAATCACATCTTCATCAAAACCAACCTTACTCTCCTGCGCTGTGAAATAAAAAGAACCAAATACGAATTAAATTTACTATCCTCGAAATCTTGCAAATTACACATAAAACTGGTTAATAAAATCAATCCCTCAAATCTTATCCCATCCTTTTAATCTACCCTTAAAAATCATTATCTCATCTTTCTTTAAATAATTACTTACATTTTAAGAAAATTTAAATTAAAATCTTTTATCATTATTTTTAATTAATACAATTTCAACCTATACAATTTACTATTAACAACAAACATCATAATCTTAAAAAAAAAAAAAAAAACATTATTAAATATTTGACTTAGAATTCCATCTCATAAATCAATTAATATAACATAATCCTAAATATCATTTTCCCTCCCTTTAAAATTTTAAATTAATTTTTCACATCATTATTAAATAACATAGAAATAAATAAATTTTAAATTAATAAAGACTTAATAATTTAAATCACCACCATAATAAAAATCAACTTTCTTCATTATTAAATAATATAGTAATAAATAATGTTTTAATTTAATAAAAGCATAATCATTTAAATAGAAGAACAACTCAATCAACCTTTTGTAAAATTAAATTAAGAAAAGCACAATAATTTAAAACAACACAATAGTAGAAATTTTTGTAAAATTAAATTAATACTTAATTACAAAAATTTAATACTTACAAATAAATCATTAATATTTAAAATCTTATTTGTGTCGGTTCATAACAAAAGATTTTCACAAAACCTTTACATATTTATTTATCTTACTTGAGATCAGTTTTCTCTTATTCAATTTTATCTTGATAATGAACCTGGGTAGCTAGTTCGAAATGTCAATAGGAAAATCTACTTAATGTGATGGATCTGGAAATAACATTATCACAAAAATAGAGATCGCGAAAGTCTGAAATCGGAAATATGACACCTATAAGGAAGGAACACAACTAAAGAAATTTGTACATTAGAACGATGCATATCTTCAATTGCTAAGAGAAAAGTTGATCTCACTTTCCTGAAACACTACAGGGATTGTTGCATTATCCCCTCCTTTACCCAAGTCAAACACACTCTAAGAAACCATTCCAATAATCACATCTTCATCAAAACCAGCCTTGCTCTCTTACGTTGTGAAATAAAAAGAACCACATACGAATTAAATTTACTATCCTCAAAATCTTACAAATTACACATAAAACTAGCTAATAAAATCAATCCCTCAAATATTATCCCATCCTTTTAATCTACCCTTAAAAATCATTATCTCACCTTCCTTTAAATAATTACTTACATTTTAATAATACTATTAACAACAAACATCATCATTAAAAATATATTATTATTATTATTATTATTAAATATTTCACTTAGAATTCCATCTCATAAATCAATTAATATAACCTAATCCTAAATATCATTTTCCCTCCCTTTAAAATTTTAAATTCATTTTTCACATCATTATTAAATAACATAGAAATAAAGAAAGTTTAAATTTAAGAAAGACTTAATAATTTAAATTACCACCATAACAAAAAAACAACTTTCTTCATTATTAAATAACATAGTAATAAATAATGTTTTAATTTAATAAAAGCGTAATAATTTAAATAGAAGAACAATTCAATCAACCTTTTGTAAAATTAAATTAAGAAAAGCACAATAATTTAAAAAAAACAAAATAATAAAACCTTTAGTAAAGTTAAATTAATACTGAATTATAAAATTTTAACAATTAAAAATAAATCATTAATTTTAAAAATCTTATTCGTGTCTACTCATAACAAAATATTTCCATAAAACCTTTACATATTTTATACAAATTTAATACTTAAAAATAAATCATTAATTTTAAAAATCTTATTCGTGTCGGCTCATAACAAAATATTTCCATAAAACCTTTACATATTTATTTATCCTACCTTAGATCAGTTTTCTCTCATTCAATTTTATCTTGATAATAAACATTGGTAGCTGGTTTGAAACGTCGATAGGAAAATCTATTTAATGTGATGTATCCGGAAATAACATTATCACAAAATAGAGATCGTAGAAGTCTGAAATCGGAAATATCACACCTATATGGAAGGAGTACAACTAAAGAAATTTGTACACTAGAACGATGTAGATCTTCAATTGCTGAGAGAAAATTTGATCCCGCTTCCTGACACGTTGCCGGGATTGCTCCATTATCCCCTCCTTTTCCCAGATCAAACACGCTCTAAGAAACCCTTCCAATAATCACATCTTCATCAAAACGAACCTTGCTCTCGTGCACTGTGAAATAAAAAGAACTCACTATCCTCAAAATCTTACAAATTACACATAAAACTAGCTAATAAAATCAATCCCTCAAATTTTATCCCATCCTTTTAATCTAGTCGGTAAAAACCATTATCTTGCCTTTCTTTAAATAATTACTTACATTTTAATAAAAATTAAATTAAAAACTTTTATCATAATTTTTAATTAATACAATTTCAACCTATAAAAATTACTATAAACAACAAAAATCATTAAAAAATAAATTATTAAATATTTCATTTAGAATTCCATCTCGTGAATCAACTAATATAACCTAATTCCAAATATCATTTTCCCAACCCTTAAAATTTTAACTTTATTTTTCACATCATTATTAAATAACATAAAAATAAATAAAGTTTAAATTTAATAAAGACTTAATAATTTAAATTGCCACCATAACAAAAATCAAGTTTCTTCATTATTAAATAACATAGTAATAAATAATGTTTTAATTTAATAAAAGCATTTATATTTAAATAGAAGAACAATTCAATCAACCTTTTGTAAAATTAAATTAAGAAAAGCACAATAATTTAAAACAACACAACAATAAAACATTTTGTATAATTAAATTAATACTTAATTATAAAAATTTAATACTTAAAAATAAATCATTAATTTTAAAAATCTTACTTGTGTCGGTTCATAACAAAATATTTTCACAAAACCTTGACATATTTATTTATCCTATCGGAGATCAGTTTTCAATTTTCTCTCATTCAATTTTATCTTGATAATGAACCTCGATAGCTGGTTTGAAACGTAAATAAGAAAATCTAGCTTAATGTGATGGATCCGGAAATAACATTATCACAAAATAGAGATCGCATAAGTCTGAAATTGGAAATATCACACCTATATGGAAGGAATACAACTAAAGAAATTCGTATATTAAAACGATGCAGATCTTCAATTGCTAAGAGAAAAGATGATCTCGCTTTCCTGAACGCTGCAAGGATTGCTCCATTATCCCCTTCTTTGCCAAGATCAAACACGCTCTAAGAAACCCTTCCAATAATCACATCTTCATCAAAACCAGCCTTGCTCTCTTGCGTTGTGAAATAAAAAGAACCAGATACGAATTAAATTTACTATCCTCAAAATCTTACAAATTACACATAAAACTGGCTAATAAAATCAATCCCTCAAATCTTATCCCATCATTTAAATCTACCCTTAAAAATCATTATCTCACCTCTCTTTAAATAATTACTTAAATTTTAATAAAAATTAAATTAAGATCTTTTATCATTATTTTTAATTAATATAATTTCAACATATACTATTTACTATTAACAACTATATATATATATATATTTTTCACTTAGAATTCCATCTCATAAATCAATTAATATAACCTAATCCTAAATATCATTTTCCCTCCTTTAAAATTTTAAATTCATTTTTCACATCATCATTAAATAACATAGAAATAAATAAAGTTTAAATTCTCTTAATCCTAAATATCTTTTTCCCTCTCTTTAAAATTTTAAATTCATTTTTCACATCATTATTAAATAATATAGAAATAAATAAAGTTTAAATTTAATAAAGACTTAACAATTTAAATTACCACGGACACCCCTTTGAATAAATAGATAAAAAAATCAATTTATCAAAATATTCCTTAACCACTTGAAAAAATAAGCTGCTGCGATCTGGAACGATGGAGCATCGCATGGTGACCTAGGCTGCATGCGCTACGGCGCCCCTGTGATCTGCTCCTTCAACCCTGCGGCCCTGGGCCCTTTGGACTGCCCCCGTCGTTTCCTTGACCCCTGCGATCCTTTGCTAGACATGCTGATAGTGTGCTGGGAGTGTTGGTTTCTTTGCTGGGTGGAGTTCCTAGCTAGGGTTTGCCCCCATGGAGGTCCCGGGCTCACCTCAGATACGCCCCCTTCCCCCTCCTCCTTCTTCTGCTGACACCTTCTCTAGGCTTTTGGCCGGTTTGCCGCAGAAGAAAAAGAGTGAAGTAGTCAAGTTTGTTAAGAAACTTGAGGATATTCCTGAAATCTCATTGCCGCCAGAGACTTCGATCCAAGTTGCCTTGTCCTTGGCTGAGCACGCCCTTGTTGATCAGTTCACCGGACTATGGCCTTCTCCTAAATCCACCAAGATCTGGGTAAACAAGAACTGGGCTCCATTGATTAAGAATAGCATCACCTCGTATTTTTTGGGACGAGGGTTCTTCCTCTTCGAATTCACCTCCAAGGAAGAAAAGGATCTGATCTTCCAGAATGGTCCCTATTTCATGGGCCCCTAGGGATTATATCTCAATAAATGGACGCTGGACTTCAGCCCTGCAGTAGACGTTCCCACGGCTGTCCCGGTATGGGTCAGGCTCCCAAACCTCCCAGTTCATTGTTGGAACTGGGACTCGTTGAAGCACATTGGCAATGCCCTAGGGAAATTTATAGATCGGGAAAACAACAAGGATCAATATGACTGTGCCCATATCTGCGTGGAAGTAGATCTTGAGGTGGGTCTCCCAAAAGCCATCAAAATCAATGTTGGAAGCTGGTCACATGTACAGAAGCTAGAATATGAGCAACTGCCTTTTAAATGCAAAAAATGCCATGTCTACGGACACTTTGCCAGGGGATGCCCATCCAATGCTGAGCTAGATAAAGACAAGGAAGAGGGTTGGAACCACATCAAGTGCGCCAAGACTTCCCACAAAAACCACAAGCACGGAGGCCCAAATGGAAAAGGTCCCCAACAGGCCCCTGTTCAGCAACCCCCTCCCAGAAAGGAACAAGAAAACAAATTTGATCCTCTAAGCTCGCAAATAGAGGAAACACAGGAAGTCGACATACAAAAATCAACCCCACTTGCAAAAGGTTCCCCCTCTCCCAAGGGGGTAAGTGCTGCGGAAAACTCCAAAGGAAAAACTGTAGAAATCGAGGAAATAGAGCAAGACTCAGAAGGCTTGGAGGAAGAAGGCGAAATAGGATAATCCCAAGCCTTGATAAGGAGATCCACAAGAGGCTGCAAAACAGATGGGGAAAAAAGAGAGCAGGAAACTTTCAAAGACAAACTTCAAGGCAGCCAACCAACTCTTGAGAAGCTATTAGCGCCAAAGCCAAAGATGGCGAGAAATCAGCCCCCAGGCTCCAAGGGAGCCAGCCATAAGCATAAATGATGAAGATTGTCTCCTGGAACTGTAGAGGTATGAGGAGTAGAATCAAAGAAGAAGCTATCAGAAGTTTAACAAGAATAGAAGCTCCTGACATACTCCTCATTCAGGAGACTAAGCTGGAAGGCTCTGCCTTTCATCATGTAAGCAAGAAACTCTGGAATAAATGCGAGGCGAAAGAAATATCAGCCCAAGGGGCCTCCGATGGGTTGGGTACTCTTTGGAATGCTGCCAAATTCACAGTCATTTCTGAGATCCTAAATCCACATTGGCTTCTATTAAAGTTGCAGCATGTAGATTCTAAAGAGATCTTTAGCCTCTTCAACGTGTATGTTCCGGTGAACGCTGGTGAAAAAAAGACCTGCTGGGATTCCATAAGAAACCAAGCAGATCTAGTGAATCTAGAAAATATTATCATTGCCGGAGATCTAAACCTTACTCATAAATCAACAGATAAGAGAGGAGGGAGTATTGTTCGAGATCAGGCAAGGGAATGGGCAGAAGATCTCATGCAGGATTGGGATATGCAGGACATCAAGCCAATCTCTGGTAAGTACACTTGGTCTAATAAAAGAGTAGGCCCTGGCCACATCGCTGCTAGGTTAGACAGATTATTTCTTCAAAGCTCCTTTCTTCTTCTTGTTTTAGAGGTGAAAGTCCATATTCTCCCTTGCAGTACCTCTGATCACAAACCCATCAAGCTTGAGCTCTTGGCCCAACTTGATCATGGGTCTATTCCCTTCAGATTTAGCCTGTTTTGGGTCAAGGAAGTGGATTTCATGCAGATAGTTGAGGACATTTGGATGAAGCTTGTTACAGGTTCCCCCTTTTTTGTCTGGGAGGAGAAACTCAGAAGAGTAAAAGGGGCTTTAAAAAGTTGGGCCAAATCTCTCCCCAATCCAGCCATGGAAAGGAAAAAAATCCAAAGCTCTCTAGATATCCATCATCTTCAGGCTGAGAATGTTGAAATTAAAATAGAGATTATAGATAAAGAAGCCCAGCTTCAGTAAAACTATCACAAGGCCTGCCTTGCTGAGGAAGAACGTTGGACGATCAAGTTTCGTAGTCTCTGGCTAAAAGCAGGGGACATAAACACTTCCTTCTTTCACAAGCAAGCCCAGGCAAGGAAATGCAACAACTCCATCTCTGAAATCAAGGAGGGTTCTACCATCCACAAGGATACTGTGAGTATCAAACAAGCAACCTCTCTCCACTTTAAAAGACTGTACAGTGAAGACATAGATATGGGCCAAAATTTTGATATGATGGACGAGGTACCCTCCTTGATTACTACTGAAATGAATCACCTTCTCGAAGCTAAAGTCACCAAGAACAAAGTTAAGGATGCCCTCTTTGCCATGGACCCAGACAAAGCCCCGGGACCAGACAGATTCTTAGCCAGATTTCTTCAAATCTGCTGGCCGATCATGGAAAAAGACCTCTTCAAAATGGTGCTAAAGTCCCAGAGCTGCCATAAAATTGGGGGCAGCATGAACTCCGCGTTTCTTGCTCTCATCCCCAAAGAGAAAGGCGCCAGTTCCTTCAACAGGTTTCGTCCGATCTCATTATGTAACATTGGATACAAATTGATTACTAAAGTAATTGCAAATAGATTGAAGCTCATCCTCCACAAAATCATTTCGGAAAACCAAGGAGGCTTCATCCAAGGTAGACAGATTGCAGATAATTACACTTTGGTCCAAGGGGCAATTCATTCAAGTCTGAGTCGCAATGAAAAAGGTATGGCTGTCAAACTGGATCTAGAAAATGCATTTGATGGAGTTAGGCATAGTTTTATGCTGGAAGTCCTGCATAAGCTTGGGTTCAGTACATGTTTTATAAATTGGGTTCGGGCCTGCATATCGGAGCCTTGGATCGCCCCGTTAGTAAATGGAAGAGCTGCGGATTTCTTCAAAGCTACTAGAGGCCTTAGGCAGGGGTGCCCTCTATCACCCTTGCTATTTGTTCTTCAAGCCTCAGTCCTCAGCTTTTATTTAGATAAGAAAATGATGGATCAGGAAATCACAGGGTTATGCATAGCGAGAGGAGTCAAAAATATCAATCATGCCCTCTTTGCGGATGATTCACTACTTTTGGGAGCTGCTTCTGTGCTTATAGCTTCTAGATTTAAAGGAGTTTTGGATGAGTTCTGTAGGATCTCGGGAAGCCTATTAAACAAAGGAAAATGCCACAACTACTGCTAGAATACATTGCCTAATTTGCTTAACTCCATTTACAGATGCTTTGGTTTCGCCGCCTCCGCAGATTGGACTTCCTTCAAGTACTTGGGTCTCCCTGTATCTCACAAAAAAGTCTACAACAGAGACTGGTTACCTCAATTGGAGAAATTTAAGAATAAGTTGCAAGCCTGGGGCTTTTCTTGGCTCAACATCGCTGGTAAGTCGGTCCTCATTAAATCTGTGCTTAAAAGTTTGCCTCTATTTCAGTTTTCTGTCCTTCTTGCCCCCATTGGGATACTCAGGAAAATGGAGGAGACTATTCGAAGATTTTTTTGGAAAGGGGGCAAGCAGAATGAGAAGAATATTCTGCTAGTAAATTGGGATTCCATTTCCAAACCTCTATTGGAAGGGCGCCTAAACTTCAAAAACCTCTGCAATCAGAATATTACAATGGGGGCGAAATTAATTTGGAAAATCATTGCAGCAAACCCAGGTTGGGCGTAATTATCATTATGGAGAAAATATTGCAAAGGCCAACGCGCCCACTGCCTAGATCAACCTTTGGCGCATGCAAAATCCTCATTCCTGAAGCTATGTAACAAAGCCTACCCTCTCATAAAAGACCATGCCTTCTGGGTGCCCGGAAATGGAAAAAGGATTAAGATATGGACAGATAAGATCATGAACAAGGATCCATTGGGAGAATGCCATTCTCTCCAAGCGCTGCACAGGTGGATGAATGCAGCAGGATTGCATACACTGTGGGACATTTCCAACTGGAATGGAAATCGATGGGCAAGCCGGAATATTCACACGCCCTCAGAACTGTTAATGGAGCGCGATGAGCTGCTGTCTAAACTCCATGGCGCAGCTCCATTATCACTCAGAAAGCGAGACGTAAGAGGATGGGGCGTGCACGCTGGTGGGCACACTATGGCTCAAGGTTATGCCAAGCTGTCTGAACACCCTCATGTGGCCACGAATCCAACGCCGTGGAAGGGGATTTGGCATAATCCCTCCTTGCCCAAAATCGATTACTTTAGTTGGCTACTTTTCCACTCTAAAATATTAACAGATGAAAACCTGCAAAAGCGTGGATTTCATGGACCTTCAAAATGCAGACTGTGTAAGGTAAACCAGGAATGTGTATCTCATCTCATGCTTGAATGTAATTTCACAATGCAAATCTAGACCAAGCTGCTAGGAATTTTCTCCAACTTCGTGCTGCCAATCTCCATCTCTGATCTATTTGCTAACTGGCTGCAAAGGTACCCTGGCTCTCCTCCAAAAAATAAGATCATTAAAGCTGCTTGGATTGCTCTCCCAGGAATAATCTGCTGGCAGGTTTGGCTGGAACGCAACAAAAGGATCTTCAGGAACTCTGAACAGGATGCCAAGCTAGTTGTAGTTAAGATAAAATGTCAGTTAAATGAGTGTCTAAGAAAGCATAAAGATGATACAAGTCTAAACCAACAAGACATTCAATGGGGCTCTTCTCTAAATCTTTAGTTCCAAAAATCCATCAAGAGTACCCCAGCTCCGAAAGACTGGCATATAAGGGTTACAGGACAAGAGTTTCAAAGCTGGATTGCAAATCAACCTAGAAATTCTTTACTTTTTGATAGGGCTGCAAAGGGAAATCCTGGAAGAGCTGGCGCTGGAGGTGTCATATTGAACCCAGATGGCACAATAATTCACAATTTTGCCTAGGGATTAGGCATTGCTTATAGCATTCAAGCTGAAGCTTTGGCCCTTTTCCAAGGCCTCAAGTATCTGAAAAGGCCGAACATCAGGGATGCAAATATATTCGGGGACTCTCAAGTTATCATTAATGCTATTCGTTGTCTTCGGATTTAAGGCTTGCAAGGCTAATGTGCAGATTAGCAGATTTTGGAGATTCATTTCAGAAATTGAATTACTATCATGTGCTGAGAGCTAATAACAAGGAGGTGGATATAGAAGCCAACAAAGCAGCCATGCTTCCGGCTGGATCCTATGGTATCCAATACCTTAATCTAGCAAGCTATTATGTTTTACTGCCTATTATTAAATCATTATGTATGTATTCATAAACTTGGGAAAATCACTGAAATTAACCACATTGTAGCAACCAAAAAGAGATGTGAGCTAAGCATAAATGCCATGGCCTTTCAGAGCTGTGTGGCACAAGTGATTTTAGACTCACTTGTTGTAATCCGAAAGTCGGCATTGAGGCCAAGTATCTAATAATATCCAATAACCGTTTCTGTAAAAAAAAACAATTTAAATTACCACCATAACAAACAGAGTTGTCTAAAGACGCAACAGAATAGCCCAGACAGTAATTTTTTGCCTGAATCTGGTAAAAACAAATCAAGAAATCAACTAGTTGGAGTGTTTGAATTGCATTTTTTATGGTGGAAATGGATTCAGCACCATCAAAAACCCTTAGGGCACCCAAAATACTTAATTTTAACCACTGTAACCCAAATTTTTAAAAATATTTGCCAAAAATTTTCATAATCTTACCGGAATACCTAGGTTATTCTGTGGGTTTTTTAGACTACGGCCATAACAAAAATCAACTTTCTTCATTATTAAATAACATAGTAATAAATAATGTTTTAATCTAATAAAAGCACAATAATTTAAATAGAAGAACAATTCAATCAACCTTTTGTAAAATTAAATTAAGAAAAGCACAATAATGGAACTTTTTGTAAAATTTAATTAATACTTAAAACAATTTTATCTTGATAATGAACCTCGGTAGTTGGTTCGAAACGTCGATAAGAAAATCTACTTAATGCGATGGATCCGGAAATAACATTATCACAAAATAGAGATCGTAGAAGTTTGAAATCGGAAAAGTCACATTGATTTGTGATATTTTTTACTTGGAGTACCCATTTTACCATGGAATATAACTTGGTTGCAAGCTAACCAAAGCTTCCAAAAGAGAAACTTTGGTAGAGTTTTCCATACTCTGCACAAATACTTTTTGGCTTGAAAAGAGCTCAAACGGGAAGTTTTCCAGTGCTGGAAAATTCCTTTCCACGAAGAAGGTATGTGAGTGATAGGTGCTACATCAGAGAATGTTGTCTTCCAAGTGGTGAGAGAGTAATCACAATGGAGAAAGAGATGTTTAGTCATTTCTTCGTGATCTTGGCAAAGGACACTTCAAGAAGGACCATCGATTCCTTTCTTTTGAAGGTTTTATGCTATTAAGATTATGTTGTTTGTCAATTTCTAACAGAAAAAAATATCTTTGGGAGTCTGTCAGACTGCCATTTTCCTTCCGTATCGGAGAGGGGATGGTTGGAGAGATATCTCACAACATAATTTCATATCCCTACTTCACTTGATATCCCTGGCTTGCATTGTTCCAATTGCAGGTGTCTTTTTTATCAACATGCACAAGGGCGACTCCATTTATATAAGTTGGGATTTTGTTGTTTTGTTCGGTGAGGTGCTCTAGAATTTGTAAAAGCTTCCACCCTTCCCACGCTCTGTCTTGCTCATTCTAGTGTGATATGTTAGCTAGATCCATCCTTGATTTTTCATTCATTCCTTGAGATCAAAGAGATCCTCGTGTGAGGAGAGCCTTCCTGTATAAGAGAAATAATCCTCCCAAATTATAATTTTTTTTCATTTCCAATGTTCTAGCCTAAATTATTTAGGATAAGAGGGGCAACTTCTCGGCATAATTTCTAGATGGTTGAACCTATTTTGGACCAAAGTGAGAAACAAGGACAAATACAAGAGGAATCGTTAAAATATTTATGAATAAGAAAATATTTCCACCACCCACCTTGGTTCCCCATAAGGCACTAGATAATCTTGGATTTGAGCGCGAGGCTCAACAAATGAGGATCTTGTTTTACCAAGGTGCCCCTTTATTTTTTCACTCATACAATGTTATAATTTAGCATCTATATATTTTACTTGTTACCTTTCCCATCGTTCCAAAGGAAGTTTTTGAGAAGGATACTCAATTTGTTTTCGAGACTAGTTGGAGCCAACAATCCTAAAAACTGAAAAGAGGTAAGGAGGTCAGATCCAATTTGATCAACACTAGTCTCCTAGTAGGGTTGAGTCAGTGTGTCCCCCATGCCTCAAATTTATTCTATATTTTGAGGATGAATCCCTCCCATTCCCTTGGTGGAGTGGCACCCTCCAATACGGGGATAATCATATATCTAAATTTTTTCCATTTAGCCAAAAAGGGGAATTCTGGGACTTGGGAAATTGATCTCAAGATTGATTCTGGGAAATTCTACCCAAATATCTAACCCTTTCTTTTGTTAATTTCTTCAACAGATGTTGTCAGGTAAATATCTAGGACTTTCTTTAAACATTTGGCTATCACCTTTGAGGCTTCTCCCATCAAGAATGTGTCATTTGTGAATTGGGAGTGATTTGCAAGTATGTTGTTTCTAGCTATATGAAGACCTCCAAGGTTGCCTCTAAGTATTTTTTCCTCCATTTTTATAATAAGTGAATTGACCATGATGATGTAAAGGAGTGGCGAAAGAGGGGCGTGCTTTCCTAAGCCCTCTCTAAGCCTGAACAAAAAATATATATATATATATATATATATATATATATATATAAATAAATAAAAATAAAATAAAATATATATATATAAAATAAAATAAAAATAAAAAATAAAATAAAATAAAAATAAAAATAAAACCCCGTTGGCCTGCCATTTAGTAGAGGGGATATCCGGGGATGTCCATTGCAAGCTCTAACCCATCTGATGAACTCTCCAATAAAGTAGAACTTGGTCATCACCGCAAATATATATGAGTGACGAACACGGTCAAAATCATTGGTCATGTCTAGTTTTATCATCGTTCCTTTATCCCCCGCTTACTTGCTTGAGTGAATTGCCTCTTGGACTGGTATTATATTATCTAAAATTTGTTAATTTTGAATGAAGCCACCTTGGTTTTTCAATATAAGTTTGCCCATCAGGAGCTTGAGATAATTGAAATAAATTTTGTTAGAATTTTGTAAGAAAAGTTACACAATGAAATAGGGTGAAAGTGAGAGAAACTTACAGGTTTGTTTCCTTAGGAATGAGTACTAGAAAGGACGAGTTACTGATTCCTCATATTTTCTCTTTCTTCCTCGTCTAATTCAACATCCTTACGAGATCAAATTTTATGGTCTTTCAGAATGTCCTAAATAAGTGGATTGTGAATCCATCTAGACCCGATGCCTTGTCCGGCTCCATTGCCCAAATCACATCCACTATTTTCTTATTCCTATATTTCCCCCATTAGCTAAGCATTATCCTCTTGGGAACTTAATATGGGGATTTCATGTAGGAGATGCTCCAAATATTCCTCTTGAATATATCCCCCTTTCGAATACAAATATTTGAAGTGACTAAAAGTGACCCTTTTTAATTCTTCAAAGGATGAAACTTTCGTGCCATCCTCTTTAGCGATTTCCAGAACTTTGTTTTGATGCTCTCTCAGCTAGGCCTACTAGTGGAAATTTTTGGTATTTTGGTCCCTTACTCTGAGCTAGAGGTTTCTCGATCCCACTCTCCATTCCTCCTCCTCCTTTCTATTTTGGGTGAATAGTTCTTGGGCTAAATACTTTTGTAGTTGGAGATGGGTGCTTGTTACCATATTTGGGCCATCGCATTGGCCAAAACTTCTTTCTTGGCTTGGATCTCCTACTTTTTAGATGTTGGAGTAGACAAATCAATATTTTCCCATTCCTTGAAGGCTCTTTTAACATGTCTCAACTTTTCCTCTCAAAAGTAGGTTGGCGATCCAGGAATATGTGTGCTCCATATTCTCGATACTATTTGGATTGCTTCCTTTTCCTAGAGCCACATATGATTCAATTTGAAAGGGATCGACCCTAGATCCTCCCCTTTTGAAACCACTAGGGAGATGGGATTATGGTTGGAGGCCACATTGATAAGAGTTTTTGCCTATAAAATCAACCCCTGCATAAACCAGTCTATATGGATAAAAAAATGGTCCAATGAGAAATTATACATTGGGCACCTGTACTTTGATTGGTCTAATAGAAAGTTATGTTTTGAGGCTTCATATGCACTAGATCCCAATTTGAGAGAAGCTTTTTCAAGCATTCTCTAAAAGGATCCCTTACTGTATTTTCCCCTCTTTTATCTAATGTGTCTAAGGTGGTGTTGAAATCCGCAACTGGGATGCTCTGATGATGGTGATCCTATGAATACAATGCATTCAAATCATTCCAGAATGTCTGCTTATCTCCATAAAGAGGGGGAAGGCATAGAAATTGTAAAGGTTCAGTTTACGCCCTATGTCTCGGTGTTCCAAAATTGTCAATATAATGTTTGGAAGAACAAGGTAGCTCATTAACTAAAATTGTCTTGGGTTCCAAACTGTGCATAGTTGTCCAGATGTTCTAGGAGAGTTTTTCGCTATTGCCGAACAATTTTTCCAAAATAGATCAATGGTGGTAAGCATTTTTTCCTCAGGGAGTTTCATCTCGCAGATGTAGAGAATGGTAACGCAAGCATCCTGAACTAAATCTTTCATGACTTGAATTTACCTTTTACTGCCCAACCCTCTACAATTCCAAGAGACGATTTTCATTATTTACCAATCGAATGAGATGATCCAATGGATCAAAAATATGCTGGAAAATTAAACTGCTCAAAAAATCTTGAAACTGCCACCATATCATAAAACTCTTCGTATTGATTCCAATGACGCTTGAATCGCCTCAATTTGATACCATGTGAGGAATTTATCACATTATGAAGTTTTTGGAAAACAATAAAAAATTCAAAGTGCAAGGTTGACTGTATAGACCGCAAGATGGCGTGGTGCTAACGTCAGTAGGACAATTGGACTGCGCGGTTCGAAGACGAGCCAATCCCATGAGGACACATGGCATGCTAGTCTTGGTTTGAAGGTTTGTGATTTGGTCCAATCCCAAGCCACCACATGGGCCAATTAGAAGGTGCCATGTGGCCCAATTAGAGGTCACCATTTTGCCTTTGTTTTAGCGCCAAAAAATTGTTTTGGTGACCGACAGGCTCCGTAGGGTTCAACCCCATGACCTCCAACTAACCAACAAACCGCCAAAACAATAGGCCATTGGTGGTTATTATTAACTATGGGTGGTGATGTTATATTTAAATTTAAATGGTGGTGTGGTTGGGGGGAAGGGTGGTTTGGTGGGAGCCCTTGACCGACTCAACCCTTGGTTTGTGGCACATTCATAGAACCACCGACAAAGATATGGGGGCAGGCGCGTGGCACCCTACCCGCACGCAAGCACAACAAACCTAGGACATATGTAACACATGAAACTAGGGTGTCATAGTTGGGAAGGGTGTGTGGCCTATGGCCCGCGACCCTTGGTTCCATGCAACCCACGATATGTTGAGATTCAACAAGATGATGAGCTTAGTGAAAAAAGTCGCCTTCACTAAGTGGGCCCGCAGGCTATTTTTGGCGCAAGTCTATTTTTGAACTATGTCTATTTTTAGACAGGATGATCATATTTCAGAAGTTGCAGGATGCTATTTGTGGATGGTTGATCAAGTTGGAAAAATAGATGAAATTATATTTTTAGAATATTGGGCGAAGTCTATTTATAGATTGTTGATCTAAAAATAGATGCATGTCGATTATTATTAGCTCTTAATAATAATCAGACTCTAAACATCAACTTATTCTCTTGGAGCACTTAAGTTCAGTGCATAGATTTGGCAAATCAGTGGATTGACGGAATTACGCAATTCCCAAGGGTTTACTAGAGTTCATGCATGGAGGACTCAGTTAGAACTCAAGTGGTAGAGTTATGACAGAGTTGGGAGAGTAGTTATGGAGTTGTATTTAGTTTAACTCAGTTAGACTTAGTTGAGCTAGTTGTATCTAGTCTAATTGAATGATACACTAGTGAGAGTGGAGTGAATTAATTAGTTAATTAGTTCACAAATAACCCATTAATCAACCTAACAATACAAAGAAGGACCATAGTGCATGCCGGGCCCAAAGGAGACCTAGTGGAGAGTCAAGAGATAGCAAAGGGCAAGATGGACTATCCTGTTGTGACTATAGTGATGCATTGATTGCATCACACACAATGGAGTTGCCAATGAGGATTGCGTAGGTCAAGGCAAGGGTAATTTGAATTCATTCAGAGCTATTCTTCAGCAGGGATTGCGCAGTGGAGGCAGGCTAGCAGGAGGGCAAAGATCGGTGCATGGATTTGCAGATTTTTCCTGATTAGTGTGTGACGATTGTATTGTACTGAGACCTTGATGTACTAAGCTTTGTATGAGGATTGTTACATGATCTCCATGATACATAATATATGATAGTTGTGGTTTTCAGCTTCAGACTTTCCCGTTAAACAACTGTGTTATGTGCGATTGTTTTTATTTATGATTCACATGTGTGTGCAGTTAATTTTCTGCAAAAGATTAACAGTGGAATGATTTTGTATTTTGCAAGAATTTAAATATTGTGAGATCAGGGGAATCTAGGACATATGCATGCTTAAAGTATATAATTTCTACATGGTATCATAGCATTGTTAATTCTTGAAGATTGCAATTGTGAAGAATTGGTGAGTTTGTGTTGGTGGACAATTCGAATTTGCTACAGAAAATTCTTCGTGCATAAGTTGAGTATACATTGAAATGGCTTTCAATGGGTTGCGATTGGAGTATGCCCTTGATGGGAGCTCGAATTACATAGCCTGGAAGGACAGGATGGAGGCGGTGCTAGAGGATAATGGACTGAAGGAGTTCATCGATAGCGATGTTCCTAAGCCGGGATCTAGCGATGTTGCATTACTTGACGCATGGCAAAAGAAGACAGCAAAGACGAGAAGAATTCTGTTGGAAGGTGTGAAGGACCATATTGTGTCCAGCCTTCAAGGGAAAGCCACTCCATTCTTAATGTGGAAGGATTTGAAAGACTTGTTCCAAAGAATAAGTGACCAGAGGAAGTTGGCGCTTAAAGACAAGCTCAGAAAAATAAAAATGGAGAAGGGCGACAGTATTCCAATATACCTCATGAAGTTTGTCCACTGCAAGGATGAACTGGGAAGTGTGGGGGTTACTGTTGATAATGAAGACTTGGTGAGCTTGGCTCTCCTTGGGTTTCCGAAGAGTTGTCATAGCTACGAATACTCTGTCAATGGACGGGAGAAACTGTCGGGATGGGAGCGACTTTGGTCAAATCTTGTGCAGGAGGAGATAAGGCGAGGTACAAGGGATGGCTCTTCATCGAAGAATGAAGATGAAGAGAATTTCGCTTTGGATGCCAAAGCAAGGAAAGGGAAAGGGAAGAAATTTCCTTCAAAATCTGAAGCTAAAGGCAAGAAGTAGGATTTGTCCAAAGTGAAGTGTTTTCACTGTCATGAACATGGGCATTTCGCCACTAACTGTCCACAGAAGAAGAAGAACAAGAAGTTTGTTGGAGCTGCAGCTGGAGAGGCCTTAGCCTCGCAATTTGAACTTGATTTCTCTTTGATCGCATGCTTGGTTTAAAGTTGTATGGAATTGGTGTGTTATCTTGATAGTGGTGCGTCTTTCCATATGACGGGAGACAAGGAGTTGTTTAGTGACTTGGAGGAGAAGTACCTCCAGATGCATATAGAGATGGGCGACGATGGTCGGTACAGTGCGACTGGTATTGGGACCATTACCATTGAGAGGGAGTCTGGTAATCCATTCTTGTTGAAGAATGTTATGCATGTTCCAGGTCTAAAGAAGAACTTGGTCTCGGTCGCAATGCTGGAATACAAAGGTTATGATGTTGTTTTCAGTGAGGGAAAAGCCTTCCTTCAACATAAAACAACGGGTCAAACCAAGAAGATAGGGGTTTGAATGAAGAATCTCTACAAGCTGGAGGTAGATGGATGCGCTGCAATGGTGGGCAAAGCAGAAGAAGTGGTGAGGTGGGATGAGGGCGAATTATGGCACAGGATATTGGGCCATCTTCACCATAGCGCTTTGAATATTTTGCAGAATATTTCTACTGAACTTCCCAAGGGTACTCTTGCGCAGTCAGATCAGTGCAAGGGATGTACTATGGGTAAGTTTGTGAAGACCACCTTTCATGAGAATGAGAATCGTGCTTCGGTGATCCTTGAGAGAATTCACACAAACGTGTGTGGACGTTTCTCATTTGCTTCAACAGCAAAACACAGGTATTATGTTATATTCTTTGATGACTATTCTCGTACATGCTGGATCTTCTTCATGCAGAAGAAGAATGAAACATTCTCAAAGTTCTGTGAGTTCAAAGCATTGGTGGAGAAGGAGTCGAGGAAGCAAGTGAAATATCTACGGAGCGATAATGGTGGTGAATACATCTCGGGTGAATTCAAATACTTCTGTAGCAAAGAAGGAATTTGAAGAGAACTCATAGCGCCTCATAACCCACAGCAGAACGAGGTCGCTGAGAGGAAGAACAGAACGATCGTGGCTATTGCACGAGCAATGTTGCATGGCCAGGGCCTACCGATGCACTTATGGGTGGAAGCATGCAACATTGCGGTTTATGTGCAAAACTGTTGTCCTCATAGAGTACTTGGCATGAGTACACCTGAAGAAGATTTTACTGGCAAGAAGCTTGATATTTCTCATTTGAATATTTTTGGCTCATCTGTTTACATTCATGTGACAAAGGATGCCAAGAAGAAGTTGGAGCCGACTGCAGAAGTTGGGATATTTTTGGGGTACACAGAAACACCCCATAATTATCGTGTGTATTTTTCAGATAATCAGATGACTGTGGTGCGACGGGATATAAAATTCAATGAGGTGAAAGCCATGAAGTTGTCGCTTGAGAGGGATCTACACTTGCATTCGGAGGAGGAACTTCTTGTTCCCAAAGATGAGCCTCTAGATGTGGATCAGCCATAGGAGGAGATTCATGGAGTGGAGGAGTCCACTCATGCAGAACCAAACATCAGACAAGGCAGAAAGCGTACCACAAAAGCTGAGAGACTGAAGCTTGATGCGGCATAGAATGTAGGAGTCCCTACATCACAGCGCAGATAGAGACAGTCACCTGATCGATTTACTGGATACATGGATCTTATGAGCAAGTGTATCATGACAGATCCATCTTCTTTTGAAGAAGCAATGTAGGAGCCCACATGGGTAGAGGCCATGGTGGAGGAGTATGACTCCATTTTCAGAAACAGTGCTTGGGAGATTGTTCCAAGGCCGGTGGGAAAATCAGTTGTAGGATCAAGATGGATCTACAAGGTAAAGCAAGCTGCTGATGGGAGTGTCGAGAAGTATAAGGCAAGACTTGTTCGCGGGGCTTCTCACAAATCGAGGGGATTGACTATGAAGAAACCTTTGCACCTGCCACATGGTATTCTTCCATACGGACCATCCTTGCTCACTCAGCGCAGATGGGTTGGCACATTCATCAGATCGATGTGAATATTGCGTTCCTTAGTGGGATCATTGAGGAAGAGGTGTACATTGAGCAGCCTGAAGGATTTGAGATCTTCAGCAGCGAGTCGCATGTGTGCAGGATCAAAAGAGCACTGTATGGGCTGAAACAAGCACCACGTGCTTGGTACACTCGGATCGACATCTATTTCACTAGACTTGGCTTCACCAAGAGTGAGGCGAATGCAAACCTGTACCAGATTGTGGAGAAGGGTAAGATTTTAATCATTGTGATTTATGTTGATGATTCAATACTAATGGGTGATGAGCAATTAATACACTCATGCAAGGCAGATCTTGCAAAGGAGTTTGAGATGAAGGATTTGGGCCTCCTTCATTATTTCCTTGGATTGGAAATATGGCAATGGGAAGGTGAACTGTTTGTGTCTCAAGGAAAGTATGCCCAGGAGATACTGGAGAAGTTTCACATGCAAGGCTACAAGCCTATCGACACTCCTCTTCCAGGAAATTGGAAGAAAGAGGATGCTACATCGGCAGAGGTAGTGGATGCCACTGTTTATCGACAGTTGGTGGGTTCACTCATGTATTTAGTCAATACAAGACCGGACATATGCTATGCGGTGAACCAACTTTCACAAGCGATGGTTAAGCCTACCAAGCTCTTTTTGAAGGCAGGCAAGCATGTCTTGAGATATCTCAGGGGCACATCTGAGTATGGTTTATGGTATAGACAGACGGATGAGGTGAAGTTGCATGGCTTCACGGATGCAGATTTCGCAGGAAGCCCAACAGACAGAAAGAGCACATCGAGAGGGATTTTCAGTATCGTATCTATGGCAGTTTCTTAGTACAGCAGGAAACAAAGATCCGTGGCACTCAGTTCAGCGGAAGCAGAATACATGGAAGCAAGTCAAGCTACATGTGAGGCTATCTGGATGAGGAAGATCCTGGTCAGTTTGTTCGGTTCACATTTACATCCCACAGTGATACATTGTGATATTGTGATAATCGCATTAAACTCTCGGTTAATCTTGTGTTTCATGATAGATCAAAACATATTGATATCTGATATCATCATATCAGAGATTTTGTGCAGCGGAAGATCATGTTGCTTCAGTACATTCTTACGGAGGATGAGGATGAAGATATTCTGACGAAGGCGCTCACCAGGAGAAAATTTGAATACCATAGAGGCAGGATCGGGGAGAAAGATAATCCCTATCTTGTTGAGAGGGAGTGTTGAGATTCAACAAGATGATGAGCTTAGTGAAAAGAGTCGCCTTCACTAAGTGGGCCCGCAGGCTATTTTTGGTGCAAGTCTATTTTTAGACTATGTCTATTTTTAGACATGATGATCATATTTCAGAAGTTGCAGAATGTTATTTGTGGATGGTTGATCAAGTTGGAAAAAGAGATGAAATTCTATTTTTAGAATATTGGGCGAAGTCTATTTATAGATCGTCAATATAAAAATAGATGCATGTTGATTATTATTAGCTCTTAATAATAATCAGACTCTAAACAACAACTTATTCTCTTGGAGCACTTAAGTTCAGTGCACAGATTTGGAAGATCAGTGGACTGAGGGAATTATGCAATTCCCAAGGGTTTACTGGAGTTCATGCATGGAGGACTCAGTTAGAACTCAAGTGGTAGAGTTATGCCAGAGTTGGAAGAGTAGTTATGGAGTTGTATTTAGTTTAACTCAGTTAGACTCGGTTGAGCTAGTTTTATCTAGTCTAACTGAATGATACACTAGTGAGAGTGGAGTGAATTAATTCACAAATAATAACTCATTAATCAACTGAACAATACAACAGTTAACTACAGTGCATGTCAATTCTAGTGGAGACCCAGTGGAGAGATAGGTGAAAGGGCAAGATGGACTATCTGTTGTGACTATAGTGATGCATTGATTGCATCACACATACATTGGAGTTGCCAATGAGGATTGTGCAGTCAAGGCAAGGGTAATTCGAATTCATTCAGAGCTATTCTTCAGCAAGAATTGCGCAGTGGAGGCAGGCTAGCAGGAGGGCAAAGACCGGTGCATGGATTTGCAGATTTTTCCTGATTAGTGTGTGACGATTGTATCGTACTGAGAGCTTGATGTACTAAGATTTGTATGAGGATTGTTACATGATCTCCATGATACATAATATATGATAGTTGGGGTTTTCAGCTCCAATATTTCCCGTTAAACAACTTTGTCATGTGCGATTGTTTTTATTTATGATTCACATGTGTGTGCAATTAATTTTCTGCAAAAGATTAACAGTGGAATGATTCTGTATTTTGCAAGAAGTTGAATATTTTCAGATCAGGGGAATCTAGGACATATGCATGCTTAATGTATATAATTTCTACACGATACCAAGAGCGCGAAAGTCAGAAGGGGGCTACGACCCATAATTTTTTTTAATTAATTAAAATGTGCCAAACTCGCCTACACCGTCAGACAGATCGAACCCACAACCTATAGAGTTCCAACACCCAACCAGTTGGACCAAAATGAATTTTTTGCCCAATTTGTAGAGCCAAGCATTTTGTAGATCAGTTTACGGCTAGTTTGGAAAAATAGCCTTATCTTGCTCATTTTTCAACCTTTTTTAGCTCAAGAAGAGCCTAAACAGGGGTTTTTGAGCATTTTAGACAAGATGGCAGTGTTAATTGAGCATATAATAAAAAATGCCACCATTGGAATCTAGACCCGGAGACATAGCCTATGAGGGGTGAACACTATTATCAAATTGTTGTGTTTGATGCTGCATGTTTGTCCATTTTTAACTGTTAAAATTCTACAAAATTTACTTAATTTTTTGTGCTTTTGCAATCACGATCCATTTCCTAAAAGACATAAACTATATTCCAAATAATTTCATTAAACCTTCACTTTTTAATTTTGGATCAGTATGGTATCAGAGCATGGTTTTTGTGAGGGTTGGACATAATTTGAAATTTTTTTGAATGCTTGCACATGAATAAGGACAAGGACAAGAGATAATGTGTAAGGATGAGAAAGACTTTAGAAAAACTTTCTTTGACATGAACGAGATGGTGAAAGTGTTGTACAATGAGAGAACGACATAGTTGCAAGGAGAAAGTTGTAATCAACCAAAAGGTGATGATGGTAATTGGAGAAAGCCTCCACCTCCCCTCCTCCTTCACCTCCATCCTCACCTCCTTCTTCACATAGATCTACTCCTCCCACATCCCCAAGAGGACATGCTAAGCCTCATTTGATTAAGCTTGATGTCAAGTTTGAATTGCCAATGTACAATGGAGAAGTAAATGATGAAAATTTGGATAATTGGGTTCATCAAATTGAAGTATATTACAGGATTCAAAACATTGATGATGATGTCAGAAATATCCAACTTGCTTCTCTTCGCTTGAAAGGTGCAACTCTCATGTGGTGGAAGGCCAAAACTCAAGAAGATTTGAAGAAAAGTGGTCAAATTATCTCTTCTTGGAATGATTTTATAGTTGCAATAAGAAGGAAATTTTATCCACTAGCTTGCATGCTAAAAGAAATTATGGATTGGAAAAAATTTAGACAAGAAAAAGGATAGAGTGTCCAAAGTTACACACAAGAATTTAGAAAAAGAGCTTTAATCTTGGGTGTTGATTTGACCTCACAAGATACTCTCCTAAAGTATATAGGTGGATGTTATGAAACCAGCTCACAAAATAGAATAAAATAGAGATCAACGACTTAGAAATCGACCACTTCTAGGGGGAAACCTCCTTTACATTATATAAATGAATAATTCTTAGATGATACAAATGACAAAACATCCTTTCTATATATAGGAGTCCATGGGGTCATAATATGATCCTAGCTGACCTAACAATAATAATGTAAGCACACAACAATAACAATAGTGGGCTTTTATGGGGCACAATAATAACAATATGGGAACTACAAGGGTATAGCAATAACAATAATGGGGCTACACTAGTTACAATAAGGGACTACACTAGTAATATAGGGACCTAACATGCGCCTATACTTCAAAAAAGTGTTGTCCTCAACGCTTGAGTTGTTCTGGATGCTTCTATATAAAATTCTCATCCTCCCATGTGGAATATTCAGTGGGTAAGTTCTTCGACTTTATGAGATTCTATGAAATTGATTGATTCCGTAGCTGTCAAGTTCTTGTTTCCATGACTGCTTCATGTTCCAATATGATTTTTCCTTCCTCGTCAAGTTCTGGCAATATTGTTTGAACTGGAAGTTTTTCACCTATAACCTTCTTTAAGCATGAAGCATGGAAAACTGGGTGCACTCAAGAAGAAGCAGGAAGCTCCAATTTGTATGCCATGGTACCAATATTTTGCAACACCTTGTAAGGACCATAGTACTTTGGCGATAATGTATAATCCTTCTTAGCTTGTTTGAGGGACATTTGTTTGTATGGTTGTAGTCGTAAAAATACCCATTCTCCTACATCAAAAATTCTCTCGCTGCAATGTTGATATGCTTGTTGTTTCATTCGATTTTGTGCCAAATTTAGGTTATCCCTTAAGAGTTGGAGAACTTGTTTTTGATGCTCGATGTGATCTTCCACTGCTTGAACCTTATAATTTTCTCTTAAAGATGATGTGATGGATGTGGGATGATATCCATAAAGTGCCATAAATGGGGTCATTTTTGCTACAGTATGGAAGGAAGTGTTATACCACCATTCAACCATAGGTAACCACGTTACCCGTTGTGTTTGTTTATTAGATACAAAACAATGAATATATCCTTCCAAACATTTGTTCACTGTCTCAATTTTCCCATCGGATTGAGGATGATAAGATGAGCTATGAGCCAGTTGAGTACCCAAACAAAAAGATAATTTAGTCCAAAAATTTCCAGTGAAAATGGGATCTCTGTCGCTTACAATAATCTTTGGGTTTCCATGTAGCTTTTGAATTATTTCCATAAATGCAGTAACAATTTTACTTGCTTTAAATGGATGAGATAATGCACAAAAGTGTGCATACTTGGTAATTCTATCAATTACCATCATGATGACACTCTTCGGACTTAGGTAAACCTGTGATGAAATCCATTGAAACCTCCTCCCAACGTTGACTTGGAATGGATAAAGGTTGTAGTAGATCTGGGGTCTTAATTGTCTCAACTTTATTTTGCTAGCAAGCCAAACATTCTGCCACAAACTTTTGAATATTAGTTTTAAGGCCATCCCAAAAAACAAAAAAAAATCTTCACCATGTGGTAAGTTTTTAAAAATCCTGAGTTTCCTCCTATGGGAGAGGTGTGCAATTCCAAAAGAAAATTTTGTTTTAGTTGGGAATTCTTACAAAGATATAAGCGATCTTTGTACCATAAGGAATCAATTTTCCAACTAAATGTATCAGATGTATTGGGATATTTCTACAACTTTTGAATGAATTTCCACACTTCTTCATCATTCTTCCATTCCTCCCTTGCTTCAGTTATCCACTCTGGTTGGATAATAGAAATGGCACAAAGCAATGCTTCCACCTCCTCATCCTTTCTTGAGAGTGCATCTGCAACAACATTTAGCTTCCCTTTTTTGTAGATGGTTTCAAATTCTTAACCCAACATCTTTATGACTTATTTTTGTTTCTCTTCTCATGATCCAGGTGGCACCAGACACACTCAAGAGTCCAAGAGGGCTCATAAATGGTCAAAATTAAAAATGGTCAAAAATCTCTCGAACTAGGACAAGATCATATTTCTCGTCACCTTGATTCCAACGTTGTGAACAACACTCAAATCTGAGCATGTATGAGGGAGATAGAGCTCTTCAAACTTTGACATGACAGGGAAAAAGCGGGGCCCACACCATCCCACATGGCATCCCAGTCAGCCAGTAGGACCCACTAAGTTTATGTGGCAACTGAATGGCCAGTAAACCTTCGACACATGGCATGCTTTCATTAGTCTCCTTGCACCTGCAAAAAGACAAATATTTATATATAAAGTGCCCATAAAAAACAAAACCATATAAAAACAAAATAAATCATTTTCAAACTAAATTATGATTATGGGCATAAAACAAAAATTAAAACAAATATGAAAAATCAAAGTCATGATAAAAAAAAAATGGAACAAATGTATTAAAAAATATTTTGTATGGTTATTATATAATCTATCCCAACTTAATACCCCACCATATTATTTGTGGCATGGACGTATAGAGGTGGCAGAACCAAACTCCAACCAAATACACCAAACCATGCAACCGTATTACAACAAACCAACCAATATTTTATGCAAAGATTAAACGACACTCCAACGTAATACTCCACCATATTATTTGTGGCATGGACGTATAGAGGTGGCAGAACCAAACTCCAACCAAATACACCAAACCATGCAACCTTATTACCACAAACCAACCAATATTTTATGCAAAGTTCAAACGGGGCACCAAAAATATATGTTGTGGTTCAAAATTATACTGATCGTGTTTTGAACCCGACCCGCCTCCATGCCAACAAACCACAGGGTGTAACCTTGATAACTCTGCTGCTCGTTTTGTATATAATCCTCTCAATCACCTAGTGCTGAACAGAGGAGAGGTGGCAGCCCAATGGAGCATAGAACGAGCCAGTGGAACTCAGATCTAGCGGAACCATGAGCGGGCGGAGGGGCGAAACCTTGCCCAGAGAATAATGAGGGGCATTAGAAATATTCCTTGAGGTTCATAAAATTCCAGAGTCCAAATTTGACAAATTTTATGTCGATTTTACACCTCTCGGTGACAAAAACGCAATGGCGATGTTCATTTCAGCAGCAGCGCTTCCCATTTATCGGCTATTTTCTAGATTGGAGTGATGGTGTCAGATTCCCAAGTGTGGACAGTTGATTTTATGCCTCTCGATGCCACGTATTCGATGTTCCAACCAGATTCAATAGCTAAGCATCCACTTCTTCAGCCAACTTCAGGGGTTGAGGTATATGCAGTATTGATGTTGTGTGCTTCTTTTATCATTTGCTGTGAGATGTAATATGTTTTTTATATCCCTGCTTGATGTATGTTGTGGGATCTTTGCTTCTACTTCATGTGAGATGTATTTGCCATGGATTTTTATGTTTGATTGAGATCCCTATGTAACCTTGATGAAGGGATCCTCATCGTCACCTTGTGTGAGATTATGTCATGCTGATAGGAGGCCTATTGTGAGTGAGAGTTCCTGTAGCAGAACGTATCATGGAGAGACAAGCCACTCATGTGAAGGGCATATATCCTTGTATGACAGAAAACATATTCCATGTACATCATCACCATTTCCAACACTATATGAAGCGGCCTACCCCATCTTGACGCCAGGCCCGAAGATGTAGCCTACACTGGTTGAACTTTGTTATCAACTTCTCTTGTACTTATGTTGTTGATTGTTGTCTTGTTCCCTCTTCTTTGCAGCATGCATATATGTTCATTTATGCTCTTTTAAATGCAATTCTAACCACATCACAGAAGTAAAAGGTCTTGGATTATTCTGGAACTGAAGGAATTTGGACCATCTCAAGATAGTCTTTGTTCCAAAAATTATTTAAGGCTATCATGATTAGTTTTTACCTTAAAGTGTCTTCCCATTAGCTAAGGTCACCATTTCTTGCGTGCATGTAGTATTGCCAACATTTCCTTCTCATAAAGAGCTTTATGTAATTACTTTCCTTTGATTGGACGTCTTTCAAAATCAATGGGTCTTCCTTCTTGCATTAAAAAAACTACAATTCCATTTCCTCAGGCATCACATTCCATAATAAAGGTTTTTGTGAAGTCTGGAATAGCTAAGACCGGTGCTTGACACATTGCCTCTTTGATATTTTCAAAGGCCTTAGTTGCTTCAGGAGTCCATGAAAATGCATCTTTCTTCAATGATGTTGTTAGAGGTGTTGCTATTTTCCCATAATTATTAACAATTTGCGATAATACCCTGTTAACGCGAGAAATCCTCACAATTGCTTTATGGTTGTGGGGACTTTCCATTCCTTAATGGCTTTAAATTTCTTAGGGTCTACCTTAACACCCTCATGAGATATAATATAACCCAGATATTCCACCTCTTGTACTCCAAAGAAACATTTGGAGGTTTTTGCATATAATTGTTTCTTCTCCAATAGTTTGAGCACCCTGTCAACATGTTGAACATGATCCTTCCAGGACCTACTGCAGATTAGCATATCATCAAACAATACTAACACTTTTTTTCTAGGGAAGGGTTTGCAAATGGAATTAATTAACCCTTGAAATGTAGAAGGTGCATTGGTAAGGCCAAAAGGCATGACCAAAAATTCAAAATGACCCTCATGAGTTTGAAATGTTGTTTTTGAAATATCTTCAGCCTTCATTGTAATTTGATGATATCCTGAACGGAGATCCAACCTGGTAAAATAAATTGCTCCATGTAATTCATCCAATAATTCATCAATAACATTAATGGGAAATTTATCTTTAATAGTTATCTTATTGAGCTCCCTATAATCCGGACACATTAGCCATGATCCATCCTTATTGTGCACCAATACTATTGGAGCATAGAAAGAACTTTGACTAGGTTGAATTATACCAGCCTCTAACATTTCTGCAATCATACATTCAATTTCTCTCTTTTAGACATAAGGATATCTGTAAGGTCTAATGTTTGGAGGAACACTTCCTGGAATCAAATGAATAGCACGATCGTGATCACGAATAGGTGGGAGTCCTTTGGGAGTTTCAAACAGCTTGGAATGATTGTCCAAGACTTTTTGGAGATCTGGATAAATAGATGATTTTGATGTTGGAACTTCTAGTGAGCATAACTGTGAAAATATGCCTCGTTGATCTTTCTTCAGAAGTTTTGTCATGACATTAAAGCTTATCATATTTCCTGGCTTCCCTGTGATACTCCATAATTAAGCTTCCTTTCCTTCTGAAAACAATTTCAAGAAAAGTTCTTGAAAATTAAAAGCTACCGTCCCCAAAGGTTGTAACCATTGTACTCCTAGTACAACATCATCACCTCCCACTGCAATGGAAATAATTTGACTATTCAATACATATTCCCCCATGGTTAGCTTGATATTATGGCACTTTCCAGAGAAATTTATAGTTCCTCCATTTGCAACCATCACTTGACACTCTGGTGCTGGATATAGGAAGCAATTCAATTCCTTGGCTACCTTACAATGAATAAAATTATGGGTACTACCTGAATCAATCAACATTATTACATTTTTCTTCTTGATATGTCCTTCTATCTTGAGAGTTTGAGTGGTAATTCCTGCAAATGCATTACAGGATATGGTCAGACTCATTTCTTATTTCTCTAGGGTTGGTTCCTGGTGTATATCCTCTTCTTTTGATGTATCTTATTTATTTTCTTCCTCCTTTTCACAATCTATGTAAAAAAAATTATTCTCAGCACACTTATGACCTTTAGTGTATTTGATATCACAACTCTTGCAAAGACCTTTTGATATATTTTCTTCCAATTTTTGTGGTGTCAACCTTGTAGGTTGTGGAAGTCTAGGAGTAGCAACACTTCCATCTTTATAGATGTGAGTGGTAGGCTTCCTTGTCGCCATAATTTTACTTTCAATTTTTATTACCAACCTGAATGCCTCCTTTTTATGCGGATTAATCCCTCTTGTGAACAAGAGCAATCTCCCTAGTATCCTATGGATAGCTAGAAACAAACATCCATTTGTAAATCATTTTCTCTAGAGTATTTGCAATTCATAATTATTATAAACAAAGAAAGAGGACATGCCCCTACCTTGAAATCCAAAGTTCGGTGCAGTCTTTTATACAGTCGCTCCAAAGAGGCTTCTTCAGTAAGTAGAACCTGCAATAAAAAATAGACAAAAGAATTAAAAGCACCTGCAACATATAATAATTGAGAACAACTAATCTAACTTAGTGATCAAGGAATCTAAGTATTGAATTATTCAAGTAAGCACAAGAACAACTCAATGAGAAAAGGAGATCCATATGTATTATCTTGAATGAAAAGAGTAACTTTACAACCTGATGCCTTGATGTCTTACAAGTTCCTCCCGGGGTCCTAAACAATCGTTCCTCCTTCAGATTGACAAGCCTTCCTCTCTTTGAACTATACAGTTATGGAGAAGGGAGGGTATCCCTCAACACTAATAAGGAATTAGGTAGAGAGTACACTTTTTTTGAGAATTTCTTTTTAGCAACTTAATATGTGTAGGCCCACCTTAGACTCAAATGAGGAGCTCAATTTATAGGGAAATGGAGGTAGTTTTAGTCTGGTGATGATCCTGATTTTGCAGAAAACAATAAAATAAAAATATGATGAGAACCATGGATATGTAGATGTGTATTAAATAATTGCCTCATTTATTAATAAAAGAATGACTGCACAAGCTTACAAACATAATGAAATAAGCTAGGGCGCTGGTAGCGTATCTCTGAGAAGAGATGTAGCGTACACAGGCCTCTGAACTGTGTTACATTGAGGCTCGCAGGCCTATTACAGACATAATGGAAATAAAAGAGCCATGGTACTGGCAGCGTATCCCTGAGAAGAGATGTGGCGGCTACCAGCCCTTGCACTGTGTTACAGTGCATACATGATGGAGATGTGGTGAGCTAGGGCGCTGGTCACGCTTATCTCTGAGAAGAGATGTATCGGCTCCCAGCCCCCTGAACTGTCTTACAATGAGGCTCGAGGGCCTATTTATTGTTGAGAAACAATGTAGAATCCGAAATGTCCAAAACCCTAACCGTAGGAGATGAAGCGCCAAAACTGTGGGCCCCGTTTGGGTAAATTGGTGGTTCAACTTCCTGGGGACGTAACTTTGGCATCCGATCTCCGTTTGACGCGCTCAATAGCTCGTTAGAAAGATCTTTCCGAGGAGTACAATTTTTGAAGGAGCAACAACAGTCCATGGACCCATGTTGCTCTCCGTTTTCCCAAAAAACGTTGTTTAGGGCCTCAAAATGGCCAAAATTTAAGACTGCTGAAAAATCACAAAATAGAGCAAAATAAACCACAAACCAAAGAACTGGACTTAAGGACCCTATCAGGTGGTGTGCCACCAATATCCACCTGGATTATTAATGCCCCAAAACGGCTCCGAGTGTGCAGGACCCGAAAACCTGCTATAAATAGTAAGTTGTGATGAAGCTGAAAAACTGAAAGAATTGATGATGTGGGTCCAAATGGAATGGGTGGGAGGCCACCGATATCCACCTAGATCATTCCTCCCTCCTTAGGAAGCAATGGTCTCCATTGCGTTAAGTTCCTTCATGGGGGTGAAATTTTGCTGAACTTGGTGTAGGCATACGTGCTGGATGTAGATGTGCCACCGCTGGGCAGCCATTGAAGGATCTGAAAAAAAATTTGTCCATCATCGCGTTTCGTTTCTCGAGGGCATCCTCGATAACATTTTGATAGGATCTTCCTCGCCTCCCTCGTTCTTTCTTTCTCCGCCATGGGGGTTGCTCTGCTATAGGTTGAACTCTATACCCACACAATAGACATGGTAAAGAAAATTAGGAAAGAGGGACTTTCTCGAGGACGAATTCTTGAGGATTATGTAGAATGTAATAATATTATAACCAGGATATAGATGTAAAATGGAAAGAATGCTCATTTTATTAATAAAAGGAATGACTAAAATAAGCTTACAAACATAATGGAAATAAGCTAGGCGCCGGTAGTGTATTCCTCTAGAATAATAGTGAAATGATAAGAGTTCTCAATCATGTTACATTTAGGCTTTGTGCCTATTATAGAATATAATGGAAACAAAGAGCTATGGTACTGCAAGCATATCTCAGAATAAGAGATGGGTAATACTAACTCTTGAACTGGAAACATGATGGAGATGTGGTGAGCTAGGGCACTGGTTGCGCTTATCTCTGAGAAGAGATGTGTTGGCTCCCAGCCCCCTGAACTGTCTTACAATGATGCTCGAGGGCCTATTTATTGTTGAGAAACAATGTAGAATCCGAAATGTCCAAAACCCTAACCGTAGGAGATGAAGCGCCAAAACTGTGGGCCCCGTTTGGGTAAATTAGTGGTTCAACTTCCCGGGGACGTAACTATGGCATCCGATCTCCGTTTGACGCGCTCAATAGCTCGTTAGAAATATCTGTCTGAGGAGTACAACTTTTGAACAAGCAACATGGACCCATGCTGCTATCTGTTTTCCCAAAAAATGTCGTTTAGGGCCTCAAATGGCCCAAGCTAAGACCGAAAAATCGCTAAAAATAGTAAGTTGTACAAACTTACAAACCGAAGAATCGATGGTGGGGGTTCAAATGGACTATGGGTGGCCACCTGGGTTCATCTGATTATTAATGCCTTAAAACAGCCTTCTGTGTGCAGGACCCGAAAAACTGCTATAAATAGTAAGCTGTGATGAAGCTGAAAAACTGAAATAATTGATGTTGCGGGTCCAAATGGAATAGGTGGGAGGCCACCGATATCCACCTGGATCACATGAAGAGGGGGATGGATTCCTCTAATGAAGGTATTTGAGCTCCATAGACCAAGGGATAAGCTCCATGAGTGGAGGGATAGAGCTCCATGAGTGGAGGGATAAAGCTCGAACTGATCGCACTTCCAGAAGCTTCCAGTTGGGAGAATATTCATCCAACTGGGCTTCTATAACTTACTTTTTCCTTTATTTGACTGTTTACGGGGGTCCGCAGGTTTTATGAGCAGAACATATGGGATCTGCCGCAGGCTATAGAACAAATATCTGTAGATCCACAGGAAAGAGCTAGGAAAAGTGCAGAGTTAAACTTTTAAGGATTTTAATGAGCTTTTCTCCAATTCCAAGACTTGGTCTAGGAACATTAGGGTTTTTGAATTCTAAGGGAGAACAATATAGACGGTGATGAACCTATATAGACAGTCAAATGTCATGGTGAAAAAATAACGTGTAACATATTTCCCCCTAAAATGCGAAGTATGAGGTTATTCTGAAGAGTGAAGTGCTTTATCATTATGAGGATTGGATTGCGGACACACCGGTCGAAAACCTGTAAAAACATTCAATGAAAGCATGTATATATATATATATATATCATCGCTGAGGTAGGCATTCTCATACTCAGATCAAAACTAACTAAATGTTCTGGTACATAAATGATTTTAATATTACATCAATAGTAGACACAGTATGGGCACAACCATATGTCATAAGTATTCTACTGTATCATGAATAATAAAACTACTCACAACCTGGATGGTGGAAACTAGATCCAGGGCATTGATTTCCGTTTCCTGAACTAGTACGATTCTATCCATGTGATTGATTGTGTCGAAGTCGAACATGGTAGAAACCACTTGATTACCAGTCAATGATGTGAACGGTTAACAAGTGTGAGAGAAACCACCAATAATGAAAATGACTCTCAAAGTAATCAGTACAATCCACGAAGTGTGAATGAATGATTTACAGTTGAACACTTCACAGAATCATTCGATCGAAGGTCAATGATGCAGCCTGTCATCGAAAGTGAGAAACCTACCATTAGCGCATGCAAATCCCAAGGTATTGATAGGATTCTAGATCACCTTTCTAGACGATGAGCTGTCGTCGATAAAAAGTGACCCGTCGTAGGAAATCCCACGCCACGAAGCCATTAGATCAAGTTTTGAAGAAATATTTGCGAGGACTGACTCAGGGATGGTCAACGCGAATGGAGACAAATGTTTGCAATGAATGGTTTATTTTGTCTCTTGGAAACATAACGACACTACAAGTGGTTTGGTAATAATTGACCTAAAGATAATACCCAAAAACCGACTGAAGACTTTCAATGTGGTTTTATTAACTAATAGACAAAGGATTTTCCCAACCCAGGTACAAGTGTGACAACAGTGTCGTGTTCAAGAGTGGTATACTAATTTTTAAAGCAAGGGTGACAACTGGATTCCTTTTCTCTTTCCCCCCACCATTACTGGCAAGTAATTATTTATTTTTTAGAAGCTTGAGGAGGATAACATTTGCTTGTTCTGTAAACTCATCCTTCGGATGAGTCCATCTTAGTATTAAAATAGAACCCTCAAAAGGAGTGGTTCGGTCCTGTTTGTAATCGACAGGTCCTTTACTGTTAAATTTTAACGAGTCCAGTATAGGAGAAACTCGGAATATTTCAGTTTTAGGGACTCAGAAGAAAAACATAAGTAAACTATGTGGTTGTACTTTCTAGTAAATTTAGTCTTTTAGGCCGAAAATAAATAAATAAATAAAATAATAAATAAATAAAAGTTAAAAATAAAATAAAATAAAATAAAAAATGCAGGATAGAACTCTATTGACCATGATTAGTCAACATATACCTTTTTTCGTAAATAGTCCATTTCAATCCAGAAAAGAGGTAAACTTATACTGAAGGGATAACTGTTCATTTCCTTTAACAAGTTCGAATAGTCAAGTACTCAACGATCTTTTCATATTTAGAGAGTCTGAAAAAGGCTTAAAAGAGAACTCTAGGGTTTCGCTTTTTCGTAATTTTCAAGAGCCCGAAAAAGTGATAAAAGTATACTCAGTTGGCCGACTTTCAATTTAATTTACGAGCAGGAAAACACGAAAATAACTCGGCATTTTCATGTGTTTTACGAGAATGAAAGATAGCAAAATAATCTCGGCATTTTCTTGAGTTTAATGAGTCTTGAAAATAATAACCGAAATGGACTCAAGATAGGTTTCATTTTTATACAAGCTTGAAACATAGGAAAAATTATGCTTTAGAGTGGTTTCATTTTTACACAAGCTTGAAACGTAGGAAAACTGTGCTTCAGAGTGGTTTGTTTCATTTTTACACAAGCTTGAAACAAAGGAAAAAATCATGCTTGAGATAAGTTTCAATGCCCCCCAAGCATAACCTGCAAGAGCATATGCCCCCCAAGCTTCATTTCATTCACCTAAGTGGACTACTGGTTACTAATACGTGGATGGAATGAAGGTTCATTTACGAGATCAGATGAAGGACTTGACTTGACACTTACGAGATCTAATCAAAGACTCAACTCAATTAGGAGAGGATTTGTTTCATTTTTTAATGAGCTTGACACAGGAAAAGAACTATGCTCATTGCATGATTCATTTTTTAACAAGGTTGACATAGTAAAAGGAACTATCCTCAAGGTGACCTGTTTCATTTTTTAACAAGTTTGGCAGAGGAAAATAACTATCCTCATTGCCTGATTCATTTTTTAACGAGGTTGACACAGGAAAAGAACCATCCTAATAATGGTCTATTTCATTTTTTAACGAGTTTGAAACAGTAAAAGAACTATCCTCGTGATGAACTGATTCATTTTTTAATGAGGTTGACAAAGTAAAAGGAACTCTCCTCAAGCTAGCCTTGATCATGGCTTCCAACTGGAATAAACACATGTCAAGGGAAACACCTCGATCATGGCTTCCAAGAGGTCTTCATCAGAAGGAAGAACAGTTCTCTAGAAGGAATCCATGTCAAGGGACTCAATAGGGATAAGAACATCGCATTCAAATACCCCCATAAGGTCCACCATGTCAATTACCGTATCTAAGTCCAAGGAAGTCGAGCAAACAGTGAGAGGCTCGCTTGCATCGGTAACTGGAAAAATTGGACTGATTGCCACATAATTAACCCGTAGCACAGTAGATACGACTTTCGTATAAGGAAATTTCAGGGATGTCGGATTATTGGTAGTCGAATCGAGACTAACGAATGAAAGCTGGTCAATAATCACAATGTTTCCATCTTGAGGGAAATACATCACGCGAAATAGTGTCGATACGATAACTTTCATTGCATAGATATAGTCTCGCCAAGGAGAAAATTGAAATCCAAGGGGCCTCGGACTACCATAATATCAACACAGATAGTTTTAACTTCTAAGGCAATAGGAAACACAGGAAGGATCCCTAAAGGTTCATTAATGGTTCTGTTAAGAGCTGACAGATTCTGTGTAACAGGTACAAGCTCAGGGGAACCCAAAGCTTGCCAAGCAGTTGAGGATAACATACTAACAGAAGCACCTTCATCTATATTTGTGCGACGCACATTCTTACCACAAGCCTTCACAATGATTTGGAAAAGGATGGAAGAAGGAAGACGAGGTTCTCTAAGACTATTCCAATCAAAGGAAAAGACCTCGGTACTTGGAGGGGGTTCTATAGAAACAGGTGAAATTCCCCCTCGCGTAGAAGAATCCGATGTAACAAGAAGAACCTAAGCGGTATCAATTTCACTCTCTATAGGGAGAGTGGGATCGATCGAATGTGAAATCAAGTCGACCAGTTGATCAAATAATGGATCATCAACTTGAGTGATATCAATTTCACTCTTCAATGGAAGAGTGGGTTAGACTGTACTTGGAATTAGATCAATCACCCCGTCAGTTGACGGTAGGTTGGGAGAAATTTTACGGTAACCAGTTGGAAGTTTTTTTTGTGGAACAGCAAGGTTTTCCAACAATTTTGAGGCTTAATCCATGTGAGGGAAAATGTGATTTTGATGAATCCCTTTGCATAACCTACAAGGAAACCTAACTTTACCTTTTTTCCTAGGAACCTGACAATCACTGGTTGATGGATCAACAGTAAGTTGATGAGATTTTTCTGACCATACTTCCAAGACCTTAGGAATACTAGGACAATTGATAAGGAAGTGGTCACCATTACAAAGCTTGCAAGGGAATTTGGGTTTACAATGCATGGTGGAGGTTTCCTCAACACTACTAACACTTACAACCATGGTTGGTTGGTTGACTTCTTTCTTATCTTGCTTCTTCTTCTTCTTCTTCTTAGCCACCTGGTTACTAGCATCAAGGATTTTACCAAGTGAAGAAGAAGAAATGGAGGAAGACATGTTGGGCGAAGAAGGTAAAGGGTCAACATGAGGTTGGTGATGTTGAGATGGTGAACTCTGTTGAGGTGAAGCATCCGGTTGGGGTGGAACAATTTGAGAATTCGAGGCCAATGAAGTTGAAAATAACCATACCGATAAACCTATGGTAAATCCAGGTAATGACAATCAAGGATTTTACCAAGTGAAGAAGAAGAAATGGAGGAAGACATGTTGGGCGAAGAAGGTAAAGGGTCAACATGAAGTTGGTGATGTTGAGATGGTGACATCTGTTGAGGTGAAGCATCCGGTTGGGGTGGAACAATTTGAGAATTCAAGGCCAATGAAGTTGAAAATAACCATACCAATAAACCTATGGTAAATCCAGGTAATGACAATTTAGCCATATAAGGAGGACCAACATTTCCAAAGCAAGGATAAGTACTAGGATTCTCGTTAAAGGGGGTTCCTTTGTTGGTAAATTCTGGAACAGTTGCCATTAGATTCAACTTCAGTGAATTTTACTAACAATTCAAATTCACAATCCACACCTAAGGTCTCTAAAAAGTAAAAACAAACAAACGAACACGCGCTATCAAATCTAGGAATCAAACCACACACAAACAATTTGTTTTCACACCAAAATAACTAGTTGGTGATGAAATCCAACGTTGCAGAGATCAATGTGAAAAACTAGCGATCGGAACAGTTACCCTGACAACTTGCTTAATGAAACAGTCCAGTGTAAGTAACTTCACTATGCCATCTCTAAGTGAAGAATACCCTCCGGAAAGTCCAAGTGAGTCTAGTCAACGTCTGCTCCAGGTACAGTGGGACCTTCCCTCCACCGTCACCTTGGGAAAAATCCTAAATATTATGCCCACTAAGGTCACCAACTAAGACAAATTCACTTGGGGGAACAATATACGATCCAATATACATGCAAGGGAAGAGTATCAAGCTCAATCCCCTTGAAGGCTCCTCGACATGGTAAATCCAAGGTTTTCCAACAGGTGACTCCAGGCTCCTCGAAAATGGTTAATCCAAGGTTTACCATTTGTATTACGTGTACATATTCTATCTTTCCCAATGAGATAGGTATGATTACCTCACTAGTTCCGACCTGATCTCGTGCTTGACTCTTTTAAGAAGAGCTTCCCCATAGAAAAATTGCAACAATTGGAATTTTTCCTTACCGCAAGATACTATTGTTTGTTTAGTTGCTTTGGAATGTTAACTATAACCTATTCCAAAGTAGTAACCTAAGCTAGATTGGTGGAAAGATCCCTAGAAAATGTAAACATTTATAGATGAATTGTATTAAGCGTTGTGTTATTTGGCTGTTATTGCTCAAAGGGTAAATGGATATGAAACCAGTGGTGTTATGACCTGACCCAAAACTGAATGCAATCGAATATGATAACGTAATCTTTCACTTCGATGAATCCTAACTAAAGTAAGGAGAGAGGTTCCATTCACTTCCAACAATGAAAAAATTGATAAATAACAGAAAATATAACAAATTCTCTAATGCAGTAATTTCAGTAAGAAAAACTAATGCTAATCAATTCCAATTTTTATTTTTATGTTTTTAAAACAAGGATAAAAACATGTAAATTCAAATCAAAGAAACTGATATAAATCCACGATTGATTTTTCCAGAATGTAAACTATGCAGTTGTAATCTATGCAAGAGAATTCGCGTACACAAGATGATTCCAAATAAGCAAAAGATCAACAAGACTATTATCCTTCACTAATGTAATCTAAGGAACCAATCAACTGTAAGTAAAGAAAATTGGGTGAGATTTCCAAAGATCAAAAATAAAAACACTCAGACACAATTTAGCGCACCCGCCCCCCCCCCCCCCCCCGACGACTGAGGGGGAATTTTTTTTTCAAATACAAAAGCAAAAAGATGAAAAATTATTAAGAGACTGAGACAAACCTCGAAGTAATGACCAAAGGAAATCAAATTAAGAATTTCTCAAAAAAGTAACTCAAAACACCCAATTAACTTAACAGAGACTGACACAAAACTTTTTGAAACAAAATTCACATATAAGATTTGACAGCTAAGATAGTCTGGGGCAAACAAAAAGAATCATGTGATCTGGCTCCTAAAAAGAGAATCTTTATTTTTTCAAAAAAATTCCAAAGGTCCGCAGGTTGTAATGGAGAACAGCGGTACCACACTGTTCTAAACTACAAACTGTGGAGGCTGCCGCACTGTTTTTGGATGAAAACTGCGGAGGCAACGAAAAGTACAAAAAAAATAAAAAATAAAAATGATAAAAATAAAAATAAAAATAAATAAATATTCAGCTTTTCTTTTCAGGGATGCTTAAAATTTATCTACCCAACCCAATCTTCAGACAAATCTAAATCAGAAAACTTTCAAAATTCAAACTGAAAATAAAAAAGGAAAACTAAGTTCTATTCCCCAGTGGAGTCGCCAATTTGTTATGCGGATTAATCCCTCTTACGAACAAGAGCGATCTCCCTAGTATCCTACGGATAGCTAGAAACAAACATCCATTTGTAAATCATTTTCTCTAGATTATTTACAATTCATAATTATTATAAACAAAGAAAGAGGACATGCTCTACCTTGAAATCCGACGTTCGATGCAGTCTTTTATCCAGTCGCTCCAAAGAGGCTCCTTCAGTAAGTAGAACCTGCAATAAAAAACAAACAAAAGAATTAAAAGCACCTGCAACATGTAATAATTGAGAACAGCTAATCTAACTTAGTGATCAAGGAATCTAAGCATTGAATTATTCAAATAAGCACAAGAACAACTCAATGAGAAAAGGAGATCCATGTGTATTATCTTGAATGAAGAGAGTAACTTTACAACCTGATGCCTTTGTGTCGTACAAGTTCCTCCCAAGGTCCTGAACAATCGTTCCTCCTTCAGATTGACAAGCCTTCCTCTCTTTGAACTAGCATGAAGTTATGGACATGAGTGTGTGATCATTCTCATACCAATAATAACTAGTGTAGAGAGTATGCTTTCTTGAAAATTTCTTCAGCAACTAATATGTATGTCCACCCCTGAGACTGAAACATGAGCTCAATTTATAGGGAAATGGAGGTAGTTTCAGTTCCATGAAGAGGAGGATGGATTACTCTCATGAAGGGATTTGAGCTCCATAGACCAAGGGATAAGCTCCATGAGTGGAGGGATAAAGCTAGAACTGATCGCGCTTCTAGAAGCTTCCAGTTGGGAGAATATTCGTCTAGCTGGGCTTCTAAAAGTTACTTTTTCCTTTATTTGACTGTTTATGGGGGTCCGCAGGTTTTATAAGCAGAAAGTGCGGGATCTGCCGCGGGCTATAGAACAAATATCTGCGGATCCGCAGGAAAGAGCTAGGAAAAGTGCGGAGTTAGACTTTTAAGGGTTTTAATGAGCTTTTCTCCAATTTCAAGACTTGTTTTAGGAACATTAGGGTTTTTTAATTCTAAGGGAGAACAATATAGGTGGTGATGAACCTATATATATAGTCAAATGTCATGGTGAAAAAATAACGTGTAACACTCCTCCAATGAATCAGGTTCCCAAAGGTGAACCTCATGTTGGATGTTATCCTTTAAAGTCCCTATTAATACATTAATCCTATGTTCCTCTGGAATATCAGTTACCCTTATATTAATTTTTTGGAAGTCCTCAATGTGCTCCAACATTGAACCCTTTTTTTTGAGATTTATCAATTGGCTAAAGAAGGTGTTGCTCTTTGTATCCTCATAATGTCATATCATTTCCTCCATAAAAATTGACCAAGTGACAATTTTTTTACGAGAACAAAGCCATCGATACCATACAAATGTATTTTGTTATAAATATAAAGTTGCAATGCGTACCTTTTGTGTGTTTTGCACATTATGGAGATCAAAATATTGCTCTATCTGTAGTATCCATGTTATGGGATCCTTGCCATCAAACTTCCTCATATCGATCTTTGGAATATGGTGGGTCTTCAATCCAACATTAACGTTTATGAAATCATGATTAACATTTATTTTTTTCTCATCATGAGTTTCCTCTACTACCTTTTCACCATTAGGAATCATTTCTTGTATCAACTTTGTCAAACCTTCCATGTATTCTTTTAGATCATTCTTCATGTCTTCCATGTTGCCTTTCATTTTTTCATCGATCTTAGCGTCCATTTCATCCTCTTAGCTTCCATGCCATCCATCTTATCTTCCATGACATTATTCAAACCATCCATCTTAGCTTCCACGCCTTTTTTCAAGCCATCCATCTTAGCTTTCACGTCTTTCTTCAAACCAACCATCTTAGCTTCCATGCCTTTATTCAAACCATCCATCTTGGCTTCCATTTCATTTTTTGTTACTCTTTGCAAGAGTGACATTTGTTGCACCTGGTCTTGAAATTTTGATATATCATGTTGCACTTCTTCCTCTTCATGAGTCATACTAGATCATTATGAGGGCTTAATGGGCGTTGAATTCTTTTTAAGGGCCATTTTAGAACCCAAGACTGATATTTGTACTTCAATATTCCCTCAGAATCACTTCAAACTGATTTTTCAAACAAGACTTATGCAATTAAAAAAGCAATACACACCTTTATCTTTCTTTTGAGGAGATCAATATTGAAACTGATGTACCTCCGTAGTTTATGATCCCCAATATTTTATCTTCGGTCCTTTAGTAGCCCTCTGAATCTTCTTTCCAATGTCATAGGTCTGACCTGATTTGGATTCTTCAAGGAAAAGTTATGCCTAATCTCCAAAAATGACCTAATTTTTGACTGGTTCAGTAGAGAGAACATGTACGGCATGCCACGCGTCACCGTTTCCTCCTTCGACTCTTAAATCGATACATAGGAAACTACAGTCTGTGTGATTTCGGCCACATTTTACATAATTCCAATTTGATGCTCAGAGAGAGAGTTATGACGATTTTCCCAAGGTCGCCACTTTGAGATGAAATTCAAGAGCCTGCAAAAACCCTAACTTCCACATATCATATCTCTGAAAATATTGTGAACCAAGGTCTGATATTTTTACACAAATTTCCTTAGGATGTCTTCGCAAATGGGTTATTTTTTTATAGCTTCTAAAACTTCATAGAAAAAATCTATAGCGAAAATTCCACGATGACCTGTTTGAAGCAGCGAAACCCTAGAATCCAAAGCTCTGATACCAAATTTTATGAAAACAACTCACAAAATAGAAGAAAAAATAGATCAACAACTTAGAAATCAACCACTTCGAGGGGGAAACCTCCTTTACATTATATAAATGAACAATTCTTAGATGATAAAAATGACAAAACCTCCTTTATATATATAGGAGTCAATGGGGTCACAATGTAATCCTAGCCGACCTAACAATAATAATGTAGGGGCACAACAATAATAATAGTGTGCTTTTATGTGGCATAATAATAACAATACGGGGACTACAGGGGTACAACAATAACAATAAGGGGGCTACACTAACAACAATAAGGGACTACACTAGTAATATAAAAACCTAACAGTGGATTATGTAGCTTTGAGACGTATTATACTTATGTTTAATCCCACCAATAAAGATGAAGTATGTGTTCAGGAAAATAATTTAGAATCAAGAGGCAAGAATGTTCCTTAAGAGTCTAGCAAAAAATATTTAAAAGTTGGAGACAAAGTAAAGGGGAAATTTAAAGGCAAAGGTAATAAGAATGCTACCGTCAAGAAGGAGGGAGAGAAACTTACTTGTAAACATTACTTAAAAATGGCCATGATGAAGAACACTACTGGAAATTACATCCAGAATTGATACAAAAAAAGTTCAATAACAAGGGGAAATAAAAGATTGTTGCTACAAGTCAACAAGATCTAGGACATGATTCAGGTGATGAAACCAAAATCACAGCCATGGGAATGAAAGGTATAGCTTCTAATTCTAGTACTAGTTCTTCTAGCAAGCCTTTTGAATCTCAAAATGATAAAGAAAGAAGTGAGATTTTTTATAACAGGGTCATTAAAAAACATACAAAGGTTGATACATTATATGATAGTGATCTCAAGTCAATCTTATCTCTGAAGAAATTGTCAAGAAACTTAATCTATAGACTATGCCTCATGCAAAACCTTACCTTTTGGGTTGGGCATGTGATGGTTCCAAATTGCAAGTGACTAGAAAATGTAAACTCAAATTTTCCATCATTGCTAATTTTATAGATGAGGGAGAGCTTGATGTTGTACCACTTGATATTTGTGGGATTGACTTGGGGAATCCATATTTATATGACCAAAAAAGCCATATTCTAGCATCACCAGAAAAATATCATATTTTCAAATATGGAGTTGAGTACATTGTTAGAGCACATCGCAAGAAGATCAACTTATCTCTTGTTATGCTGGTAAAATGAAAAGGCTTGTGAATGCTAGTAAGAATTTTGTGTTGTTGATGATTAAAGCTAAATATATTGTTGAATTTGAAGCTTTCTCAAGGTGTGATTCTAAACTCAAGCACGAATTGGTTGAATTTTTTAATACTTATCACAATATGTTTTAGGAACTTGAAGGGTTACTTCCAGAAAGAGGAATCCAACATGACATTAAATTGCAACAGGATGCAACACTTTCGAATATTGGCATGTACAGAATGTGAGTTTTGGAGAGTGTAGAGATTAAGAAGAAAATACAAGAGTTGCTTGACAAAGGGGTCATCATACCTAATACATATACTTGTGGGTCTCCTATTGTTTTGGTTCTGAAGAAAGATGGTACGTGGTGCATGTGTGTGGATTTCCAAGCTTTGAACAAAATGACGGTAAAGAATCGCTATCCTCTTCCTTGCATTGATGATTTGCTATATCAGTTAAAGGATGTTATTTATTTTACTAAGTTAGATTTGAGAAGTGGTTATCATCATATAAAGATTGTTGAAGATGATATTTGGAAAATTGCTTTCAAGACAAAATAAGGATTGTTTGAATGGTTAGTTATGTCGTTTGGGATTTTAAATGCACTTGTCACATTCATGAGAGTTATGAATGACATATTGTAACCATTCCTTGATGATTTTGTCATCGTCTACTTATATCATATTCTTATTTTCAATAAGAGTCGTGAAGAGAATATCAAGCATGTGAAGCAAGTTCTAGATGTCTTGAAAAGGAAAAGTTGTATTTCAAGATGTCTAAATGTGAATTTGGGAAAACCTCTTTGGTTTAATTGGGTCATATTGTGGAAGGTGGTGAATTGAATATTGATCCCTCCAAAGTTGTTGTTATTGTGAATTGGCCTAAACCCAACAATGTAACAGAAGTTAGGAGTTTTTTGGGAGCAACCCAATATTGAATAATTTTTTATCGTTAACTTCTCATTCATTGCAGCACCAATAAATGCTTTGAAAAGTGTGAAGCAAGTTTTTTCAATGGGGAGGAAAGCAACATAAATCCTTTGACACTTTGAAAGAGAAAATCAGTACAACACCAATTCTAACACTTCCAGATCTTAAGCAACCATTTGAAATTCAAACAGATGCAAGCGAATATGCTATGGGAGAAGTTTTTATACAACATGGTAAGCCAATATGTTATCATTCTAAAACCTTTTCCAATGAAATAATTAACTATCCAACTTATGATAAAGAGTTGTATGCTTTGTTACAAAGCATGAAGAAGTGGAAGCATTATTTGATGGGAAAAGAAACGATTATTCATATTGACCATCAACCTTTTAAATATTTACAATAGAAAACCAAGCTACAACGAGCTAGACATTTCAAATGGATGGGATTCCTGTAACAATTTCATTAGGTAATCAGGTACAATAAAGGCATATACAACAAAATTGCAAATATGTTATCAAGGCCTATTGTTAATGCATCTGTCATTATTAAGCACAACTCAATTATGCAAGAGAGATATATTGAACAATATGCTCAAGATGAAGATTTTAAAGATGTTTATGCAACTTTGAGTCAAGCAAATCAAGTTGAAGAATTGGATTTCATGTTCATAACAATTTATTGTATCATATTGAAAAGTTGTGTATTCCACAGGGTGAAACAATTAATGTCATAAGGAAAGCCCATACTTCTCTTATTGTTGGTCACTTGGTGTAGGAAAAATAGTTACTCAGCTATAGAGGTAATGTTATTGGTCTCGCATGGATTAATTTGTATCAAGATATGTAAAAGGATGTTTTATGTGCACTACTAGCAAGCCAAGCAATAGGAAATTGGGTTTGTGCACTCCACTTCCTATCCCTTCTTGTCCTTAGGGAAGTATTTATATTGATTTTTTTGGGGGACTACCAATGTCTAAGAAAGGTCATGATTATTTATATGTTGCAGTGGATCATTTCAACAAAATGTGTGTGTTGATGTCTTGTAAGCAGCAGGTTACAACCAAACAAACTGCAAAGATGTTCTTCCAAAATGTATGGGTTCATCTGGGGTTACCTATTTCGATTATTTTTGATCGAGATTCTTTATTTTTCAGGATTTTTTGCTCAATTTTATGGGAACTCATGGACACAAAGTTGAAGAAGAGCACAACATTCCATCCACAAACAAATGGTCAGACATAAGTAGTGAATAGAACAATAGTGCATCTCCTTCGAGGATATTGTGGTAAGCATCCTAAACTTTGGGATGAGCATTTGCATTACATCCAACATGCCTACAATCATGCCGAGCATTCATCTACACAAGTATATCCGTTTGAAGCTTGTTTGGGTTATTTTCCAAAGTCTCCTTTGGATTCATCTTTGGTAAAAATATTGCAATAGATGGACATAATTATGTGGACAAAGCCAAACATTTCATTCAACAAATCTAATTAGTGCATCAAAGAGTACAAGAATAGTTAGAGAAAAGCCAAAGCAGGTAAAAATAAAGACATGATAACCATCAGGTTGATTATGATTTCCAAGTGGGAGATCAATTGTGGTTGTACATCAACAAACAAAGATTACAAGGTGAAGGTAAAAATCTCAAGCCAATCAGATATGGTCCTTTCAAAATCTTGGAGAAGATTGGTAACAATGCTTTCTAATTATATTTTCCACCTTACATGTAAATTTATTCCGTTGTGAATGTGGAGAACTTGAGATTGTGTGAGCCTCCTATGATTGTCGATTAAGAAGAGAATGTTTAGATTCCATCTGTAGAATATTCTTCTCCTGAATATTTAAATGAGTTGCATGAAGACCATATTTGACAAGAGAATAAGAACTTCACATAAAGGCAATGTAGAGTATCTTCATGTGGGGCTCAAAGGTACCAATCCAAACAAACCAAGGTGGAAAGAGATTTAGAAAGAGAAGGAACTGTACCCTCACTTAATTTCTCAATGAAAACAAACTTTTGGTGGTCCAAGAGCTTCTAGTGGGGAGGAGTGGTCCAAGGGATAAAAAAATATGCTCAAAATTAAAGTGCTCAAAATCTCTCGCAACTGGAGCCAAATCGTATATCTTGCCATTATGATTCCAAAGATGCTTGAATTACCTTAATTCAACACCGTATGAGGAAGTTATTGTTTTATAAAGTTTTTGGAAAACATAAAAAAGCCAAAGTGCAAGGTTGATTGTGCATACCATGTGATGACATGGTGCTAATGTCAACATGCTAACTAGAATGTGCGAATGGTAGACGGGCCAATCCCGTGAGGACATGTGGGACACTGGCATGGGTGGTGCTTATTAACTATGGGTGATGATGTTATATTTAAGCTTAAGGGATGGTGTGGTTGGGGGAGAGGACGGGCCGGTGGGCGCACGTGGCCAACCCAACCCTTGGTTTATAACACGTTCATAGAACCACCGATAGAGATATGGGAAATGGGCCCATGCCACACGTAACACACGAAACTGGGGTGTCAAAGTTGGGAAGGGCGCGTGGCCTATGGCCCACGGCCCTTGGTTTCATGCAACCCACGAGACTAGGAGTGCAGAAGTCAAAGGGGAATACAACCCATACTTTTTTTTAATTAATTAAAATGCACCAGACTCACCTACACCGCCGGATCGAACCCGCAACCTGCGAAGTTCCAACCTAAGTGCCCAACCAATTAGGTTGAAATGAATTTATTGTCTGATTTGTAGAGCCAAGCATTTTTGTTGAAAAATTTAAAGGGAGTTTGGAAAAAAAAGGCATATCTCGCTCATTTTTCAACCTTTTTGAGCTCAAGAATAACCTAAACAAGATTTTTTTAGCATTTTGGACATGATGTCAGGGTTAATTTTTGCAGATTGAAGCTTGTATGTTGATGTATTGAGCATTTGAGCATATAATAAAAAGGGCCACCATTGGAAGCTAGACCCAGAGACATAGCCCAGGAGGGGTGAACTTCGTTATCAATTTGTTGTGTTTGACGTTGCATGTTTCTCCAATTTTAATTGTTAAAATTTTGCAAAATTTAGTTAAATTTGTGTGCTTTTGAAATCACAATCCATTTTCTAAAAGACTATAATATTCCAAATTTTACATATGTTTATTGGAATATTATAGTTCTTACTTATCTTAATTAACTAAGTAAATAAATGGGTGGAGGGACCCATAACCCCTTAAGATGAATAAATCCACTCATAAGAGTGTGAACATGGTTAATTAGCTAATAAAGCCACATCATGGAATACTAGAGAAGCTTATTAATGAATTAAGAGTGGGGATCAAACATCATTAATAAGAAAGAACATGGAGAGATGAATGAGTCAAATAAGATCAAGGAGGAATTGAAGTAATATCATAGAGAAATAAATGATGAGATGATGGAGGAAATGGTGCATTAGTGCACACATGATGGAGAGGGCGAACATTAAATGCAAAGATCATGGAGATCATGAAGAGACATCGCAGTCAACATGGAGACCTATGTCCACATGTGCAGCTTAGTTATGAGGTGGGCCAAGGCATGGGAAGGCTCACAAAGCATACAAGGAAGATGAAGCAGCATTATAAAGAAGGATTTTGTATTATTGATTTGAGATCTGTTTAGATCTGGAATTGTCATTTAACATTCCAAAGCACACTTAAGTTGTTTAGCTAAGTCTGCAGTGCTGTTTAGCACAAGGTGTTCTCGAGCGAAATCCCACCCTTACCCATGGGGGACTTCGAGTGCCTACTATGGGAAGGTTGTTCTGAGTTGTCATTCATCATCAGGTATTGGTGACACTTTGTTCTTACTCTATGCAGCCCATACATCTTTAGGAGGTTGTTTATATAATTACAGCTAGGAAACCAATGGAGGGTAAATCCTTTCACCTTGAGCCTCAAGATAAACCTTCTAGTGCTCCAGATCCATATCAGGCATCAGGCCAAACATATCATACCTCCATGCAATAACAGTCCCATCAAGGATTGTGCAGTCCAGTCCTGTAGATTCTTTGGAGGAGGGAAGTTTCAAGTACTTCAGCTGGAACTCCTGTAAGGGATATTCCCCTAACTTTTTATTTATTATTCCCATCATTCAGGAGCTGATTTACATCATCTTGCAGCAGGCATCAACCTCTCCCTCCCAGACAATGCAGTTTTTCTAGCTGTTGTGTATGCAAAAATTGTCATCTTGGGAGAAGGAAGAAGAAGTTAGATCTCAAGCTTCTAGCTTGGAGATCTGAAGGAGGATCAACCCTCAAAGCATAGATTTTATCTATAACACATTGCATCCATCTTACATCAGTTTATGCTTCATATATGCATAACCCAACAGTCAATGGATCAAACCCTAGGAGGGTGAATTTATGATCTTCTTATATCTAGATTTCCTTTCTGGGTTATCTCAGGTTTCCATCATAGTGCCCAGATCTACAATCTTGGCATCATCAGAGCTCCATGGAACCATAGATCTACATTTTTCCTTTCAGCCAACAACTGTAAGATCATCATCAGCTGAAGGCACAACGCAGTATACAGCGTCCAACAGCTCAACTTGTGGACATTCTTGACATCGTAAGAAAAGCAGATAGTAGAGATTCGTAAATAATGGAGGGATTAAGTTTTTTTGCATCTCTATTTAGAACTATGAAGGATCTCTCCAAGGATATCAATGAAATGAAGAGAGAAATGCAAAGATAAACCTCAAGAAGGTTTCACAATGAAGAAGGTCCCAGTACTTCTTATTAGCAGCAAATAAGACCGGAGAAGCATAGAGCTCCTCAAAGTTCTACTATGCCCACTTTATTTGAAGAGGAAAGTGAATGGTATGGAGATAGAAGAAATTTGGAGCCTGAAAAACATGAGACTCTAATTCTATATCTTGAAGATTACAAAGCATTGTCTAGAGCATTAAAGGAGAATCTAACTCTCCAACAGTTTTTCCAACTCAAGGAAGAATGGAGATCCTACAGTAGTAATAGAAGGAAGAGGCACAATAGATTTTATTTGCCTACATTTGATGGATCTTCCTAAAGTACTGCAAAGGCTTGGAGGAAAGATTTAGATGTATTCTTCAAGCTGCATCCTGTAGCTGAGAAATAATTTGTTCCAATTGTAGCTCTTCACCTTCGAGGTGAGGCAAATGAATGGTGATTTGGTCACTTGGAGCATGCAAAAGTGACTAAATATCCAGACTTATTTCAAAAGATAAGGAAGGAGTTTGATAGAAGAGAACCTGAGACATTTCACAAAGGGACATTTCCTAAGAAGCCAAGGGAGAATGTCATTCTTGTCACTCTGGACAAAGATTCACTACATTCACCACCAGCTGTTGAAGTACTTGCACCAGGAAGAGAGACACTTCCATCAATGCAAGGTAGTCTTAGGCTCTTGACATATAGAGTCCCGTGCATGATTCAAGAGATGCATGTTGAGGAGGAGGCAGATTCCAACGTTGGTGTATTGATAGAAGAGAAGCCCTCACTCTTACCAAGAGTTGGAGAGATCATTGAACTGGTTGAAGGAACTCTTGTGGCCTTGCAAGATGTTACCAAACATCAGTTGATCCAAGGTTTGCAATCATTTCCATCCCATATTGTCTCAGTACCTATTATTGAGGCTTGTGGGGATAAGCCATCAGGGACATTGTATAACCAAGAATTGGAGCAACATGCTGATTTGAAGCAGCAACCTATCACTGCGCAGAGGACCCTTGATCTAATAAAGGAAAAGATGAAGAGCTATCCTAGTTTTTCATTTTTGAGCTACACTCAACTCTTTGAGTTGAAGTGTGGAGTCTCAGAAGATGGGATGAGCATAATCCTATGTACAATGTCGGGCTATGAGTTCAACATTGTGCCTTGCCTTGAGGCAATAGATACATCATCATGGAGATCAACATCGTTTTCCATGAGAAGCAGTGATGAGAAGAGGACCCATTCATTGTTGGAGCATTCCAATGGAAGCTTCACTCATGAAGCATCGAAGGGGCAGATGATAGATCGTAGACATCTTGAGATGGGCAACCTTTTTCCTTTTCAAGATGACACTTTCTCAATGAGCTTCTCACAGCTCAAAGAGAAACTTCTACCTACAACATATTCATAACCTTATGGGTTTTGGAGGGCCAATGATGAGAGGATATCATGGAGGGATCTCATGGGAGGTGCACTTCAACATATCATGGAGTGCAAAGATCTTCAACAGTTTGAGGAGGTTGGTGTCCTACAATGGGAAAATACCAAGTTTATGCAAAATGATATCCATCACCCACATTGGGATGAATGGATGTTGATGTGGCGCAAGGGGTTGCAAGGACACTTGTAGAGCTATGATACAAGCCAACAAGAAGCTTGGCTGCGCTGGTTGCTCTTGGGTGAGTATGGTTACTACCCAACAACACACATTTCCATGATCCATGCCTTGCACAACACTGATGTAATGAAGGAGGAGTCATGGCTACGCTGGCTGCTCTTGGGTGAGTATGGTTACTACCCAATGGCTCATATTTTTTTGACCCATGCCTTGCATATCAATGGCAGAATGCAGCAGAAGAAGGCATGGTTAACTTGGTTATTGTTGAGAGAGTTTGGCCATCACATGACATCTCCCATGTCTATGTGTTTTGTATTGTTTGGAACATGGCATAACACTCTCAGGATGTGTAATAATGGAGTTTTTTTGTATTGGGTTGATATGACATTCCACATGTCAATCAGTATGTTGTTGCTCCATGATGATGTAAAGAGGCAGCAAGAGATCTTGTTGCTATGGTTACTCTTGGGAGAGTTTGGCTTGACATACTCCCCTACTTTGCATGGTAATGTTGGAGGATGGCAGCAAGAGGCATTCCTCCGATGGCTCTTATTGGGAGAGTATGGACACCATACTTGGTATGATGATGATGTGGTGGGGCAACAAGATGTATTTTTGAGGTGGCTTCTCTTGAGAGAATATGGCCAGCCCACTTGGTATGATGATGGTATGGTCTGGCAGCAAGAAGCTTTGCTGCAGTGGCTTCTATTTGGAGAACATGGTTTGACATATTTCATGTCTACCCATACGTATCTACTTCTTATTTTGCACAATGTTGGGGTGATGCTTAGATCGAACAAGGCCAGGAGGGCTAAAGATGAAAGCATGGAGAGACATAGTCTACTTAATGAAGCATGGGATGGAGAAATGTTTGGTGAATTGGGGCTTTCCTTTTGTAGGAGGAACCACTTCATTTCATGTATCTCATGTATTGATGATGACGTTGGACAACATGTGGTTGTCTCTTGGAACTTCATTGGGGATGAGGGACATCTAACGATGCAGTTGGAGGTCACTCTAGACATTATAGAAAGGAAACTTTGGAGATGGGCATGCATAACATATTGTAGCAGATGGGGAGGCCTTACTTATGTGGATTCCATTTGGAGGGGGATAGATGGTTGGAGCATCTACTTTTGCAGTTGCTTGAGGACAAGCAACATTTTGGCGGGGAGGATTGTAATATTCCAAATTTTACATATGATTATTAGAATATTACAGTCTTGCTTGCCTTAATTAACTGAGTAAATAAATGGGTAGAGGGACCCATAACCCCTTAAGATGAATAAATCCACTCCTAAGAGTGTGAACATGGTTAATTAGCTAATAAAGCTACATCATGGAATAGTGGAGAAGCTTATTAATAAATTAAGAGTGGGGATCAAACATCATTAATAAGAAAGAACATGGAGAGATGAATGAGTCAAATAAGATCAAGGAGGAATCAAAGTAAGATCATAGAGCAATAAATGATGTGATGATGGAGGAAATGGTTCATTAGTGCACACATGATGGGGAGGGTGAACATTAAATGTAGAGATCATGGAGATCATGTAGATACAACGCAGTCAACATGGAGACCTATATCCACATGTGCATCACAGTTATGAGGTGGGCCAAGGCATGGGAAGGCTCACAAAGCATATAAGGAAGATGAGGCAACATTGTAAAGCAGGATTTTGTATTATTGATTTGAGATCTATTTAGATCTGGAACTATCATTTGACATTCCAAAGCACGCTTAAGCTGTTTAGCTAAGTCTGCAGTGTTGTTTAGCACAGGGTGTTCCCGAGCGGGAATCCCACCCTTACCCATGGGGGAATTCGAATGCCTACCATGGGAAGGTTATTCTGAGCTACCATTCATCATCAGGTTGGTGCCACTTTTTTCCTACTCTTTGCAACCCATACATCTTCAAGAGGTTGTTTCTAGCATTCCAGCTAGGAAACCAATGGAGGGTACATCCTTTCACCTCGAGCTTCAAGATCATCCTTCCAGTGCTCCAGATCCATATCAGGCATCGGGCCAAACATATCATACCTCCATGCAGCAGCAGTCCCATTAAGGATTTCAAAGTCCAGTCATGTAGATTCATTGGAGGAGGGAATTTTCTAGTACTTCAACTGGAAATCCTATGAGGGATCTTCCCCTCACTTTGTACTTACTGTTCCCATCATTCAGGAGCTGATTTGCATCATCTTGCAACAGGCATAAGCCTCTCCCTCCTAGACAACGTAGTTTTTCCAGCTGTTGTGTACGCAACAATTGTCATCTTGAGAGGAGGAATAAGAAGCCATATCTCAAGCTTCTAGCTTGGAGATTTGAAGGAGGGATCAGCCCTCAAAGCACATATTTGATCTATAACACAATGCAACCATCTATACGAATTTACAGGGTAAGTTCCGTAGATCAAGAACCAAAGATCACCGCTCACAAACAGATCACAAATTAGTACACCAGTATAATCACGTGGTTAAAATCCTCAAAGAGGGAAACAGTCCACGCCCTGAGCCAATGCGACCACTTCAGGGAATTTATTAATATAAAAAGAAAATTTACATATGTTTCTATCATAAACGGTTACCGAATAAATGACCCTCCATGCTCGTTAAATAGAGATCATGGACCAATCGGGTGTAAAGCCACAGATCAAGTGTCGTTAATACCGAGGTGAAAGATAACTGTCGGATCACTACAAATTGTGGCCGTCGGATTATAAGTTACAAATGTACATGGTAAAGAAACACACTTTACCTAACTCTACACTAGACTAAGTTATTCTTAACTATTTCCTATGTGTCAGAATATCCTAACATCCCTCCTGAAGAACAACTTGGGATAGGATTGAAGGATTTACAAAGGTGACACAAAAGGAGCCTATTTCCTATGTGTCGAAATATCCTAACATCCCCCCTTAAGAACAAATTGGGATAGGATTGAAGGATTTACAAAAGTGACACAATAGGAGAACGAAGGAGGCATTAGAGCCTATCCCCCCTTAATGACAACTTTCCTGAACTCCAAGCATGGATCGAAGTTTGGTAAACTTCACTTCTGTGAGAGCCTTTGTAAAGATATCGGCTACCTGATCATTGGTTAGACAGTATTTCACTTCAAGAACATGATCATGAATGAGCTTTCTGATGAAGTGTATGTGGAGTTCAATGTGTTTCATACGCTGATGCTGAACTAGATCTTTACATAGTTGAATGGCACTCTGATTATCACACCAAAGGGTAGTTGGATGCTACTAATGAAGACCAAATTCAGATAGGATCTAACGAAGCCACATGGCTTCCTTGTTGGCTTCAACTACACCACGATACTCTGCTTCTGCTGAAGAAAGGGAGATGGCACTTTGTTTCTTACAACACCAAGTAATAGGTCCTAAACCAAGAGTGAATACATATCCTACAGTGCACTTCCGATCATTAGGGTCACCAGCCCAATCAGAATCAGTGAAACCAATCAACAAGGGAGATGCTCCTGCATTGTAATGAATCCTGAACTGAACTGTACCTCGAATATATCGAAGTATTCTTTTAGCTGCTTTCCAGTGACTTTCATGAGGTTGGTGCATAAACCGAGAGACAAGATCAATGGCAAAGGAAAGGTCAGAATGGGTATGGGTTAGATACAAAAGTTTACCAACAAGTTGATGGTATAAGGTAGCATCAACTTCAGGGGTAGTACAGTTGACTGAAATCTTAACTCCGGGCTGAAAGAGAGAAGGGGCAGGCTTACAGTCTTCCATGTGAAATTGGTGTAGAATATCACAGGCATACTTGGACTGAGAGAGGGTAATGCCTTCCTTGGATTGCAAGACTTGAAGACCAAGGAAATAATGCAAGTGTCCTAAGTCTGTCATTTCAAACTTCTTTTTGAGGCTATACTTCACATGGTTTATATGGTTTGGATCACTACCAGTAAGGATAAGATCATCAACATAAAGAACAAGGATGGCGAAGGAATTACCCACTTTCTTGGTGTAGACAGTGTTGTCATAATGACACCTAGAAAAGCCATTATCTAAGATAAATCTATCCATTTTGGCATACCAAGCCCGAGGAGCTTGTTTGAGACCATAGAGAGACTTCCTAAGGCGACAAACAAGGCTGGAATTTTTTTGGATAAAGCCAGGGGGTTGTTCCATGTAGATTTCTTCATGCAAATATCCATGTAAGAAGGCGGATTTAACATCCATCTGATGGACTTCCCATTTAAAGGAGGCAGCAAGGGAAAGAAAAAGGCGGATAGAATTCATTTTGGAAATAGGGGAGAAGGTTTCAGTATAGTCAATGCCTTCAACTCGTGAAAAGCCTTTAGCGACAAGACAAGCTTTATGTCTATCCACTTTTCCATCTGGTCCAAACTTTGTTTTGTAAACCCATCTGCATCTGACAAGTTTTCTTCCTTTTGGAAGAGGAACAAGATCCCAAGTATTGTTTGCCAATAAGGAACGATGCTCTTCATTCATAGCTTCATCCCAATCTGGATGACCAAAGGCTTCTTCAAAGGTTTCTGGATCAAGTTTTTTTGGAACTTGAGCCAATAAGGAAGAAGCTCTTTCAAACTGAGAACGTGTACGTCGTCGATTGGCAAGGTCACCTGCAAGAGAACCTGCTGCATCCCGAGTAGAGCGGACCCATCTTGGAAGCGGTGGAGTATAAGGAACAATTTAATGAGTTGGAGGAGGATTGTCATCCTCGCTATCATCATCTAAACTAGAAGGAATGTTATTAAAAATAGAATATCAAGAACCAACCATGTACGAATTTACAGGGTAAGTTCCGTAGATCAAGAACCAAAGGTCACCGCTCACAAACAGATCACAAATCAGTACACCAGTATAATCATGTGGTTAAAACCCTCAAAGAGGGAAACAATTATTCTTAACTATTTCCTATGTGTCGGAATATCCTAACACCATCTTACATCAGTTTATGCTTCGGATATGAATTTATAGGGTAAGTTCCGTAGATCAAGAACCAAAGGTCATCGCTCACAAACAGATCACAAATCAGTACACCAGTATGATCACGTGGTTAAAACCCTCAAAGAGGGAAACAGTCCACGCCCTGAGCCAATGCGGCCACTTCAAAGAATTTATTAATATAAAAAGAAAAGTTACATATGTTTCTCTCATAAACGGTTACCGGAAAAATGACCCTCCATGCTCTTTAAATAGAGATCATGGACCAATTGGGTGTTAAGCCACAGTTCAAGTGTCGTTAATACTGAGGTGAGAGATAACCGTCGGATTATAAGTTACAAATGTACATGGTAAAGAAACACACTTTACCTAACTCTACAGTAGAATAAGTTATTATTAACTATTTCCTATGTGTCAGAATATCCTAACACCATCTTACATCAGTTTATGCTTCAGATATGCATAACCCAGCAGTCAAGGTATCAAACCCTAGGAGGGTCAATTTCTGATCTTCTTAGATATGAATTTCCTTTCTAGGTTATCTTGGGTTTCCATCTATGCCCAGATCTGAAATCTTGGCATCATCAAAGCTCCAGAGCACCATAGATCTAGGTTTTCCTTTCAGCCAACAGTTGTAAGATCATCATCAGCTGAAGGGACAGCGCAGTATACAACTTCTAGCAGCTCCAGTTACACAGTGCCTACTTTGGCATGATTTCAGGGTCATTCTAGGACATTTATTTGGCTTGAGTGCTTCTATTTTATGCACTGTTGTATCTATCATCCATCTCCACATAATAAAATGGATCACCTATTTTGTATATTTCTGTGTTGTTCATAATTTATGTGTACATAATCTATTGTTCAAATATTGTGTTTGTGTATTACTACATTCTCCCTTTTGGGATATTACAAAGACATAAAATATATTGCAAATCATTTCATGAAACCTTCACTTTTTAATTTTGTATCATGAGAGGACTTACCAACTTCCTTTCTCATATTTTTCTTCCAAGTTGGTTCTTCATGGGAGTAACTTTGAAGGAGTCTAGCCTTGATTAAAGCCCCATATTTTTTTCTCATTTTTTCGTGGTCCCCCAGACTTCTTTGTATGATTTCCGTCCACTTTTTTTCCCCTTGGTTGCCCTCCTGATTTTCCTCCACCTTGCCTTCTTGATGTTGTGCCAATGTGGCTCTCGTAAACCTTGGGATTTGAGGCATCCCCTTTGGATCCTTCTGAGGCTCGAACTGTTTCCTGGAGTTCTTCCCCTACATTTCTAAGTTATGGGAAAAGGTTTATTTATGGAGATGAGTGGGTCTATGGGATTTCTTCCAAAGGATATTTGCCTCCTGATCCATAACTTCTTGGATCTATTGTCGGGCTTTGGTCTCTAGAACGAGTTCCCCATCTTCATGCGATTCCTTCAGGGCATTGAAGGAATTGCATTTATGGGGAGGTTTGGAGGAGGAGGGAGGGGACATCGTCTTCTTTGAATTTTGGCTATTTTTGCCTAGTTTTTCTTATGTATCTGCCATTGTTCTTCTTGAGGTTTTCTTTCGGATCCTCAGGTGTTGTATTCAGATAATCCTTGGAAAAATGACCGTATTCGTGAAAAAAATTGCACTTCAAGGGAAGTTGATAGTAATCGATTTGTTGAACATGGGTCTACAGTACATTTTCCATAATTATTTCTACTGGTAGACCTTTATCCATGTCAACCTCTACACAAATTCGAGCATAGGAAAACAATTTACTCTTTGGTTTCATTCTATCAATAATTTTCCCCTAATTTTTTTCAATCACCCTTTAACAATCATCACTCTAGCAATACATGGGGAGTCTGAGTAGTTTGACCCAAACCAACACCACGATGGGGATATCATCATCCAAATCAAAATCAAGAGACCAAAGATTAAGATTAAAACCCCTTAGCCTGAATAAATACAACCCATTTCGAAAGATCAAAATAATTTTATTCTAGGAGCTAGAACAAGAAAACAAAGAAACCTTTACCTACCGAGTAGATCGTGATTTCTACCTTCATAAGTGTTGTACCAATTTTTCCTACCCATTGTTCCATTGAGTCTGGTGAGGGCCACATTTATATAAATTTTCCAACTAATCCACTTTATGTAAATTCTTTAGTGGATTTTCTGAATTAGACGGAAGGCAACTAGACCTTGATTTTTTGATCTGCCCAATTGATGAACATGGAGGTAGTTGATTTCATCTTAGATTTCTTCCTTAGAGAGTTTACTAAGACATAGAATTCAAGATCGTCTTCAAAGGGAGGAGGGGGGAAGAGCCCCGTTCAAAGCCATTATAGGGGACGTCACACACGAAAAAATACTATGAAGCTTCAAAACCAATGTGCAACCTCAACTCCAAACTAACAGTTGTAAACAATTTACAAGATATATATATATATATATATATATATATATAATTTATTTATTTATTTTCCTAGTCATTTAGTGAAATTTCAAAGATGTGAGTAGATAGTGTGTATTTATTCATTCTCACTTATCGAATCCATAGTATTCAATTATATTTTAACACTACTCTTATAATTTAATATTTATTCTAATTTAGCATTTAATAGTAATATTTCATGCTAACCCTAGTTCAAATTTACCAATATGTACCTTTTTTTTTTGGTCGGTCAAAGACTGGATTATATTATCATATCAGAAACAAAATTTACAGTAGTAGCCACCATGGTTGGATTAAATTCAGTCAACCCAGAAGGCATGCATTGCCTATAAGGACTTGGGTGCTTGCCAAGGCATTCGAAGCTCTTGGTTATTTGCCGCACTAAATTACAAATAGACATACTGAAAATATCATCGTGGGGAAGGGTGCAGGGGGCCAGGCGGAGTAGCCACGAAGAGACGATCTTGATTGTGCATTTGGTAGCTGATGTGATCCACTTGGGTCTCCAAGGCTCAGAGTGGTCTTGGGAGCGCCTTAGTAAACGGGGCAGACTCTCCAGAGCCTCAAGGGTCTCTGTCTGTAGGTTTTGGAAAACATTGGTGTAGGCCATTAATTCATTTCGATCATCGTACCTTTGTTCACGCAGCGTGTCCAGATTGAGCTAGATCTGCTGGAGCTGAGCAGAAATGGCTTCAAGGGCGGTCGAAGCCTCGATCTGGCCTAGTGATTGGGCTGGAGAAATTGCCATGGCCACTACTGATTGTTGGCTCTTAGTAGACTCCAAGTGCGAGATCGAGTCCCCAGGTACCTGACAGTTGTCCATGTCACGTCCAAGACCATCACGATGTTCCTGACCACGTTCGCGCGACATGCAGTCACCCTCCACTCCCGCTCACTGTGTTAGGCTATAGAACCAAGTTTCTCCAGTTCCTGCAGCTTGTGAAACCCACACTCCACCCCCGCACCCTCGGTTGAGCTTGTCACTAACCATGTCTTGAGCCTTGTAGCTAAGAGACACACAACTACTACCAGTCTCCACACTACCATCCGAGGAGGTGCAAAATATTCACCACCCACATATTTGAATTGCAAGAGAGCCTAAATGCTCTGTGAGCCCAAGGCAGAACCACCCTGGGGCTTGGCCAAGGAGGAATTGCTACTGCGCAGTCCGCAAACTCTGAGCAGGCACCGAGGCTGAGTACCAAGACCTTCTGTCCAGAGATGCTCCCTCCACACTAAATTCACCTCCACCACCTTTTTCCGCCTCCTGGTGTAGTGTGCTTGTTCCTGTGCTGTTGCTAGGATACCTCCCGGTTGCCAACCTCTCACCACTGCTACCCGACGGACCTGTCACCCTCCTCATCTCAAGCCAGGGCTTGAGAGCCAGCGGTTGCTCGCCTGCGCATCTAGAGCATCAACCTTCACCATCATCCGTGGAAACTAAACGACATCCATCCGACCCTTAACAACCAGCTTACCTGCCGCATGATCGCCTGCCCCAAGGCCCTTTACCGCTCGCGCGTGGGAGGGTGGTGAGTCGGTAGGTGCGTATATGAGGACCAGGCGAGCCTTAACTACCCACATCCCACTTGTCCCAGTGATTGAACAACCCCAGCAAGGACAATATGTACCTTTATTAATTTGACCCAAGAATGTAGTTTATTATTCCTCTCCTTTTCTTATTTTAATTAATTTAATTTTTTCACATTCCTTTTTTATTTATTCTTTAATAATTTGACCCAACAATGTCATTTATTCCTCCTATCCGTTTCTTATTTTAATTAATTTAATTGTTTCCCATTTCTTTTTGACTTATTCTTATTAGTAATAATTAATAATATTCATCAACGGTTACATTTCTTTTTTACCCTCTAATGGTCATATTTATTATCTCATTTATTTACTCCATCTATTCTTCGTGTGACACTCTTTGATTCATTATTTCAGCTTATTGTCCCTAATGATGGGTGAAGTGTTCCCCCAAAACATCAGACACCTCAACGAGATCACACAATGCTCGAGAAGATTTCAACAACATACTAGCTAATTGTTTAAAAACATATATTGAAATAGATGAGATGACCTTTTTGCTTGCACTTTCTATAGTCAAATTTGCCCAAAAACCTATAGATATTTTTAAAATCATTAGTTTAATTAGTTTAATCTGCAAAATTTGAGTGTCTAAGAGGTTTTTTAGGGTGTTGACTCCATTTAAATATTAAAAAGTACATTTTAAACAACAAGAAATCCCAATCTTGCTCGAAACTGTAATGCCAAATTCTGGCAAAAAAAAAACAATTTCATATGTTAGTTAGACTACCCCATTATTATTATATTACACTAATTGTAATTATTGATCCTCTTCAAAATTGTTGCACCGAGAGGAGTATTCTACAGCCTAATATTAGGGCGATGTGTGATTTCGTTCATAGTCGACGTGGAGTTGACACATGCCCTTTTAAAATAAACAAAAATAAATATTTAAATAATTGTTGAGCAGGCAGATCCCCTCTGTGGACAGAGGCGATCCCTCTAGCCCTAGGGTGAGTCTAGCAACAAGGGAACACGCTGAATTCCTAAATTCCTAGCATGTAAATGAAATGTGTACTGGAACAGATATCCTACCTCAGTCCAATGCTTTTGTCATGGCACGCAACAACGATCCTTCGATCTTTGTCTCCACAAATATTCAACTAGTCAAGGAGAGTTAAACACTTCGAATATAAATGGAAACAAAGTTGGAACCAGAAACCAGTCGTGTAATATTGATTATGAAAAAGAAGTTTACAACCTATGCCTTGACGTTGTAGATCTCCTTCGACAGGTTTGGTCGGGCACGTCTCAAGCATTCGTTCGTCGTTCGGTTCAATGAGGCAATGGACTTAAACTCTCTCTCTCAACAATGGATTCTTCTATGCTCTCTTCAACACACCAGCTATAACTATGACTATTTAGCTAGTTGAATCAATGTGAGGAAGAATAATTTATAGGAGAGGAGGAGGAGGTTTGGGATCCACATAAGGTGGAGGAGAGGTCTATCCCTTTGGAGAGTTTCCCATTTGTAGGAACTAATAGGCCAAAGGGAGAAACTCGACTTGATCCAATCGAACAAACAACCATGACTCCGCTCACGAAGCTGTTAAACCATAGAAGCTCCATTTCTATATAAAAAACTTTCCAAAAACAGCTTGGCGCGGGTGCCCCTTTGAGGCAGAGCGCCGATTGCCACGAGGCTCAGTGTTAATTTGTTCATGGGCGCTAGGACATAACTACCTACTAGCGCCGACCCAAAAGCATAGGTTTTTGAGGGTCTACTTGAGGAATGATCAACATAGATTATATTCATGACATGTCAATGGGTGCAATGACATGTATGGCAATGTATGACAATACACAGGGGTCACTGAAAAGGTCCTCCAATTTTCAGGGTGGTGATTGCAGGGACGGTGACAAAATAATGTGTAACAATAATAAGTAAACAACTATGATTTATATATATATATATATATATATATATATATTTAGTTCACATCAAAGAATATATATTTATTTAATAGTTGGATATTGTAGAAAATCCACGAAATTCTACAATTGTTAATATGAACAAGCTGAAAACTACTTTCTTTTCATATAGACACATAATTTCTCTATTGAATTTTGTAGCGGAATAGGAACAAAAATAAACACAATCACATAATAAAACATTGTTTTTATAGGGAAACCAACTCGGAAAACCCTATGCTTGATTATTGATAAAAAATAAGCAATAGACCTCTTACAAATAAACTTGTTTCAATCTAAAAACAACCATGTTTTCCTACCTTGAACAATGCTTGAAACCCTTGCGAGATTGTTGATCCCTGCCTCCTAAATTATGCACACTCTTGAGCCTTATTTCCTTGCACTTGCGCTCTTAAATCCTAGTGCAATAGGATTGTTATTAAATAGATATCATCCCTATTTCTGTTCACACTCTCCAAGGAAATATACTCTCTATCAAACTCGCACAAGCCTCAACACACAAGCACCAAACTCTGCTCTTTACTGCCTTATCTCACCAACTCGTGCTCGCAAGATAATGATCAATTATGTGCCTTTGTCCTCCTTATAAGAAGTTCAAATCAACTAATTCTTGCAAAATTTATTTTTGGAACTCAAACTAGTGATTGATGAGTCAAATAACTCATGCAACTCGTCCTGCCTCAATTTATAACTTGAGGCCCACTCATTTATCTTTTCCCAAAAATAACTCGCATTAGAAGACACCCAACTAAGCCTTCCACTTCTACATATCAATCAAGCTACTTCATGAATTATCCTAACTTATAGGAACTCTCCCTATATTTTAGGAATTAACACCTAACTTATAGGAACTTGTGCATGCTAAGGAAACACTGCTTCTAATCTCTTTGACTAAGGCATAAGTCAATGAGGGACCTTTCTCGTTTTTATTTTCAACACTCCCTCTTAGCGAGGAAGGTGCTTTTGGAAGAACCTTTTCCACCTGAATCTATCTACGACACTACCACGTTCTTCGCTGCTACAACTGATCCCTCCAAACTAGAAGACTTTCCTTCTTTCCTTTGTGGAACCTGATCTGAAGCCCTGTTCTTTCCCACAATGTTCTGCTAATCCATCACTTTAGTCATAAGTTCCATGTACATTGTGTACCTCTCTGGCTCCTTCTTATGGATGAAGGTGATACTGGAAGATCCAACTCTCTTCTGATCTCCCTCGACCAAATCCTCTTCCCACTTGTGCTTGAGCTCTTAAATCCTAGTGCAATATGACTCCTATTAAATAGATATTATCCCTATTTTGTGCACACTCTCCAAGGAAATATACTCTTTATCAAACTCGCACAAGCCTCAACACACAAGCACCAACCTGTGCTCTCTACTTCCTTATCTCACCAACTCGTGCTCGCAAGACAATGATCAATTATGTGTCTTTGTCCTCCTTATAAGAATTTCAAATCAACTAATTCTTGCAAGTTTTATTTTTGGAACTCAAACTAGTGATTAATGAGTCAAATAACTCATGCAACTCGTCCTGCCTCAATTTATAACTTGCGGCTCACTCGTTTATCTTTTCCCAAAAATAACTCGCATTAGAAGATACCAAACTAAGCCTTCCACTTCTGCATATCAGTCAAGCTACTTCATGAAATGTCCTAACTTATAGGAACTCACCCTAATTTTTAAGAATTAGCACCTAATTTATAGGAATTAGGACCTAACTTATAGGAACTTGTGCATGGTAAGGAAACACTGCTTATGGTTTCTTTGACTAAGGCATAAGTCAATGAAGGACCTTTCTCGCTGCTATTTTCAACACTCCCTCTTAGCGAGGAAGGTGCTTTTGGAAGAACCTCATCCACCTGGATCTATCTCTGACACTACCACGTTCTTCGCTGCTGCAACTGATCCCTCCAAACTTGAATACTTCCCTGCTTTCCTTTGTGGAACCTGATCTGAAGACCCATTCTTTCCCACCATGTTTTGCAAATCCATTACTTCAGTCATAAGTTCTGTTATCACTTAGAAAAAGCGAAACATCATTTGACATAGTCTTACAAGTTCATTTGTCAAAGGTATGATCATAGAGTTCATTAGGAATATTTTTTTTATTTTATTTTTATAATTTTTTTTATTTTTTATTTTTTTTCATGTTAGCCTATCCTAAGCTCCAAACCCACCCCAATTCAAGTCATATCATGTCCCATCAATCATCATTTGTTGACATATTCCATTTCCCAAACTTTTGAATTCGAAAAGGTCGATTTAGCCAATATTTATTGTTTTCATAGCGAATTACACAGTAAAAAGGCAATTTCGCTATGAAACTGCTAATACTTTCGTAGCAAAACTGCCCGGAAATGAACTAACTACGCTATGAAAAGGGGTTTTTCTGTCCGCCTTTTCAAATTCGGTGCTAGGTGTCAATCAATTATTAGAAGTGTTAGGGTGGATGTCATTCGAGTCAGTTAGGGTTAAATCAAGGTACAATGGTCATGGTTGAGGTCATTATTGTTGTTTTTAGCATGTATGAGTCATGATTAAGCCATGGGTTGTCATCGAAACTTTAAAAAATTACCCAATTGAGTCATTAGTCATTCTTCGCTCCATCTTTGCATGCTATTGAGTCCCGGAGAGTTGTTTCACCAAGTCAAGTTGGTTGCTGGCATTTTCAAAAGTTGCAGGTGTCACTGATCAAGCGAGGCAGAGAAGGTATAAAATCATGGCTGCAAAGAGGAAGACCGGCAAAGGTGGCCACTATCTCAGATATGAGCCATCAGACATTAATTTATTGAATGAAGACCCAAATGCCTTAGAAGTTTTCAGAAGAATAGGGTGTTTGCTGTTTTGCCAAAGATTGCAAGGGTGCCATGTGCAGGTTTCTAAGGAGTTTGCTATCAGTTTCAATGAGATAGCTTCAAAGGTGGGAATGTTGAACCTCACTGTAACACCAAAGACCCTTGCAGCAGCAACAGGAATCCCTAGAGGAGGGGAATAATGGTTCAAAGGCTTCAAGTTCACCGTGCAGGACTGTAAATAATTTATCAAGTCAGAGCATAGTGAGATTGATCTCACAAATGCCATCCCAATGAGCTACATGAAAGACAACTTCTCAAAGTTGTTGCTAATCATTTAGAAGTACTTCACCTGTGAAGGGAGGTATTATATGGTTTATTCCTACCACCTCAGGCTTCTGCTACATTTTGTTGGTAAGAGGTCTCTTGATTTACCTTTTTACTTATACAAAAGCTTAGCTAAAATGTCAAAAAAATTTCAAGCTAAATCTGAAGGAAATGAAACCTCACTCTTTCATCATAGTTTAATCAGGTTGTTGGTTTTAGAGGAGTTAAAGAGATTATGCAGAGACTGGTCATCTTTTCTGTTTGTCGGTGGTTTTTAAGTAGATGCTATCACTCCTGAAAGGACTCCCAAACCTAGAGATATCCCATCACCTTCAGTGGCAGAGCAAGCTAAGCCAGTGATCACGGAGACAGAGCCATTGCAGAAGGCTGATACACCCAAAGTTACACCTGCAAAACAAAATCCAACAGTGAGCAAACATGGCAACAAGAGGGTTACAAGAAGCCAAACAGTGGCTAAAGGTAACTTAGAAGACATTCTGCATGCTGTTGATATTGAAGAAACTCCCATAGTCCAAGCTGAAGATATAGATGAGGGAGGAAAGAAGCTCAAGAAAGCCAAAATAGCTAAGAAGTTAGCGTTTGAAGGTGAAGATGCAGGATTCATGTTTCAAGCTAGGAAACCAATGACAAGACATGCCATAAAGGTCTTGGAAAGCAGTAAAGAAGCTCAAAAGGTCATTGAAACTGTCCAGCCACTACCAAGCATCATTGACCTGTCCTCACCTGCAAAAGAAGAATTAGTCATTAAACAAAGGAAAGGAAAAGAGAAAATCATTGAAAAAACATAGATTGAGGTCCTTAAGGAGCAGTTGAAGCTGGAAAATAATGAAGTATCAGTCTTGAAAAAAGAGGCAAGGAAGCACAAGGTTCAGAAGGTACAATTTGAGAAAATGAAAGAAATTTGGGAGGATCAAGTCACAAGTGTCTCTAAGATCTTGGACAACACAGAAAAATTGATCAAATGGACAAAGCCATTAAGAGGAGAGGTGAAACATATCAGAAAAATGAACCTGCACTTATAGTCTAAGAACATGACATTGAAGGACCAAGTCAAAGACTTTCAAGAGCAATTAGAATTGATTCATGAAGCGTTGGAGAAAAAAGGCTTAAAGATGATTGTGGTTGACAGCCCATAGCTCAACTAATCATTAATGAAGAGGAAACACCACAGGGGTCCTAAGTTAAGTTTGAATGAGTTTTAGAAGGTTCATGGCATGCCGAAAATCAAATTTTTACAGCTGGAGGTCACTTTTGCAGTTAGTCTTGAAATCTGGAAATCCTGTAATTTTTTCACAGTTTCGTAGCGTTTCCAAGGCTTAATGCGAGGAAAACGCTATGGAAATTTCTATGGCAGCTTATTTGCTTCCAAAATCACTTTTTGCATTTTTTAAGTAGGGAGAATGATGGTGATGATGTGTCATGTCTTGGTTGACACCATGGAACATCAAAGGAGCTGAGTTTTTGGGTGCAAAAGCTAATTTTTGGACGCTACAAAAGCTCGCTATGAAACTGTTTTGTTTTCGTAGCAAGTTGTTTTTGAAGGTTTCGGAGCAGCTTAATGGTAGTTTTGGACAACTGGACTCCTCCAACAGGTCAAGGGACCTTACCATCAAACATTTATGACTTGAAGAAAGTGTTGTGGAGACAACTCATCAGCTAAAGCTCTCGTCGCAGATAAAGGTCTTGCATTCCTAAAAAATAGGGTTTTGTTCCACATGTTTAGGAGGGTTTTTAATATGTAAAGTAGTGATGAACTATGTCATGGCCTATTTGAGCATGTGATGCTTATTTGTAACTGATATGTAACTTTTTCAAAAATATAAGGTACAATATGTAATAAATAGGAGTTTGAGTCCTATTAGGAAATGTTATCTTTAGGGTGTAGCTGTCATTTTCTTGTTAAAAGAATTTTTTTTTTGTTATATGAGGTGTCATAGGAAGAATTCGATGAATTTAGCCATCAGGTAGATCATCCTTGCTGTAAGAATGTATATTTAAAGGCAAATCATCAAAGTAGTAAAGGGTTGGATGCTTTTTGCACCAAAATGCTGCTTTAGGTATTTTGACTCACATTAGTAATACATAGGATTTTCTTCTTGATAGACCTGAGATTCTCATGGGGTTTTTAATGTCTTTTTTATCTATTATCTTTATGTTTACCACGTGCAGTAGATTTCATCCCTATTACTCAGAATTCATATGTTTATGCTCTGACTTCCTTTAGTGATGAAATGACTTTGTTGCTCTATGTTTTATGTGTGATTTGCCTTTGTTAAAGACCCCTATCTGCCTCAACTTCCATGTCAAGAAACCTTGCTAATGAAAATACTGATTGTTGACTCCATAAGCATGAAATGACTGTGTTGCTCTATGTTTTATGTGTGATTTGCCTTTGTTAAAGACCTCTATCTGCCTCAACTTCCATGTCAAGAAACCTTGCCAATGAAAATACTGATTGTTGACTCCATAAGCCCAATGGCAGCAAGCTTGTATTCTTTCAATCTGCAATCATAAAAAAACAAATTACTTTTCAAACAGAGTTAGCAATCTAGTACTATCATTATCAAATATCAAAAACCCCTTTGAGAGAGCCCTCTAAGACTGAAGAGGCTAAGCTTCAGTCAAAAGCTGGTTTGAAACAGTTACATAGAATTATCTGATCAACAAACAATTGAGTACAATTTTGTGATAACAAGTTCCATGTACCTTGTGTACCTCTGTGGCTCCTTCCTCTGGGTGAAGGTGGCACTGGAAGATCCAAGTCTCTTCTGATCTCCCTTAACCAAATACTCTGCCCACTTGGCTCGAACTATCCATATACTAGGAGTCCCTGACTAAGTGGCTACCTCCACTCACCTTGGGCTATGCTCCTCATCATCCTGCTGGTCAAGCCAACTGCCAACTAGCTTAGGCTCAGAGATATTGGATGAGACTCTCTCTTGAGAGCTCTATCCCGCTCTTGTTCAACCACCACTTCTCTACTGTGAGTTCTCCCTGCCTTGCTACTCAAGGTTGCATTTGTATCTACTCGCAACTTGTAGAGATTCTTCACCCTCACACCTATTTTCTTCTTACATCCAAAAGCTAAGTGATGGAGGTACACCTTACCTCTACCGAAGATGATATCACATCCCTTGTCCTCGAGGGTAGCTACCAAAACAAGATTCTACCTCAATCCTAGAACATAGAGAACATCTCTAAGAGAAAGAGGATTACCTGACTCTCTCTAAAAATTGTCAGTACTAACTCCTCTAGTTGCATACTGACCATCATCTCCTAACTCAATCTTAAACTACATGTCCTTCTCCTTCAGGTGGCTAAAAATCTTCTTGTTCCCGATCATGTATAAGGATGCTCTTGAATCAATATACCATATACTGCTATCTCCTGAGCTTGTCATGCAAACAATCAATGATAAATCTTTCTCAAATTGGGCAGAAAATGCATCTACCTCCGCTGATGCAACAACATGATCCTTACTAGATTCCATCTTCCGCTTAGGACACTTAGTGGCACAATGTCCAAACTCATGGAAATGGAAGCACTTGATCTTGCTTAGATCCTTCTTCTTGCCCTCATGACTGGACTTAACCTCTAAACCTCCACAAAAATTTGTGTAACCCTCCCTTTACAAGCCTCCTTCATATGTTGTCCTAAAGGAATGTTCCAACCACCTGTTAGGGCTTCTAGCCCTCCAATACTGAGACTACATGGGATCAACTCTCCTTCCAAGGCACACATAAGATCTCATCCTGATACACAAAGAATTACACACACACAAAAAACACAAAACCGCCGTCAAGCTCAACCATGAACTGCCCTCAAACTTGACCTGTACCAAATCATAGAAAGGCACAATAAAACTCATCTCCTCACTTGATAAGGCTCCTAGAGGTTGTGACTGCTTCAAAAATTATTCTCTTATGATGTTTTCCTCAACTTGTGTTGGTCTTGATTATGTTCAATGCTCTGATACCATATAGAAATCCATGAAATTCTGCAACTGCTAATATGAACAATCTGAAAACTACTTTCTTTTCATACATACACATAATTCCTCTACTAATTTTGTAGCGGAATAGGAACATTTTTTTATTTTATTTTATTTTTTTTACAAATTACTTTTCAAACAGAGTTAGCCATCTAGTACTATCATTATCAAATATCAAAAACCCCTTTGAGAGAGCCCTCTAAGACTGAAGAGGCTAAGCTTCAGTCAAAAGCTGGTTTGAAATAGTTACATAGAATTATCTGATCAACAAACAATCAAGTACAATTTTGTGATAACAAGTTCCATGTACCTTGTGTACCTCTGTGGCTCCTTCCTCTGGGTGAAGGTGGTACTGGAAGATCCAAGTCTCTTCTGATCTCCCTTAACCAAATACTCTGCCCACTTGGCTCGAACTATCCATATACTAGGAGTCCCTGACGAAGTGGCTACCTCCACTCACCTTGGGCTATGCTCCTCATCATCCTGCTGGTCAAGCCAACTGCCAACTAGCTTAGGCTCAAAGATATTGGATGAGACTCTCTCTTGAGAGCTCTATCCCGCTCTTGTTCAACCACCACTTCTCTATTGTGAGTTCTCCTCGCCTTGCTACTCAAGGTTGCATTTGTATCTACTTGCAACTTGTAGAGATTCTTCACCCTCACACCTATTTGCTTCTTACATCCAAAAGCTAAGTGATGGAGGTACACCTTACCTCTACCGAAGATGATATCACATCCCTTGTCCTCGAGGGTAGCTACCAAAACAAGATTCTACCTCAATCCTAGAACATAGAGAACATCTCTAAGAGAAAGAGGATTACCTGACTCTCTCTAAAAACCATCAGTACTAACTCCTCTAGTTGCATACTGACCATCATCTCCTAGCTCAATCTTAAACTACATGTCCTTCTCCTTCAGGTGGCTAAAAATCTTCTTGTTCCCGATCATGTAGAAGGATGCTCTTGAATCAATATACCATATACTGCTATCTCCTGAGCTTGTCATGCAAACAATCAATGATAAATCTTTCTCAAATTGGGCAGAAAATGCATCTACCTCCGCTGATGCAACAACATGATCCTTACTAGATTCCATCTTCCGCTTAGGACACTTAGTGGCACAATGTCCAAACTCATGGAAATGGAAGCACTTGATCTTGCTTAGATCCTTCTTCTTGCCCTCGTGACTGGACTTAACCTCTAAACCTCCACAAAAAGTTGTGTAACCCTCCCTTTACAAGCCTCCTTCATATGTTGTCCTAAAGGAATGTTCCAACCACCTGTTAGGGCTTCTAGCCCTCCAATACTGAGACTACATGGGATCAACTCTCCTTCCAAGGCACACATAAGATCTCATCCTGATACACAAAGAATTACACACACACAAAAAACACAAAACCGCCGTCAAGCTCAACCATGAACTGCCCTCAAACTTGACCTGTACCAAATCATAGAAAGGCACAATAAAACTCATCTCCTCACTTGATAAGGCTCCTAGAGGTTGTGACTGCTTCAAAAATTATTCTCTTATGATGTTTTCCTCAACTTGTGTTGGTCTTGATTCTGTTCAATGCTCTGATACCATATAGAAATCCATGAAATTCTGCAACTGCTAATATGAACAATCTGAAAACTACTTTCTTTTCATACATACACATAATTCCTCTACTAATTTTGTAGCGGAATAGGAACCCTTTTTTATTTTTTTATTTTTATTTTATTTTATTTTTTATTTTTTATTTATTTTATTTTTATTTTTATTTTTTATTTTTTTTTTCGCAGGAAAAATCGGTAACCTTTTATTAATAAAAATGAAAAGTTACACATAGCATATGCATTGAAGCATTTTCAGAAATTTCCCATTGGGCTCATGTGCTATCGCACACAATGCGTTGTAGCAAGGCTACCTTGCATTCAGAAAAAAGAAAGAAAAAAGAATAAGAAAAGAGAAGAGAGAGAGAGGTAGAAAAAACTGGAAGCTGCTAGATCGTGGGAAAAGTGTCCCACAAATCAGGTTTTTCTCCCTTTCTTCTTCTCAACCTTGCGCCATTCGCCCTGAGATGGCTCGCAAGTGGCAAGGACAATTTGATTTTATGCACTTTTGGTTCCTGTATCCTTGTCCGAATCTGAAGTTTCTGATGTAGGATGTCTTTTAATCCCTCCACTGCCCGTGTCCACTGCATTCCTGTCTGATTGTTTCATCTGAAGATGTGGATCCACTAGTGCAGTCATGTCCTTTGTTTGTGCCTCTGGTTCCTGTGTAGTCTGCTTATTTCCTGGTGGAGCTAGTTTCTCTTCTTCTTCTGACTCATCCTCCTCTGAGTCAGGAGGGGGAAATTGCCAACCTTTCCTCTGCTTCCTGTTCGGTTTCTTTTTGTTGTTTGCTTTCTTATTCTCTGGGCATGTATTTTGTAAATGTCCTTTCATCCTGCAATTCCTGCATCTGAACGCTGTATTCTCGTAATCTAGTGATTGCAACCAATTTTGTTGCTTATAAATCAGCATAATGTTCTTCGGCAATCCTTTGCTTAAATCTACCTCCACGCAGATCCAGGCAAAGGTGAAGATTCGTTGTTCTAATCTTTCCATGTTTGTTTTTATATACCGCCCAATACTGTTCCCAATGCTCTCGAGAACCAGTTCATTCCAGAAATGAAGTGGCAGGTTGTAAAGTCTCACCCATACTGGTAGTCTGGAAACTGTCATAGTATTAGGGTCAAAATCTGGAAACCATGGAGTGATAAACAACCCCGTGGACCCCCAGAACCAAGGCCCCTCTCTGATTATAATATCCCTTTCCTCCGAGGTTTGAAATTTAACAATGAAAAATCCCTTAGAGCAGAGATGTATTTCACATTCCAGGGACCATTGGGTGAAGATCCAGTGAAAAAGGTCCATGGGTTTGGGCCAGAAGCAGTTGAAGCGGCATATTAATGCCTGGGCTTCATATGTCTTTATATGCTCCTCTGTTGCTGGACTGTTGATTTTTAGAGCAGGGGTTTGTTCCTGTTGTTCAACTATGTAAGGCCTCGAAGTATGTCCGGCTTGTTCTGGTGCTGAGCTGACCCCTTTTTTCCCCTGTAGGATATTTTTGTAGGAGGGGCCTCCATTTGTTTGCCTGGGCGTGCTCTGGTTCACAGCACCCCCTCGCAAGCGCAAATTTAGGGTAATGGTACTCTCTGCTTTTATGGCGTAATCCTTTAAGAGCCTGCAATCCTGGAGAGAACTGTGCCCGTTGACCAGATGTTGGATTGATACTAGGTACCCCGTCATGCCCCAGATTTGCTGCTTGAGTTGCAGGATAGAGGTGTCATCGTTTACCCAGGCTAAACGTGACTTACCCACTGAAGGTCTGATAAAAATTTGAAAAGGAGGAGAGTGCAGAGGAAACGAGTTCTTACCTATAGAATGGGGTTCAAAAAATGATTTTGTTGAGATCGGTCCCTGCTTATATCGATCCCTCCTCGTCTCTGCCTCTCCTTTCTTCTGAGTCGGTAGAGGGTTCTGCAGATCAGGCTTAGGCGCCTCTTCTCGCAGAGAAAAGGAAGAGGAATTTTTGAACTCTGTATCTGCATGGCTACCAGATTCCTTGAAAGCTGTCATTAGCGCCTTCACAGCCTCCCCATCCTGTAGAGAACCCCCCCTGGGCAGATCCAAGACAGATTGGAGACAGATCAATTTCTGGGAAATCCGATCTGCCTTGCCGCTGCAGGGTTTGCCTGGGGCAAGATCCGCACTCAGTTTATCAAATTTGTGAAGCCCCGAATCGCCAGCGTGAAAGCCACACCACCGATCTGGCATTGAGATCTTCGCTTTCCCTTGATGCAGACCCCATAGAGTATAAGACGCAACTGCGACACCAACAGAGGCGTTGTTTGTGGAGTTCTTTGTGCTGGGATCATTGGCACAACTGTGAGCTCCGATCAAGCAAGAGCCGATGTGAGACGCGGCCAGGTCCAAACCGGAAGCCCCAGCTACAGGGGGCTTTGTTGGGTGCGGTATCCTCACAAACCTTGACGGCGGCGGCAGAGCGCAGTGTAACCCTAGCCCAATCCATCCTTTCCCCTAAAATAATGATCACTGCCTGCTGTGTTACTGGAGTAATTTTTCCATAAGATTAATGGTCTTCACCATACCAGCGGAATAGGAACATAAATAAACACAATCACACAATAAAACATATTGTTTTTCTAGGGAACCTAATTGGGAAAACCCTTTGCTTGATTATTGATAGAAATTTAGCTCTTACGAATACAAATTTTTTATATTTGAAAACAACCTTATTTTTTCTACGTTGAACTGGGCTTGAAACCCTTGCGAGATTGCTAATCCCCGACTCCTAAATTTATGCACACTCTTGAGCCCTATTTCCTTGTGCTTGAACTCCTAAATCCTAGTGCAATAGGCCTCCTATTAAATAAGGATTCTCCTTATTTCTATTTGCACTTTCCAAGGAAATATGCTCTCTATCAAACACAAGCACCAACCTGTGTTATATACTTCCTTTTCTCACCAACTCGTGTTCATAAGACAATGATCAATTATGTGCATTCATCCTACTTATAAGCAATTCAAATTAGCTAATTCTCGCAAGTTCTATTTTTGGAACTCAAAATAGTGATTGATGAGTTAACTAACTCATGCAACTCATCTTGCCTCAATTTAGAACTTGAGGCTCACTCATTTGTCTTTTCCCAAATATAACTGGCACTAGAAGACACCAAAGTGAGCCTTCCACTTTTGCATATCAGTCAAACTGCTTCATGAACTGTCCTAACTTATAGGAACTTGCCTTATTTTTTAGGAATTTGCCCTAAATTTTAGGAACTCATCCTCATTTTTAGTAATTAGCTCCTAACTTATAGGAACTTGTGCATACTAAGGAAAAACTGCTTCTCGTCTCTTTGACTAAGGCACAAGTCAATGAAGGACCTTTCTCGCTACTATTTTCACCAACAAGAAATCCCAATCTTGCTCGAAATTGTATTTTCTAGATGCTCCCAAAAAAATCATTTCATTTATTAGTTAGACTGCCCCATTATTATTATATTACACTAATTGTAATTATTGATCCCCTTCAAAATTATTACACAAAGAAAAGTATTCTACAATCTAATGTTAAAAGTGTGTAATTCAGTTCATACTCAATATAGAGTTGAAATGTGTCCTTTTAAAATTAACCATATATATATATATATATATATATATATTTAATTTGCAAAAAAAAAATAAAAATATATATATATATATATATATATATATATATATATATTTAATAATAAAATATGTGCAAACCTTTAATCAAGTTCTACATTCCCAACAATTTGTATGAAAAATTTAAATCTTACATCCTAAATTAGAGAGAAAGAAAGAAAGAAAGAAAGAATTTTTAATGTCCACGAGGCTAAAAATAGCCTATGGGACAGATTGCTTCTCTATCTGACTCTTGTATTCGGCCCTTTTCCTGTGAAGTTTTACAATGAGCACTCCCAGCTTATCGACAAACTCTTCGCTGAATAGATTATCCCAAGAATTCGCTGCCAGAATACCTGCATAGTTTTCTTTGGTGTCTTTGAAGGCCTCACATTCTAGAATGAAATGTTTTTCTGTTTCCACTTTTCCGGAGGAGCAAAAAATACATACTCTTTCTTCCCACATTTCTTTTGGCCTTTTCCAGCGCCCTGTTTCACAACGGAATTGATGAGAATTAGTCCTTAATTGAGCAATAAGAATTTTAGATCTCCAAGAAATATCAGCCCCTATGTATGCCTTTTGTTGATGGTTATGTGTGTATAGATCTAAGCTCATCACTAAATTTTCTACCACCCAGAAAGAACTCTTCTTTCCCCGCCTTATTGATAGTGACACTAAACGATCGAGGAAAGACCTTCAACGCCGAGCTCCGACCTAGACTGTATTTTTCCACAAACGATCGAGGAAAGACCTTCAACGCCGAGCTCCGACCTAGACTGTATTCTTCCACACATCTTACGTGTTATATTTTTCCGAGTGCGAGGTATAGATAAAGAAACCCAGGTTCATACAACTAAAAACTTACTTTTTTAAATTCAAAGCCCATGGGTTTATTGGAAACTTCCATGTGCATTAAAGCGCCAAGAGGAATTGAGGCATGTGGTCATTGTCTATTTTTATAATCCACAAATTCAATTCATGATCCATATTAAACTGCCACAATCAAATCCATGCACGACAGTCCGGCGACTTAATACGAATGATTTTAGTCTTCATAAATATATTTTAATAAAAAATAAATCGTATCTCATTTCATTTTTTCTGGTGGTTGTATGGCTGAGACTGATATGATTTGTGGATTGCTATGAAATAAAATAACTTTGGGCTGTTATTGGATTCCTGGTTTGGACCTTCAAGGGATTTGGTGAGTTCTGGTCTTTTTAGTTTCATTTCTTTAGCATTTTTAACAAATTTGTGAGTTGAAAATTGCAGAACTGGAGTTGGCCATGGGTTAATCCATTTGCATTGGATGCAGGCTTAGTTGTTTTTCCTATAAATATGCCGAGGTGGGCATAATTCAAAATGAGTTTTTGGGATTGAGTTGGTTCAGCTTTTGATAAAGGGCACATAGGCTGAGGTGGGGATCATAGAAGTTGTATTTTTGGGATTGGTTGCGCTGATTTTTTTCCAAAAAAGGGCAGAAGACCAAGGTGGGCGTCATTAAATTTGTATTTCTGGGATTGGGTCGACTGAAATTTTGATCGAAGAGCATACAGGCCGGGGTTGGGCATAATTCAAATTGTATTTTTAAGATTGGGATGGCTGGAATTCTGATAAAACGGCATACAGGCTGAGAGGCGGGCATCATTCCAGGTAAAATGTTTATAAAAGGGCAAACTAGCTGAGGTGTGCAGGGTTCACTATAGTGTCTCAAGGTTGTTGGTAGTGTTTTGTCTGCAAAAGAGGCAAGAGCTGACCAGGGAACATTCTGTGTAGCGATGTTTGAACATGTAGCAGCTTCCTCTTCAATGGAGATGAGCCAATGCAAATTTTCCCCCATCTCAGTTTTACCATACCCCAAGAGTGGTCATTTAAATGCATCCAGAAACTATGAACACAGTTCCACCTGCACACAGGGAGTGGAGAGGAAAGGGGGTTTTCGTCTTTTCCGCCGGCCTGTTCTACCAATATTCTTAAAATTGAAATTGGGACCAAATCGCGCCGTTCCATTTTCTACATTGGGTAACGGTACTAGTATAATTTGTGCATCAGAGAGAAGTTTGAACGAGGACACTGCCAGTGGTTGGCCTCTCTGCAATGCTGTTGGCACCGAGGTAAAACAACTCAATGAAGACCATTCTCAAGAGGTATGTCCTCTTTTGCATTTTGTTTTTCCTGATGTTGGTTTTGGGTTATACTGGTTTCAAGAGTGGCCTGAAAGATCCTTGCTGCTCATAATTGCAATAAATCCACACACATACCGCATTTTCATTCATAACTTTGGAATAATCTATGACAAATGTGAGATTATATATCTCTTTGGATTGGCAATTTAGTGGACTAGATACTCCTCGAATCTGGCACCTAAGTCCAAGGAAGTCTATTATTTGCAATGCAGCTCCCTGGGCATGTTTCTTGAAGCACTTATCAAAGAAAACTGGGATCATAGTTTTCTTGCACTGGTTAGAGCTATACAGCAACAGACACTTGCGATACATTTTCTCGGTTGCAATTTTCAGTTGTTTTACAAGAAAAATAAGCGCGTATCAAGATATACGCCATCTGCCCTATTTGGCCGAGTCACAAACAAAGTAACCTGCAAAACCATTGTGGACAAATTGTCGAAAGAAACAGAGCCATTTCCCTCCTTATTTTGCAGTTACGTTTCTTGAATAACAAATCTTCCTTTTTAAAAAAATCTTCACTTGTTTTTGTCAAGTTTGGGCTCCATTTTAAGTTAACAACAATCAAATTCTTTTTCCTTATGCTGTCATTATTATTTGAAAATTGCCATTTCCTGTGGTCCCATAAAAGATGTGTTGTCGATCATAACTATTACAGTGCTATACAATGATCTGTTAAAAGAAAATTTTAGACAGTTGTTATGTAGGATCCCCGAGAGAATGGTCAAAGCAAAGTGAACAAGGAGCAAGAGGGCATACAGAGCGATGAACTTGAACAGCAACATCAAAAGAGTCAATTGCAAAAGCGGATTGTTTTTGGTTTGGCCATTGGTATTGGTGTTGGTGGAGTCGTATTGGCGGGGGGTTGGATTTTTACAGTTGCAGTAGCTTTGGCAACCCTAGCTGGTTCACGAGAGTACTTTGAGTTAGTTAGAAGCCGTGGAATAGCTGCAGGCATGACTCCCCCTCCTAGATATGTATCAAGAGTTTGTTCTGCAGTTTGTGCACTCATGCCTTTGATGACACTGTAAGTCCCATTCATCTGCTAATTTGCTGTGTGTTTCGCTTTGTATGTCATAACTGTTCACAATATCCATCTGAGATGCATTTCACTTTATTGTCAACCTTCAATGCTTAGAAAGAAGCTTACTGTTACCCAAAGAACTTTCTTACAGACATATTTTATTACCATACAGCTTTTGTATTTTTTCCATTGCTTGATTGAAACTATGTTAGATAATCATGTTCTTGCATAACTTGAATGTGAAATTTGGAGGATAATTGTAGAGGTATGATATCTATCAGGTACTTTGGAGGTCGCATGGGAGTTGCTGTGACATCATTTGCTTTCTTTCTAGCAATTGTTCTATTGCTTCAAAGAGGAAGTCCTCGCTTTGCCCAGCTGAGCAGTGCAATATTTGGGCTATTTTACTGTGGGTATCTTCCATGTTTCTGGATTAAACTCCGATGTGGTCTTTCAGCTCCTGCATTGAATACGAGTACGTTTGCCTTATCCTGATAATTTGCTTTTGAAAATTTAACAGGAACAGCCATTGAACAATGAAAGAAGTTAATCAAGCAACTGAAATGGAACAATAGAAAGTTAGTCAAGCAACCGAAATGGAACAAGAAAAGGTGGAATGAATAGGGGATTGAATGATTATAGAGATTAGTTTCCTTATTTGCCTCTGTTATGCCCAATGTACAACTTAATGAGTGTTTCTTTTTACTTCCATTTGGATCCTATTCCTTTGGAGGAAATGAAGAATATAATAAGGGAAGTTTATATCTAATCTCTTGTTCCATTGGCAGTTTTTTTCTTTCTTCTTATTTTTCCTGTCCCTTGTATGTAATTTGTTCTGTAATACCATTTCATCTCAGTCTTCCTGTTCATGATCGTAGCATCAGACAGGAACTTCCGCATAGGTCTAAGTGCCAAGACGTGTGGAAGTCATCCAAGACCTTCAACCTTAGCAAATTACTTTAATAAAAGGATTTCATAAAGTAAAGTGTTTTTATAAAAAAAAAATGAGGGGAGATCTAATTTCAACCATCAATCACTTTGGAGATTAGGGTGTGGATTCAGTCAATAAATCAAACTTCTAAAATGAAGGCTAGGTGAAGGGAGAAGACACATCAACTGAAGCACAAGATAGTGAGATAGTGAGATTCCAGCGATTGGGTGGAGAAGGACATTCATCCAAGTGTGCAGAGTCCGAGAAAGAAGAAAATGGGGCAGCAAGGGACAAGGATCCAACAGCTAGCAAGATTCAAGGGCAGGTTTTGCAGATGGTTTTATCAGCTAGAAATATTCCAGGTTTTGCTGTTTGTATTTTTCCTCAGTGGGTTATTTTCCCATGAAGGGGGTCCTTGTAAATTGAGATATTTATTTAATGAACAACAGATTTGAAGCGTAGAAATTTGTGTGTGCATGTGTGAAATTGGCTCATTTTGCTTCAGCTAATTTTTTGTTATCTTTAGTGTTAAAATCCCAGCTGTGCAATTTATTCAGTAATCTGCAGTTTAATTTAATTTACAACAAGGAATTACTAGTAAATATTTTGCCCACTTGCTGGGGTTAAGGAAATTTAGCACAATATCAGGGCTTGGTCTCTGAGAGATGCCATTCTCTAAAAGCATTGCATAGACCTGTGTAGGAGCCATAGGGGTAGGAGCAGTCCAGGTTCATATGAGTACATGTGAGAGACCAGTTGACCATATAGAGTGGGGACAGAGGCCATACGGATGATGGAAAAGATGGCAGGGAAAAGACAGTAGTTTCCGTATAGCACGAAAATGACAACCAATAGTAGCTGCAACTGCCAATAGAGTTGCACGTGTACAACAATTGTATGCTGAGCACGAGATGTGGAAATTATAAAAAAAGCGGTTGTACGAGATAGTGACGCTAGTAGAAGTCAAATGTACGCGAAAAGTAACTTGCATGAGGGCACAACCAATCTTATCGAACCGAACCGGTCATCGAAGTGGAAAACCTTGTGGAGCAGGAACCGGTCATCGAACTGGAAAACCTTGTGGACCGGGAACTGGTCGGAACCGGAAAAAAAACCAGAAAAAAACCGGTTTACCAAAAACACATAAAATATTCATAATTTAAAGAAAAAACAAATATATTCATGTGCATTGTGCATCCATATGAATCCAAACCATTTATACACAAATATGCAAAAGTTCTCATTTATATAGCAAGTAATAGTGCATATAACCAAAATAGCACTTAGTGCAGAACATCGTTGAACCAAAAATGTTACAAACATCAAGAAGCAGGCTCTAATAGGCCTTTATAGTCCAAAATAACATCATAGATCATAGTATTATACTACAACCTACATTACTACAAGCTACAACTACAATAAAATCAATGATCAAATCATCAATCATCATCAAAATCATCATCCTGATCATCCTCCTCATCCTCATCTAAAAAATTAGTAGCATCCAAGTCTGCAATGGGATTATGGCTTGATTCCCCTGGCCCTTGATTTACCCTCTAAATTTTAGGAGAAAATCAGCTCCAAAATCCTCTGAAAACAACTATGTAGCAGCCCCAACAAAATAAAAAAAATCTTCCACCAATTGCAAAAACCACTGAAGAAAACCCAAAGATATTTGGGAAAAAATAAAATTTTGAAGTAGCTCGAAAATATGCTAACCCAACAACTCTCCAAGAATCCAATCAACTCTTCACATCTTCAAAAATTCTCCTTTAGAACAACTCTGCAAAAAACTCTCAGAATTCTCCTCACCGAACTCAGCTCAAGAATTGCAAGAGACTTGAATGAAGTGTGAGTGAAATAGAGGGGGTGGGGTTGTTTAAATAGCTTTAGGGGGGGAGGGCTCTCGGGTAGCGTTAGTAACTAGGAAAAATAATAATTAAAAAAAAATGTATTTTTTATGCCCAGGCCGCGCGGCTTGTGAACTAATGGAACCGGTCTTCGAACTAGTCCAGACTGGTTCGGTACCGAACCGGTCTTTTCCGGTTCGGAGGGTTGGTTTGGACCAGTTTTGCCTACAAACCGGTAAGACCGATCGGTTTTGTCGGAACCGGTTCGGTTTTGATAACATTGGGTACAACGAGCCAACAACTGCCAACTTTTGAGTGCGAAAGAGGTTGTACGAGCATGATATAGTTGATAGAGTATGTAGAATAGTTGACAGAGTTGGTTGGATATGGAAGACAACAATGTGCATAGGAAGGCCATACTACCACAGTCACAGATCAAATCAACCAACATATTGTTGAGGTCATACTTTACAGGGAGAAAGGGAGGTCGTACTAGTCAAAGGTTTGGCATAAAATATTTTTTGTGTGTTTTAAAGGACCTATTACCCACCAAAGTGGGTAAATCATAGGAGAAAACTTTCTCCTCATTTGACAACCAACTAGCCAACAACCCAATGATGACCCATAAATAGATTTACGTCAAAGCTCTCCATTTATGCTCTGGTCAATCTGTCTTGCATGCTTCTTGAAGGAAGGTGGGTCATTTGTCAGAAGGTATATTAACCATTTTTGTAATTATGCGCTTTCATTTAATGTTTTGGGGTACACTAATTGTTATGAATAAAATATATATAAAAATAATACAAATAATGTAAATAATAATAGTAATGATTAATGATTAATTAACTAATAATTAGTAGTGAAGAGGCATGTCTCGAAGGACATGACCGCTTACAAAAGGGTACCTGCCTAGGTATATAAGCAAGCCCTCACTCTCATTTGTATCATCATTCTCATTTATATATTTTAATATATATTCTTGTATCTTCAATGGAGATCTTCATATTCCAAGTCTTCTAGAGTATTTAACTTCTACGTATAAGAACCTTGTTTGTTACATTGGTATCAGAGCATATATGAACTTTGTTCGCTACATTGGTATCAAAGGATTTACGAACTTTGTTCGTTACACTAATATGGATGGATCATAGGCCAAACTGGATGATTGACCACTCTTGATTGAACCCTTGTTCCCATGCTTCATCTAGTAGGTTAACCTTTGCCCCTAGTCCAGTTTGATCTCCCCTGAGGTCTTTCCTTCAGGAAGGGCACTAATAGGAGGCATTGATTGAAGTAGCGTGTCCAAGGTAATCCATACTTATCACTTTCCATGTTTCCCTTAATATCCACATCCATTATTTGGGTTGACTGTCATTTGTCATTGGGACTAGCACCTTATATCATCATCTCCGAGTTAAGGTTTGAAAATTGTCCTCAGAGGTTGATGCAGTTGAAGTAATGATAAAAACATATGAAGCCACAACTAAAGAAAATAAAATTGCAAAAGATGGATGGGACATAGTAAGTGTGTGGGGAAAAGCTTAGCATGAGCTCTACCCCCTCATTAGCCATCACTTAGTTCCTTAGCATATCATGCTTCATCATAAAGGAACTCTTGAATATCGCAGTCCTAATGATCGAGAAACTACTACATCTTTAAGGGGTATTGGAAAAGCATAAAGTAAGCTTGGTCACCTAAGCTACACAAGAAAGATAAATCATTAAAGTAAAAGGCGCACTAGATGGGTGGTAAAAGTAGCCTGAGGAAAGGGGTAACTCATACCTCCACGATTGCTCCCTTTTCTCATTATAGTACTTGGAGATATAGGATCCCCTCTAGCTGGTACCATGTCTATGGCCATCTTCCTTGAAGTCTTTCCCACTCCATCACTATCAATATCAGATGCACATATAGATTGATGGGTCTATCTGTGAAATGTCCTTCCCCTTGGGGGTTGGAAGCACCTAATAGTGCTGAAGGTATAAGTATCGATAACACAAGTGTGCTAACTTGCTTACCAACTCTTGAGCTAGGACAACCTTGGAAGGTGAGGTGTGTAAAATATTTTTGTGCCCCTAACATTGAATGTGGTCCACCATGATAGTTTAATGGTTTTTGTCCCTATTGATGTTGATCTTACTTGATTTTAAGAGTATGTTTCGGGTTGCTCATTACTCATGCAACAAAGATCCTGTGAAGGAAGACTTGAAACTTATCTAACAACATTCAATGGACATTTCTATAATGTCCTCGAGAAATTAATCGCTTAAGAGACAAAGTAGCCTATCGATCCCCATTAACAGAGGGTGAGTTTTGGGGCAGCTGGGCAAAGAAACCCAAAGTTGGGGTGTCAAGTGAACCTCACTCAATCAATTAAGGAGAAAGACCCCTTCAAAGAAATTTTATAAATACAAGAAGGCTAGATTCATTTGGAGCATCATTGTATTGAATCATTGGTCTCTGTTTTTCTTTAAGCTTGAGGCTCTGAGGGTTTTAAGACCCCTTCTTATCTACTAATTTTGGTGGTGAAAGGTTCTACCCTAGTCAATTTATTTTTCTTTTATATTTCTTCTATTTGTTCTAGCACAGGGAAAATTCATCACTCAAGAACAACAAGGCATTTTAGGGAAAATCTAGAAGGCTGGGTGAATTCTTTAAAGGTTAACTCTTGGACAGATCACATTAATTCCTATGGATACTTGACTGAGGCAGGCCGTAAATTTCATCTAGAAGGCTGGGCGAATTCTTCAAAGATAAACTTCTGGATAGTTTGCACTAATTTCTATGGATACTTGACTGAGGTAGGCCGTAAATCTCAGAAATCGAGAAGAGCAAAGATCCCTGAGCAAGACAGACCTCCTGTGGAGAATATTAGATGTTGGACAATGAAATTTCCTGAGGCCGCATACTTGCAAATCCAACCCTTCCTCAGTAGATCAAAACCCTCCTGTAGGAACCGAGCCCACCTACAATCTAAAGCATTAGACGTTCACACTTGAGGCAGGGTTTGAGTTACTTAAAGTTGGAAATAAGAATTTGTGTCTGAGGTAGAGCAAAATTCTTTTATCTACTCCTCTATGTTACATACGAAGGAAGCCAACTCCACATATCCGAACTCTGGGAATAAAAGCGTGAATCCTATAACGAATAGGCAGTTTTTTGAGAAAGTTCGTGGGTCCTGATTTGTAATAGACCCAAAATTATCACCGTGGTTAAAAGCAGGAATAGGAAGCACGGATTTGAGGAAACTAGGGTATTGAAATTTTGTGTAGTATCAGTCTGCATAAAATTGGGTCTCTGTTGTAATTATTGGATTCACTAGCGTCTATATCTTTTGCACTGGATGATGAAATAATTGCACTGCACTATTGGGATTATTTTACATTAATGCTTAAAGTTAATACTATTTTATTGAGAACTCTATTATTTGTGTTGTGTTGGATTTGTTTGTACAAAAATATTTTTTGAAACCCTAGCTATTAAAGGAAAAACTTGGGCAAAAATTCCCTTATAATATTATTGTTTTTCCCATTGTTGAGAGTAGATATGACCTTACAGCTCCAATGTTGCCCTCATGAGATGGACGTTGACTGCGATAAGACTCCACATGGTTGTATGCCCCTTGCTATACCTCTAGATGTTGAAAAGCTGTAACAGGAAGCCAAGGTGTTGGCGTATTTTATGATGTGCCCAAATGGACCCAGGATGCCCCTAGGTTGGCCTTGACCTTGTTTGATGGATTTTGCTGTTGGAAATATTGAGAGGGGGGGTGAATCAATATTCCTTTCAATTAGAGCATTAGTTAATCTTCAATTATTATCAGTGTTTGTACAATGATAGCAGTAAACAATAGGAACACAAATGCACACAGTTTTTAAGGTGGAAACCCTCTCTGGGACAAAAACCACCTGAATGCTTTTCTAATAATTCTTTAATATTCAACTCCAATTGAAAATAAAGCTCCAACTTTCTAGAATCTAGAAAAGCATTCTTCTCTAGCTCTCACTGGATGGACGCTCCAACGCCCGAGATTCTTCAGTAGTCAACTGAACGGATGCCCCAACACCCAATGAGCTATAACTCCCCCTAGCACCACCCTACCACCCTAAAGTTTTCACAGGCTTGAACCTGTTGGTGACTTCATGCACCAGCCTAGCACCAACCTACCACCCTATAGAAGAATAAAACAAGAATGGACTCCCATACCAGGGAAAATGGTTCACTTTACAATGATATAGAATGATGTAGAAGAAGAAGACACACTAGACCATAACCCCAACTATGACACAACCACCTAATGATGATCCTAGACCTCCCGACACCGCCTCTTCAACGCTTGGCAGATAGACACTTGTACAATTTTTACAATGATGCATTTACAATGACTTAGTACAATGATACCTTTACAATGACTGTATGCAGTGCTGCCCACTTGAAGACTTCATGTTCTGAACTTCTTGCTGCTGTTCTGCACCTTGATTGCTGCTCTTGTCATGCTACCCTCAGCTGCACCTTGCTTTGCTTTGCTGCCCTAGAAAGTCTGGTCCTTTGCAGCCCTTGACAACACATGATCTAGCTTTTTCTTGCCTTCTAGGATCTTGATATTGAATTTGGTGTATCTTTGTTATTTCAGCTCCCTAATATTTGATTTTCGGTTCATCAGTAGTACTCTGAGTCTTCTTTCCAATGCCACAGGTCTGATCCAATTTGGATTCTTCAAGAGAGAGTTATGCCCAATCTCTCACAATGACCTAATTATGGACTGTTTCAGTAGAGCGAACTTGTATGGCGTGCCACGTGTCACAGTTTCTTCATTCGGCTCTGAAATTGATGCAGCGAAAACTACAGTCCGTGCACTATCTGCTGCTTCTTACAAAATTCCAATCCGATACTCAGAGAGAGAGTTATGACGATTTTCCCAAGGTCACTTCTTTGAGATGAAGTTCAGGAGCCTGAAAAAACACTGACTTCCACAGATCATATCTCCGAAAATATTGCGCACCCTGATCTGAAATTTTTACAGGAGCTTCCTCAGGATTTCGGCTTCGCCTCATAAAAATTTCAGCTTCTGAACCTTTGTAGAACAAAAGTTAGAGTGCAAATGCCACAATGACTTGTTTCAGGTAGCGAAATCCTTGCATAAGGAGGATATGAGGATCACAATCTATATAAATGCTTAGGTTGAGAGGGGCTTCAACAAGTGAACGTGGGAGGGATTTTAGGAGCTTAAAAATTATTAATTATTGACTTTTCAATGACCCATGCCACAACCCCATGGAGTTTTAGCCCATTAACTGGGGTTACAAACTTCAAACATGAATATCTCTCAAACCGTGAAGAATTACGTGGCGTGCCATATATCAACGGAAACATCTCGACAAGTAGAAACCATCACAAGCATTCTTGACCCAGAATATAGTAATTTGGTAGGTCAAAATACCCATGCAATATTGGGGTAGCCTCTGGTGCTGCTTGGGTTGACATCAATGACAACCGCTGATCAACAATCTCCCCCTTTGGCATTGATGGCAACACAAGTACTCCCCCTGCAATCATGACACCTCTTCCTACAACATTATCTCCCCCTTTGACATCAATGGAAAAGGGTAACTCCCCCTGACACACAACCATCCTGTAGACCTGTACACACTTCCACTCTCCCTTTATATTATGAATAAGGAAAATCTAATGAGAACTTGGGAGAATCCCAAGCTTCTGGTGAAGATATTCAAATGCTTCATGAGGTAAAGGTTTAGTGAAGATATCAGCGATTTGTTCTTTTGTACCAACATACTCAAGTTTGATATTCTTTTTAGCGACTTGTTCTCTAACGAAATGATATTTGATTGGAATGTGTTTTGTTTTTGAATGCATGACAGGATTCTTGGAGATGTTGATGGCACTAATGTTGTCACAGAATATGGGAATAGGCTCACTGAATTGTACTTGAAGATCTTGCAAAGTTTGTTTCATCCAAAGGACTTGAGTACAACATGATGCTGCTGCAATGTATTCTGCTTCCGCTGTAGATAACGAGATTGAAGTTTGCTTTTTGCTCAACCATGATACGAGACAACCACCTAGATAGAATGCTGCTCCACTAGTACTCTTATGATCATCAACGCTTCCTGCCCAATCTGCATCTGTAAAGGCTTGAATAATGAGATTGTTACCCTTGGGATACCACAAGCCATATTCTTCTGTGCCCTTTAGATATCAAAGAATTATTTTGACAACAATAATATGTGATTCTTTTGGTGCTGCTTGGAATCTTGCTACTTGTCCAACTGCTTGCATAACATCTGGCCGAGAGGTTGTTACATATAGAAGACTACCAATCATAGATCTGTACAACCTCTGATCCACATCCTTAGATGAGTCGTCTATGCTCAATTTGCAACTTGTTACCATCGGAGTAAGGACGGGTTTGCAATCTTCCATTTTGAATTTCTTGAGCATTTCCTTGATGTACTTGGCTTGACATATAAATATTCCTTTCTCTTGCTGAGATATTTGAAGCCCTAAGAAGTATGTTAGCTCACCAAGTAAAGACATCTCGAATTCACTTTGCATATTTGTAGAAAAGTTCTTACTTAGTTGATCATCATTGCTACCAAATATTATATCATCCACATATACCTCAACAATTGTTAAATTATCTTTATCTATTTGTACATAAAGGTTGCTATCAACAGTACCTTTCTTGAACCCTTGCTGACGTAGATATCCATCAAGACGAGCATACCATGCTCTGGGAGCCTGCTTGAGACCATATAGAGCCTTCTTTAACCTGCAAACATGGTCTTCTTTTCTGATAGTAGAAAACCTTCAGGTTGTTCGATGTAAACTTCTTCTTCTAATTCGCCATTCAGAAATGCCGACTTAACATCCATTTGGTAGACTTTGATTTCTCTTGAACATGCATAGGCGAGAAACATTCAGATGGCTTCCATTCTGGCAATTGGTGCAAATGTTTCGTCGAAATCTATTCCTTCCACTTGTGCATAACCTTTGCAAACTAATCTTGCTTTGTTTCTGGTAACCTGTCCATCTTCATTCAATTTGTTCCTGAACACCCATTTAGTCCCAATGACATTTTTATCTTTTGGTCGTGGAACTAATTCACAGGTGTTATTCTTTTCGATTTGATCCAATTCTTCATTCATAGTTGCTACCCAATGTTCATTATGGCTGGCTTCCTCAAAACTACTAGGCTCAAAGGTTGCTAGAAAAGCAATGTGAGCTTGTTGTGATGAACGAAGCCGTTGACCTTCATTTATGTCACCAATGATTTGATTTGATGGATGGTTCTTTTGAATCCATTCTTTTGTTCTCTTTGGAGGAGCTTCTTGTTGTTGTTCTGGTATATCTTGATGATCATTATTTACTTCTTCCTGGTTGATAGTTGCTTCTTGTTCTAGAATTTTCTTTGTGTCTTTTTCAGCCTCCGTCTCAAGTTTCAAAGATTCTAGATCCTCATCATTATTCGTTAGAACACCATCTTCGTCAAATGTAACATTTATGCTCTCCACTATTTGTTTTTGTCTTAGATTATAGCATTTATAGGCCTTTCTTTTGCGTGAGTAACCAACAAAGATACCTTCATCAACACGTGATTCAAACTTAGCCAAATTTTGATCTTCTCTTTTGATATAACATTTGCTTTCGAAGATTCTGAAATATTTTACATTAGCTGGTTTTCCTTTCCATAATTCATATGGGGTCTTGTTGCAATTATTTCTGAGAAGACTTCGGTTGATAATGAAGATTGCCGTATCAATTGCTCCATAATTTTTCATCCAATTTTGAGTCCTTCAACATTGTTCTACCCATTTCTTGTACGGTTCTGTTCTTTCTTTCAGCAACTTCATTTTGCTGAGGTGTTCGTGCTGTTGAAAATTGTCTTTTTATTCCATTTTCGTCACAGTATTGCTGAAATAATTTGGAAGTGAATTCTCCGCCATTATCTGATCTTAGACACTTTATTTTCAAATCAGTTTCATTTTCGACCAACTCCTTGTAGATCTTAAAGCACTCAAATGCTTCAAATTTTTTCTTTAGGAAATTGACGGCTGTCATCCTGGTATAGTCATCTTTCATTAACATGAAATATAATTCTCCATCTAAGCCTTTTGTTCTCACAGGACCACATAGATCAGTATGTATTAATTTCAATGGATGTGATGCAAAGTGTTCTTTTGTTTTAAATTGAACTTTTGTCTGCTTGCCGTGCCGACAGACCTCACATAGTGTGTTGGAAGATTTTGAGATTTTCAGCATTTCTCGTACTGCTTCCTTTTTGCTTATCCTGACAAGATTGTCAAAGTTTATGTGACTCATTCGTTTGTGCCATAACCAGCGTTCATCTTCTTTAGCTAGTAGACATGCTTTAGTTGCTTCATCCAGAACATATATGTCGTTTGGAGCTCAACTTGCTGTAGCCACAATTTTACCATACCTGCCTTTCTTGATTTCACATTTTGTGGAGTTGAATAGCATTGTGTGTCCTTGATCACACATTTGTCCAACACTGAGCATATTGTGATTCATATTTTCAACCAATAGAACATTCTTGGCTATAACATCTTTGCTTCTAAGAGTGACGGTATCTGATCCTATAACATTTGAAGATCCATCATTTCCAAAGGATACGGTTCTTTTAGAGATACAAATTTTCTTTTATCTCCAGTCATATGCGTTGAGCAACCGCTATCAACATACCACACATCTTTGTTGTTTCGAGCCTTGAGAGCGAGAGCACAATTATCAGTCTTTTTCTTCTTCCATGTTCGTTCATTCTGTGGCTTCGGAGGATTTTCAAGTCTGCAGTCTCTGGCTATGATGAAAAGAGATCTTGGGTATTTCCAAAATCCCCTTTCATGTATAAATTTCGATCCAACGCCTGTGGGTTATGGGCCCACGCAAATCTGGTACCATTTTCCAGCAAGCAATTCCTCCATTAATCGATACTTCACAGAATATTAAATTCTGGTAGTCTTGCTCCATTCATGGTTCTGCGCTGACTTCCAATCGGTCTCTGCTTGACCGGATTTAACATCTGGCTTTTTAAACATTTGTTATGTCATCGATCCATCTATTTATTGATGACTGTATCATCCAGCCTTTCCAATGTATACACAATCTTATCAAACATTCAGTGATATGCAGAATTAACAAACCAAAGGTTCACAAATCTGAGCATTTCCTACACATTATTCAACAATTGAGACCTCATTTCAACAGTTAGAGATTAGCGCAGAAAATGTATCAATGACCAGTTACTACGTCTTTTACCAAACTCGTTTCTTACTGAAACCTTCCACAGATCAAAACACATATCATTCATTAACCAGACTGGGGATCAAAGGCGTTAACCCCGTCTCACACTTCTCACAACACGCAAGATCAATTTAAGAACTAAGAACTCATAACCACAAAACACACGATTTATATTATTTCCGAATTCAGATAACAATACGTTTCTATGAGCAAGGTTGCCTTGGCAGCGCTGCATGCGTCTGGCTCCCCCTACAAATGCACAAAGACTAGTTTATAAGAATGGAGAAAAATAGATTGGATCATTCCAGATCCGATATTCCTTCATAAGATCCCGAAATTCACTCAACTGAGTCACAACAAACGCTATTAATAATATGAAGGTAACGAAAATATGGTTTTTGTAGCCACGTCAATTTCTGGAAGGCATGAAAAATAAATTTGATTTCTGTGGGTTGATGCTCCTGCATCAGACTCCCGAGGTACAAAAATTTATGACCTCCTGGTCATATGCTTTTCCTTGTCCTTAGCAATTCTACTCACTGCATTTCTTTAGTGGAACTGCCTTCATGATCTTCTGTGAGCTGCAACCAACCTCTGCAGTAACAGTCTCTTCTGTTACACGATACCTCACCAAGCCCTCCGCACTCGGTCTTTTGGCATCCTTCTGGTTCTCTTCTCTGGAACCAATTGAGCACACCTTGCTCTAGGTTGCTGCAAATCTTCTCACCTTCCGCTGCCGCCATCTGCACGACAGTAAGACCATAAACTCTCCAGCTTCAACACAACTGTACCTCTTTCCCCCTCTGCTTGCATTCTTCCTTCTCGCAGGAAATCCTTTCCCTGCTCTGATACCACTTGATGAAAAGAGATCTTGGGTATTTCCAAAATCCCCTTTCATGTATAAATTTCGATCCAACGCCTGTGGGTTATGGGCCCACGCAAATCTGGTACCATTTTCCAGCAAACAATTCCTCCATTAATCGCTACTTCACAGAATATTAAATTCTGGTAGTCTTGCTCCATTCATGGTTCTGCGCTGACTTCCAATCGGTCTCTACTTGACCGGATTTAACATCTGGCTTTTTAAACATTTGTTATGTCATCGATCCATCTGTTTACTGATGACTGTATCATCCAGCCTTTCCAATGTATACACAATCTTATCAAACATTCAGTGATATGCAGAATTAACAAACCAAAGGTTCACAAATCTGAGCATTTCCTACGCATTATTCAACAATTGAGACCTCATTTCAATAGTTAGAGATTAGCGCAGAAAATGTATCAATGACCAGTTACTGCGTCTTTTACCAAACTCGTTTCTTACTGAAACCTTCCACAGATCAAAACACATATCATTCATTAACCGGAGGCGGGGTTCTCATTTTCAACCCGACTAAGAACTCATAACCCAAAAACACACGATTTATATTATTTCCGAATTCAGATTACAACACGTTTCTATGAGCCAGGTTGCCTTGGCAGCGCTGGATATACCTGTGTCTGGCTCCCCCTACAAATGCACAAAGACTAGTTTATAAGAATGGAGAAAAATAGATTGGATCATTCCAGATCCGATATTCCTTCATAAGATCCCGAAATTCACTCAACCGAGTCACAACAAACGCTATTAATAATATGAAGGTAACGAAAATATGGTTTTTGTAGCCACGTCAACTTCTGGAAGGTATGAAAAATCAATTTGATTTCTGCGGGTTGATGCTCCTGCATCAGGCTATGTGTCCAAATTTCTGACATTTGTAACATTCCATATTATTTCTTAAATGTTCAAATCTATTGATGTTTCGTCTAGCCACCAGGAGGTTCATATTTGAAGGATCTCCTGGAATTGTATTGGTTCCTAGGGACATTGACTCATTCTGACTTTATGACCAATTTTTCCACATGAATAACAATAGGCATGAAAAGTATATTTGGTAGTTGGATGGAAATCTTCGTCGAGGAATCGTCTTCAGATGTTCTTGAATCTTGTCCGATGAAGTCTACATGCATGTCGGATCTCATAGGTTCATTGTATTTTGTTGTAGAAGGTCTTGCTTCTTCTTCTTTACCAAGGCCAGATTCGTCGTTGTAAGATCGTTGATTGTTGATGAGTTTCTCTAATGCCCTTGAGGGTTTTTGTTGGCATAGTTTTGGACAATTTTTCCCTTCTTCACTTCCTTACGCGGCGAGACTACTTGACCTAATGCTTCCTTTCTTGGGTTGCTTTCTTCCAACTTCTTTTGAAGTGACTCTTCAATACATTTGTGTTCTTCAACTTCAATTTTGAGACCTTGAACTTGTTCTTCAAGAGTATTGGAACGGATCTTCTCAGCCTTGAGCTCTTTTATAAGCCTGATTGCCTCCTTAGAAAATTCTTCTATGGTCAACCCTTCTTCTTCGTTGTTTGATACCTCTTGTTTGTTGTGCTTGTCCATAAACAATACTCTCTCATTGGCTTCTTCTTTGCTGTCACTGTCTTCATCGGATGATGAGCTATCTTCTTTAGAGAGAAAGTTCCTTTTGGATCCTTTCTTTTTTTCTTGCTTGTTGAATTTCTTAAAGCCTTTCTTTCCTTTTGAGTTGGCATCACTTCTGTTCGGACATTTTGTTGCGAAATGCCCAACCTCACCACAACCGAAACATATCAATGGAAGTTTACTTTTGAATTTTCCCTTACCAATTTCTACTTTTCTCGTAAAGTAAGCATATTCTTCATCTGAAAGACCTTCTTTATCATCTCCCTTTTTTTCACACTTGCAGATGCATGTCTTTTCAATTGAAGGTTGTTTGTCCTTATTGGTTTTCTTAGATGCAACGAACGCACTTTCTAGATGCAAAGTACCCTCTTCTTCATCAAGTCTCATTTCATATGCTATGAGAACTCCATGTAATTCCTCCTTGCTGAGTTTGTCCAGATTTGCACTGTATTCTAAAACTGATACCTTTGGTTTGAATCTCCATGGTAACGTTCTAAGAATCTTTCGTATAATAGTCTTCTCGTCAACTGGCTCTCCCAATCCTTCCAGAGTATTGGTTATTTCATCAACGTATTGGAAGTATGCAGCAATGTTGCCATCTTCTTTCATTCTGAGTTGCTCAAATTTTGCTCTAGAGATTTGAAGCTTTGCTTCTTTGACATTTGAGTCACCTGCATATATATTCTCACGCTTGTTCCATACATTTTTGGTGGTTTTACAACCCAACACCTTATGATAAGCAGATTCAATAAGTCCACTGATAATAATATTCTTTGCTTTTGCATCATTTACCAAATTCTTCTTACCTTGTTCTCCGGTTGATGTAAATCCATTTTGAACAGTGTCCCATACTTCGTAACCTTGCGCCAAGAGATAAACCTCCATTCTTCCTTTCCAGAGTGCATAATTATTTTCATTGAACAGAGGTACACCATTCTTGGTATGCTCCATGACCTCCTTCCAGCTGTTAAACTGCTATTGAAAGAAACAAGCTCTGATAGCAATTGTTGGAAACACTGAGAGGGGGGGTGAATCAATATTCCTTTCAATTAGAGCATTAGTTAATCTTCAATTATTATCAGTGTTTGTACAATGATAATAGTAAACGAAAGGAACACAAATGCACACAATTTTTAAGGTGGAAACCTTCTCCGGGACAAAAACCACCTGAATGCTTTTCTAATAATTCTTTAATATTCAACTCCAATTGAAAATAAAGCTCCAACTTCCTAGAATCTAGAAATCATTCTTCTCCAGCTCCCATTGGATGGATGCTTTAATGCCCGAGATTCTTCAGTAGTCAATTGAACGAATGCCCCAACACTCAATGAGCTACAACTCACCCTAGTGCCACCCTACCACCCTAAAGTTTTCATAGGCCTGAACCTGTTGGTGATTTCATGCACCAGCCTAACACCAGCCTACCACCCTATAGAAGAATAAATCAAGAATGGACTCTCGTACCAGGGAAAATGGTCCACTTTACAATGATATAGAATGATGTAGAAGAAGAAGACGCACTAGACCATAACCCCAACTATGACACAACCACCTAATGATGATCCTAGACCTCCTGACACCGCCTCTTCAACTCTTGGCAGATAGACACTTGTACAATTTTTACAATTACTTAGTACAATGATACCTTGACAATGACTGTATGCAGTGCTGCCCACTTGAAGACTTCATGTGTTGAACTTCTTGCTGTTGTTCTGCACCTTGATTGCTACTCTTGTCATGCTACCCTCAGCTGCACCTTGCTTTGCTTTGCTGCCCTAGAAAGTCTGGTCCTTTGCAGCCCTTAACAACACATGATTCAGCTTTTTCTTGCCTTCTAGGATCTTGATATTGAATCTGGTGTATCTCTGTTATTTCATCTCCCTAATATGTGATTTTCGGTTCTTTAGTAGTACTCAGAGTTTTCTTTCCAATGACACAGGTCTGATCCAATTTGGATTCTTCAAGAGAGAGTTATGCCCAATCTCTCACAATGACCTAATTATGGACTGTTTCAGTAGAGCGAACTTGTATGGCGTGCCACGTGTCACTGTTCCTTCATTCGGCTCTGAAATTGATACAGCGAAAACTACAGTCCGTGCGCTATTTGCTACTTTTTACGGAATTCCAATTCGATACTCAGAGAGAGGGTTATGACAATTTTCCCAAGGTCACTTCTTTGAGATGAAGTTCAGGAGTTTGCAAAAACACTGACTTCCACAGATCATATCTCCGAAAATATTGCGCACCCTGTTTTGAAATTTTTACAGGAGCTTCCTCAGGATTTCGGCTTCGCCTCATAAAATTTTCAGCTTCTGAACCTTCGTAGAACAAAAGTTAGAGCGCAAATGCCATGATGACTTGTTTCAGGTAGTGAAATCCCTGCATAAGGAGGATATGAGGATCACAATTTATATAAATGCTTAGGTTGAGAGGGGCTTCAACAAGTGAACGTGGGAGGGATTTTAGGAGCTTAAAAATGATTAATTATTGACTTTTCAATGACCCATGTCACAACCCCATGGGGTTTTAGCCCACTAACTGGGGTTACAAACTTCAAACATGAATATCTTTCAAACCGTGAAGAATTACGTGGCGTGCCATATATCAACGGAAACATCTCGACGGTAGAAGCCATCAAAAGAATTCTTGACCCAGAATATAGTAATTTGGTCGGTCAAAATTCCCATGCAATATTGGGGTAGCCCCTGGTGCTGCTTGGGTTGACATCAATGATAACCGCTGATCAACAGTTGCCTATTTGAGAGCCCAAATGAGGATGGTGATCACTAAGATGACTTGGGAGGGCTTTTACATTATGCCTAGATGCCAACACTTGCCTTGAAGCATGCAATGTCATCCCCACATGCCCTAAAATGGCGACATGAGCCTTTTTGGAGATGATGCCATGGTGGAGGAGTTATTTGGAGATGTACCCATGCGCTTTGATGATTTTCTTGGAATGAGGAGCACTCATGGGCCACTTTATCACTTGCTCGATGGAGATTGTTCATTTTGAGAGGATGACGTTGTCATGGTGAGCATTTATTCCCAGGTTTGGAAGATTTGATGTATTTATAATGTTTTAAATCTTTCTTAAGGCCGACTTGTGACCTTTAGGCCTAGTTGAACAGTCAAGCAAACTCTTAGGGCTTTTACTTGTAAGACTATGAAAAAGTGACTTGGTTACCCTTATATAAATATAAGGAGGTCACTTTCATTTGTATCATCGCACTTCCCTCTCTCTTACAAGGTGCACACTAGCTCTTTTGTACTTCTCTCTTGGATGTAATAGATATTTAGTGGAGAAAAATGTCCTGGGAGGGAGATTTTTGCATGGAGAGACTTGCTTGGGATTAATGAAGTGATACTTGTGGAAATTGTACAAGTATATTGATATTTTCTTCCATTTTACATGCTATATTGTTGAGATTAGGATTTCTACTTGTGCCATACTAAAAAGTGCAATATATTTCTTGAAATCTTGATTCTTTATGTTATGTAAAATTTGTTTTCAAGAGTCCATCAAGGGAACTTGTTCTATGCATCCCTTGACTTTAAATCTCCCATATAGAGAAGTCGCTAGGGTTTCTAAGAGAAGAAAATTAGTCTTCCGCCCTCTTCATCCAAGGCCCTTTATCATAGACCTTGCCCTAATTGACTCTTTTGCCCAATTGAGAGATGGCACTAGTCTAGCTGCGGTATCATCCTTAATATCTTAATTCTTTCATAATTCGTGGTAACTAGGGTTAGGGTTAGCTTAAATATGTAATCTATAGCCAATTTTATGTCTATTTGTTGTTGCTCTATTGGTAGGGATTGCATTAAATATATTTAAAAAAGACAAAATCTAGCATTAATTGCAAATTTTCACCCCAAAATTAGGGATGCCATCTAGACAATTATTATTGTCATATGCATTTTTAGCCGTAAAAACTTCATTGTTTACCTAACCCTTGTTCTCCTCTTTGATAACCTTAGTCGTTTTGTTGATGTTATCATTTATAGGCTATTTCTCAAGCTGTTATATGCCATTATATGCCCTAAATCTACATATAATAAAAACCCTAACTTACGACGACTTTCTTCTAAGTCATATAGGTCTTTGGAAGGTGTAATTGAAATTTTGCAACTTTTATCCCAACTTTTTCCAGGTTTGGACGATACCTTTCTCTTTAATCATTAGAAACAACAACAACAAAGAAACAACAAGTCTAACTACAAAGGAAAATGGAATGCTCATGCTACTCGAGAATGAAATAATCAACCTCCCAAGAGGACAAGAAATGCTCAGTATGATGAAAATAATGTTGTTGAAAAACAAGATAAGTATTATCTCATTTTTGCTTTATCTACTACTTATCCTTCAAACACATTGGATCAGTGGTTAATTGATAGTGGAGCCTCAAGGAAATTCACTGGATATAAGGAGGTTCTCTCAAATTTAGTTGAGAGGAAGATTAATATAAATATTATTCTCGGAGATAATGCTACCTAGCCCGTGAAAGGAATATGAACTGTTACTCTTCATTTGAACTATGGTCAAACCATACATCTTCAAGATGTTTTGTATGTGCCCAATTTGAAGAAGAATTTGGTATCTATTTCTGTAATGGAGGACAAAAAATTCGAGGTAGCTTTCACTGATGGAAAGGTACTTGCATGGAATAAAAAATTTAGAGATGCTTTTACTCTTGGGTTTAGGGCTGCTGGTATTTACCAAGTTGGTGGAAGTCTTTTGGGAGCTTTGGCAAATGACACCTTTATTCAATGTGAGCTATAGCACCAGAGATTTTCTCATTTACATTACAAAGCCTTACCGAGTGTAGGGAAGATGGTCACAAGGATGCTCGAATTTCATATGAACCATGAAGGAGTTTGTCAAGGTTGTACAACAGGAAAACACACAAAGGGACCATTCCCTTCTAGTGAGAGCAAGACATCTGATATTCTTCAATTCATCCATTTTGACATGGCTGGTCCTTTGCCCGTGACTTCATTGGGAGGATACTTATACTATGTGATATTTGTGGATGACTTCGCCCACAAAACTTGGATTTATTTCCTAAAGAAGAAGGATGAAGTATTTAGATGGTTTTGTTCTTTCAAAGCATTGGTGGAGAATCATATAGGCAAGAAGATCGAGACATTGAGAACTAATAATGGAACCGAATATGAATATAATGAATTCATTGACTTTTGCAAAGAGACAAGTATTAAGAGGGAGCTCATTGTTCCATACAATCCACAACAAAATGGAGTCGCTGAGAGAAAAAATCATATAATTATGGAAGCCACCCGTGCCATGATTCATGATCAATGCCTACTGAAGTTTTTATGGGGAGAAGCTGCGAACGTTGCTGTGTACGTTCAAAAGAGGAGTCCTCATCAAAGCTTGGATTTCAAGACACCTGAAGAAATCTTCATTGGTAAGAAACCTGATGTTGCACATTTTAGAATCTTTGGTTGTTCTGTATATTTCATGTACCAAAAGTGAAAAGGAACAAGTTGGAAGCCTCTGGGAAGAAAGGTGTATTTGTTGGATATAGTGAAGATTCAAAGGCATATCAAATTTATGTACCTGGTCGGAGAAATGTAGTAGTAAGTAGAGATTTTACCTTTGATGAAGACTTTGCCCTCAGAAAAGTAAGAGATCTCCTCGTCACAAGGAAGGATGATGATGCTGCTAAAAGTCAAGAAGAACCTTCAATGGATGAACCTATGCCCGATGTTGATGGCCTGATGGATCCACTTGATCCACTTCCTCGTGATCCCTCTATCTCAAAGAAATGACCAATATGGCTTCGAGATACACTTCAAGATGTAGAAAATCATGTTGCCCCAAGAGGAACTTTTTGAGAAAGTAAGAAGCCTACCAAGTATCAAGGATAATTGGTTGCCATGAGTACTATCATTCAAACCGAATCTTGCACTTTCGAAGAAGCTGTGAAGCACCAGGTATGGAAAGATGCTATGGCTGAGGAATATGAGTCAATCATGAAGAACAATGTTTGGAAAGTGGTGCCTAGACCCAAGTACAAGTCTGTAGTCACTTCGAATTGGATCTACAAGATTAAACATGGAGTTGATGGAAGTGCTGAGAAATACAAGGCAAGGTTCGTGGCTTGTGGCTTCTCACAAAAGGAAGGAATTGACTATGATGAAATTTTTGCTCCTGTTGCCCAATATGCCACTATATGATCCATAATTGTTCTTGTTGCAAATCAAGAATGGAGCTTGCATCAAATGGATGTCAAGACCACATTCTTACATGGCTCACTCAAGGAATAAGTCTACTTGGAACAATGTTAGGTCCCTATATTACTAGTGTAGTCCCTTATTGTTGTTAGTGTAGCCCCCTATTGTTATTGTTGTACCCTTGTAACCCCCATATTGTTATTATTGTGCCCTTACATTATTATTGTTAGGTCGGCTAGGATTATATTGTGACCCCATGGACTCTTATATATAGAAGGAGGTTTTGTCATTTGTATCATCCAAGAATCGTTCATTTATGTAATGTAAAGGAGGTTTCCCCCTCGAAGTGGCTTATTTCTAAAGCGTTGATCTCTCTTTTCTTCTATTTTTGGAGTTGGTTTCATAACATTTGGTATCAGAGCTTTGGATTCTAGGGTTTGGCTACTCCAAACAGGTCATCGTGGAATTTTCGCTATAGATTTTTTTCTACGAAGGTTCAGAGGCTGAAACTTTTACCACGTGAAGCTGAAAGCCTGAGGAACTTCGTGTAACAATTTCAGATCTTGGTTCACAATATTTTCGGAGATATGATCTGTGGAATTTAGGGTTTTTGCAGGCTCCTGAATTTCATCTAAAAGAGGTGACCTTGGGAAAATCGACATAACCCTCTCTCTGAGCATCAGATTGTAATTCTGTAAAAGGTGGCCGAAAGTACATAGACTGTAGTTTCCTGTATATTAATTTCAGAGCCAAAGGAGGAAACAATGACACGTGGCACGCCGTACAAGTTCGCTCTACTGAATCTGTCCATAATTAGGTCATTGTGGGAGATTGGGCATAACTTTGTTTTGAAGCATCCAAATCAGGTCAGACCTGTGGCATTCGAGAGATGATTCAACGGACTACTACAGGACCAAATTTCAAATATTGAAGGTCCGCAATCACAGAGATAATTCAGTTTCAATATCGAGCTCCTCAAAAGCAAGAAAAAGGTGTGTATTTTTCAAATTGCATAAGTCTTGTTTGAAAAATCAGTTTGAAGTGATTCCAAGGGCATATTGAAGTATAGATATCAATATTGAGTTCTAAAATGCCTCGTAAGAAGAATTCAACACCCATTAAGCCCTTAGAATACTCTACTATGACTCATGAAGATGAAGAAGTGCAACATGATATATCAAAATTACAAGAGCAAGTTCACCAAATTTCGCTCTCGCAAAGAGCAACAAAAAATGAAATGGAAGTTTTGAAGATAGATGTGAAAGCTAATATGGAGGGTTTAAAGAAAGGCGTGGAAGCTAAGATTGATGGTTTGAAAAATGGCATGGAAGACATGGAAGAAAAAATGGAAGACATGAAGAATGATATAAAAGCAGACATGGAAGGCTTGACAAAGTTGATAAAAGAAATGATTCCTAATGGCGAAAAGATAGTAGAGGAAACTCATGATGAGAACAAAATAAATGTTAATTGTGATTTCATAAACTCGAATGTTGGATGGAAGACCCACCATATTCCAAAGATTGATATGAGGAAGTTTGATGGCAAGGATCTCGTAACATGGATACTACAGATGGAGCAATATTTTGATCTCAATAATGTGCAAAACACACAAAAGGTACGCATTGCAACTTTATATTTAGAACAAAATACATTTGTATGGTATCTATGGCTTTGCTCCTGTAAAAAAATTGTCACTTGGTCAATTTTTACGGAGAAATGATAGCACATTATGAGGATACAAAGAGCAACACCTTCTTTAGCCAATTGATAAATCTCAAACAAAAGGGTTCAGTGGTGGAGCACATTGAGGACTTGTAAAAATTGAATATAAGGATAAATGATATTCCAAAGAAACACATGATTGATGTCTTCATAGGGATTTTAAAGGATAACATCCAACATGAGGTTCGCCTTTGGGAACCTGATTCATTGGAAAAGGCATTCAGGTTGGCAAGAAAAATTGAATGTAAAATTATGGCGACAAGGAAGCCTACCACTCACATCTATAAAGATGGAACTGTTGCTACTCCTAGACTTTCACAACCTACAAGGTTGACACCACAACAATTGGAAGAAAAAAGAGCAAAAGGTCTTTGCTACAGTTGTGATAGCAAATACACTAAAGGTCATAAGTGTGCTGAGAAGAAATTATTTTACATAGATTGTGAAGAGGAGGAAGAAAATGAACAAGAAACTTCAAAAGAAGAAGATATACACCAGGAACCAACCCTAGAGAAAGAAGAAATGAGTCCGACCATATCGTGTAATGCATTGACAGGAATTACCACTCCTCAAACTCTTAAGATAGAAGGACATATCAAGAAGAAAAAGGTAATAGTGTTGATTGATTTGGGTAGTACCCATAATTTTATTCATTGTAAGGTAGCCAAAGAATTGAATTGCTTCCTATACCCAACACCAAAATGTCAAGTTGTTAAAATTGGACTTAACACAAGTGATGGTTGCAAATGGAGGAACTATAAATTGCTCTGGAAAATGCCATAATATCAAGCTAACCAGGGGGGGAATATGTATTGAATAGTCCAATGCTTTCCATTCCAATGGGAGGTGTTGATGTTGTACTAGGAGTACAATGGTACAATCTTTGGGGACGGTAGCTTTTAGTTTTCAAGAACTTTTCTGGAAATTTTTTTCTGAAGGAAAGGAAGTCAAATTACGAGGTATTGCCGGGAAGCCGGGAAAGATAATAAGCTTTAATGTCATGACAAAGCTTCTGAAGAAAGAACAACGAGGCGTAATTATACACTTATGCTCACTAGAAGTTCCAACATCAAAATCATCTATTTCTCCAGATCTCCAAAAAGTCTTGGACAATCATTCCAAGGCGTTTGAAACTTCCAAAGGACTCCCACCTATTCGTGATCATGATCATGCTATTCATTTGATTCTAGGAAGTGTTCCTCCAAACATCAGGCCTTACAAATATCCTTATGTTTAAAAGAGCAAAATTGAACTTATGATCGCAGAAATGTTAGAGGTTGGTATAATTCAACCTAATCAAAGTTATTTCTCTGCTCCAGTAGTATTGGTGCACAAGAAGGATGGATCATGGCGCATGTGTCCGAATTATAGGGAGCTCAATAAGCTCACTATTAAAGATAAATTTCCCATTCCTGTGATTGATGAATTATTGGATGAATTACATGGAGCAATTTATTTTACCAAGTTGGATCTTCGTTCAGGATATCATCAAATTAGAATGAAGACTGAAGATATTCAAAAAATAGCATTTCGAACTCATGAGTCATTATGAATTTTTGGTCATGCCTTTTGGCCTTACCAATGCACCTTCTACATTTCAAGGGTTGATGAATTCCATTTTCAAACCCTTCCTTAGAAAATTTGTGCTAGTATTTTTGGATGATATACTAATCTATAGCAGGTCTTGGAAGGATCATGTTCAACATGTTGACAGGGTGCTCAAACTATTGCAGGAGAAACAATTATATGCAAAAACATCCAAATGTTTCTTTGGAGTACAAGAGGTGGAATATCTGGGTCATATTGTATCTCACGAGGGTGTTAAGGTAGACCCGAACAAAATTAAAGCCATTAAGGAATGGAAAGTCCCAACAACCATAAAGCAGTTGCGAGGATTTCTTGGGTTAACAGGGTATTATCGCAAGTTTGTTAAGAATTATGGGAGAATAGCAGCACCTCTAACAACATTATTGAAGAAAGATGCATTTTCATGGACTCCTAAAGCAACTAAGGCCTTTGAACATTTTAAAGAGGCAATGTGCCTAGCACCGGTCTTAGCTACGCCAGACTTCACAAAAACCTTTATTGTGGAATGTGATGCCTCAGGAAATGGAATTGGTGTAGTTTTAATGCAGGAAGGAAGGCCCATTGCTTTTGAAAGTCATCCAATCAAAGGAAAGTATTTACAAAAACCTATTTATGAGAAGGAAATGTTAGCAATACTGCATGCACTAAAGAAATGGCGAACTTACCTAATGGGAAGACACTTCAAGGTAAAAACTGATCATGATAGTCTTAAACACTTTTTGGAACAAAGACTATCGTCAGAAGAGCAACAAAAATGGGTCACAAAGATGTTGGGTTATGACTTTGAAATAATCTACAAAAAAGGAAAGCTTAATGTTGTTGCAGATGCACTCTCAAGAAAGGATGAAAAGGTGGAAGCATTGCTTTGTGCCATTTCTATTATCCAACCAGATTGGATAACTGAAGCAAGGGATGAATGGAAGAAGGACGAAGAAGTGTGGACACTCATTCAAAAGTTGCAGCAAGATCCTAGTACATCTGATACATTTAGTTGGAAAAATGATTCCATATGGTACAAAGATCTCTTATATCTTTGTAAGAATTCCTAACTAAAACAAAAGATTCTTTTGGAATTGCACACTTCTCCTTTAGGAGGACACTTAGGATTTTTAAAAACTTACCATAGGGTGAAGAAAAGATTTTTTTGGGATGGCCTTAAATTTGATATTCAAAAGTTTGTGGCGGAATGTTTGGTTTGCTAGCAAAATAAAGTTGAGACAATTAAGACCCTGAGTCTTCTACAACCTTTATCCATTCCAAGTCAACGTTGGGAGGAGATTTCAATGGATTTTATCACAGGCTTACCTAAGTCTGAAGGAAAGAGTGTCATCATGGTGGTTGTTGATAGAATTACCAAGTATGCACACTTTTGTGCATTATCTCATCCATTTAAAGCAAGTACAATTGCTACTGCATTTATGGAAACAATTCAAAAGCTACATGGACACCCAAAGATTATGGTAAGCGACAGAGATCCCATTTTTACTGGAAAATTTTGGACGACATTATTTTCTTGTTTGGGCACTCAACTAGCTCATAACTCATCTTATCATCCTCACGATGGTCAAACTGAGATAGTGAACAAATGTTTGGAAGGATATCTTCGTTGTTTTGTATTTGATAAACAAACACCATGGGTCAAGTGGTTACCTCTGGCTAAATGGTGGGATAACACTTCCTTCCATACTGCAGCAAAAATGACCCCATTTATGGGACTATATGGGTATCATCCACTGTCCATCACATCATCTTTAAGAAAAAATTCTAAGGTTCAAGCAGTGGAAGATCACATCGAGCATCAACAACAAGTTCTCCAACTCTTAAAGGATAACCTAAGTTTGACACAAAATCGAATGAAACAACAAGCAGATCAACATCGCAGCGAGAGAAGTTTTGTTGTAGGAGACTGGGTATTTTTACGGCTACAACCATACAAACAAATGTCCCTCAAGCAAGCTAAGAAGGATAATAAATTATCGCCAAAGTACTATGTTCCTTACAAGGTGTTGCAAAAGATTGATACTATGGCATACAAATTGGAGCTTCCTGCTTCTTCGCGAGTGCATCCAGTTTTCCATGTTTCATGCTTAAAGAAGGTTATAGGTGGCAAACTTCCAGTTCAAACAATATTTCCAGAACTTGATGACGAAGGAAAAATCATATTGGAACCTGAAGTAGTAACGGAAACAAGAACTCGTCAGCTACGAAATCGATTAATTTTAGAGTATCTCATCAAGTGGAAGAACTTACCCACTGAAGATTCTACATGGGAGGATGAGAATTTTATATAGAAGCATCCAAAGCTACTCCAGCGTTGAGGGCAACACTTTTTTGAAGGAGAGGGGCATGTTAGGTCCCTATATTACTAGTGTAGTCCCTTATTGTTGTTAGTGTAGCCCCCTTATTGTTATTGTTGTACCTCTGTAACCCCCATATTGTTATTGTTGTGCCCTTACAATATTATTGTTAGGTCGGCTAGGATTATATTGTGACCCCATGGACTCCTATATATAGAAGGAGGTTTTGTCATTTGTATCATCCAAGAATTGTTCATTTATATAATGTAAAGGAGGTCACCCCCTCGAAGTGGCTTATTTCTAAGGCGTTGATCTCTCTTTTCTTCTGTTTTTGGAGTTGGTTACATAACAAACAACCTCAGGGGTTTGAAGAGCAGGATAGAAAAACTCATGTATGCATGTTGAAGAAAGCCCTCTATGGGTTAAAGCAAGTCCCTAGGGCTTGGTATGAGAGGATTGATGGATATCTCATGAAGCTTGGATTTGCAAGGAGTTATGCTAATCCAAACTTATACTTCAAGGTTGAAAAGGACATGCCACTTATTTTGGTCTTATATGTTGATGATCTATTTCTAACTGGTGCATGCCCTGTCATTTATCAACATAAGAGGGAATTGACTTCTGAATTCGAGATGAAGGACCTAGGATTGATGTATTACTTCCTAGGCTTGGAGGTTTGGGAAAAGCCAGGTGAGATTTTCCTTTCTCAAGGAAAATATATTGTGAAGCTGTTAGAAAGATGTGGCATGGTGGACTGCATGTTTGTGACTACACCGATGGAACTAAATTTCAAGAAGCTATGTGGAAGTGCTATTGGTCTGGTTTTGGCAAATCCTACCGAATATAGACAACTTGTGGGAGCATTGATGTTCTTGGTGAACACACGACCAAACATATGCTTTGTTGTTAATACATTGAGTCAATTTATGGTTGAGCCTCATCATATGCATTGGGTTGCCGCAAAGAATCTTCTAAGATATCTTCATGGTAATATCAACCATGGACTGAGGTACATTGCCAGGGATCTGAGATTACATGGATATAACGATGTTGATTATGCTGGCGATGTGTTGGATAGAAAAAACACATCTGGATGTTGTTTCTCTTTGTGATCCGCTTCCATCTCATGGATGAGTCGAAAGCAAAAGTCTGTTGCAATAAGCACTGCTGAGGCTAAATATATTGCAACTAGTATGGATTGTTGTGAAGCCATTTGGTTGAGGAAGCTCTTTAGTGAGCTATATGAGCATGTGCTGGATACCACCATCATTTATTGTGATAATAAAAGTGGGATTCACCTTTCAGAAAATCTTGTGTTCCATGACCAATCCAAGCATATTGATATTAGGTACCATTTTATCTGAGATATGGTACAATGGGGAGCAATAAGGCTCCAACACATTAGGACGAATGAACAAGTTGCTGACATCCTCACAAAGCCTTTGGGAAAGACAAAGTTCTTAGTCTTCAAAGAGAGACTTGGAGTCGTGGAAAGACCCTCGCATGAGGGTCTCGATTGAGTTGGACATTGAGATCTGGGAGCTCATGGGGGTCTGGAGTACTTCTTGGAGCTATATGAGCACAGGGTGAGTGGTTCGCCTTCCCTTATGGAGTACATACCCCAACATGTGAGCATAGGGTGAGTGGTTCACCGTCCCCTATGGAATACACTATATGAAAACAGGGTGAGTGGTTTAGCTTTCCCTGTGGAAACCTCGACATACATCCTACCCTTGTAGTTTGGGACTTTTGGGAAGTACCTCTCATTTGGCCAATGAGTTGGGAAAAGTGGTTAGGGTTAATTAGTACTACCAACGGACGCGTCAGGTACTACTGAATTCCCTATGACTAGGATGCATGGTGTTTAACAACTTGATCACTAAGAATCAAGCCCGATAGGGGTTCTATCCTTGGACATGAGGACTTGCCTCTGTCATTTTGGCAAGAGTGGCAGGGTCTTGTGACCCACCCTCTTTTAATCCTTTCTTATTGGACTATGATATCAGTCTTCAGTAGAGACGAGACAAGTTGCAGAGATGGCACATGATGGACATGATAACATAGCCATGGATGAATGTTGACAGGTGGAATTCCTCCCTAGTTGAGATGGAGTGTTAAAGAGTGAAATTAGGGGCTAATTCCTCTTCCTAGAAGCCTTATATATATAATAACAATAATAAATAATGAATAATTAACTAATAATTTGTGTTGAAGAGTCATGTCTCTAAAGACATGACCATTCATTGAAAATAACTCATACTCACATAAATAACATATTTTTCATATGTTACTACCCACCTCAATTTAAGCAAGTATTTGCGTAAAAGATGGGATAAGGAAAAAATGTAAATAAATATACTTACCAGGAGTTACTGCCCACCATTATTTACGGGTTCTTCAACACTTTAACAAATTTGGGTAAAAATGTAACGTGCAAACTTATTAGAATTTAATTTACAAAGATATGTGATCCAATTTACAAAGATAAATGTGTCTTGGGTATCTTGAGTATAAAATTCACTTGAATATTTTCATTTTACACAGTACTCTTATCATCTCATATCTTCTTGTACTTATTGTTGATGTTCTATTTACAATTACTGTCAATGATGATCTAAAGTGAGCGTTATTGAAGTTTTAATGTGATTGCTATTGGACTATGAAGTAAAGTTGTTATTGGGCTAATAAGACATTAAAGTAATTGTTGCAAGCATAGAACATACCATAAAATTTAAAACAATACCTAAGTTCAAAGGATGCAGAGAACATATGCTCTTTGAATTATGTTGTATCTAAAGACAATAGTCATTGTTGGAGAACAACTGCAGTGATTTATCAGTAAAACATTGTTTAATGACTTGACCTTATCTCAGAGATGTATGTGACAGTATATGACAGAGATTGAGTGCAGGGTTTAAATTAATGCACAAGTTAGTATGCTGGACTAATAAGCTAGGGTTTCACATCAGTGATGTCATTGATACAATGAAACAAAATTAATTGTTTGAACATGGCTGCAGTAGGCAAGCATTTCATTGAAGCTACTTTGCCTTGTGAGGTTTGTTTGTTAGACATTAGGTTTGAATGGAAGATACATGTTGTTGACCTATAACCAACACTAGTTCATTTCATAGCCAAAAGGGATTGAAGTATAATGCTAGTCAAGCTTATGAGCAAATGTCTTATATTGATGCTGCCAGGGAATGTATATAGAAAGATCATGATATTGTTGGGAGCATGATGTAAAATTACTACTGAAGTTTGGAAAATGTTTGTAGACTATGAGTTTATGTGTATGTTGCCATTGGTGCCTTACATGGTTCAGAAAAGCTGTGAGTAAAAGTTTGTATGCTAATATCATTGCCATGTTCTTGTTTTACTACGAATGCCATGTGAAGCAGAAAGTAGACTGTATGGCAAAAGGTTGCTGCTAGGCTATCCTTGTATGTTTGTTGATGCTATGTATATGCTGCAACTAGGGTTTCACATGTGAATGAGCTGTTTGTAGGGTGGAGAGACCTTTTTTGTACAACTGATAGAGATGTACTTGAGGATATGGTGGTGCTGCTGAGTTGCTAATTATGGTTTGTATTACAGAGACTTTCGTATTGACATTTTGTATGGCTTGAGTTTCTTAGACAACAGATTCATGTTTGTAACAATGATACCGGGACTTCTGATATCAGTGGATGGATGTAGTGATTAAGTAGAGGCAGATTTGATTGACCAGATATTGTATTGCAGTTTGTTGAAGTCTATTGAGCAAAGAGCATTATTGTCTAGATAGGGTTTGGTATTGATGTTGAGCAGAAGCGGATTTGATTGTTACAATGAACTTGACAAATGTTATTAGGGTTTGATCTTTTGAGCGGAAGGGGTTGTGGTTGCTACTGAAAATATTTTGCCAGTGTTACAAGTGGACAAAGTCCGCAAAGTATCTTTGATATTATTTATTTTGGTATTGAGTATTGGTGGATCTAGTCTAAGAATACGCGAAACGTTGTCCGCCGTGGTGAGTTGAAGGTTGAAGCCTTCAGGGCAAGTGGCAGCTTGTTGAGCAGGGTGGCAGGCTGGTGCAAGGTAGGAGAGTGGAGTCTCCTTTAGGTCGGAGCCTGAGAACACTTCAGGGTGACAAGGTGGTGCTAGAGTATGTTGGAGCCTGCACAAGATGTTGGAGCATCCTTCTAGTTGCAATTGGTAAATGAGGTGTTTGAGCATCCTTCAGGTTGGAGCCTGTAAACTAGGGCGTTGGAGCGTCCTTCTAGTTGGAGCTGGTAAACCAGGGCGTTGGAGTGCCCTTTAGGTTGGAGCCTGTAAATCAGGGGGTTGACGCCTCCTTTGGAGCTGAAAATCTTGATGTAAATTATTGAAGACAAATATTAAAAAGCGTTCAATGGTTTTTCTCTTGGAAATGTTTCCACCTAAAAATCTCGTGTCTACTGTATTCATTATTGTGCATTATTGAATGGTGTCGTTTACTGTTTATATTATGTGATGTTGATTAATGTGAATTTAATGCTCTGAAGATTAAAATCAACTAATTGGAAAGAAATACTGATTCACTCCTCTCAGTATTTTTCCAACACCTTGGGCCGTTCACCCCTAGCCAAATTAGCATGGCCCCATAGGTGAATGTATCATTCTCCCCTAGTCAAATCAACATGACCCCATGGGAGAATGTCTACCTGATGTTGCAAAAACATCAACACTCTCTCTCAGTGGGGGAGACAATTTGCATCACGCCAAGCTTGTCCTTGAAGTATACAAACTTCACCCTAGATAGAGGCTTGGTGCGAATGTCTGCAATCTGCTTGCTCGTGGATATGTAATGGAGCTTCACCGCTCCCTTTTGCACCATGTCTTGGATGAAGTGATATTTGATCTCAATGTGCTTTGACCTATCATGAAATACTGGATTCTCTAAAAGCTTGACACAACTTTGATTATCGCAATATATCAAGGACGTCTTTAGCACCTGATCAAATAACCCTACAAGCAACTTCTGAAGCCACACTGCTTCTTGACTTGTGGCAATGGCTGTGACAATCTGCTTTTGCTGTACTGAGTGTGAGCTAAACTAGGATATCACAACTGATCCCAAGCTGAAGCAACACGCCAAGGTGCTCTTTTTGTCCATTGCACTCCCAACCCAATCACGGTCAGCATATCTCTAAAACCACACTTCACCACATGAGACATATCTCAGACCATATCCAACTATACAATGTATGTACTTCAACACATGCTTCACTGCAACCCAATGTACATGCCTCAGCTCAACCATAAACTGACTCAAGGTGTTCACTGCAAAGCAAATATTTGGCTTGGTGTTAACCAGGTACATCAAGGATCCAATCAATTGCTTGTACATAGTGGGATCCACCAAATTTGAATGTGAAGCATAATCGCTCAACTTCTTTAGATTGGTCGCCATAGGTGTAGCCATGGACTTGCAGTCCATCATATTGAATCTCTTCAAGATCTAAACTGAGTATTTCCTTTGTCCAAGGAAGATCTCACCAGGTTTCTGCCACACCTCCAAACCCAAGAAATAATGCATCAAGCTAAGACCTTCATCTCGAACTCCGAAGCCAACTCCCTCTTGCACCTGACAATGAGCCTCTCTACCCTAGTAAGGAACATATCATCAACATACAACACCAAGATCAAAGGATCACCATCAACAATCATGAAGTAAAGGTCGGGATCTGCATCACCCTTGTTGAAGCCCAAACTCATCAAGTATCCATTAATCCTGGAATACCATGCCCTAGGTGCTTGCTTGATTTCGCAGGCCGCCTTCAACCTGCAAACATGGTACTCCTTCCCTTGTATGAAAAAGCCCTAAGGTTGTTCTATGTACACTTCCTCCTCAATCACACCATTGAGGAACACAGTCTTTACATCCATCTAATGTAACCTCCAACCCATAACTGAAGCAAGAGAAATAATAGTCTTGATAGATGTGTACTTGGCAACTGAAGCAAAAGTCTCCTCATAGTACTCTTCCTCTTTTTGGGAGAACCCTATCGCCACAAACCTCGCTTTGTACTTCTCGATGTTGCCATCTACTACATGCTTGATCTTATAGATCCACTTGGAAGTCACTATTGACTTTCCCTATGGTCTCAAAACTATCTCCCACACATCATTCTTCATGATGGACTGATTCTCCTCCATCATGGCATCCATCCAAACCTGCTAGCCTGCTGCCTCCTCATAAATGGAAGGTTCAGAATCAATGATATGGCTCATCAATGCCATATAGCTCGAGAACCTCTGTGGTTGTCTGCTCTCCCTGAAAGTACCTCTATGAGTTGCATGCCTCTCTGCACCTTGCAAAGTGTCACGAACCCATGCTAATCTCTTCTTGGTCCGTGCAACAACTCTAGGCGGGTCCACTGGCTCTGTTGGTTCTACTTACTCCCTCCTAATAGTCTAAAGAACGAGCAGCTGGACTAGAGGGATTCACATCCTTTGGAGACCCCTTCTCACTATTAATCTCCATATGAGTATATCTAGACCTCCTGAAGGCTACTTGCTCATCGAAGGTAACATCTCGACCAACCTCAATCTTACATTGTCCTAGAATGTAGATCCTGTAGGCCTTCGAAGTCTTGCTGTATCCCACAAACGTACCCTTTTCCCCAGAAGCTTCTAACTTCTTCCTCCTTGGGCACGTGGATGTATACTGGACAACCAAAGATCCTCAAATGACTGACCTTTGGCTTCTTGTGAATGCCTCCTTAGGAGTCTTGTTCTCCAATATTTGGTGAGGAATCCTGTACTGAACATAAACTACCGTGTTGGATGCCTCTGCCCCTAAGAACATGGGTAAATCCTGATCATGAATCATTGCCTTGATAACCTCCACAATGGACTAGTTAACACATGTCTGTCAACATCTGGCTCTACTTGGGGACATGTTGCTTCAGTGAAGGAATGTGAGACTAGAGAATCTACATCCAATAAAACAAAGTAATATTAGGTAGATATCTATTCAAATACAAATCAACATCATCATATAATATCGTCAGTTGCTGGAACAGAAATCCTATTCTAATAGAAATGAAATCTAAATTTAATGAGATGTAAATATAAATGCTGAAATAAAAACCTATTCTTATGACAAAAATGAAACCTAGTTTATGAGGATAGCGTTAGAGATACAATACAGAGATGCCATGTGACATTATTTGTTTTCAATGAAGTTCATGTTGAGAATTTGCCGACTTTCGGGCAGATCCATGGGTTGCTTCTCGGATGTGCCATGCTGAATTATGAAGATGCTAGGACTTTGACTTATTTGAATATCATGTTGTTCCCGACCATTAGATGCATCAAACTTCTTACTTTTTCTTTTCTTCTTTTTACTTTTGTTTCTGGTATACTATGACGTTGATGATGATGTGATCGATATATAACTTTCTACCTGATCTTGAAAACGTTTATATGGAAAATTTGAAGCATCCAAAACTTTTGTGACATGCTCCTCTTCTTTTTCCAGAATTTGCTCTGTCAAGGATGATGGATTAATCTTGCATGCATCAATATGATTCCCCGCAACTTCCTTTCTGTTCAGGTCGCCATCGCTTAGCCACTTCTTAATGGAATTAATGATCTCCTCATAATAAGATGAAGTTTGCTTTAGTGGACTGGGAAGGCTTATGATCTGTTGAAAACTCTTTGTTATTTTCATCATCTGGCCCTGGCTGGAACCTCTGTACCTGTAATCTTTCCATTTGTTCCAACTTACTCTGAAAGGAGCTTATTTGATTAGAATACTTATCCTCTATGACAGTGATTTCCTTGGCACCGTTGCCGGGGATAGAGTATTTTTTCTGTTCCTGGTTCTTGACTAACTTTTAGGTTTTTTCCTTTTTGGATTTTAGAGTTAGATTCATGTTCAAGTGGAGACTCGACTTCTTTCATTTTTTGCAAGAATTTCTGCTAGAAACTCCCTTCATGTGGACTTCTTGTTTTTCTTGAACATGGATCTCTCTGTGACATCCATTAGCTCCTTTTTCCCTTATGCAGTTCATCATGAATGACTTGTTCGCCACTTGTCGTTTTACTAACATTCAAGGCTATGCTCATGATATTCCAGAGAAAACCATTGATAATTTGCCTTCTTTACAGGGTAATAATGCAATCACTGCTAATGATCATCTTAAGAAATTTAATATTTGTGTGGCTAAGTGGTGTAGCACTGCTAACTATAATCACGAAGACATTAAGATGTGACTCTTTGTCCTTTCTTTGGAAGATGATGCTATGGATTGGTTTCATGATTTTCCTAATGATTCTTTTGATTCTTTGCAAGCTATAATCAATGCCTTTATTAATGAATACAAAGATAAAAAGAACGAAAAGGAGTTACTTCGCACCATTTACAATATGGAGAAAGAAGAATGAAATTGTCAAAGAATTTAATAAGAGGTTTAATGACATTGTAAGAGATTTATCTCAAGATTACAAACCTCCTTACAAGTCTCTATTGCTCCATTACATTGATGCATTTGACGCTGACACTTCTTATGAGCTGATGCGTGGGAAACCTGCTAATGTAAGGGCTGCTTAGACTTTAGCTTAGGAATTAGAAAAGGACAGGAAAGTGTCTGGGAAGTCCGAGATTCTAGATTTTGAAGAGGAAGAGATTAAAGAAGATGAAAGTGATATTTTTAAAGAACTAACTCAACTTGTTAAGACAATGCAAGTTGATCATAGGAATCAAGTCACTACTCTTTGAAATCATCTAAATGACCTAGAAAGGTTTCAAGAGAATGAGTTGCATCAATCTTTGCCATATTACAGACCTTGTGAAAATTTTCATGATGAATCCTCTTGTGCTATTGCAAGAAGAATCCTTGATAGTGGAAAGGCAGGGAAAGCGATCAAATTAATATTATCGATAAGAAACAACACTTGTCTATAGAAGACCATTTTGATGATAAGAAAGAAAATGATAAGCATTTTATCAAGGAATTAACTCAAATGATTAAGGATATGCAATTCTGTCAACCACATTTAATGAAAACTATGGAGCTCAATCAGGCAGGTCATGTTAAGGAAATGAGTGCCATGGAAAATAGGCTAATGGCTAGGGAAGTTACTCATTATAATAAGATGATCACCTTTCAGAACATGTTAGATACCATGGAAGAAAAACATGCCAAGGAAATCAATGTCACAGAGGATAAGTATTCTAATAAAATAAGCTTCATTAAAAGTAAGTTGGAACAAATGGAAAGATTATAGGTACAAAAGTTCCAGCCCGGGCCTGATGATGAAAATAACAAAGATTTTTCGGCAGATTATAAGCCTCCCAGTCCACTGAAGCAAACTTCAGCTTATTATGAGGAGTTCATTAATTCCATTGAGAAGTGGCTAAGCAATGGCGACCTAGATAGAAAGGAAACTGAGGGGAATCAGATTGATGCATGCAAGATTGGTCCATTATCCTTGACAGAGCTGGTTCAGGAAAAAGAAGAGGAGCATGCCAGAAAAGTCTTGGATGCTTCAAATTCTCCATATAAACGTTTTCAAGATCAGGTAGAAAGTTATACATTGATTGCATCATCATCGTCACAACCTGCCAGAAGCAAAAGTAAAAAGCAGAAAATAAAAAGGAAGAAGTTTGATGCATCTAATGGTTGGGAACAACATGATATTCAGATAAGTCAAAGTCCTAGCATCTTCAGAAGCAACCCATGAATCTGCCTGAAAGTCGACAGGTTCTCATCATGAACTTCATTGAAAAGATCTGATGTCACAGGGCATCTCTATATTGTATCTGTAACCCTATCCTCATAAACTAGGTTTGATTTCTGTCATTAGAATAGGTATTTATTTCAACATTTATATTTACATGTCATTAAATTTAGATTTCATTTATGTTAGAATAAGATTTCTATTCCAGCAATTGACGATATTATATGACGATGTTGATTTGTATTTGAATAGATATCTACCTGATGTTACTTTGTTCTCTTGGATGCAGATTATGGATTCTCACATTCCTTCACTGAAGCAACATGTCCCCAAGTAGAGTCAGATGTTGACCACACATGTGTCAACTGTTCCGAGAAGCAGAATACCTGTTAGAGGGATAATTTTTTTCAAAGTCATTATCATCATGAAGCTTCGAGTTTGTCAATGTAATCGCAAATTCTGCTATTGTTTCTAGTATGATTGTGAAGCTATGTAAGAACACCTAGGTAAGCCTATGATTCTTTTAAAAAGGGTTTCACTATAGGGAGTTTTTAGCCTCACCAAATTATTTGTGTTTGTAAACACAAATAATTGGTAGAGTTTTTCTCCCAGATATACCCCAAAGCTAAGATGAAACTCATTGACAAGGTCTTAGGTGAGTCCCAATGTTATCGAGTTGATATGTTTTATGATACTAGATCACGTGTCTTGTGTCACAGGATTTGGTTGAGTCTTAAGGGGTCTGTGTCTATTGTAAATTTCCCCTTCTAAGGGTTGAATATTGTAAAATCTTGATGTAAAAAATGTGTCTAGGAAATATTTTTGGTGAATGGTTCCTCATAATTAGAACACCATTACCAAAATAATTTTTGGACCAACTTAATTAATTTTTCTGGCAAAAATAAAAGAAAATAATTAGCCATAAAATTAAATAAATTGTGTCAAAAATAAATTTGAGATAAATTAAATTTTATCCAAGTAGAAAATTATCAAAAGTCCCTCAAAAATTCGTGGGTCCAAAATAAAATTTTACAAGGTCCTCCATCATACGAAAAGTCAAAATTTCAAGAAAAATTAAACCTTTGGACCATGGTGGTTGAGTCAAGGATAACTTTTTAAGGAAAAGAAGTTGGAAAAAATAATTTTTGGACCGGGATCAAGGCCTTCATCAACAAATTCGATTTTTTTCCAGATCAAGGGACAAGATTTAATTTTGGTATGGATCAAGCAACAACTAGCTGTTATTCTCTGAGATCAAGTCAAAATAGCCATTATTTTCCACTTGGAGGGGTTTGATGCTCTCATTATCTATATAAGGAGGCTATTGAGCTCCTCATTGTATCATGTACTCATCAGAAAATCATTCAGTGTACTGAGCTAAGCTGTGCTGGAATATTTTTAATAAAAAGTCTTTGGGGTTTCATCAAGGCGTCTCTCTCTTAATGATTCATGGTATGTGTTGAATAATTTTCATTGCTATATTGATTTATTATTGAGTATTATTGTCCCATATCCAGTGGTTGGATTATCTATTAGCATAAGTATCTTGCTTTAGATATTGGGCTAGAGTAAACACATTGAACCTAGCAGATCTAGTAGGTATCTCTAGATCTCTAGCTTTCTTGAGGGAATCAAACCCCTTTGGAACTAATAATCTATTTTTTTGTGTAGAGATCTTCAAATATTCAGCCCTTGGGCTTTTCCCCAAGTACATGGACTTTGAGGTGACCACACCTTGTTCGGACTCTGAGCTTATCTAACGATTTGTGGTGCAGGGTTTTGGCCAATGTATTAATTTAAAACTATTTATCTATATCATTTTTTCAAAAAATGTACTTGGGCTAAAACAAATTTATTTGCTAATTAGAGCTTGAAATTTAATTGTAAATATTGTAATTAATTTGTATATTATTTCTAACCCTTGTACCATACTTCTCTTATTTTTGTGTATATAGCATTTGGGGGTTTTCTTTTTCGTTTTCTATTTTGGCTTGTCTTTTGAATTCGTTTTGCAGGCAGGCATATCTCGAGATCAAAGAAAATCAAACTTTGGAGGATTCAACCCTCACAAACCCTAGACGTCTATGGTTTTAGGGCCGACATTACCATTTCAAAAGGACTGCAAATACTCTTCTCCAAGGTCGCAGAAACTTCAGACCTATTATAGGCTTCTACAATGAACGATTTCACTGTTGTGGTCCTATTCCCTCAACAAAATCTTTTTCAAGGGAGCCGCAGCCCTAAAAGGCCTATTAAGCCTCGCCACAAAGATTCTAAGGGCATTCAAGGGAAACCACATGCTTTTAGGGCTTGATCCAAGCCTATTGATAAGGGTTTCACATTCAGAATTTCATTTTGCAAATTTTTTGTGGTTATAATTGTGTATTCTTGGCATAGATCTTACATATTCCATTGCAGATTGATTTGGAGGCTGAATAGTGTCATTAGAGACTCCTGGAGGCAGGCTGCAAGGAAATTGGAGGCTGATAGCCCTAGCCGCAGGCCCAGATTGGTCTTAAGGACAAAGCCTCAGGCCTAAGAGCCCAAACAACCCTAGCCGCAGCTCTCTTTGGACTCTTTGGAGCCCTAGCGTAGATTTTGGAGGAGGCCTTAAGCCCCCAACAAGACATTGTAGATTCAACAATCTCATTACAGTTGGATTTTGGCACTAACTGATTGTGTTTGCAGGGCTTGCGTGGAGTTGTGAGAAGTTTTTTGAGGTGCCAGGCTCTAGTTTAATACCTTATCCCTAGCCCTTTTGATAATTTAATGTAATCAACATTATGTTATAAACCCTCAACTCAAATAAACACTCGCAATTTGACCATACAAAGCTTAACTCATGTTCTGCTCCCACCGTATGCTTTATTCCTTGTTTATATTATTTGAAGGCTAACATTTGTGACTGCAGGGATATCATTCCATTATTTGAGAGTTTGTCTCTTTCACTGTCATTATTATCAGATCTGAAATTTCACGCGGAAGTGCCTAATAAGGTCTTAAGAACACTAAAGAATAACCACATAATCAAGTATTTTGAGGAGCCTTACTGCTCTTTTGATCCTAAATGTTCTTGGTTGGTTCCCAAGCTTGTCAAATCAGCCATTAAAGGAGGGCTGCTAGCCCTTGAGGTTTGCTTTTCCTCTCTATTCTTGACTGCCATTATCATTCTAGATCTGAAGCAAGCCTTACAGTGGCTGTCACAAAACAATTAGGTTTGAAGAATTTTATTTCAGTGCCTAATCTCAACAACAACAACAATAATAGTGCTTAAAAGTACTAGATTTTTCATAGCATTAGTAAGAGGACAGCAAGCTCCTTCTTGCTTAACTGTAACATCTTTTGTGGACTATGGTTTGATTTTTGGTCGTATCTCTTTGAGGTTTGATATACTGTCTCTGTCTCCAAGGTTCCTTAATTCACTGGTGCATTATCATTGGAAATATATTGGACAGCAGATTGCATTGATTGCTCTTACGTTTTGAAGATAACCCTGTTGGATTACTAATCTCTTTCATTTTTCACTAATTGCATGGTTAGACCTTAATTGCGTTGGATATTTCTTCTCTCTTGCATTTCACTTTTCTTGTCGCACTCTGTCATCTAGCTCCACTGTTAGCAATCTCATTGCTCCTGTATCATTGTGTTAACTCTAGTGTGCTTAAAGAAGCATCTAAAATTGCTCTTGGTTGACATAGCAAGCATAATTGAGATCATTGCTAATTGACACAGTAAGTGATTCTAATTGCTAATATTCCTTCACCAAATAATCTCTTAACAAACATATTGAATCATCCTAATAGCTCTAATCACTTTACTAAGACTATTTTATTGAGATAATTTTTAAGTGTTCCACAAGTTACTGTTGGTATTTTTGTAATCTTGTGCTTAAAGGCTTATTCTTGTCATCTTGGTTTAACATTGTCTCATCGGGGCATTTCATATTTCTAATCTCATTGAAGCAATCTAATCTCAACATTATAATTGGACTTGTTCTAGGATTAGAAGTGCATTCCTAAAATTTACCACCAAGCATAAGCTTGGTTGAAAGAAAGATAGGACCACCTTCTTAACGGAATTTGAGGAGTCTAGACCCTCATTTGCAGTTAACATAGGTGACCTTGCAGTTCTCTTGCGATCAACCCCTTGTAGGAATGGAGGCACCTAGGTGGTTAGAACCCTACGAGAGGTATCGTTAATGTGGCTTTAGCCTCCTTCCTTTGGGCTTCTCTCTACAACTTGCGTTTGAGACTAGTTCCAAAAGAATTGAGAAGAGGAATTCATCTAGAAGGGCATCTAAATTAAAAATAACCAATATTCTGCATAACACATTAGATCTAGGTCTTGCACTTCGTTAAAGATAGAGTTTGCATCCCGCAACAACTGTTCATCCGATGACTTGGAATATTAATCCATATTGTGCAACTAATTAATCTTAAAGGCACTGGTTTCTAATTCATAATCTTAAGAAATCGAACCAAAGTGTGCTTAATAATCATACTTGCTGTTAAATCTTAACCGAAGTTGCTAGTCCATTCAGTTGTGTCTCCTGCACTTGTTAGTTCCCGACAAGTTGCTCATCATCTCATCCATAGGGACTACCTCCCTTAGCCTGCATTTAGGAGGCAACTTAAATGGAGAGGGCAGGGATCTAACTGACAACCCCTGCCCTGAGCGTTTTTGCATTCTTGTGTACAATTTGAGCGACAACAGATTCTATTGTTCCTTTCTACTACCCGATTCTGTTGAGGCTTGTAAGGAACTATCCACTCTCTTTTGATCCCTGCTTCCTTGTAGAAATCACGAAAGTCCCTGGAAGTACACTCTCCTCCATTATTTGACCTCAATACTCTGATCTTTTTCCCTGTCAAGTTCTTTACCTGAACCTTGAACTCCTGGAACTTGCTGAAGGCCTCATCCTTGGTCTTCATGAAGTAGATCCATATCTTCCAGAAGAAAGCATTAATGAATGTCACATAGTACCAAAAGCCACCCAAAGATGATACTGTCACCGGTTTGCATACATTTGAATGCACTAGATCCAAGATCCCCTTGGACCTACTATCACGGCTCGAAAAAGATCCCTTGGCATTCTTTCTAAGTGCACAACCCCTGCAAACACCCTCATGCCCTGCTTGGAGCTCTGGAAGACTTGTAACCATCCTCCTCAATGCTGGAAAAGCCCTAAAATGCAGGTGAGCAAATCTCCAATTCCATAACTCACATAAACCGATACTGTAATGTACTAATGCCTGAGTTGGACGACCTAACAATTTGTACAATCCTCCCTCTTGAACACCAATCACTTCTACTAAGTTTATTTTCAAGCCCTTAGGCCATACAAGAACCTGACCATCTACAAATGCAACTCTGTAACCTCTATCCTCCAACGCTGAAATAGAGTGCAAGTTCTTCTTCAATCCTGGTACAAACAATACATCTCGCATGTGTAGAGAATCTCCAGACTCCAGTTGAAACGATACTGTCCCAGCTCCTTTCACTGCATACTTGGCATTATCTCCAAGTTCCACCTGCAATGCTGAATCCTTCTTTATCAAATCCGTGAGAGAATATCGTGAACTTGTCATGTGCCTAGAAGCACCACTGTCCACCAACCCAATATCGCTACTGTCAGTAATAGTGCCTGTAAGAGCAGAGAGAAATAAATATTCTTTCTGAAGTTCATTTGCAATCTCATCAAGTTTAGATTCCTTTGTCTTCCTTTGTGGTATATACTCATCATCATCATCATCATCGACATCAACTGTTGATGCATGTTGCTTTCCCTTCCTTTTCTTCTAAGGACACTGGGGGGCATAATGAACAAATGTGTGACATTTAAAGCATCTGATCTTTAAAAGATCCTTCTTCTATTGATCTTGAGCTGGAGCTGATCTTCCATCTATATTCTTGTCAAAGTTTCTTCTGCCTTTTCCTTTATTTGCATGGGCTGCAAGGGCTTGAGTTTCTTCATCTTGAGTTCTCTGCAAGCTATTCTTAGACAATAATATGGCCTCCTCTTGGACACAATCAGTCCAAAGTTGATCAAACTTGGGAAGCTTAGCTCGTGCACAAATACCCTGTACAAATGGATCCCATGAAGGAGGAAATCTATTAAGAGTCCCTGTAATAAGCTCTGCATTATCAATGGTATCTCAAATGGCTCTAAGTTGATCTCTCAACTGAGAGACCCTCATGAGATAAGGGGCAATTGAATTTGATCAGGACATAATGATACTACGGAGTTGATGCCTCAAGGCCAATTTCCTGCTAGTGTTCTTACTCTTGAACAATCTCACCAAGGCATCATACATCTCTTTGTTGATTTTGGGCAACATCGAATGTGTTGTAAGTCTCAAACTTTGTGGAGTGGCTTATACACATGCATTACAGTTAACCCAGAAATTGTTTTGGTAAATTCCACCCATATACAATTTTATTTGAGAAATTAATTATTTTTAATGAGGACACTATGTCTAGCTTGGGAAATTAAAATAATTAATGGGTATTACTTTAAACTGTGGGTGAAACTTCTAGAAAAAACAGATCAAGTCTAAATGTAATCTTAGTCGTTGATTGGAGATCTAATCTCGACCATTGAATTCTCAATGAGAAGACTATAAAGGAAGACTTGAGGGTCATTTGTAAAATACACTGAGAGGATCTAGTGATCGAATTTTCTGATGGAGCAGTGCTTAGAGGAAAACTTCGATCTAAGTGATTCTTCAGCGCAGTTGAGGGGCAGAGACAGTTTTGGCAAGAGGATCTTCTTCAGGGCCAAGGATCATTAGTAGAGAGGCAGAGAAAGATGTAGAGGGAGCAACGCAATGCCCAGAGAGGGTGATACAACACCCAGAAGGGGTGACGCAGGGCCACATAGAGGCAGCGCAACATTTCCGAGTTTCAGCCCGATTTTAGCTGGGAAAACGAGATTGTGAGCCGGGAGGGCTGGATCGAGTTTCCTGAGAGTTGAAAGATCACGCAAAAGGGGTGACGCAGTCCACCAGAGGTCCCCACGCAGGCCTACACAGCTACTGCGCAGAGGGTGCTGGGGTTTCGTTAGTTCAGCTACCGGATCAGTCGGGACTTGTAGAGTGTGGTAAACTCACTATTTTTCTCTACCAGTATTCTCTGTAACTGATTTGTCCAGTGAGACAATCAGAGATGTATTCAAAATTAACTGCTGCTTAGTAATAAAACCCTAAGATCTGCTACACCGATTTTCCCGTATTGGGTTATTCCGAGGACATTTGTCCAAAAATAATGGTGTCGTGTGTGTTATTTCTCTTGCTCAGTTTATTGTTTTCCCATATAATTTAATTAACTGAAGGCTGCTTCAGTAATTGCTTCAATATTTTCAGAAGTAATCTGCAAAATAACTTGTTAAATGTAATTTACAAGGAGGAGAAGTAGTTCAGTTTGTTGCTGTAGGATTCCAGATCTAGGACTTGGATTTTTTACATGGTATCAGAGCGTTGATTGTGAAACAGGAAGAGCAGATGCAATGTTGAGTCGGAGGCCGAAGAGCTATAGAAAGCAGCAATTTGAATCCCCAGAGGGATTGCGCAGTCCAGGCCAGGAGGGCTGAAATTTCCGGGAAAGTCTCTCCCTGAGTGAGTCGACAAAGAGGATGGGCTTCCAAATCGGAGTTTTGCTGACCTTGAGGGAGCAGTACAAAGCCTCAACGCAAAGCTGGTGGGACGCAGTTTCTATAGGCAGAATTTGTTTTGTTGGGCGAAAAGTTGTCAGAAGAGGAAGAAGCAACACAATGAGGGAATTTTCTTCCTCAGGAAGTTCCTAGCCGAGGAACTTCATTTTTCCAAGATATGAGCAATAGATCTGGGTAGCAGATCTGCAAACTCCACAAGGAGTGTGTAAGCTTGTCCAGTGCTGCGCAGAAGGGGGAAGAAGAGGAGTAGATTCGACATTCTTGATGGCCATGGCAACTCACGGGCTTTGTAGATCAGGACCAGTTAGACGGAGCCTCCATCTACGTGATCCGGAAGGAAAGAACCACTTGTCTTCTAGATGAATATGATCTAAAGCTCTTTGTGATGAGCACGGTAGCTGTTCCTGCAGATCCAAATCCGTTGAAAAAGTACAGGGTTGATATGGCGAAGGCAAAACGACTGCTCCTGGATGGAGTCAAAGATCATGTTGTGTCCCATATAGTCGACAAAGATACTTCCAGGCAGAAGTGAGAAGCCTTGGCCACGCTATATGAAGGATCTTCCGAGCAACAGAAACTGTACTTAGAGAAACAACTGAGGATGGCGTAGATGCAGAGAGGGGAGCACATTATTCCATTCCTGACTAGACTTCAGGAGATCCATGATGAATTGGCAGCCGTGGGGTTGACCCTTCTCCTACAACGATGGTGAGACTGGCTCTTAACGCACTCACCGAAGATTGACAGGTGTTCGTCCAAAGTATCCAGGGTAGAGGAACCTTGCCAGGCTGGGAAGAGATGTGGGTTTCTCTTCAGCAAGAAGAGCTAAGGAGAGACTTGGTCAAGTGGAAACTTGATGGTAGCATTGGCAGTGGATCGAAGGTGAAGCAGGAGGAGGAAGAAAATGCAGCCCTTGCATCCAAAGGGCAGCGGGAGCAACAAAGACGTAAGAAAGATGTCTCGAAGATCAAATGTTTCAAGTGTGGTGAACTTGGTCACTAAGCCACCTAATGCCCTTTGAGGAAAAAGGACAAGGACGAGAAGCACGATTCGAAGGCTGCAACCGCGAAGATCGATGAGGATGAGTACATTGAGTGCCCACGCATCTCCAGGAGGGAGATGGGGCGACATTGAGCTGTAAGTTTGCAAGAACTTCGGTTGGGCAGGATCCTTGAGGAGTCCACCTCTCAGATCATGACCTTGCTACAGGTGTCGAAGATCAACAGTAGTAGGCTGGAGGAGTTTCAGTGAGTGCATAATAGTGCAAAAATGACAAATGCAGTAGTTAGCAGCACTAACATCTGAGTAACGCAGAGTAGAGTTGCAATAACGTAGAGGGACACAGTGCAGAGAAGCAACAACGCAGTGATTCAGAGAGACAACATGGGACTAGCAGCAATCAATGTTTCAACAGTGAGATGCATCCTGAACACTTGTTCGGAATTTTTGGATGTTTTTCAATTGCTTCTCTCGGCAGCTGAGTTGCAGTGCAGAGTTAGCAGTGGTAGTGGTAGCAGCAGATGCAGCATTTGAGAGGAAGTTGCAGTACAAATGCAGTGTTGATCGTGGCAGGGTCAACAACAATACAGTGCAACAACAACGCAGTTGTTGGTGGACATCATGTTAGACATCAATAGCGCAGAGGGAGATGCTTCAGAGTCAGAGCAGTGTGCAGTAGGGCATATTTGCTAGAGCACAATCCTCGCTAAGAGGGAGTGTTGATTTTGGGTAGCATCGGATGTGCTGTAAGTCTCAAACTTTGTGGTGAGGCTTAGACCCATGCATTACAGATAACCCAGAAATTGTTTTGGGAAATTCCAGCCAGAAACAATTTTATTTGATAAATTAATTATTTTTAATGAGGACCCTAAGTCTAACTTAGGAAATTAAAAAATTAATGGGTATTAATTTAAACTTGTGGGTGAAACTTTTAGAAAAAGCAGATCAAGTCTAAATGCAATCTTAGCCATTGATTGGAGATCTAATCTCGACCGTTGAAGTCTCAACGAGAAGACTATAAAGGAAGACTTGAGGGTCATTTGTAAAATAGACCGAGAGGATCTAGTGATCGAATTTTCTGACGGAGCAGTGCTCGGAGGAAAACTTTGATCTAAGTGATTCTTTAGTGCAGTTGAGGGGCAAAGACAGTTTTGGCAGGAGGATATTCTCCGGGGCTAAGGATCATCAACAAAGAGGCAGAGAAAGACGTAGAGGGAGCAGCGCAGTGCCCAGAGAGGGTGACGCAACACCCATAAGGGGTGACGCAGGGCCACGCAGAGGCAGCACGAAATTTCCGAGTTTCAGTTCGATTTTAGCTGGGAAAACGAGATTCTGAGCTGGGAGAGCTGAATAGAGTTTCCTCAGAGCTGAAATATCACGTAGAAGGTGTGACACAGTCCACCAGAGGTCCCCACGGAGGCCTACACAACTACTACGCAGAGGCAACGTAGAGGGTGCTGGGGTTTCGTCAATTCAGCTATTGGATTAGTCGGGACTTGCAGAGTGAGGTAAACTCACTATTTTTCTCAATCAATATTCTCTGTAACTAATTTTTCCGGTGAGACAATCAGAGATGTATTAAGATATAACTGTTGCATAATAATAAAACCCTCAGATTTGCTGCACCGGTTTTCCCGCATTGGGTTTTTCTAGGGACATTTGTCCAAAAATAACGGTGTCTCGTGTGTTATTTCTCTTGCTCAGTTTACTGTTGTCACATATAATTTAATTAAGTGAAGGTTGCTTCAGTAATTGCTTCAATGTTTTCAGAAGTCATCTGCAAAATAACTTGTTAATTGTAATTTACAAGTAGGAGAAGTAGTTCAGTTTGTTGCAGTAGGATTCCAGATCTAGGACTTGGAATTTTCACTCTTTGGTAGTCTTCAAATCAACAACATGTGGAATCAATAGTCGTTTATGGAATCTATCAAGATCCTCTTAGTCTTTGCTTCGATTTTCTTCTTCTTCACTTTCTCCTCAACATCTTGAGGTTCTAAGACATTTTTTCTTTGATTTTCTTCTGCTTCGCTTTCTCTTGAGCATCTTGAGGTTCAGAGACATTTTCCTTCTCATAATTCTGAATCTCATTTTCATCCAAGACAAGAAGTATCTTGGTCTTACAAGATCTAAAATCAGTAGCACCATCCAACATGTCTTCTACTCTGAGACTGGGCACCATCTTGACAAGAGAAATTGTTTTTACAAGTTGTTAAATACTGAAATTTGAGGCTTGTTCAATGGCTGATCTTCAACAAAGCTACGATTCTATGTTGAAATTCCATTGCAAGTGTAGTAGAGTACAATTTTATGCTATGATAATTACCTCCTAATGATTTTCAACTAGTATATTTTCAAGCCACTCATATCATTGAATAATTGCACACAAAAAATCTCAACAGTAAATGCAACATAAACAAGATCATAGAAACACAACCATGCACAGTGGGAACAATATTTTTACCCTGGGAAACCCATCCTTGGGAGAAAACCCAACAATCTTTTCTTGAGGAGAAATTGGCTTTCAACAGGGTTTATAAATAAAAATGTCTAGAAATTTGTGCCAATAATACAAGTCAAGTACTAGTCAAACCTGGTCAAATTGTTGTTTAGTCAACATTGGTCAAATAGTCAAAAAGTTAACTCTACAATCAAACTTCGGCTTGGTCAAACTCAACCTTGCAGTCAAACCCTCACAAGTGCAGTTGCGGTCAAAGCAAAACTGCGGGCAACTATTCATACATGCGGCTGAGGTCAAATCAGTCAAACAACGACTATACAGATCACACGTGCAGCTTGGTCAAACTCGGTCAAGTTGTGGTCAACTAGACTGGTCAAATTAGTCATCCTTCTCACATGTGTAGCCTCCACAAGAGAGATAGAGTGATGAAGAAAAAAGATAAAAGATGATCTCCAACAACAAATTTCTCTTTGGCCAAATTTCTTCTCCACTAGAAAAGATTCAAAGAGCTTGCTATGTTGATTGATTTGCCTCTCACAAGCTCTTTTATTTATATAGAGCTCTAATGTTGAGTGGAGACCCATAAAGAGGCGCCTCATCACAAGAAACCCCCTCACTTGTGGAGCCTACATCATAATTCAACATTAGACAAGAATTGTTTACCCCATTGATTAGTGAAAAAACCCAATCAATAAACAATTCAAAGTTGCTCTATAAAAAATAGATCACTCCATCCCAGAGCAAGCAATGTAAGCATCGTGGGCCAATCTCCCCTATCCAAATTAGCATGGCCGCATGGGAGAAAGACTGTCCCTGGGCCATTCACGCCTAGCCAAATCAGCATGGCCACCCAATCAATAAACAATTCAAAGCTGCTTTATAAAAAATAGATCACTCTATCCGAAGCAAGCAATGTGAGCATCGTGGGCCAATTTCCCCTAGCCAAATTAGCATGGCCCCATGGGAGAAAGACTGCCCTTGGGCCATTCACCCCTAGCCAAATTAGCATGGCCCCATGGGTTGATGTATCATTCTCTCCTAGTCAAATCATCATGACCCCATGGGAGAATGTTTGCTTGATGCTGCAAATACATCAATAGGAAGGAACATAACATGAAGAAGATTTGTAGCATTGGTTTAAGGAACACATTTTGTTGCTTGATTTATAGATGATTTGTAGTAGGAAATATGGGATAGTGCCTAGGAAATGTAAACAAACTTAGATGCCCATGAGAGAATTGATTCGTAGCTTAGAAGTTCAAATGCTTGACTAATCGTGGCTACTTGGTTCTTCCATTACAAATGTTGGATACTTCAACATGTCAACCTATACATTGGAAAACATTGAACCACACATCTGTGAAATGTCGACTCCTACAAGTAGGAAGCATTGATCCTTGCAAATGGAAAATGTTAGTCTCTTCTTGTAGCAAACATGGGCTGGTTCCTATTGCAAACATCAACATGTACCCACCACAAGCATTGACTCCTTCAGTTTGGTCATAGAAGAGTAAATCCATCGTGTCTTTCTCATGGTGGTCTATGTCAGTGATGTAGGGCTGGTATCTACTTTCTAATGTAGAAGATGTTGAACAAAAAAAGAGTAAGGGGGCATATTTTGAGCATCAAGTTTCTTTTGAATGCACAACTCCATACTAGGGGTCATCTTTTTCCCCTTCATGACTTGTGCCCATTATCCATGAGCTATGCTCATCACTATGCCTTTGAAGGGACTGTTATTAGGCCATGGTTAAAAGCTTATGTGGAAAACTGTTTACAGGGTGGTCAAATTTTGCAGGTGGCGGAGAGCTCAAACGGGGTGCAACGCATCAATTCACAAGTAAATTTGAAAAATAGACAAAAAATTCTTTAAATAGGTGGCGCGGGTTTTGAATTAAATGCTGACAAGACACGCGAACAAGCCGTTAACCATGCTTGATGTGGAAGACAGCTGTGACCAACTCAGCATCCTACATCGCTGCGGGGGCTCTCGGGGTGCGAAAGAAAACTTTGACTAGTGCCCCCGCATTCAATCTCCGTCGTTGATCTCTGCTATCCCCACAGTCAACCCGGTCAACTGCGGAGGCACTCCTCATGTTATTTGTCATGCTAATTGTGCCCGCGGGTTGGGCTTTTCGATAAAGATTTTGATGATCGGCGCTTTCCGCCATTCAAACCAATCACTATTTAACCTTTAATACGGACCCACAGTTATAAAGTTTAAATATTTAAACTTAAACTTTAATGAACATAAATCTTTTTTTTATGCTAAAGTATAAGACTTCAATACTATAACATATTTTCTCACATTTTATATTTTTATTTTTTCAAATATTTGAAAAATAAAAGGATACGACTATGATCCACAACATCTGGCTCTACCTGGGGATAATGTTTTTTTGCCATGAAACACTAAGAAGCCGCAGATCAGTGCCTTCACTTCGAGCATGGAGTCAAAAATTGCTTGATGAGAAATATACAGTGAGTGGAACCTGAATATGTATAATAGTAAACTAACTGCCTTTAGTGCTGGAAATAATGTTTCAGATACTGCCAATTTACAGGCAGTTCTACTGCTTCTCCATCAAGATTTTCCAACATGAAAGTGTTGTTTGATCTGACTTCAGAGATTTTGTAAGGACCATACCATAAAGGATCAAATTTGCCATGTTTCCCTTTCTCTTCCCTCCTGGTATCCCATCTTAATACTAGATCTCCAGTCTGAAACATGATTTCTCTTGCCTTTCTGTCAAAAATAGATTTCATTTTCTCCTGATAAATGATCAAATTGTCTCTGACTTTATTTCTGCTTTCATTTAATTTTATCACCTGGTTTAGTCTTCTGATCAAGGCATTAGGTTCCTCTTGAGAGTCTTGAAGAAAAGAAATTACTAGTCTTGCTAGCTGAGTAGGAAACAAAGCCTGAGCACCATATACCAATTCATATGGAGACTTACCAGTGGATCTTTTAATAGTCATCCTAATCAACTTTGAATCCCAATCCTTTTGATTCTCATTGATTGTTTTCTTCAATATTTTCACCAATGTTTTATTAGATGATTCTGCTAATCCATTTCCTTGAGGATGATATGTTGTAGAGTGGGATAATAGTACATTATAAGTCTGACAAAAATTTATGAACCTGACTGAATTGAAAACCTGAGCATTGTCAGTTACAATTTTTACTGGACATCCAAATCTGCTGAAAATATTCTCCTCCAAAAACTTCATCACAACCAAATCATTTGCCTTTCTAGTAGGAACTGCCTCTACCCATTTGTAAAATAATCAGTAGCAGTTAGAATCCACTTAAACTGCCCACTTGATGGTGGATTAATCTCTCCAATGAAATCCAATCCCCATTGTCTGAAAGGTTCTTCAATAAATACAGGAAGAAGTGGTAAAGGAGCTAGTCTTTTCTTTTCTGCAAACAATTGGCATTTCTGGCAACTTCTAACAGTTCTGTATACATCAACAAATAAAGAGGGCCAATAAAAACCTGATTTAAGAATCTTATGAGCAGTTACCTTCCAGCTGTATTGACCTCCACACAAGCATTCATGATATTCTTTAATCACCTCCATGGTTTCCTCTTCTGTTAAACATAACAGCAATACACCAGTAGGATATTTCCAATACAACTTAGCTTCAATTATAACATAAGGTTGAGCTTTGAGTTTCAGAGCTCTGTACTTAGCTTTGTTTATTGAAGGAGGACAAGAAAAGAAACAGAGATAATGAATGATATCCTTATACCAGCCTGAACAGAGAAATTTGTACTTAGTTGCTGACTTTGTTTTCATCTGATCTGTTTCTTCAGTTACTTCATCTACAAGCACAAGTAAACTAATTCCCAAAGCTTGGAAATTAGATTCTGTCAGCAACTGTCCTTTGACTAACTTTGTTGGTTTGATATCCAGGTCATATTCCTGGATTTTGGCAATCCATTTTCCTCTTTTTCCTTCCACATCACTCTGTACTAGCACATCCTTTACAGCAGAATTAGGCACATATGCTACTATTTGAGAATGACGTATATAAGTTCTGAAAGCCTTTAATGATTTTACTAAAGCATATACCTGTTTCTCCAAGATATTATACTTCAGTTCTGCATCTGTGAGGACTTTGCTGAAAAAGGCTACAGGTTGTTCACTATCTTCTTCATTTTTTTGTAATAATACAGCAGCAATAGTAGAAGATGATGCAAGTGAGAAGACCTGAAAAGGTTTCAAGTAATCTGGACTGATTAAGACAGGAGCTTCTTGGAGAGCTTCTTTAATTCTACCGAATGATTCTCTTGCATCTTTATCCCATTTTACTTCAGCATTCTTCTTTAACATATCTGTTATTCTCTTGACATTTTCAGCATAATTTGGAACAAATCTTCTCAGAAAATTGATTTTTCCCAGAAACCTTTGGATGTCCTTTTTACTTCTAGGCAGTGGAATTGTCTATATAGCTTCAACCCTTGCAGGGTCAATCTTTACTCCTTGTTTTGAAACTATATGACCCAATAACTTACCTTTTTCTAAAGCAAACAAAGATTTCTTGGGATTTAATGATAATCCAAATTTTCTGCATTTCAAGAAAGCTTTCTTCAAGTGTTCTAAGTGTTCATCATCAGACCCTAAAAAAATAGTAACGTCATCAAGATAAATAACTACAAATTTATCACCCACAAAAGCAATATTGATTGCTCTTTGGAAAGTTGCTCCTGCATTCATGAGGCCAAATGGCATCCTAGCATACATGAATGTTCCCCAAGGTGTGGTGAAAGCAGTCTTCTTTTGATCTTCCTTCTCCACACCTGATTATACCCAGAAAAACCATCAACCATAGATAACCTGAATGCTTCAGTTACTTTTTGCAGAACAAAATCCATCTTGGGTAAAGGATAGTTATCTTTTCAAGAAGCTTTGTTCAAATTTCTGAAATCCACACATAATCTTATCTCTCCATTTTTCTTCTTGACTGGTACCAGATTCAAAACCCAATCTGAATATCTTAGTGGAACTATGATTTTGGCTTGCAAAAGTTTTTTCACCTCTTTTTCAATTGGGGCCAACAATAGTGGGTTAATTTGTCTGAGTTTCTGCTTATGTGGTTTAACCCCATCTTTCAGTGGTATTTTATGTTGAATAATATCCAAATCATAAGTTTTCAAATCTTCATATGACCATGCAAATACGTCCATGAACTGTTTAAAAAGGTTTACATACCTTTCTTTGTACTCCTTGGGAACTCCTCTAAACAATTTGACTAATTTAGGCTCATGTTGAGTCCCTAAATTGCAGTCCTCCATTTCTCCATTTTGGGATACTTTTTCCTGGTTCATTGACACATCATTAGCATCAAACAATCTTTCAAGAGGTACAAGGCCTCTGGGCAAAATATTATCTTTCAACTGAATTATCTTCTGATCACCAATTGAATGTTTCAATTTTTTGGACATATCACTTTGACCATTTTCATCAACTTCTAAATCAATTTGACTATCTTCAAAACTTCCAATCATTGTTAAAAATTGATTAATTTGTTCATCATCCTCAAAAACCTGCCAATGTTTTACATTATCAGGGATTGAAGGCTTGTATCTTAATTCAATTTCATATCTCAATCTTGGATTAATTGGTGATTTAAATGTGCTAGCTGCAACTGCCAATGAATCTGCCATTCTGTTCTCTTCTCTTGGAATAAACTGTAAATTAAAAGCCTCAAAATAATTCTCAACTAAATCCCACACCTCATTTCTATAAGATCTCAATCTGGGATGTTTAGTCTGGCACCAATTCTTAATTTGTCTTATGATTAATTCAGAGTCACCAAAAACAGATAAAAACTGAATTCCCATTTGTTTAGCTGTCTGCAAACTTAGAATCAATGCTTCATACTCAGCCACATTGTTAGTAGATTCAAATTCCAATTTGAAGGAAAAAGGTAAAAAGTTACCTTCAGGAGATATAAATATGAATCCAGCTCCAATGCCCTCCTTAGAGAATGCACCATCAAAATAACACTTCCAAATTTTATTTGAACACAAATCTTTGTGTACATTGGCTGAAGCGAGCTGCTTTTGTGAATCTTCAACAAATTCTGCATCTTCATGCAGCATGAAACAAGAGAAATCCTCCTTCTCTTGGCCATAAATTGGAGAATTACCTGCATCTTTCTTGGTAGTAGTTTTCAAGAATCTAGTTTCTCTGTATAACCTCCTTTTCTCCCCATTAAAAACAAAAATGATAGCATATGTGAAATCCAATTTCAAAACTCCTCCAAGCTTTGCCCCCAAAGATCTAGACAACAACATACCAAATCTGGCTGGGATATCTGCTACTACCACATCCATCATAATACTCTTAGCTGGAATTTGAGCCAGGGAAACAACCATATCCTTGATAAGACCCACACACTTCACCCTTTTTGAATCAAAGGAATAAAGGTCTCTATATGGTTTGGTGATTTGTAAATTCAATTCTTTCATCACAGACAATGGCATTAGATTATGTGATGCTCCAGAATCTAGCATACAATTATGTAAAATGAAATCATGCAACATAACTGATATATAAAAAGGTGGAACAGAGGAATCTACCTCTTCAACATGAGGTCCAAAAGTAACCACTGGTTTCTCTTCTTGCAGATTCACTATATCACCCACCTCATCAGACTGAGATAAATTAATAAACTCTGCAATTTCTTTCTTATAACCAGGTGTTTTGACCAACTCAAGAAGTGGTACTTGAATCTTTACTTTTTCTAATTCATTAGACAAGCTGAAAGTTTGATTTTGTTTTGTTAACTTTTCAGGTTTTTCTTGGTTTTTAATTGAATTTGCATGTTGATCAGGAATAGTAACAATTTTCTCCAAAATATTTTTGGTCATTAGATTTTATTTGAGGAGCTTCAGCTTGCTGCTTCTCTTTCTCTTTTTCTTGATTCATGGGCTGTTTCCCTTTATCTGATTTTTTAATAGGATTCTTTTGTAGTAGAGTCGCCATTGAAGTAGGTACTAATTTTAATTCCTCTCCTTCATCATCCTGAGTTCTCAACCTCTTTTTTGACCTCAAATCATATTTTTTATGTAACTCTGCTTGCATAAAATCAGTAAATTGTTTGCAATAATCATCCATTTCTTCCTAATCAAATGAGATATCATCTTCTTTACATTCTTCTGCATACTCTTTCTCACTCTCTTCTTTTGTCTCACCATCTTCCATAGATACAACAAAAATTTGATCTTCATCTTCTTTTTGATCATTATCAGCAGAATGTGATGGGGCTACCTCTATATATAAAGGTGCTTGGACTTGATTTTGATCTTTTCTTTCTCTCTGTAGAATCTGTAGGGACTGTTTTCTGAATTAGGGATTGAAAACCCCTTTGTTTTGTTGTGCAAGTCTCTTGTTATCTAATTCCATCTGTACTAATTTATTTGACAAATTTTTAATGACCTTAGTCATATCATCTATCCTTTGATCTTGTGATGAATCTTCTTCTTTAGCCTTTCCATTGTCTTGAACCTTTCCAGCAGCAGTCATGTTTGCCTCAATTTCTAAGGCATCGGTTTGAATTTGTTCAAGAGTAGAGGCTCGCATCGTGTTTTTCGGAAAAAGACGCACACTGAGCAGTATCTTCATTCTGGTTCTCATCATTTTCCTGCTCAGAGAATTGGGGTCCTAAACACTTTAGCTACGAGAGCTCTTAGAATTTCTGATGATGATCATTTAGATGAGGAAAAGGCCCATCTCCTTAAGGTCTTCAGAGAAAATGGATATAGTAGAAGTTAGGGTTTGAAGGCTTTCATGAATGCGAGCAAAGGTCCTAGGCAGAAAATGATGATGGATGATGTTATTGGTAAAGTTCATTTACCTTTTATTCGAGGTACTACTGACAAGATCGCTCGGATTTTAAGGAAGCATAAGATCTTGTCTTCTTTTAAGCCTTTAAACACCATTCGGAGCTCCCTTAAATTGGTTAAGGACAAGGTGGACCCGAAAAGCATGAAAGGTGTTTATTTGATCCCGTGCTCTTGTGGGACTCCCTACATTGGCGAAACTGGTCGATCGATTAATAAGAGGATCCAGGAGCATTCTACGGATATTAGACATGGTAGAACCAAGTCCTCAGCGCTAGCTGAGCATACGGAGAAGACGAAGCATCATATTTGTTTGGAAGACGCTAGGGCCTTGCTAGGGTGGATCATTTCCATCACCGGAAATTTAGGGAGGCGTTAGAGATTGAGAAGAGGCCTTGTACGTTGAATAGGGATGATGGATGGAAGGTTAGCAGTTGCTGGATTCCATCTCTTCACTCCTTGTAAAGGTCCTTCCTTTCTTTTTCTTTGGTATTTTTATTTTTATGTTTTCTATCTTATTATTATTATTATATGATTTGATATTTATAATTTATTTTTATTTTTATTTTTTTCTTATTCTAGTTTTAAGTTTATTTATTAATGTTTTTACTTATTTCTCTATTAATTTATTTATGGATTATATCCTTTATTTTTATTTTTATTATTTTTACTCAAAATTTTATTTCTAATTTTATGTATTTATTAATATTTTTAATTATTAATTTACTTATTTATTATTATTATTATTATTTTTCTATATATATATATTTAAAATTTATTTATTTATTTATTTTTAATATTAATTCTTTATATTTATATATATATTTAATTTAATTTTATTATTATTATTATTTATTTATCTATTTATTTTTAAACCTAATTAAACATTTTATCTATTAATGTATTTATTTATAGATTAATTTCTTTTATTTGGACTTTGACTTTTATTTGATTTTGATTTTGATTTATTTATTTTTAATTTTTTTTTTTTTTTTTTTTGGGTGTCATTTTAGTTTTTAGTTTTGGTTTTATATTATTTTTAGTTTTGACTAGCATTTTTTAGGGTTGGGTTAGTTATGTTTTCTGTTTTTATTTTTGACTGTTTATTTTTGGTTTATATTTTTAATTTTAACCGTTCTTTAACTTTTCTTGGGTTTTGACCGTTGCTTCTCTCCTCCTAGTATAAATAGGTTTGTTTGATCAACCATTCTTCATTATCTTGATGATGAACTACAGTTGGTAGTTCGAAACGCGTCGGTCCTAAAATTCTCATGTGATTTCCCGAAAGATTTATAATCTAATATGTTATGGATCACAGAAGCTTGCACTCTCAAGTAGAGGCTCTTCTTTCTCTCAAGGTAAAACTAAAATCTGATGCAAATGCACTAGCAAAAACAACCCTTTCTCCAATAGGAGGAGGTTTCATTTCCACAGACAAACTATTGTACAACTTATTAAATTTTTGACAAAATCACTCATACTTTCATTTGATTTTTTCTTTATAGCATTAAATTCTGTTAAAAAATAACCATGGTCTCTTTTTTCACCCCATGTTTGGATGAATTGTCTTTCTAATTCATCCCAATCATTGATCGAACCATTAGGTAATCCTTTAAACCATTTTCTTGCCTCTCCACTTAGAGACTATACAAAAAGTCTCATTACAACATCAAGATGTTCTACATTAAAGTTTTCAGCAAAAGTGCAAAACAAAGGCAAGTGTTGTTCTGCAGTTATTTCATCTTCACGAGTAAATCTAGGGAGCAACTTAAGGTACTCCTGAGGCATTTCATTCATTGGTTGGGGTAGATTTAATGGTGTATATCTATTCATCAAGAAAGCAGGGGCTGCCATGTTTATGCCCTGATTGACTGCTCCTTGAGCGGGGGTAAAATGAATACCAGTTGTAGGTGGGGAAAAAAGGGGTGGAACAACTGATATGGAAAGGGGTATATGAACGATAGCAAAAGAACTGGTAACTGAATGGGTTGAGATTCTGCGAATGGAAATGATACAGACTCAAAAGATAGTTCTTCTAATGTTGGTTCTTGGAAGTGAATAGGTGATGACAAGGGTTCTTTTTCCGAGAAAATGAGTTTCCAGGAAATTTCCTTGGATGGCAAAATATGAGAACTGCTGCCTGGTGCAAGCAGTGTGGCTTCAGGTGTAGAAAATATTTTTAATTTCTGGCTCTTCTTTGAAACTAACTTCTCTGGATCTGACAGAATAGGGACCTTTTGTTGAGAGGTATCTGACCTTGTGTTAGGCCTCTTAGAAGCCAGAATTATTTAAAATAAAACACAGCTTAGTATTTCCTCCTCTCTGAACAACTAGAGGAAATATGAACAAAACCCAGGGAAAACCTTCAAATCTTCAATCCCCGGCAACGACGCCAATTAATGTTGTACCTTAAGAGACAATCCCTTAGCTGTGATAAGGAATCAGTGCTTAAGACATTTTATGATTATGTCACAAATTTTTATGTCTTTGTTTTATTAATCCTCAAGTATTTATAATCAAACTCTTAAATATCAAATATTATCTATGTCACATGGTTCGGGTTCGAATTCGAGTTCGGCAATGATTAAGTTCGATTCGAATTCGAATTTTCCGATGAGGTTCGTAATGAGGTTCGACATTAGGTTCGACTATATATATTTTTCAATATATATATATTATATATATATATGGCATAAAATAAAATAAATCAAAATAAATTAATAAATTATAAAACTATGAGTACGAATTTTGATTAGTAAAAACACATGAATAACTTAATAACGAATTTTGATTAGTAAAAACTATGAATAACAAATTTTTATTAGTAAAATGGACTTTGTTAAATATAGAAATGATAATTTATGTTAAAAAACTCATAAAATTTATTAAAATCGAACTTCATGGAAAAAAAATCATAAAATTCGCCTTTAGCTTCGATTAGGTTCGACATCAGGTTCGGCATCAGGTTCGACATTCAGGTTCGGCGAACCTGATCGAATTCGAATTTTTTTTTTAGGTTTGCCGAATTTCGAACCTCAAGCTTCAGGTTCGGCGAACCCTGTGACATAGAATATTATGAATGCTTCACAATGCTACCATTTGTTGATGTTGAATGAAGTGCCTAGAAGAAAATGTAAGAAGAAGTCCAAACTGATACGCTGTTTTATATAGAAAATATCATTCCAAACCCCAGAAGAAATATGTGAAAGAAATAGTTAAAACAAAGGAACGCCAATTAAGGTTTTTTAACTCTTATACACAGAAGTAAGAAGAGACTTGTTGCTCATAAACTTGTTTTATTCATAGATGGAAATACATAATGAAAACTGGAATACATTTCAACATAAACAAAATGCCAGAAACTTGCTTACTCATTCATTAATCTTTTAATCTTTGAGTACAAAAATATTTGTCTGGAGGTCCAAAACTAGGAACCTTTCTTCCTCTTGAAAATTACATTAAATACAGTAAAAAGCAGTTTGGAATTGCTGTAACCAATCCTAACTACCAAAACTACTTTAAGACTTCGAAGGCTGTCTATTACATGCCTTGAAAATGTCTTATTACAATTACATTGTCTTCAGAAAGTAACATAAAATAAATATCCTAATCTATAGGAATTGCTGATGATGTGGCTTCTTTTCCTTGGTCAACTGATTTGTCTTTCTTTGCTGCTGATCCTTTTGGTAGGTCAATTGTCCAAGCTCTGCACTTTTTCCATATTTCTACCTTCGTCCTGGATGAATGTGTCAGATTGTGATATTCCAATCTGAATGCAGAAATTCGGTCATAAGGCGGCCTTTCAGAGAAAAGAGTTTTTACCATCCACAAGAGCTGAAAATGTCTCTACAAGAAGTTGACCATTGTCTCTCCTTTAAGCACCTGAGTCTTTTCATGTCTGTTATCAATCTTGCTTTTTGTCATCACTAGTAAATTCTCATAAGAGCTCCATGGCAAAATATTTCCTTCAGCTCCCCAACATGATGGCAAGCCTACACTTGTCATTTTATCAAAAGATTTATCAAATTGACTTACTGCTTCTTTGATTTCCATTAGTTTCTGTTCTGCAGCCTTTCTGAGATCATTCCTGATAATCATTTTATTAATTTCCACTGCATATAACATTCTGTCCTGCATATCATTCTCCTCTAACTCCTGATCTGATTTGGAATTGATAAAATCAATAAATCTTCTGACCCAAATGGCTCTGTTAATCCCTTTTTGCTTATCAGACATAATTGGTTCTTCACACTCCACAATAAGGATTTTTTCTTTTGCAATTATCATCAGGAAGCACCAATTGGATTTCATTTCTGAAATGATATCAGTCCAAATGATATCAGTCCAAATGATATCTTTAGCTTGTATTAGTGACAGATTACCTTTCATTATTTCTTTGAGATTCTTAATCTCAGCTTCAGCATTTCAGAAATCCATTTTGTATTTATTTGCTTCATTTTCTATGACCTTCATCATTTTTGTTGCAGTCTCCAGATCTGTTTGAGCTTTCTTTCTATCTCTTTCAGCCATCTGCAACTCGGTACTTAATCGAATAATTTGTGTTTGTGGGTCTTCATCACCTGTAGGAAAAACAAAAGTACAGTTATGATTATCAATATGATTTTGTAATGAATTGCAGTCTGCTTTACTTTGGAAAGTTCTTCATCCTTCTGCATGAGTTGTTGCAACAACTTTTCCTTTTCCTTCTCTACCTCTGCAACTTCTGTAGCCATTGAATGTTCACCAGTGGGTAACTTCAATTTCTTCCTTAATGTAGATATCTCTACCTCAGCACTTTGCATGAATTTCTGCACAGCAGTCTTGTCACTAGGGTCTACTCCAATTTTTATAATAATCTTCTTCAATTTTTCATTTTGAACTGTTAAGGCTCTTGAGTTAGCCTTTTCTAACTTCAGCTGTTTAATTACTTTGCCCAACATATTCTCTACCTTTATTGCCATTGCATTAGTCTTTGTGAGGTCATTTACAATCAATTGACTTGTTTGCATATGCAAGTTCATTTTATCAATTAGAGGAATCTTCTTTACATCCACAGTGACATTAACAGTGTTGAAATTGTTGGAAGGACCAATTGACATATCTGTAGGATGTGAGAGGGCAATTCTAAACTGATCTTTTTCAAGATCCATTACAGTTAACAACCTTGTTTGTTCAGTAGTAATTTGATGTTCAGCTTGGGCCTCCATGCTGGCCTTCATCCTTTGATTTCTTTCTTCAATTTGTGAAAACCTCTGTTTAATCAAGGGCACCTGTTCATGAGAAGCTTCATGATTCCTGGGTGAGGCAGGAGCATTTTGTTCTTCTCCCAAATGCAAAGAAAAACCAGGAGCAGTAGATGCATGCTCTTCAATAACTTTTGTTCTCTTCATGGCTCCCTGCTCCTCATCATCTAGATCAATCACCTGCTTTCTTTGCTATAATAGGAGTTTGAATGTTAGCATCTACTGAGTTCTTCACATCTTTACATGCTATCTTCTCTTGTTCTGGCCGACTTTCATGAATGAAAGCAGAATATCCATTCTCAATCCTGCTATTTGAAATAACACTATATGGGTCATAAGCCCAACTTTCTCCTAATAACATCTGCATGTCATCTAACATTTTTGTCACTTCATCAAATGCCTGTCTCATATTTACTATGAAAGGGCCTACAACCATGGGTAATTTGTACATGTGACCTTTCTTCATAGGCACAAACTGAACCTGATCAACATTTAGACTCTGTCTAATGAATTTTAAAGCAAAAAGCCTCATTGGCACAAAAGTTGGGAGTCTGTAAGGCTCAACACTTGCTCCATATAGCCTTATTTCAGAATATTCCTCAAAAACAAACCAGTGTCCGTATTTACAATTGTTTCCTAAATGCAAAAACTCCTGAGCTTTAGGTAGGAAACAGGGAGGAGGAATTCCATTCAATATTTTGTATGCAGTTGGCATGTAATAACTAGCAAAATCAAACAACCCAGCCTCATTTTGCTCCCTTCTAACTACATCTGTCCAGAATATCACTGATTGTCTTCTTTTATTTGCATCCATAATATTTAGGCCTAAATGCATGAACTCTTCCACATTTTGGTATAAGAACAAATATACAATTAATGAGGGAAATTTAAAGGAACCTGTTAATGAGAGGCTCATCAGTTGTGAGTTGACTGCTTCCTGCCAATATGATGGAATATCCAGCACCATTCCTGGCTTCATCATCATGGCAAACATTCCTAGCACTGATTTATCAACTGCATTATCATCATCCTTACCCATAATTTTTGCAATATGACTCAATATTGGACGAGTCTTAGCATCAAAAACCCCCATATCAAACTCCTTGCAATCTGGCTGAAACTGCTTCATGTCAGGCTTCAAATGAAACATGAACTGATTGAATTCTTTTCCTGCAAGATTATCATAATACTGAACCAGTGAATCGTCAATTGAATGGATGACTCCGACTCAGGATAGCACAGGGCTTGGCGGATTAATAGGGTAGACACCTGCAAAACATTTTCTCCTTGGGAATTCATGACAAAACACTTCCTGGGATACATAACAGATACCAACCAATAGATGAATTCAGGGAAAAGGTGGGTTTTAGGAATGCATGCAGATAAGACTCTAGACTTGATCATGGCAGAATATACAGGAGAGGCATTAGCATTCAAAATAACTTGTTGGTAAAAAGGGAGGTGAATTACTGAACAAAGGGTATCTTGAATATCCCTCTCAGTATTCATGAGAGGGATATGGCTGGTTGAACCTGTCAGGGATGACCTTTTATCCATGGTTAAAAGCTTACGTGGAAAACTGTTTACAGGGTGGTCAAATTTTGCAGGTGGCAGAGAGCTCAAACGGGGTGCAGCGCAACAATTCACAGGTAAATTTGAAAAATAGACAAAAAATTCTTTAAATAGGTGGTGCAGGTTTTGAATTAAATGCTGACAAGACACGCCAGCAAGCTGTTAACTCTGCTTGACGTGGAAGACAGCTGTGACCAACTCAGCGTCTTACGTCGCTACGGGGGCTCTTGGGGTATGGAAGAAAACTTTGGCTGGTGCCCCCACATTCGATCTCCGCCGTTGATCTCCGCTATCCCCACAGTCAACCCGGTCAACCGCGGAGGCACTCCTCATGTTATTTGTCATGCTAGTTGTGCCCGCGGGTTGGGCTTTTCGATAAAGATTTTGATGATTGGCGCTTTTCGCCATTCAAACCAATCACTATTTAACCTTTAATACAGACCCATAGTTATAAAGTTTAAATATTTAAACTTAAACTTTAATGAACATAAATCTTTTTTTTTATGCTAAAGTATAAGACTTCAATACTTTAACATATTTTCTCACATTTTATATTTTTATATTTTCAAATATTTGAAAAATAAAAGGATACGACTATGATCCACAACAGACTTCAATGAATTCGTTGGGGAGAACACGTGGATGGTTGTTGTACCTCACTCCTATCTTATTCACATTGCTTCCTTTTATAGATTACATGGTCTCTCTAGCTTCTTTCTCAAGGGATTATATAGATAGCTAGATGCACTAGCTTTTGCTTTTGTGTTTGCTAGGTTGTGGTTAACATTAGGAGGATGAAATCGATGGTCTTCAACACCTCTAAGGACACTTATCTAGGTTTAATTTCTTCTTTGATGGGGAGTATTTCCGCTCAATCTAGAAGGGGTCCTAGGAGGGGTTCCAAAGGGATTGCTACTAGATCAAGTGACAACATTGAGACAAGGACCCACTATCACCTTAGTCGATGTCCCCTACTCTTCACAGGCTTTCACCGATATGAGGAGTCCTAATATGAAGGAAATAGGCCCATTAAAAGGAGAGGCTCAATTAATGGTTCAAACACTTAAAGAAAAGCTGAAAGGCTCCCTAAGAAAGACATATGAAGGATGACCTCGGGCTTAGGAATATTAAAAAATGATGAATGTCTAAGATAAAAACTTTCAAAATCCCTCACTTGTGATTGATGTGTTTATACTAGGTTTCAAAGTGAGACAAGGATGGCTCATTCGATTGAAAGATTCAATTAAAGTATGAGCTTTGGGAGAAGCTATGGTGATTTTCCATGAAAAACCCCTTGAGAGAAATACCATAAAAGACCAAGGGTTGAGAGATATATCGTGGTAAAGGCTCATCCAATGATCACCTATAGTTAAGAGAAAAGGTTCTGAATGATGAACTACAAAGTGCAAAACTTCAAGAAATCCCCAAGTCAAATCAGCTTCAAAGGTTCCCTCTTGGTGTGATATCTAGGGCATCAATTTATTTGAAATTCCACTGTCAGAATTTTTTCAAAATTGGAGGATGCCTAGAGGAGACATAAATGAAGAAACATGTCCAGATGGAATCCTAAAATTCTTCCTCCCTAAAATTTCACACCAAGCCATAAAAAATCTCCTTATCCTTAGAAAAGAGGAAGAAAAGAGGTTAAAGAATGATATTTCGTTAAGTTAATGTGATTACCAAGGATCTAGGACTAGTGCCTGGCTATTGGGAAGATTGGAGTAGAAATGATCAAGATTTAGGAACTTTGCTCTTCAAGGAGGCCTAAAAAAGCAACTATGTTGTCTGTGGATGCAACTCCACAGCAACTTTAGATTTTTATGCTTCGATATACAATATTTGATGGAGTTTCAAGGTAAAAGGTGCACAACCTACCCTTGGGAAAATTCGTCCTTCTTGCCAAGATGAATAACAGATGCAACGAGCCAAGATTACAAGTGTTTCATAAATTCACATTAAATTTTAGGGCACAAGAAAAATCAAAGCATAATGTTCCATACATTAGACATAAATTATCAACAAATTCGCATGAAAAGAGCACTTACATGATAAGAGAGTATATCCATCCATCACATTTGCAAAATAGAGGCTCCAAGAGAGATAACTAAAACATTCCACACGTCTAAATGCATTTGATCATCCAATTTATTCCACAAATTGTAGGTCCAAAATCTTTAGAAAGATATATCCCAAATCCAAGTGATGATGAGAGATCAAGTGATCCTCTCTTACATTTATATGGTCCTAAGGGTTTCGAATGGCGAAATTTGGCCTAATAATGCCCCTAATATAAAATAATGTGTGTAATAACAATTCTTTTGTTGACAAGCCCACCAAATAGCTCCATAACAGGAATAATTAGCCTCTCAAGAGGTCCGAAATGATAGAAAGATAGCTATAAGGGTCGTTGGAAGGCCAAGTGAAGTCCCTCTTGTGCCAAAATGAGTGGGAGGGCTCCAATGACAATGATGAAGGGAGTGGCCCCTTAATCTCCAACCAAATGACCTGTGGTGCGCCCAAGTGGTTGTGGGGGCACATAAGAAGCCTCATATGTCTCCAACTGAACCAAACAAGCATGTATCCCATCTGCAAGGGCAGTAAGAATGATGCAAGCCCTCCCTTTGTCTCCCACGGTGAGACAAAACCCCATTTGGGTCTTGGATCAATTGCCAAGTGTGTGGTGCAAGAACGTAGCCGACTGGGCAAGGTGGTCCATGTGCTTTATCATCATCAAATAAGTGGGACACGAGCGAGTAATGAATGGTGCTGAGGGATCCTATGGCATGGCTATCTGCTCTCTCCTATAATGGAGACTTGTGGCTCTCAACACACACCTTATAAATGCCAACATGACCCTTTGGAGGGCTTGGACCCCGTATAGATAGACCAAACCCCAAGATGAAGACCCACTTGCAATCCTGCATAAGATCCAATGTGTATCCTAACCTTCCAGTACAACAAATCATTAGTATAATGGAGCAAATGAGCTTACAAGTCATGGAACCAAGTGGGCACTTCATAGTGACATGCCCTTCCATAATGGGCTTTAGAGTGTACTGGTGTCTCCTGTGAAAATTTCTGAAACTACTTAACAAAAATTTCTACTACAGAAATATGTTTTACTTCTCCTACTTGTGTTTTTAATTCTACAAGTTATTATCAGAAATATTCAAAAAACAACGAAGTAAACACACTGCATATCTACACATACATACAGATCAAGTACTGAAGAATAAAGCATATATGACAAAGGACAATATTTTTTGGACAATGTCCCTGAAAAAACCCAATGCGGGAAAACCGGTGCAACAACTCTTAGAGGGTTTTATTTTTATGCAGAATGTCTGAATATAATCAAGGGCACTAGTAGTGGTTTTCCTAATAGAGAAATCACGGTAGATGTACCTCTATCACTAGGAGATAGAAAATATGGCTGATTCAGCCGAAGATGAAGAACCCCAATGGGTGCCTACACAGTCACTGCGTCACCCTTCTGTGTGGCTGGTTTAGTCTTTCTGAAAATGCTGAAAATGAGCCCTTTTTGGCCCACTAGAACCCCAACGTTGTCTCTCCTGGCACTATGTCAGCTCTGCGTTCCTGCTTGAGCCTCTGCACAGCACAGGCTGCTCCTGTGTCACACCTCTGGGCTCAGCGTTGCCTTTGCGTCACCTTGAAGGGCCTGCATCAGCCTCTGCGTGAGCCTGGCTAGGCTGCGTCCTTCCTGTTGGGTCTCTGCGCTGCCTGGTACAGATCTGCCTCTTTGCCTATGTATTCTCGGCCTCGGATCTGAATAATCCCTTGCCGATTTGCCCCTCACCAGCACTGCAAGCCCACTCGAAAATTCTCAGCAAACCATGCCCCATAATTTCGACTTAGCTCAAGTGCTACCGCTATGTGTGTCTTCTCCAATTGACCCCAAGCCTTCTTTCAATAATTTTCTTGTTGAACATTCAACGACCGTGATCTAATCTCTAATCAACGACTAAGATTAGAAAAGACTTGATCCACGTCACTTAGAAAATTCTCATCGACATGTCTAAATTAAATCACTTTAATTATTTAATTTCCGTAAGTTAGACTTAGGGTCTCCATTAAAATAATTAATATTTTGAATAACTTAGGTTCCGAGTGGAATTTCTCCAAACGATTTCTGGGTCTTGGAGATCTCATGTATTCTAGCCCCTCCACAAAGTTTCTGAGCTAGAGCACATCCAATGCTACCCAAAATCTTAACACTCCCTCTTAGCGAGGAATGTGCTCTAGCAACACTTCACTCCAAAAGTGTTACTCTGATCCATGGCATCGGTCCTCTGCGTTGTTGATTCTCGGCCTGCTGCTCCTCATCCACTGCGCTCCTGCCTTCTGTACTGTTCTGCCACAGTCATTGCCTCATCTGTACTGCAGCTCCCTCTCAAATGTTGCATCATGCTACCCATAACACTGCTACTGCTAACTGCTGCACTGCAACTCGGTTGCTAAGAAGTAAGCAACTGAAGGAAATTACCCAAAATACTGACAAGCAAGTCAGTTTGGTTGCATCTCGATACTGAAGCACCCTTTGCTGCTGCTCTGCGCTGACCTTCTGAAGCTCTGCGCTGTCCTTCTGAAGCTCTACGCTGCCTGCTGCTCTGCACTGCCTCTGCGTTGCTGCTGCCTCTCCTCTATGCTGCTCCAGTCTTCAGCGTCCCAACACTGCCAAAGTGCCTCCATGATCCTCTGCACCAACTAACTCCAATCATCCTGCTACTGTCTTTAAGGGCTCTTGTAGCTCGTATTTGATGCAAGAGTTTGGGCACCTCAAGGATCCTGCCCCTTTATGTGCAGTTCAAGAGAACTACAGATCAATGCCGCCCCACCTCTTCTCTCGATGTACATGAGCACTCATGGCCACATCATCATCACTGCCATCATCCCCCTTAGTTGCTACTTCCTTGGAATCTGAATCTTCCTTGCCCTTCTTCTTCTGAGGACAAGTATTGGCGAAGTGTCCCAATTCGCCACATCTGAAGCACCAGACCTTTGAGAGGTCCTTCTTCTTCTTCCCTTGCTGCTGCCTTTGTCCCTTTGATGCGAGCACTGCATCTTCCTCCTCCTCTTTCTTGATTTTGGCTCCTCCGTTGCTGCTGCCCCTCTTGGTTATTCTCTTGATTTCTTCCTGACGAAGGATTGCCCACATGTCCTCCCAGTTTGGAAGTTGTGCTCTGCCAAAAATACTTTGGAAAAAGGTCTCCCAATCATCGGTGACTGCATTCAAGGCAATCCTTACCATGAGACTGTCATCAGGAGTTGCCTTCAATCTAAAGAGGAAAGGATCGATCTCCTCTCCCTTGTGCATCTCAAACAGTCGCATTTGATTCTCCAGAAGCATCTTCCTCTGGATGGAGTTACCTTGATACAACGTTTCGAGTGCCTGCCACATTTCATTTGCTGTCTTCTTTTCGGCAATATGTGGGACCACATGATCCTTTACTCCATCCATGATCAAGCGCTTAGCCCGTGCCTGATTTTCCTCATACTTCTTTAGAGGATCAGCATCGACCGGAATGACCACAACCTTCTTGGCATGGTCTCTGATACAATACTTGTCAAGGACTGACAGGATCCTAGCTTTCCAGATGATAAAGTTAGACACACCGTCCAACCTGTCCTGATATCTCAATCCGTGCGAGGACATATTTACTCAAAAATGTCGAAGCGAAAAAGCTCTTCTCCCTTCTTCTGCTATTACTCTCAGCAAGAGACCGGATCTGGGTTTCTTGGTGATTGAAACCCTCTGGAGACTATGCTCCCTCTGACTAGTGATTTCCCTCCTGCAAATCCTCCACCAACTATGTCGAATGAAACCTCTATGATCACTTCACCGATCGAATCTCAGATTTCTTGGCTAGAAAATCTGTTGAGGAACTATTTCCCCTTTGTCCACCCCGCTAGACACTGTTTTGCACCAGCAAAAAAAATGCCCCACCAGCGACTTTGAAGATCAAGCTACACTTCTAGCCACGACAACAAGCACAACGTCACTCTCTCTCGGACTGCGTCACCCTTTTGGGCATGCGTTAGCCTCTGCGTCAACCTCTGCGTGAGCTTGATAGGCTCTGTGTCACCTCTGCAGTGTCTGCGCTGTCCCTCTGGTGCTGCGCTGCTTCTTTTGGATCTGTACAGCTTCAGCCGCCTTCCTGCAGCAAAATACTTCGTTGCTTCGCTGATGGCTTCAACTCTCCCTGATCTGCAATAGCTCTGGTACCATGTGAAAATTTCTGAAACTACTTAACAAAAATTTCTACTGCAGAAATCTGGTTTTCTTCTCCTACTTGTGTTTTTAATTATACAAGTTATTTTTAGAAATATTCGGAAAATAGCGAAGTAAACACGTTGCAGTCTACACATACATACAGATCAAGTACCGAAGAATAAAGCATGCATGACAAAGGACACACAATATTTTTAGGACAATGTCTCCGGAAAAACCCAATGCGTAGAAACCGATGCAGCAGCTCTTAGAGGGTTTTATTGTTATGTAGAATGTCTGAATACAATCAAGGGCAATAGTAGTGGTTTTCCCAATAGAGAAATCACGACAGATGTACCTCCATCACTTGGAGACAGAAAATATGGCTGATTCAACCGAAGATGAAGAACCCCAATGTGTGCCTACACAGTCACTGCATCACCCTTCTGTGTGGCTACTTTAGTCTTTCTGAAAATGCTGAAAACGAGCCCTTTCGGGCCCACTGGAACCCCAACGCTATCTCTCCCGACACTGCGTTAGCTCTGTGTCCCTGCTTGAGCCTCTGCGCAACACAAGCTGCTCCTGCGTCACCCCTCTGGGCTCAGCGCTACCTCTGTGTGAGCCTGGCTGGGCTGTGTCTTTGCTGCTGGGTCTCTGTGCTGCCTGGTACGATTCTGTCTCTCTGCCTATGTATTCTCGGCCTCGGATTTGAATAATCCCTCGCCGATCTATCCCTCATCGACACTGCAAGCTCACTCGAAAATTCTCAGCAAACAATGCCCCAGAATTTCGACTTAGCTCAAGTGCTACCGCTCTGTGTGTCTTCTTCAATTGACCCCAAGCCTTCCTTTAATAATTTTCTCGTTGAACATTCAATGACCGTGATCTAATCTCTTATCAATGACTAAGATTAGAAAATACTTGATCCACGTCACTTATAACATTCTCACCTACATGTCTAAATTAAATCACTTTAATTATTTAATTTCCCTAAGTTAGATTTAGGGTCGCCATTAAAATAATTAATATTATGAATAACTTAGGTTCCGGGTGGAATTTTTCCAAACGATTTTCTGGGTCTTGGAGATCTCATGTGTTCTAGCCCCTCCACAAAGTTTCGGAGCTAGAGCACATCTGATGCTACCCAAAATCTCAACATCTCCAAGTTTAAGAAGGAGGTTAATCAAGGACCCTATCAAGTGGTTTCAACCTCTAAGGGAGTCACAGGTCCATGGTACATCTGTCATATGGCTGGTGTCATGTGAGACTATGATGGAACGAAGTGGGGCATCAAGGGAAGGCTCCAAGCTACATGCCATGGTACAAGGGTAGCTATGATGAGGGAGGCTCATACGTGGGTGTATATATGTAGGAGGGAGCAATTGTGGTACATGAATTACCCTGACCTATGTTTTTCCACTCTTCTTCATATGCCTTTTGATTTTTATTGATTTTTCTTTTGTAACTGCTTGGGGCTCCATGGAATGAGAGCATGATGAGTAAGATATAGAAGTGATTACCCCCTTAAGGTTGGGCAGTTCATTGCCCCCTTAAGGTTGGGCAATTCATTGCCCCCTAGGGGTTGGGACAATCATGGGTTCCTTAATGATGCAGGGGGCCAATATGAGGTTCCCTAGGAACCAGGGTGATGGCCATTATGATAGGGGTAGAGGTCATGTTGGATTTTTCCCACGTGCTAAATTTGTATGTCCCGACCATCTTTTGCATTTTATGGTACATTTCTTGTTGAGAGTGGCCAAATTATGCTTTTTACTTTCTTTTTAGCTACATCAACCTATGGGGCATAGTTCCAGGCCTAACCCAAAATGTGGACAAGGGGAGGGGGAGGGCGAAGCTAACTCCTTGTGGACCCAATGGACAAATGTGGACCCGGATGGAAAATATGTGGAAAGGGGTTATAACGAGCGGAGGGGAGTGATATATGTGATGTTGGGAATCGGGACGATGTAACCAAACTTGGGGTTTGCCATGTAGTGCCACTCTTAAAGCTAGTAACCAATAGAGGAGATCTCACGGGACTAGGATTCAAGGTTAACCACCAAATTGGACAAGGGGACAAAAGTACAAACCAAGCTCATTCTTTCCGTCGAATCCCCCCACTAATCCATGCCTAGAAGTGTCCATGATAATTAAGCAAAAATACCCAACTACACAATGAAAGCCATACCTTTGGGGTTGGAAGGCCCACCTTCAAACATACGATCATGATAGATAGGCAAGGGTACATAATGGCTGGCTCAGGTGGCGGAGATGGTGGCACATCGAGCTATGTGGGGGTTGCAAGGGGCTATTGGCTGCTGACTGAAGACAATCTAGGGGAAAAATTTCCCTTATGGGTGTCACCCACGGGTGGTAGGTAACAAGGAGCTAGTTGAGGTTACTATGGCCTACACTTGTGAGTATAATTTACTTTTCCTAAATTCAACTTGAGGCCAACATTTGAGTCACAATTTCATAAAGGGCATGTATCTTTATTTATGTTTGAGTACTAATGCTTTCATCTACATTTTTAGGAGATCTTATTGATACCTATTGGATGTCGCTTGTCATCTTGTCTTTCTGAAGGGGAGATTAACAAGGCATAAGGGAAGACATCTATTGAAAATTCATCGATGGTATTTGTGTCTTCCCCTAGCCTCTTAGTACTAAGATGTTCTTCTGCGTTGGGCATTTTTTGCAGATGGTTGGCAACCTTATTATTTGTCCAAACTACCTATTGTGACATTAATTGTTGAGGGTTTTCACTAGTTACGAGTCGAGATTGTTAGTTTTTGGTAGCAGCGGACATGTGTTCTAGTCTCTTTGGTGTCTATGAGGCTAAGGAACACAAGATCTCCAAAACGCAGAAAAGGTTTCACAAGAAACACCTTAGAAACACCTTGATTAGATTAATTGACCATAATTAAATATTTCCCTAAGTCTAACTTAGGAAAACTGGTTAATCAAATCGGATTAATTGAGGAAAATCGATTTTTCTCTAGAGACTTCTGAAAAAGTCACTTGATGGGGTCAAGACGATCTTAGCCATTGATTGTGATTGGTTGCTCAATAAGAGATTATAAAGATCAATTCGATGGGGTTTGGAGAGACACAACACAACACTCGAGTAGTTCAACTTACCCAGTTGCAGTGATTCAACAAGGGCGCAGTTGAAGCAGAGGGAGACACCAACAAGGGTTCAACAAAGATTTGCGAGGAGAATTCCAGAGAGAATTTCCACATGTTTTCCAGTGTCTCAGTGATAGGAAAAGAGTCTGATTTTATTTGCAGGAGGAGGCCGAAATAACAATGCGAGTTAGCCAATTTACCCAGTTTGTGTAGTTGGAGCAATGTTTCCACCTGCAGTTGCCAAAAGAATTGCTGGAGGAGGTGCAAGTAGCTTCAAGAGGCAAAGGGAGGCAGTTTTACTTGCAGTGAGTCATTCTTGAAGGTTGCACGAAGTTTGTAGAGCAGGATGTGCGGATAGGCAGGAGGAGTGCGAGTTTGTTAGAGGAGGGCAGATCGATTTGCAGAGGAAATTTTTGTGTCTCCAGATCGATTTGCCGGAGCTTTGCCAATATAAAGCAAGCAGATCACTGCACTCTTAAATTGTTGAAGAATTAATATAAAACCCTTATTTGTTGCATTGAATTTCCCCTCATTGGGGTTTTTGCAGGGACAATTGTAAAAAAATATTGGTGTCCAATTTGATGTGTTTGCATTATTTTCTTAGTTCCAATATTTAATTTTGTGAAGAATTGCAGTAGTGAATTTATCGTTATTTTCCGTAAAGTAATTTACAGAAGACAAATAAATTGCATAAATTATAAAATAAATTTCTGGTGACTGCTTTCGTGGAAATTTCACATGGTATCAAAGTAGATCTAGTGCAAAGTGTTTTTCGCAAAAGGATTTTGCAGGGGTAAATCAGCACAAGGCACATGAAGAGAAAGCACACGAGGTTTTATAACCCAGTTTATTAATTTCTCCAGTTATTTGAGTCTCAAAACTTTTCTAGAAATGGCTGCTTCAGGATTGGGGGATTTGGACAAGTTGAATGGAGCCTTTAACTTTGGAGTCTAGAAAGCTAGGATGTTGTTCCTATTAGACGAGCATGACCTGAAGGAGGTTGCTACAACAATTATTGTTGTGCCAACAAATCCCATCCAGTTTCATGAGTACAGGAGGGACAATGCCAAAGCAAAGAGGATGATTCTCGATGGAGTGAGAGATCATATTTGTTGACACCTAATCCTAAGGAATTGGACGAAATTGTAATATAATGTAAATATAAAATAAGGAAGTTGAAGAGACACTGGGAGATGAATCCCAAGAGTCTCACCTCCATTTATATATTCGTATGCATCCTTCATGAATAACAAGTGAGTTTTTTGGTGGAGTTACCTCCTGGCCTGACATGGTATCATAGCCAGTTCTATATCTGGCATTCCTGCCCTTGTAACTCCCTCTCTGCTTTTTTTCTCGCTCCTGGCAGAACTGTCACTGGCCACTGCAAATTATGCACATTTCTTTCCCTCTCCTCACTCACTCGATTCCCTCATGGTGTCTGCTTCTCTGTGCTCTCTCGATTTCTCTATAGTCATACGCAGTCGACTCCTCTCCCATAAACTTTGCAGCTTCCCTCCTTATACAGTCGACTTCTCCTTTTGTGTTTTCACCGGACCCCAGGTGAACTCGACCTGCGTTTTCACAGTCACATAGTATCTGCCTTCCTTCTGTCTCTCAACAGTTACAGCGATACACATTGACCTTCCTCCGGTCTCTCGGCAGAGTGGTCCTCCATACTGCTGCTCGACCTCAATTCCTTCTGCGTCGGGCCTCCCGTGGCTGCTGCTCGCCACCTCCCCTCGACCCTCATACGCCGCTCTCCCGACCTCCCATGGCTCCTTCTCGCCACCTCCCCTCGGTCCTCATACGGTGCTCTCTCGACCTCCCGTGGCTCCCTCTCGCCACCTTCCCTCGGTCCTCATACGTTGCTCTTTCGACCCTTCACCTGCCGTGGTTCTCGTGGAAAGGCCTCCTGTGGCTCCCCTCCACCGTCGACCCTTCGCCTCACACCGTGGCCTCCTCCATATGCCATAACGCTACGACCTCTCTCGTGGCACTTGCGGATTGCTGTCGGCCCCTTACCTCCCACAGTTCGACCCTCCCCCAGTTACGCCCTCCCTCCACTATACTGTTAGTTTTTGTAGCATCAAAAAGTGTTCCAAATCTCAAACTTTGTAAGGAGGCTTGGACATCAGTATTCCAAGGTACGCAAAAACCGTTTTTGGAAATTCCACTCGGTTCATGTTTTATTAAAATAATTAATTATTTTAATAGTCTAAACTAAGGGAAATTAAATAATTAATATGTATTAATAAAACAGAGTGTGAATCTTCTAGAGAACGAAGATCAAGTCAAGTTTTAATCTTGGCCATTGATTAGACTTCTAATTTGGGCCATTGATTCGTCAATAAGAAGATTATAAAAGAAGGCTTTGGAAAGCAAGCCGGGCATACACTCGGTAACCCGAAGGAAATCGATTCTGAAGGAATAGAATTCAATTTCAGAGGGAGAGTTGCAGGGCAGAGTTGCAGAGGCAAAAGAAGGAGAGGGAGTTAGCGGTGACAAAGAAGGAAGAGAGAGGGACGCAAAGGGCCACGAAAGGCAGCGCTGAGCAGTGTGCCCACGCAGAGTGACGCAGTCCAACGCAGGGATTGCGTAGAGAAGCACACAAAGTGACGGAGAGGGAGATAGTGAGTCTTCCGGGTGTCAAGAATTCTCCAGAAGGAACCGAAGAATCTATCTCAGGTGTTTTCTAAAGAAATCTGCCAGTCTATTTCTTGTAAAGAATTCATTGCTAAAGAATAATAATATATAAACCCTCATCTGCTGCACCGGTTTTCCCGCATTAGGTTTTTCCGGGGACAATTGTCCAAAAATAAGTGTGTACATGTGATTGTTTCTTATGCTTATATTTCTTACTGTTCCTTTCTCTACATATACATAAGTCAATGCTGCAGTAGTATTTATTTCGAAATTTACTGGAAGAATTCTATAAATAACTTATTAAAATAATAAGTAGGAGAAATAAATCTATCACTGCAGAAAGATTTATGGATTGAAATATTCACATATACTACCCTCACCAATTACGCCCTCCCCCAAGTAAACCCTTCCCCAAATAAACCCTCCCCGAGTTAATACCTATGCACTTTTTTTTTTACCAAAAAAAAATAAAATAAAAAAATTTAGTGCATAATTTTATTTTCTTAGCACCATAATTGTGTTTTTACAGTGGCAGCAGCTTGCTTTTTTTTAGAATGCATTCACTCATCTATTGTGGGAGTCGGTCTCTCTGGCATGGAGAACTATGTTGAATGGTCAAGGAAGATTAAACACACAATCATTTTTAATGAGTTCTGGAAAGGAATTTGTGAAGGAGACGGAGAAAATCCACCTGCAAAGCCCACAACAGACAAGGAGTTCACCATTTGGGACAACAAAAACAACAAGGCCTATGCCTTGATTGCAACATCTGTAAATAAAGAGGTGAGTCGCCACATTACACCATTTTCAAATTCCTATGAAGCCTTGAAGAAATTGAAAGAAGTCTATGACTCACATTCAAAACTTGGAGCTGTTCTGTCAATGATTAAACTATTTAGTCTTGAATTGAAAAATGATGACCCTCTTGCTTTAGCATCAGAAGTAAGATCTATCATGCATGACATTAAAAACACTGGTGTTGAAATTGACATACCTCTCATAGCTTATGTCAAGGCATTATATCCCACTAACTCACATTATCTTGAGTTATTGCAAGCAAGTGGAAACCTCAAGGAGATTACCTTTGACTCCCTTGAGAAAAAGTTTGCAAAGAGAGAGAGAAGGCTTTTTGGAAGAAGATAACTCCTCAGTCTTCTGAAGACGCTGTATGTCTTGCACATAGAGAGAATAATCATGTTCAAGATTCTTCCAAAGGGAGAGGTGGCAGAAGAGGACAAGGAAGAAGAAATTTCAGAGGCAGGGGGCAGACAATCTCAAAGTGAAAAATCTGATTTTCATTGCATACGCTGCAATAGAGATTGGCACGATGCATCCACATGTAAGCTGCCTTGGGACATAATTGAACAGGAAAGAAATGAAGCCAAAGGTAAAACTCATGACAAAGACAAAGGTAAAGCACGATTGAATCCATTCATTATGTTGTGGCACATTGTAATATTGGAGTAACTGAAGACTTGTTTAATGTTTCACTTGCTTCTTGGAGAAATGATTAGTTGCTAGATTCAGGAGCAACATGCCACATGAATTTTAGAAAAGAACTTTTTGAAGAATTTACTGATAAGGTTGGTGGAGCAATATATTTTGCAGACAAATCTAAACTCAAGCCATCAGGGCTTGGCACAATCAGGCTTAAGCTGCCTGGTCTTCCAGACTTTTTTCTACGTGAGGTTCTATACCTCCCAGAGTTGAGGAGAAACTTGCTGTCTTTGGTCCACATTCGCCAGCAAGGACACTCTATTCATATGTTTGATGGCAAGGTTGAGGCCAAAAAAGCATCAGATCGCTCACTTGTCATGAGAGGGATAGAAGAAGGAAGACTTCTAAAGCTGCAAGGTACCTTTGCTCATGCACAAAACTTTGCATTCAATTCTCACTATGATGAAGGTATATTCCCATCAAGTCTTTTATGGCATGCTAGATTTGGACACTTGAACTATGACAACCATTGATTGTTGAGGAAAAATGGTGTTACTGGTTTGCCTACAATTCCTAGGAAACTTAAGCAATGTGATGCTTATATTCTAGGCTATGTCACAGGGTTCGCCGAATTTGAACAAATTCGAACATGAAGGCGAACCTAAAGACGAACCTGAAGCCAAATTTTATAATTTAAGAAAAAAATTGGGGTTTGAGGTTAGAGTTCGGCCAATTTTTGTCAGTTGTTTTAAGCTTTATGAGAAAAACCATGGGCAGCACATGGTTTTCTCTTGTTTTGCTTCCCGGCAGTGGCCACTGGTTTGTCTTTATTTACCATGGTTATCGATAGATTTTCACAAGGCAACTTCAGCCTGAGTGTAATCGCTCTATTGTGCTCAGTGTTGTATTCTCTGCAATTTCTTGAATTCAATTTCTAGACATTGCTTGTCCCCACCTCTCGGAGCGTGAAGTGAATAGTGGTTGTGATTTGTGACTCATGCGTTCTCATTGTTATTCATATACATTTAGTGATTGATTTTGATTTATTATATATATATATATATATATATATATATATATATATATATATATATATAGTCGAACTTAATGCCGAACCTCATGCGAACCTCAACGAAAAATTCGAATTTGAATCGAATTTAATCGTTGCCGAACTCGAATTCGAACCCGAACCATGTGACATAGATTCTAGGAAAGCATAACAAACAGTCATTTCATGATTCCCATTCTAGAGCACATAGAAAAATTGAGCTTATTCATTTAGATTTATGTGGCCCCATGCATGTTCCTTCTGCAAATGGCAATAAGTATATGATGACATTTATTGATGACTACACCAGAATGTGCTGGGTTTACTTATTGAAGAACAAATCTGATGCTTTTCAAACATTCAAGAACTTTCATGCATGGATTGAAAATGATGCACACACTTATATTGGCTCTTTACACCGATAATGGAAAATAATACACTTCAAATAAATTTGAAAACTATCTTCGACAACATGGAATCTAACATCAAACAACCGTGCCTTATAATCCTCAACAGAACGGTGTAGCTGAAAGAATGAACATGACGATTTAAATATGGTACGTTCCATGTTGTTTTTCAAGAATGTAAAATTGATGTTTTGGTCTGATGCAGTTCTATGTGCTGTGTTCATAAAGAATAGGTGTCCTTCTAATGCAATTAGAAATAAGACTCCTTATGAAATGTGGCATGGCCACATTCCTTCGGTAAAGCATCTCAGGGTTTTTGGTTACACCTGTTATGCTGACCCTGAGATGCTTTGATACCTAAGGAACAAAGAAATAAACTTGGTGCAAGGAGTCGAAAATGTATCTTCTTGGGGTATTCCAATACCTCCAAGAATATTGTTTCTATGATGAAGTCAATAAGAATTTTGTAGTATCTAGAGATGTTATATTTCTTGAATCTTCCAAGACTGACAATGTTGTTGTGCAACAGCTTGATCGCTTGGATATATTTGCATATGCAAAGTCATTTCAAGAATTTGATATTCAGATTCCACATCTTGAAGGGGGGATTCCTATATTGAATCAATCTTTGGAATCATCTTCCGAAGCACTCTGTCCCCCACATGAAGATCTAGCCACGGATGACACTTTGAGTGATGTGATTGACAAAATTGGGAGACTGAATCTTGATTCAATCTCAACTCAGTCAAATGAGCACCATGGGCCATCTCAGAAAGATCCTCCAAAATGGCTGACAAAGACACTTGAAAATGTTTGTCCTAATGAGGTTGGAAAGACATGAACAAGAAGTTCCACCAGGCAAAATGGAGGTGATGTAGATGATTCTGATTCACCCGTTGGTATGGATGTTTCTTATAATTGTGAATTGAATTTGTCTACAGATCTTGAACCAACTTCCTTCAAAGAAGCCACTTCTCATGATGAATGGAGTGAAGCAATGCAAAAGGAATATGATGCCTTGATAAAGAATGGCACTTGGAAGATGGTTGATCCTCCATTGGGAACCAAACCAAGTGGCTGCAATTGGATCTACAAGAACAAGTATAAAGATGATGGCTCACTTGACAAGCACAAAGCCAGGCTTGTGGCAAAAGGTTTTGCACAGAAAGAAGGGGTCAATTATGAGGAGACTTTTCCCCGCACAACAAAATGGGCTACCATCCGGACACTCTTTGCCTTGGTAGCTCAGAACGGTTGGAAAGTCCATCAGATGGATGTAAAAACTGCTTTCTTGAATGGAGATCTAAAGGAGAATGTTTTTATGTCCCAGCCAGAAGGATTTATTGTGAAGGGCCAAGAACACAAAGTATGCAAGCATGTAAAATCCTTGTATGGCCTCAAGCAAGCACTGCGAGCTTGGTATGAGAAGTTAACTGAGCATCTTCTGAAACTTAACTTCAAACATTATGATCTTGATGATGCAACTTTGTTTGTCAAGAAAGTTGGCAAGACAATTGTATATTTTGTGGTGTATGTAGATGATATTTTGATGGCAAGGAACAATGATACCTATATTGAATCCATAAAGAAGGAATTGAGGAAAGGTTTTGAAATGACTGATTTGGGCTATGTTCACTACTATCTTGGTATTGAAGTGACTCAACATCCAAAGTTTATATTCCTCTCTTAGAAGAAGTACATTGGAGATCTATTGAACATATTTGGCATGGCTGAGTGCAATCCTTTGACCACTCCAATGGAACAAAACTCTAAGCTCACATCCATTGAAAGGAAAGAATTTGAGGATGCAATGAAGTATAGACATCTTGTAGGAAGTCTCATCTACCTGACTACTACCAGACCAAACATCTCATTTGCTTTTGGAATCCTCTCCAGGTTTATGCAAAAGCCTTGTGAGGGACATTTGTCTGCTGCAAAAAGAGTTCTAAAGTACTTGAAAGGGACTCAAGACTTTGGACTCGAGTATACACAGGTGGGCGACTTCATCTTAATTGGACACTCTGATTCAGACTTTGATGGAGACAAATAAACTGGGGTATCTACTTCAGGTTATACTATGAGCCTTGGATCAGGATCTGTCTCCTGGAGATCACTCAAACAATCAATTCCAGCAGATTCCACAACTGAGGCAGAATATGTGGCAACCGCTGAAGCGACAAAGGAAATTGTGTGGCTCATGAAAATCTTGGAATATTTGCAGATGAAACAAATGCATTCAACTCCACTCATGATCGATAACACTTTTGCAATAAAGTTGGCCAAGAACTCAAAGTTCCATGATTGAATGAAGTACATCAATACAAAATATCATCTGATACGACATCATATTGAAGCCAAGATAAACAATCTACGCCATTGTTCTGCAAATTAGCAGATTGTAGACTTCTTCACCAAAGCGCTTGGAAGATAAAAGTTTGAAAGATTTAGAACGATGCTTGGACTCACCAACATCCCTTCAGATTAAGGGGGGGAATGTTGACACCTAATCCCAAGGGATTGGGCGAAATTGTAATATAATTTAAATATAAAATAAGGAAGTTGAAGAGACACTAGGAGATGAATCTCAAGAGTCTCACCTCCATGTATATATTCGTATCATCCTTCATGAATAACAAGCGAGTTTTTTGGTGGAGGTACCTCCTGACCTGACAATATTGTTCCACATATCGCAGAGAAGAGTGCAACGAAGGAAATGTGGGATGCCATACTAAAATTGTACCAGGATTCTACAAAAATAGGAAGTTGATTCTCAAAGAGAAGCTGAGGACCATTAGGAAGAATAAAGGAGAAGACATGACCTCATATCTCACCAGAGTTTGACTTGCCAGAGACGAGCTAGATGCAGTGGGTGATAAGCTTAGTGATGATGAGGTAGTGCAAATAACACTCAACAAATTTACCAAGGAGTGGAGTGTTTTCATCCAAGTGATCAATGGGCCGGATAAACTTCTAGATTGGGAATGCCTTTGGAGCGACTTCAATTAGGAAGAGTTTAGGCTCAACTTGGTTGAATGCAACAACAGCAAGGCACCAAAGGTGGAGAAGGAGGAGGAAAACATTGCCCTTGCAGGAAAAAGGAAGGTGAAGCAGGGTTCCAGCAAGGGACAAGGCTTAAAAGGAGGAAGAAGAAGGACCTGCCAAAGTTCAAATGTTTTAGTTGTGGTGAACTTGGTCACTATGTCAGCCAATGTCCTAATCGGAAGAAGGACAAGAAGGGGAATCAGACAGCTGCTTTCGAACTGGAGGATGCATTCACACTTATAGCAACAATATCCTGAGGAGGAGGAGGAGGAGTATGACACTCTAGTATTCCAGATCAAGCAAGGTCCGAGGAAGGAACAACAAAGAGATCTATATCATAGCCAAGGGGGGGCTTGATCAATAGATTAGATCCAGTTGCTGTGTTTGTGATTCCTCCGATGGACCATTACCCTTGCTACGGGAGCCCAAATATTAAAGTAGCAAAGAGATTAGTGAGAGATCGAGAGTCCCTATTGCAGTGATAGTAACAACGTAAGGGCATCAACAGTGTGAGATCAAAGTAGCGCAGTGGAAGCACATATCAGTTTGGCTACAACATGTTCCCACAAATCAACATGTTGCATATATACTCACGAAGGCCTTGGGCAAGACAAAGTTTGTCATCTTCAGGGATAAGTTGGGAGTAGTGGAGAACACCTTCCTCGCTAAGAGGGAGTGTTAGTTTTCGGTAGCAGCGGACATGTGTTCTAGTCTCTATGGTGTCTAAAAGACTAAGGAACACAAAATCTCCAAATCCTAAAAGGTTTTGCAAGAAACAACTCAATTTGTTTAATTGACCATAATTAAATATTTCCCTTAGTCTAACTTAGGAAAACTGGTTCATTAAATCAAATTAATTGAGGAAAATCAATTTTGCTCTAGAGACTTCTAGAAAAGTCATTTGATGGGGTCAAGATGATCTTAGCCATCAATTGTGTTTAGTTCATCGCTGTTGGTTGTTCAATGAGAGATTATAAAGAGCAAATCGATGGGGTTTGGAGAGATACAACACAACAACACTTGAGCAGTTTGACATATCGAGTTGTAGTGATTCAACAAGGGCGCAATTGAAGTAGAAGGAAACACCAACAACAAGGGTCCATCAAAGATTTGGGAGGAGAATTGCGAAGAGGATTTCCATAGATTTTCCAGTGTCTCAGTGACAATAAAGGAGGCAGAATTAGTAGTGCGACTTAGCCAGTTTACCCAGTGCGTGTAGTTGGAGCAGCGTTTTCACTTCTAGTTGCCAGAAGAATTGCCGAAGGAGGTGTGAGGAGCTTCAGGAGGGAGAGGCAATTTTACTTGCAGGGAGTCATTCTCGGAGGCTGTATGGATTTTCCAGAGCAAGTAATACGCATTTCTGGCAGGCAATGCAAATAGCCAGGAGGAGTGCGAGTTTGCTGGAGGAGGCCAAATATATTTGTAGAGGAGACTTTGTGTCTCCAGGCTATTTTTCCAGTGGAGATTATTATTTGCCGGAGCTTTGCCAGTATCAGACAAGCATATCATTGTACTCTTAAATTTCTGAAGACTTAATATAAAACCCTTATCTGCTGCATTGGTTTTCTCCACAATGGGGTTTTTCCATGGATGTTTGATTTGTGTGCATTATTTTCTCAGTTCCAATGTTTAATTTTGTGAAGAATTGCAGTAGTGAATTTATCGTTATTTTCCGTAAAGTAATTTACAAAAGACAAATAAACTGCATAAGTTAGAAGATAAATATCTGGTTACTGCATTCATTGAAATTTCACAGAGATTGACCACCATATCTTGTGTATGGACATTAACTGTTTGTTATTTTCTGTTCACGGGGTGGATATCGTGGAGCTTTTCGTTTTCAAGTGTCCCATTTACTATGAGATCCAAGGAGATTCCACTATCTTTATAGAAATTTGGGAGGCTCTCTGGCTACCTTTTTAAGTTACCTCGACTATAGATGTTTATCTCTCTACCTTAGAGAGGGTAATTACCTTCAAAAGTTCTAACTATAGGCCTTGAAAGAATCCTCTTGGTCCAGATCCATTTTATTGATTACATATCTCTCAACCATTTCGGCTAATGAAGGTGTCAAACATAGAACAGATAGTATAGGCATCGGTGATGGTAGATTAACAAGGTGGTGCCCCGCTTCTTGAGCTATCTCAAGACCATCTAGAGATGCGACGAGGTCACTTAAACATGTCAACTTTGGCGCTTGATTTAGGGGGACAATTGGGCTGCTCTATTTTCCAGCACAAACTTGATAGATTCCATTACCAAGTTTCTCTCTTCCACTAAAGTTTCGTCAAACTTGGATGTTAAGAGAGCTTCAATGGGGAGTACCCAGCATCGCCCATGATAGTCCAGCCTGCCTCCCTAGGCCAAACCATTTTTGAAAGGTCTTTATCATGCTTAACATCAGTGCTTTCATGATGGATGATAAGGCTGTAGGCTGCCCTTTATTCGATGCAGAGTGGGATCTAATTCATCTCTTGATCTCAACTTGTGATTCAACCAACCTTCTTTGCTTCAGGTGCTGTCATTTTTCCTCTCATCTTACACAGTCGTACTGTTGTCTCTCCATTTCATTCCCTAGGGTCTTCATATCTGGGTTTATTCCTTTGTTATTTCGTTATTTGTTCTTTTACTAGCCTAGATTGTTGTTTTTGTCTTTACTTCCAAGGGGATGCCTTAGGCACCCTCATTAGAGTTGATACATGTTGCAGTTTTGAGTTCCATTGACCTATTTTGGTTATTTGTGGACATTAATATACTTTTTTGTTGTTGTTTGTTGCTTGAATTTTCCATAGGGAATTCCTATGAAATGCTTATCAAGAGTTACCATACAAATTCTGAAGTGGAAATATATCCAATATAGAACAATCCCAAAGTCAATTTTTTTAGCTACATAGGGTAAATTTTATTCAAGTGTATAGGTAGAGTATTATCAAGTTGCAGTTGGACAATGAGAATCATGATAAGCAGTCGATAATGTGATGGTTAATAGCTCTAGTGTACAATGCCACTTAGTGGGCGTACACAGGTGATTGCAATGTTACATCCAGTGAGTTTTTGTTTCTTATAAATACTTTGTTTTTTTCCTCTTCTTTTTCCTTTTTTGTTTGCCATGGTTCAGGAAAAATGTGCGTTTTTACTGGGACAGTTTTTTCTTGAATTCAGTTTTTTGTAGTGGAATCTGACATGGTTCATGTTTTGACTTTTGTTTGGCTCCTCTCTTTTGCATTGGGAGCTCCTTTGACCATGATGCCTTTTTTTATGGGAAAGTGGTTCTTACTGAAACTTAGGGAGTGTGCAACTCGTCTAACCAAAAACCATGGAATGCTTCCTTGTATTTTTTGGATGAATAGTGTTTTCCATACTTTACCTGATCAGAACCTCCTCAAATAACAATACTCGATTGATATCCCAGATAATAATATTCAATCAATACCTCTCAAATACATAACAGTACTCAATGATACTTCTTAGATACTTGTCTCAAACATACATTAGCAATTTATTGAAGAACATTTTTGGCTTGTTTTTCATTGTTTTCCTTTTCAGTTTTCTGGTTTTTGCTAAGCCTCAGTTGTCTCTTTGCTTCTCTTTTTACATTTTCATCAATCTTTCTTGCTGTAAAATAAGCAGTTTGACCTGCTAATGTTTATTGAAGGCATTTCTTCCTCTCCTGGATTTTGTATTCTTATATTTTTTTGTGTCAAAGAGAGTCTAGGGTATTTGGCTTATGTCTAGGGGCTATCAATTCTTTAGTAATCTGAGATTCTGTTGATTATGAAAAATAGGGAATGCTTTAGTAACATTACTGATTATTGAAGTGGAAATTGCTTGTGCGCTCCATATTTTTTTGTGTACCTTTGTGAGATAGAGAGTTTTGAATTGGTGCTGATATTTTGCAGCAATAGGAGCATCATGGCCAGTATTGCTAGGTGGTCGAGCACAATGGACTGTGGGTCTTGTGGCAACTTTGATTTCCTTTAGCAGTATTATTGCAGCAGACACAGGCGCATTCCTAGGAGGAAAGGTAATCTCAACTTTGTAGATAGTTTTTGCTTGGAGAAATGTTTCTTCTGTATAGTAGGGATTTTTGATAGGATCTAGATCATCCACAAGGATTGAATTGAATTAGAATGACCCATCACTTACAGATATCAAAGTTTTTCATCTTTGAGAAATGTGTTATTATTATCCATACCAAAGTTATTCCTCCTTGAAAAATGTGTGATATCTTCATTTGGAACAGCAACTGAATACATGTAAGGAGCAGCTTGTCCTGAAGCAACATATTTTCATTTATGCAATGGCCTTTAATTTATGCTTTCTTTCATATTCTAGGTACTAGTAGCTCCATGAGTGGGTTGTACTTCAGTGGGATATAGTCATTTCCAATCCAGTAGGTAAAATCGGGACATTGCTAAGTCTTCAGTTGTCAACCTTGTTGTTTGTAGACTTTGCTAAAATTCAAATGCTTAGGACTTATTATGAGATAATACTATTATTTATTAGATGATCTGTTCTGGTAGACTCTAGCCGAGGACTCATAATTCTTGGATTTTGATTTATTATTTTTATCAATAAGCAATTATCTGTATGTTGACAGGGGAAAATGTTCCGCCAACAGTTAGGCGGTCTCTCCGGTGTGTAGTCCCAATTAGACCTCACACCGTTTGGGATAGGAGCCCCATCCGGCCCAACTGCCACCATGTAGGTTTTGCTCCTGGCTGTGAAATATGGAGATGTTAGAGTGAGGGCAAGAAAGAAATGCCTGGACAATGGGAATGAGGTCAACCCACGATTGATAACCTGCAGAACAAGATACTAGAATTTAACAACAAAATAACAAGAAGAAGTATGCCACTAGATGGATTAGTGAGCTAAAACCATCCCAAACATACATAAACAGGAAAGTGCCAGAGGTTAATTGCAAATCAGTTCACAATAAGTTACTGGCATTGTGTGAAATAAGAAAGCAAAGATTCAAAGCAGACATGCAAGCCATAAGGCACAAACGAGTTCATTGACATATTGCCCACATGAAAGCACACACAAACAAAATGGAAATATAGGATAGCTAATACATCCACCATAAATATGCATGGGATCCATGTCGCAAGCGGAGAACTTCTCATTATCAATGCTGCAAATTCAAGTACATATTCAACAAGTCCATCAAAGCCCAGTAGTGGAACATGGGCTGCACATACCATCTTCCAAAGCAAAACCCTAGGCTCACCACAACTCACCCTACTAGCTGCTAAAAACTGAGAGCCTCTAGCTCCTTAAGCAAAAATCAACTTTCTAAAGCTAGCCTAGCTCAAGTGCTAAAGTCTCCTTACAAATGATGCATGGGGGTATATTTATAGGAATGAGGTCACTGTTCACCTATCGTGACCTTTCGCCTACCCTCGTGACTTTTGAACTCCCTCCTGACTCTCTCATGTCTAATGACTATTACATTGCCAATTGATCTCTGCATAACTGTTGGCATTGTGATAAGAAATATTTACACCATGATAGACGAGAAGCTATGAGGAGAATAGATATGGTTTTTGCAAACCCTAGAGTTCTTGTTGCAAATGTTGTTGCAAAGACATGGAGACTTGCATGAGATGATGAACAGGGTGGTGATGTTCATTTGCTGTGTTGAATGTCTATTTTCCTGCTACTGCATCTGCCATCAAGTAGATTAGTCTTTAGGAATGATATCAACACCCCACAACTTGGTTGACACAGTGCGTTGGGAAACCATATGGATCCATCCTGTGATGATTAGTTCCATTCATTGCATAACATAAATTAGCTGTCTTTGTACTCCATTTTCATGGAAGCAATCATCCGATCAACTTATGATGTTGTGCCTTTGGTATTGCTAAATGGTCCTACAAGCGTGGATGGAGCTAACTCCCCTGCTTGTCGAAACTGTAGTTGCGTAACCTTCTCATGGAATGAATATCGAACCAATAAGTTAAAATAAGAACTTTGGATGCCAATAGCTTGGAGACTGAACACATTAACATTGGCTGGAAAACACAACCCTTGGTATCTTCTGAAGTGTCTCTACATTTGTGAGGAGCCCATAACTGACATTCATGGCCCACATGCTTCTTAGCTTGGAAAAGATGCATTGCAAGAAATTTTGCTGATGCATTGACAATACCAGTGCTTACTGTCTTCAACTCGATCCCATCTTCCTTATTTGCACTGATTCCATAGAATTCGACGCAAATCTACATGTGTTGCTACATGACTACCATTGCCACTAGACCAGAACTAAGCTATAGTTATTTCCATTGTCCAACCACCTTCCACTGCAAAGCTAAAACTTCTCAATGGTGGGGAAGAGAATGTCATAAAACTCTCCCAATGAATAGGCCGTTTTTAGGACAAATCTGCACACTACTGATGAAAAACTTCATAGGAGAGTCACAACCAGAAGTTCGGATTGTACCCTCCTCCCAAGTAGCCCCAATAGGTACTTCAATGAATCTCCGTTTGTAATATTCCTAATTAGCATTGCTAATTGGAATATTTCATTTTTGTTTAATTTTGCCGCTTTAGCTAAAAATAATAAATAAAGTGAGAAATAAGAGGGGTCATCTCACTTTATAAAATAAAGTGCTTTCCTAGTTGATTGACGTTGTAACTTAAAGGGGTGGCCTTGGGGGTCCACACGCGTATGAGGGGAGGCCTCACGCTGACCCAAGGGTAACTGCGCAGGCCAAGGAGGGTGAAGGACGCAGTTAAGGTTTTGGAGGGAGTTTAGCACTATAAAAGGAGGGGTTTCCACTTCATTTGGCATTGTTGATCTGATATTGATATTGAGAGCTAGACTTCTGTCTACTTCAGCACGCCGGTTGTTTAGTCGGTCTGCAGCACTGTTTAGTGCAAACTGAGTGTCTCCGGTCGGAGATCTCACCCTTGGCTCCGGGGGACTTCGAGTGCCTGCTCGAGCAAGGTTTCTTTCCTTCAGTTTCAGTGTTGATTTGCAGTAGTTTTCAGGTGGATATTTGGTAGAGGAGATACCCCCTTTCTTGAGACTGCGCAGGCTAGGGCAGAGGACGCAGATCCAGATAGAGAGGACGCAGATCTGGAGAGAGAGGACGCAGATCTGAATAGGGAGGACGCAGATCTGGATAGGGAGGACGCAGATCCAGCTAGGGAGGACGCAGATCCAGATAGAGAGGACGCAGATCTGGAGAGAGAGGACGCAGATCTGGATAGGGAGGACGCAGATCCAGCTAGGGAGGACGCAGATCTGATGAGCAGGGTTGTTGTGTGGGATTTTGGCAGCGTTTTTCAGTATTTCCAGCCCTGAGGAGTCTGGTTATTTCATCCGGAGGATTTGAGGTAGATTCAGCCCCTTTTGCCAGTGTTCTCTTTGGCTTCTGCGCTGTCACTGGCAGAGACAGCGTTTTCACTGGTGAGGGTTTATTTGGTGTATTTTCGGGGTGGAGCAACTGCTTCACGATTTCTGGGTTTTGTCCGGAGGATTGAGATTAGCTACCTTCCCAGTTTTCAGCTCATTCCAGTGAGGGGATCAGCCCCTAGTTCCAGTGCATTGCAGCAGCAGTTTTCCACAGCAGTTTCTTCAGCCAGCTAGGACGCAGTCCCTATTGCAGCCATTCTTTATTCTGAGAGGGTCTCCACTTGCCTAGGGCAAGGATAGGTGCACTCATTCTGATTATCTTGTACCCCTATATATGTATTCTCAGATTAATAAAATGGCTTAGTGTTCTGGCATTTTATGTGTATTTGTTCCATGTTTTGGTTCCGGCATTTTGTTTTATATATCTGTCTGGCATATTTCTGTGTATTACTGGTTATTTCCCGTTGGGGATATTACAGTGGTATCAGAGCATAGTTCTGGCTCAGCCTGTGGTCTATGATCATACAGAGGTTTGCTGGAATTTTGGAGAGCAATAGCAGTTGCAGTACCAAAAACGCAATTGGAAAAAGGGCCAAAATATAAAGGGTCAAATTTTGAAGTTTGGAATTAGAAGAAACGTTTTCTGGGTTTTGGGCAAGGATCACCTTCCCAAATTCCTGGAATTTTCTGAGTAGTTTTCAGTGGGTAAATCGGAGGTCGAAGTTAAGCAGCAGTATGGTTTTGCAGCAGCCGTGCAGTTTCTGAGTAGCCTGTAGACACATAGTAGAAAGAGCCGATGGCAGTTGATGATGATGAGAGGAGATTTAGAGAAACGCTCCTCCAACACATACAAGATGTGTCACAGAGACTCGCTGCGCTAGCGGTTAGGCAGCGGGAAACCCCAAGGGGTTTTCAGATTGATGAGGGATCGTGCACATCCCACCATTTGCCGGAGCATGTTGCCACTCAGCATATGGCATCACATACACCCACACGTCCTACCATGCCCACTTTTCTAGATGAAGACATAGGGGCAGCAGCACAGCGAGAGTTGGAGCCGCGCCACATGGGTGACTATTTTGCAGAGTACCAGGCATACGGGCAGGAGTTCATGAAGGCTCTCTCATTCAGAAAATATCTCCAGATCCAGTATGGCATTAGACTCCGTGATCATCACCAAGGGCACCGGTATCGTCATGGTGGAGACTACCACCGCACAGCTAGCAGAGATTATGTTCAGCTCCAGCGTGATAGTAGACCTCACAACTTTCACAGAGGGAACAAGCACTCACATGATAGGGGCTTACAGCGCACAGTGGACAGATTCCATCTACCGACATTTGACGGGTCATCCAGGCGCTCAGAAAAAGCTTGGGTGGACAAGATGGATACCTCTTTCCAGCTTGATCGGGTATCGGAGAGGAAAATGATTAAAATGGATGCCTCGCACTTGGAGGATGAGGACACACGGGATTGCAGGGAGTCCGGGGATACACCTAGTGTGACACAGGACTCACCATCCTTAGAGACCTCCTTGACCGTGCCGGTTGATATCGTAGTGGAGGAGGTAGAGCCTACCCCGGTAGAGCCATCCACTGAGGTGATGACTGGAGCCATGTCCGAGTCTTCGGGTGGTAGCGGCACACGACAGATGGGTGAGGTATCGGGAGATATATCCACTATCGATGAGGCACTAGGGGATACAGAGGTATTGGGCGATGATCGCAGACAGCGGTATCATCGGCTTCGGACGGACCTTCGAGTTTTGAGGGAGAAGGCCGCGTCAGTACGGGAGACCGTTTTGTTGCAGGACCAGGAGCTGGAGGGTATGAGAGCGACTTGTGCCAAGTCGGCGGCCAAGTTGGTCCGCATTGGGGAACAGCTGGATTCCCTGATGGTACAACCAGAGGACACGTTGGAGTGTCAGATCATTCCCCTTCAGGTATGCATGGATGGGACTAGCGGTGTTGTTGGGTCATCTCCTCCCGTTGGAGAGAGAGAGGCAGAGCCACCTAGTCAAGTCTCATATGTTGACTTGGATAGTGGTATGAGACGATCAGAGTTGCACAGGGTACAGCAGCCACGTGTTGAGGTTGGATGGCGAGAGATTTTGAGTTGGTACTCGGTGGAGCGGGCTATGGAGATAGTGGTGGACCCAGGTGCAGTTCAGCAGGAGTTCCTAGGTGTTGAGCATACAGGGACCCCAGATTGGCATTGGGATCCAGGTGGGATCACCTATCATTTCCCAGGCAGGTCGGTTGACTATGCCTTGGAGAGTACAGTTGGCCTAGTAGCAGAGCATGTGCAGTTTGGGTCAGCTCCAGTGGCCAACCAGTTTATGGGTAGACTCCCTAGGTTGTCTTGGCATGACATTCATACACGGGATCACGGGGTGGTCGGCACACCTTGGCAGGAGCTTGTCGGAGGAGGTGGCATTGGCAGGCCACTAGATGGCACCTTGTATGGGGCCAAGGATTCTTCACCTTTGTGTGGGGCACAGAGGACGCAGCGGAGCCGAGCAGTGGTGGTAACTCTACTGACCCATAGGGAGATTCACTTCTCGGACCCCTCGAGGAGGATTTGCAGTGATGATCCATTTGTCGGCGGGTATAGTGATGCGACGGTGGACATGATGATACCGATTGGTGGTAGTCCGATATGTAGAGGCACAGCTCTAGGACATCACATCCATGGATGTGTGGGAGCCTCTAGCAGTGATCAGTCGACTACTGGTAGACATGGAGCTACATGGTGGTGTACCGTAGTGTGTGGGACTACATTGAGGAGTAGGAGTGCCCTACATCACATTGAGAGCACGCGAGGAGTGACAGATTTCTGGACACAGTCAGGGCACGAGACGGTACAGGGTGGTACAGTAGTAGCATGGGGTATCCAGCAGTATTCAGGGGTATGCCTCAGTGTGCAGTGGCATGTCGAGGAGTGTATGGATGATCAGTGGTATGCGAGGGCATACGGTGCTACACAGCAGGGACTTAGAGCATTCCTTCCAAAGAGACTCATGGGTAGGGACATCAGGCTTACCTTTGGGAGTAGTTCACCCAGGATCGATGGAGAGACAGAGGAGCGATACTTGGCAGTATCTGTGGGGACTCACACACCTGACTCGCTTCGACCTCACTCACAGGTACAGTTGATTATGTTTTTGACCTTTGGCACTTGGGGCGTGAGCAGCAGGGTACGCGAGGTTCACCCAAGATATTTGGATGACACTCAGTACACTAGGCGAGAGACTTCTCAGCAGTGGCACTGGGTTGGTGTGCTAGTTGACAGCCACAGGTTGGGGGATGAGATGATCCGTTGCAGAGGTGGTGCATCAGTCATCACTGAGCCTACGCTTGGGGAGCAGGTCATGAGGGAGACATGCATCATTTTTCCCTCGGGGCATGTCGAGATCATGCATGAGCAGAGGATACGGGGTACAGCAGAGGTAGTATCCCAGTATGTGTCTGGGCTCCAGACACTGTATCGATACTTTGTCGAGAGGGTGGATGGCATGTTCGATGCGGATGAGATGGCGGAGGTAGAACAGGAGGGCATTCCTTCTGTATGCCAGGGTGAGGACTCCTTTTCACATGAGTCCATAGGATCAGTTGAGGTCGCTTCTGGGGAGTGAGGGCAGTCATGCATGGATGGTGACAGTAGACCGGAGCTATATACTAGTGTCCAGGGTGAGCAGTCAGCTGCATTGACATCGAGTACGGTGACAGTTGTTACAGATCCATATCCTCTGGAGGTGTTGGAGGTTGATGGGATTGTTATGCAAGGGGCTAGTAGACAGCGGGAGTTGTTGGATATGTTGGAGCATCCATCTCTGGGTCGACACTGGGATGAGGCACAGATAGATGTACTCGCAGTCAGCAGAGCTGCAGCGTTTTTAGTGGGTAGCACTCTCCAGGAGTACATCGATGGAGCTTGCAGCATACCTTGCCCACTTTTGCCCATTATAGGGAGAGGGGCTTCCTTCTACAGGCAGCTTCCATTGACAGACAGGGTAGAGCAGTGGGAGTTGATTACAGGTTGGCGGCAACATCCCAGGCCTGTTCCATATACCGTTGTTGTTGCTACATCAGATTCTTCTTCTAGGATGGACTGGCGGGAGATCATGAGTTGGTACCCTCTAGAGGGTGCGGTATTATTCGTAGGGAGCACAGTCGGGCAGGGACCCTTGGACATAACAGAGGTTATAGATTCCAGCTGGCAGGGCAGCACAGGACATCATTTCTTCAGCACTCCATCCCGATTTCAGGAGAGCAGGATCAGCATGGGATTGAGTCGGGACGTGGATTGGAGAGAGGTGATGAGTTGGTATGCAGTTGGAGAGGCAGCATATGCAGTCACAGGTACATCACAGCAGGAGGCCGAGAGCATTGATGCTTGCTGGTGGTCTTCACTGCTTAGAGCATTAGTCATAGCCAGAGGCGGTGCACAGTCCGAGCCGTGGGACTTGTGCGATTATTGGCCACAGTGGCGATGGGATCCGGGAGGACTATTGATTGGCTGGTACCATGAGAGGCCAGTTTGGGATCCTGGCATTGAGATATCCCTTCGTATCGGGGTGATGCAGGAGACAGAGAGGTTTCAGTGGGACCCAGGCACATTTTGCAGTATTGGTGGGGAGCATCAGCTAGAGAGTAGGCTTGTTCAAGCGTTGCTTGAGGACAAGCAATTTTTTCCGGATGAGGATGCCACTTGGGAGAGCGAGCAGATTTTACAGCATCCATCACTTCAGTTGCTTGAGGACAAGCAACGTTTTGCCGGGGGAGACTGTAATATTCCTAATTAGCATTGCTAATTGGAATATTTCATTTTTTGTTTAATTTTGCCGCTTTAGCTAAAAATAATAAATAAAGTGAGAAATAAGAGGGGTCATCTCACTTTATAAAATAAAGTGCTTTCCTAGTTGATTGACGTTGTAACTTAAAGGGGTGGCCTTGGGGGTCCACATGTGTATGAGGGGAGGCCTCACGCTCACCCTAAGGTAACTGCGCAGGCCAAGGAGGGTGAAGGACGCAATTAAGGTTTTGGAGGGAGTTTAGCACTATAAAAGGTGGGGTTTCCACTCCATTTGGCATTGTTGATATGATATTGATATTTAGAGCTAGACTTCTGTCTACTTCAGCACGCCGGTTGTTTAGTCGGTCTGCAGCACTGTTTAGTGCGAACTGAGTGTCTCCGGTCGGAGATCTCACCCTTGGCTCCGGGGGACTTCGAGTGCCTGCTCGAGCAAGGTTTCTTTCCTTCAGTTTCAGTGGTGATTTGCAGTAGTTTTCAGGTGGACGTTTGGCAGAGGAGATACCCCCTTTTCTTGAGACTGCGTAGGCTAGGGCAGAGGACGTAGATCCAGATAGAGAGGACGCAGATATGGATAGGGAGGACGCAGATCTAGATAGAGAGGACGCAGATCTGGATAGGGAGGACGCAGATCCAGCTAGGGAGGACGCAGATCCAGGGAGAGAGGACGCAGATCTGGATAGGGAGGACGCAGATCCAGCTAGGGAGGACGCAGATCTGATGAACAAGGTTGTTGCGTGGGATTTTGGCAGCGTTTTTCAGTATTTCCAGCCCTGAGGAGTTTGGTTATTTCATCCGGAGGATTTGTGGGTAGATTCAGCCCTTTTTGCCAGCATTCTCTTTGGCTTCTGCGCTGTCACTGGCAGAGACAGCGTTTTCACTGGTGAGGGTTTATTTGGTGTATCTTCGGAGGTGGAGCATCTGCTTCACGATTTCTGGGTTTTGTCTGGAGGATTGAGATCAGCTACCTTCCCAGTTTTCAGCTCATTCCATTGAGGGGATCAGCCCCTAGTTCCAGTGCATTGCAGCAGCAGTCTTCCGCAGCAGTTTCTTCAGCCAGCTAGGACGCTATCCCTATTGCAGCCATTCTTTATTCTGAGAGGGTCTCCACTTGCCTAGGGCAAGGATAGGTGCACTCATTCTGATTATCTTGTACCCCTATATATGTATTCTCAGATTAATAAAATGGCTTAGTGTTCTGGCATTTTATGTGTATTTGTTCCATGTTCTGGTTCCGGCATTTTGTTTTATATATCTGTCTGGCATATTTCTGTGTATTACTGGTTATTTCCCGTTGGGAATATTACACCGTTCAATGTGGCCTGCTTCAAAGGACAGCCCTGAAAATGAAACTACTGGAGGTGTCTCTCTCAGCACCAACGGTTTTATTATTGTCATAGGTAGTCTAAAAATTGGTCCACAATGAGGTGCCTTGCAATCAATACCATGTACTTCAAAATAGTGCAGCCCTTCGAGAAGCGAAGTTGGATTTACCAAAATGTTAAAAGTGCTCCATTATGTGTGAGGAGAAGATATTCAGGGACCTTCACTACTTCAGAATTACTAGATTTCAGTTGAATGTACTATTCAAAAGGAACTAATATTTCCAACTTCTCAGTGTCTTCATGAAACTTTGGCTCAACTTGCATAGTCCATTCACTAGTTTGTTGCACTTATTCTGATTATCTATTGTACCCATATATATATGTTCTCAGATTAATAAAATGGCTTAGCGTTCTGGTATTTTTATTTGTACTTGCTCTATATTCTAGTTCCGGCATTTTTCCTATATAGTTGCATGCTTGTATTGCTGTGTATTACTGTCTATTTCCCGTTGGGGATATTACAAACACTTGGCAAGCAAAAACCAGGAGGTGGCAATCGCCAATGATAACTGGAGACGGAGTGAACTAGAGAGAGAGATGTGTTTTTTAAAGTGAAAGGATGTGTGGAGGGGTCGCAAGTCAGAAATGCGCTCTAATTTTATCACACGTGCTGGGTCTAGGGAGGTTGTAGGTCATGTTTACAGAGAGCAGTTCCAAAACACTGTGATTCACAATTGCGATTTGTGACTGTCACTGAGTGGAAGAGTGCTTGCTTCTCCAATAATTTGAAACAATTTCTGTGCATCCTTGCAGACCTCCTCCTCGCATTCTTTTAAGAGTCCATCATCTCCAGCATCATCCTGCACCAAGAACTGCCTAGCCTTTTCTGGATGATGTTTAAAAGCTGCCTTTTGATACAACTTCTTAATCTCAGCAGCAATACTTGAAGGTTCAACACCCAAGATCAGGTAATAATGTAAATGGTTTCCCCTTTTCATGTCTTCCTCATACACATATAGTTGGTGTGATTTCATCAAGTCAGTGAAACCATTGGCAACAACTTCATTATCTGTAAAAGGTCTCACTTTACCAGTGCAGGAGCCTCCAGTATTCCAGGCACCTCTTTCATAATAATCGGGAGAAAAGGTAAAGAAAATTGTTAATCCCTTGGGATCTGGATGGGAAATAATACCTTTCAATGCAGTTTCTGTGGCAATAGCAAATTCTACAGCATTTTCTATTTTGCGTTCGTGGTCCTTTTCCCACCATAGCTGTCCACCCACAACATTGTCTTTGTATAGAAAAGCTGTCCTTTTGTAAACCAGTAGCCAGATGATATAACTAAAACATCAAATGTAGGAAGGTAATCCATAAATGTTTCATCAATTTTGTGAAAATGCAATTTGGTAGACCCTTTGTTGCAAATTGGAAGTATTCTGACAAAGTGTTTACCAGCCATGCAGACCATATGCGGATGACTGTGACAGACTGAGAACGAAAAAAATCAGCGTTGCATTTTACTGTTCCCCTGTTTTGGGGAGTTTCAGCCTGCTACAATATGCACATCATTGACTCCATATGATTTCTGGCAACTGAATCACTCACAAAAGAAAGGGTTTTACCAAACTTTAGTTTCAGAAACTTGTGTCCATCAAATCTTGGCAGATTATAATTCATAGGTTGCAACCTCCAATTTTTCATAATCCTTATCTGGCTTTCCATTACCTTGGCAATTTTGTGCTTGTGTCATTATTGGACAAGAATCACTCTTATATAAAGGCCCAAGAGAATCATGTACCCATTTTCCTTGGAAAAGATCACACTTTCCTTCATGCTTGGGTGAGACCAAATTTGATAACACTTCTTGAGAATGAAGGTCTGCCCTTGCATTCTCAATGTTTACTATGAAGTCATTAGCACTGATATAACCTTCATACTGCCACAGTAGGCTTCCATTGTATCCAATAGCTGACAAAGCTGGAGCAGATTCATGTGGGCAGAAAGCTGAAGAATGAACAGCACCTATGCTTCCTTCTAGAAGATGAAGGACAACACAGTATTTATACCTGCAAGATGGGTAAAAACCATAATGAATACTGGTGGAGACAGATAAGAGAAGTGAATCCATTTGGAGCCAAAACCAGAGCAAGGCTAAAGATTTTGTAAGGTTGCTTGACTGCACGAGCTGTAGATCGTAATGAATTTATGTAAAATGAGGGTGGGGATGAGGAGTTGCATGCATAGCTTGATGCAAGCATGATCAACCCTGACCTTCTGTGATAGCTAGGCAAGTGATACGACAGGAAAGATCCATGAAAACCTTGAAAAGATAAAGGGGGCCTAAAATTTAGGTGTACAGGCTAGAATTTTGGGTGGTATTGTAGCGGCTACAGCACCGTATTACCTCTTTCATCAGCACAAAAGATAAGTCCAATCATCCAAGTATGAACCTTATAAGAACTTTTGGACACCATGCACTGTGACCAAAATGTGCGAACCATGCCATCCAACCAAGTCACCAATATATGTATGTCCTGGTACAATGCTGCTGAAAGAATGCCAACGAAAATGCAAGTTGGATTTTGCATTTTCCAGTGGTAACAATCCGAACAATGGAAGGCAGATAAGCTTGAAAATTTGATGATGATTTCAAAAAAAGATTATGTCGTTACTTGATGAACATTTTCATAGAAACTCAAATCTTAACATTGACCTGTGGGAGGGGAGTTTTACTATTCCAGCTACTATTTTAATGACTATAGTGAGTATAAATTATCATACTTAATTTTGAGTTAGAGGGTGAGAGGACATAAAAAAGGAGCCTTCTAGCCCTTGCATGCTGCCATTGAGTGCAAGGGCGCTGATGATCTTTTGAACATCCACAGGTACTCCCATCATCTGTTGGGTGTCTCCACATACTCCTATTATCTGTATCTGCATCGTTTCACCCAATGGCATAATGCAGGGGCTAAAAATCTCATTTTTTAATGTTCTGCTTATGCAAAATAATTGTGTGGATAAACAGTTATGGTAGATAGACGGTTACTCTATTCTATGTCACATGCTTGAAATTGTTTTTCCTGTGGTTTAAATTGTATGGCTAGAATTATAGAAAATACTGGCCTTGAATCTCAGTTCAAGATCTTGGGAAGCATTCTATATTCCTAAGTGATTGATTGTGTTCACTATAGGGGAAAATGGTGACTGGGTTTATATTTTATTTCTCTAAAGACATTATATTGACCTGTTTTATCCACAGTTGTGTCAGGTAACTTCACCATTCAACAGAAAACGATTGTATGCATATCTTTGTTAAATAAAAGTGTTAACAATGGAAGGAAATTATGAATCAATTGATAACATCGTTTTCTATATTCATCTTTTGCAGACCTTTGGTAGAACTCCTTTGACTGTTGTTAGCCCCAAGAAGACGTTGGAAGGGGCATTTGCTGGCTTTAGTGCTTCTGTTGCAGTTACAATTATACTTTCCAAAGTTTTCAATTGGCCTACATCGTTCTTAAGGTATCTTTTTCTTTTAGGTTAAACAGGGGTAGTATAGAATTTCATGTTAAGCTTTACACATGTTTGTAGTAGAAATTGAATACAATCTGAAATTGATATAGCAGATTTTTGTGAAGAAATATCATTGCTGCTCATTGCTGCTCACTTGCTGATCACTGAACTTGAAAAGTAGTTCAGTGATCAGCAAGTGTCCACAAGGAAAGAAAATAAAATGCACTAATCCTCATGGTCATAATGGCAAATTCAATATGGGATTCATGCAAGTTTTGTAAACATGGTAATTTCTCAATTTTATATCTTAATCCATTAGAAGCTCATAGATGAAAAACCGCTGAAAATTGCCAACATTGTGATAAATTGTGCTGTTAAACACTCAATGAAAAATTGCTGAAATTCAAAAGCTATAACTGCTAATTCTAAATTCTTTGAAATAAGTGTTCATGTTCTCCTTTATCTTTACATTTCTATCCTTATAATTAATTTTTTAACATTATCATTAATAGTTCATGTTGTTTGAGAGTGATTGTGACCTCATTGGACTCCATACAATGACAGTAGAATTTCATATCCCATTTAGAATTCAGCAAAGTTAACGTTTTGTAGGATTTCAGCATTTCAACATTTAATAATATACCCATCACTCAAGCCAAAACCATTGATTAGGCATGTTAAGCTTTCTGCCTCATTTTAATGCTTGGATTAGTGAATTCCATCAAAATTGGAGGGTAATGGCTTGAGCAACAATAGGGTGGATGAACTTGGATCCACAAGTAGCACCAAGCACTAGTACTGATGTTCTTGGAGGATCAAAGCAGAAGCCAAAGGAGGCTAAGGGTGCTACTGATGTCTTTGGAGGATGAAGGTAGAAGCCAAAGGAGGCCTCTAAAACATCAACTACAATCCTTGTGCTCAATACAAGTGATTTTCCAACCAACTTTTTCCAAATTTGTGAGGTAGACAAGATTAAAAAATAATAAAAAATATAGTGGAATGCTACCTTAATAATGATCCGCGGACGTGGATGTCAAATGCTCAAATTGGTATGAAGAAGGTGGTCCTAACTTTCTATCAACCAAGCTTATGCTTGGAGGTAAATTTTAGGAATGCAAAACTAAACTAGATTGAAAGTGCAAATGGTGATGAAATTAGATAGTTTCAAATAGATACAGTAATGGGAATATGCTTCAATGTGAGAGATATAAACCACTTATAACCAAGGTTATGAAATATCATTTTATAACACAAGGCTACAAGATTCCAATGATAAATCAATGAAGCAAATTTAGGATTACTCAATGAAACAATAACAACAATTCCAAATGCCTTAGTTATAGTGTTTGTTAAGATGATCTTCACTTATATGATATTACAATTGGAACAAGTGAAAATTTAAATGATGCAAGCACAAGTAACCATTGGCAGATGAGATTGCTAACAATGATTTAATGAAAAGGAGCAACTCAAAGATTAGATCCAACTTATGATATCAATGAAAGCTTATCTAATCAATATGAGAGCAAGAGAAAAGGGTTAGTATCTGAATCCAAAACAAGAGAAACTAACTAAGAAGATAGAGGCTCCTCCATTCTAAATAAGGAGGGGGATACCGTGGGATTGAGTCCCAAGCTCCCTTCAAGCAAGAAGATCAATTTTATTATCAATATTGCAATGAAGAAGAAGCCTCTAGTACAGTGAGAAAAGGCTTCTCTAATACCTTGAGGAGATTACAAGATGATAGCACTTCTAAAACAATAATCACTCCTCAAGCTATCAAACACAAAAGAGGATAGCACAAGACAACAGATAGTATACTTCAGTGATGAATGACTTGCACCAGACCTCAAGAAAACTCCACGACCTTGATGAATCAGTCCACAAAACGCACGGCCAAGCAAGGAGAGAAGGCTGGAAAAAATATTAAATTTTATGTGACAATTTATAAGTGATTTCAAGCCTTAAATCCTCAAATTTTAATGTTAAAACCCTTCAAATAATATTTGCCTTAGATCAGAGGTATGCGACCTTCTTGGAGGCTTGCGTCTAAGATGAATGAGGCCTCTAAGCCTTGCGATTAGCCCTCAAAACAATCTTCCAATATCTAGAACCAAAGATGGCTAGTCCCAAGCCAAAAAAAAGTGATAAAAGCCTTTCAAATGATGAGTATAAGCCTGCAAAACCACAAGGGTTAGTGTCATAAATCAAAGGAAACAAATATGAACCTCAAGAGGCCTACGACTAGGATAATCAAGCCCTAATAGGCTTGCAGCTAGGCCTAAAATGGTCAATGAGGCTAGCGACTAGCCAAATGAAGGACAATAATCCAATCTTGAGCACAAAAATGAGTCTATAAGACTGCAAAATCAAACCCAAGTTATATCTTTGATTAGAAAATGGAGAAATGATTTACAAAATTTATTCACAAAATTTTCAAGCTCAAACCCTTTTCAAAAATTGAGTTTTGAAGTGAGAACAAGGGCTTAAACCATAGTGGCTCCCTTAGAACAATTTTCGTTGGTGCAAAGAGGCCACAAAATGATAGATCAAACCCTCTAGAGGCCTATAGAGGCCTAAAACCCCTTGCGGCCTTGAAGAGAAGCTAGATGACCCTCAAAATTATGAGTCGTTGAGCCTAAACCCTAGCCATCTAGGCTAGGCGAGGGATAAAACCTCAAAAGATCAATTTCTCCTTTGATCCCTTTGAATATCCACCTGCAAAACGAGTTCAAGAAGAAACCCTAGATGTCCTCTTCAGATCTGGAAGAAAATCAAGCTAAAAACCCCAATGGCTATATACAAATATAGAAAAATATGTACAAGGGTTAGAGGAAATTATTTACAAAATAATATTTAAATTTTACAATGATTAGGGCTCTTATAAGTAGATCTATTTAGTTAACGCACAAATAAATTAAAATAGACGAGAGAAATAATTTTATAGGTGAGTAATGGCCAAGAACTCTACAAAACAAATCGTTATATAAGCCTTGAAATTTAACACATTGGGCTCTTAACTTCTTGTCTTGGATGTTGGCTGGTCCAACCGAAGACTTCCCCTCACGCCCAAGATTTGAATATGTTAAATTTGGCAACTAGGGCCAAACTCCATGTTGCACTGCTCATATGATGAAGATGATATTTTTGTTGGATTCCTCTTTCGGAGAGGTGCAAGATTGATCTAAAGATCATCTTGTTTGGATGAGCAGAAATTGGATTTTTAATTTATTTTCCACACATTTGCAAATTGTCAAGATCGACCAAAATTGTATTGTAGGCTCACAAGCCCCAAAAGGTGTGTCACACACCCACAATCATGGATATAAAAAAGAGGGACATGATGCTCATTTGAGCATTCACTCATCTCACACATCTCTCTCTCATCCTAAGTCACCTGATATGGGGATACGGGGATTCGAAGAATCAGATACGGGTACGGTGACCCCGGAACATGATACTTCTGGGATACGATACGTTATATATTATTTTATTAAAATATATATATATATATATTAAAAATTAAATATTTTTTACACAAATTCATACTTAATTCATTGATTTAAACATAGATTTATCTATCATCTTAGATAGTCAAGGTTTTGTTTGAGTGATGGGTACATTTTTAGTAGGGTCATGATAGAGGAGTTTGACAACCAATGTCACTAACATCAAGGTACATAGAGGGATTGGTGCTCTTGATTAAATACGAGTTCCATACCCTAATACATGACAAAATTTGATGGAAACATTGCAATAACCCAATCCTGAAATCCTGAAAAACTGATAAGTCTACTGGATTTTGAATGAGATCTAAAATTCTACTTTCTCCATATGAAATCCAATGAGGTCGGAACCACTCTCAAACATCCTGAGTCATTTCATGGTAATGTTAAAAATTTAAGTAAACTTTAAGAATTTAACATTACCATGAATCACATATAAATACTAGGGCCATAGGCTTGATGCCCTCTCTTGAAAAATTCTCTTCAATTGGTGAAAAACATTGAAATTGGTGAAAAACAATGAGCAAAAGACCCCCTTTATAATAAAAAAACAACGCTTTTTTGAACTCGCGGGCCTGGCCGTATCCGGTTTTATGGGATACGGCGTATCCGAACGGGGTATGGTCGGGATACGCCGTATTTGAACGTACCCCATTCGGATATGCCGTATCCATTGAATTGGGGCAGAATCCCGTATGTATATGTACCCGATACGGGGATTCGGGATTCGTGGCCCCTTTTAGGCGAATCCGGTTACTTAGCTCTCATCTGATTGGTTCGTACAACCTTTAGAGGCTTCTCTCTCCTCCACACGTGTGAAACAGGAAGCTGCAATTTTTGGACTGGTTTAGGGCTTTTCTGGACAGCGTTGACTAGCGTTGACCAACATTGACTTTGGGTCAACTCTCACTGTTTGACTGCGATTTGAAGGCAGAAAATCCAATCTAGGAAGATCGCAGTTGGAAGCACATAAATCGAGGTCAAACGTTGACTCCTGTTTTGACTGTTTTGAGCGTAGAGTTTGACTTCTGCGTTGACCAGTTTGTGTGGACTGTTTTGTGCTAAGTGTGATTTTGACTAGAGGCTAAATTTGACTAAGTTTGACTAAACTTCATTGGAGGTTGAAGGGCTGGTTTGACCAACGAAGACTATGCTGGCTGGGGCATCTTGTTGACTGTTGTAAAAGATATTTTATCTCTCTCTGCTGAATAAGAAGAATTACAAATAATATTAGTGTCTCTTGTCTTGGATTGTCTTCTGTCTTTTTATTTTATGTTCTATCAACATTTACTTTCAATGGTTATGTGAGGGCAAATAAGAAATATTGAAGTAAACTGCTCTAAGCATAGAACATACCATGTTTAACTAAAATTAACATGGTATCAGAGCTAAGGTGAAGAAAAAGCCCAAGCAAGAGTGAGAAGAGTAATCACTGAAGTTGAAAAGACAAGGACCAGGATAAATGGCTTCCTCATCATACTTCAAATCTGATGACATGCTGACTGATAAGTTTGATTATCATGCTTGGAAAATGTCCTTGGATTTGACATTGGAAGAACAAGATGTTATGTATTATGTGCAGGGAAAGATCAACGAGCCTCCATCAAATGCACCAATTGCCACTAAGACTAAGTCCATCCAATCCTACATCATGAGGATCACCGAAATCAAGAATGATCTCTTAGCTATTGGAGAGGCCATAGTTGACCGAGAGCTCACTCTCATTGCTCTTGGAGGACTTCCTCGGGCATGGTATGTATTCAATACTACTATTCTCAATAATAATATAATTCCTGATTTTGATGAATTGTTGACGAGATGCACTCCAGAGGAGACAAGGATGATGGAGAGAGACCATCCCTCTAATGGGAATGGAAGTGACCCTACTACCTTCACCGCTCATGCAAAGAAGAGAAAAAATGCTGGTCCGAAAAATCAAAATCATGGAAGAGTGGGTCCCAAAGGAAAGAATGGAAGATGTTACAATTGTAACAAATTTGGTCACTATGCAAGAGAGTGCCCCAATAAAAGGGACTCTCCCGGAGATGATGACAACAACAACAACAACTTCAGGGAGAATGGGAATCAAAGGAAAGAGGAAGGCTCCCTCCGATTGAAATAGAAATGGAAATGGTCAATCTTTCAAGAGGTCAAGGAACCCCAGGTATGATGAATCCAATGTTGTGATAATAAGAGAAATGAATATATTCTTATATTTGCCCTCTCTGCTGTATCTCCTCCTGACACCCTGGACAACTGGTTGATTTATAGTGGTGCCTCAAGGCACTTCATTGGATATAAGGAACCCCTCTCTTTGATCTATGCCCCACATACATCCTACCCATGTAGTCCGGGACTCATGGGAAGAACCTCTCATTTGGCTACTGAGTTGGGAAATGAGGATAGAGACCAATAGCATTACCGATGGACACATCGGGTATTTCTTTACTCACTATGTCTAGAATGGGATGTGTCCAACAACTTGATCTGGGATCAAGTCTTATTGAGGTTCTTACCTCTAAACTGACTTTGGGTCAGTATGGGACTCACTCTTGAGTCTGGTTGAGGTTTTTACCTCTAAACTGACTTCAGGTCAGTGGAGAGTGGCAATGTCCTTGTGACTCACTCTCGATCATATCTTCTTATTATAGCAGAGCAGAGTTGGCAAAGCAAAGACAACAGGATGACATAGGATTGCATGATGATATATGAAGTACATGATGGTACTGGATGACAGGATTGCACAGGTGGATAGATGGAGTTCTCCCTAGTTGAGAAGGAGTGTTAAGTTTTGCAACTAGGGCCAAACTCCATGTTGCACTGCTCATTGTTGATTTGGGATAGCATCAGATGTGCTCTTAGTCTCATATTTTGTGCAGAGGCTTAGACATATGTATTGTAAATAACCGAGAAAGCGTTTGGTGAAATTCCATTCTGATTGTATTCTACAGAAATAATTAATTATTTTTAAAGGGACCCTAATAATTAATTAAAGGGTATTAATAGAATATGAGTGTGAATGATCTAGAAGAAACAGATCAAGTCAAAAGTTAATCTTAGCCATTGATTAAGATCTAATTTGGGTCGTTGAATCTTCAACGAGAAGGTTATAAGGACTTCAAGGGTCATTTAGAAAACACATTCGAGAGACACAGAGAATCTAGAGATCGAATTCTTTTGACGGAGCAGTGCTCGGACGAAGATCAGATCTACGTGACTCTTCATTGCAGTGAGGGGCAGTATCACCGGTTGGAAGTTTTCCTGAGCTGGAGAGTACTCAGCAGCAAAGACAAAGAGAGCCACAACATTACGCAGAGCCAGTGATGCAGAGCTACAGAGGGGAAATCGTTTTCCTGCCAGAGAGACAACGCAGAGCCAGTTTAGACCCCGAAGAGATTTTTCAGAGGCTCAGTTTCCAAGCCAGTAGACAGACCAACGCAAAGGCAGAAGGGCAGCCGAGTTGTGACGCAGTCACTACGCAAAAGCAGCGTAGGGGAGTCCAACCTTGGTGTAGATTAGTGCTAGTTTCCCGTGGAGGAGTGAGGTTTGTCTCATGAGATCTCTTTAGTCAGTTTTTCTAAATGATTTGACAATTTCGTCAATCATAGATATGTACTCAAAATTTACTGCATAATAATCCCTCAGATCTGTTGCATCGGTTTTCCTGCATTGGGTTTTTCCAGGGACATTTGTCCAAAAATAATTGTGTCGAATGGTTGTGTAATCTGTGTATGTTCATATTTGTTTCCGCACTTATATTTCTTTTGCAGTATTATTGGTGTAGGCTGTAGTGAATGGATTTCGATATTTGCTTGTAGAACACAGTAAATAATTTGTTCAGTTAAATAACAAATAGAAGATTTTCCATCAGTTGCTGCAGTAAGATCCTGAATTTACGGATTTTTCACATGGTATCAAAGCTTGTTTAAGCTGAGTGCAGGCGAGACAAAGAACAGAACTAGCAGATTCAGCGTTTGTGAACTCGGGATCAAAGAGCTGCAATAGCAGCAGATCGGTCTCTCGAAGGATTGCGCAGTCCAAGCCGGTAGGGCTAGTAGCTGCAAGGAAATCTCTCTCTGAGTGAGTCGACTGAGAGGTAGGATTTTTCCAGATCACATTTTTGTCCGAGGTAGAGGCAACAACGTAGCAGATTAACGCAGATCAACAGCTGGAGGGACGCAGTTGGCAGCACAATAGTGATTGCTGCTGCAAAGCGTCAAGAAGAACATAAGAAACACAGTTTGGGGGATTTTTCTGACCTCAATGAGTTTCTAGCCCAAGAAACTCAGGTTCCCCGTGCTGTAGCAACAGTTTTTGTGGTTTACTCCTCAAGGAGTGTGTAGAGCTTGCTGTGCAGAGGGTGAGAGGCAGTAGATAGACATCAGTTGGGTGAGATGGCCACCAATGGATTGCGTGACCAGGATCGGTTGGAGGGTGCCTCCAACTATGTGATCTGGAGGGCAAGGATTTCCTTCCTTCTAGATGAGTACGATCTCAAGCACTTTATCAACAATGCTCAGGCTGAGTCGGTGGATGCAGCACCACTACGAGCCTTCAAGAAGAATATGGCAAAGGTTAAGTGATTGATCCTTGATGGAGTGAGAGATCGCATCGTACCACACATCTCAAGCAAAGGGACAACCACGGAGATGTGGGATGGGTTGGAGACGCTGTATCAAGGGTCTTCCAAGCTGAGGAAGATGTATTTGGAGGAGAAGATGCGCACCGCTAGGATGCAGAAGGGAGAACATATTGATCCATTCCTGTCTCGGCTTCAGGAAAATCTATATCAGTTGGTAGCCGTAGGATTAGCCCCTAAGGCCACAAAGATGGTTAGATTGGCCCTCAACTCATTGTTCGAGGAATACCAAGTTTTTGTCTAGAGTATCCTGGGCAGAGAAAACTTGCTGGACTGGTAGTCAATGTGGGCAACTCTTCAACAAGAAGAGATGCATAGAGATTTACTCAAGTGTCAACTTGAGAGCGACAACAACAATGGTTCAAAGACCAAGAAGGAGGAAGAGAATGCAACCCTTGCATCAAAAGGGGCAGCAAGAGCAGCACAGGAAGAAGAAGGATTTGTCAAAGATCAAGTGTTTCCGGTATGGCGAGATGGGTCATTACGCCACACAGTGTCCTCTCAAGAAGAAAGACAAAGATGAGAAACATGATCCTCAAGCTGGAGCAGCAAGGATAGAAGAGGATGATGTTGATTTTTGTAGCATCAGAAAGTGTTCCAAGTCTCAAAATTTGTGAGGAGGCTTGGACATCAGTATTCCAAAGAACCCAGAAACCATTTGTGGAAATTCCACTCAGTTCATGTCTTATTAAAATAATTAATTATTTTAATGGAGACCCTAAGTCTAAACTTAGGGAAATTAAATAATTAATGGTATTAATAAGACAAAGTGTGAATGTTATAGAGAACGAAGATCAAGTCAAGTTTTAATCTTAGCTATTGATTAGACTTCTAATTTGGGCTGTTGACTCATCAATGAGAAGATTATTAAAGAAGGCTTGAGGGTCATTTGGAAAGTAAGCTTGGCACACACTCAGTAACCCAAAGGAGATCAATTCTGAAGGAATAGAATTCGATTTCAGAGGGAGAGTTGCAGGGCAGAGTTCTAGAGGTAGAAGGAAAAAAGGGAGTCAGCAGTGACTGAGTATGAGGACAGAGGGACGTAGAGGGACACAGAAGGCAGCGCAGTGTGCCCATGTAGAGTGACGCAGTCCAGCACAGGGACTGCGCAGAGAAGCACGCAGAGAGACATAGAGGGAGACAAAGGGTCTTCCGCGTGTTAGAAAATCTTCGGGAGGTTCTAGGAATTTTGTCTCGGGTGTTTTCTATATGTATGTGCCAGTGTATTCCTTGTAAAGAATTCATTTGCTGAAGAATAATATATAAACCCTCATTTGCTGCACCAAATTTCCCACATTGGGTTTTTCTGGGGACAATTGTCCAAAAATAAGTGTGTACATGTGATTGTTTCTTATGCTTATGTTTCTGACTGTTCCTTTCTCTGCATATGTAATCGTGAATGTTGCAGTAGTATTTATTTCGAAATTTACTGGTATATTTCTGTAAATAACTTATCGGAGTAATAAGTAGGAGAAATAAATCTATCACTACAATTGTATATTTCTAGATTGAAATTATCACATGGTATCAGAGCCAGAGATGAGTAACAGGAACAGAGAATCGGCAAGTGGACGTAAATCTGACATTGCTGCGGCAGCTCGAAAGGGTTCATGCAATCCTCCAGAGAGGAAGAGAAGCATGGAAGAACGAATGGATCACGATGTTTCTGTTCTGGCATCCAGACTGGAAGAAGAGTTTGCTTGTGTGTTAAGAGCACTGCTTCTCTTGAAGTTTGGTACATTGACAGTGGGGCTTCTGCTCATATGAAGGGAGTGCGGGAATGTTTCTCAAACTACCAAGAAGAGCAGATGAACTTTAAAATCACCATGGCTAATAAAGCAAAATGTACCCCTATTGGAAGAGGTACCGTAGTATTTCAAATAGAGGCTGGAAATATGCTTCGGGCCACTAATGTGCTGCATGTGCCTGGTTTGGGGATGAACTTACTCTCGGTGTCTCAGCTTCAAAACAAAGGTTATGACGTTTACTTCACTGGCAACATAGTATATGTCAAACACCCAAGTTGGAAGAAGAAAGCACAAATCAGAATCAGGAGCAATAAACTGTATAAGTTACAGCTCGAATCTCCAATGGCACTAATAGGTAGCATTGATGAGAAGCACCTGAATGAACTATGGCACAAAAGAATGGGGCATTTGCATCATGGGGTGTTAAAAATTCTCAAGAAAACTGTCACGAGAGTTCCAGAACTAAGCACCAAGCGAGACAATGTCTGCAGAGGGTGCGTATTGGGAAAGTATGCCAAGGCAATGTATCAAAGAAGCAACAATAGGGCTAAGAGTGTGCTGGGCTTGATACACTCGAATATCTACGGACCAATGTCCACTAAAGCTCTTAGTGGTGTCGAATATTTTGTCAGCCTTATTGATGACCATTCTAGGAAGATCTGGATCTACTTTCTGAAGACCAAGGACAAAGTCTTCAGTCGTTTCAAAGAGTTTAAAGCTCTGGTAGAAAATCTGTAAAGAAAGCGGATCAAGGTGTTGCGATCAGGCAATGGTGGAGAGTACATTGATAAAGATTTCACAGGGTTCTGCGCAAGGGAAGGTATCAGAAGAGAGTGGACCGCTCCATATAATCCGGATCAAAATGGTGTGGCAGAAAAAATAATAGAACTGTTGTCAAGGCTGCAAGGGCAATGCTGTATGATCAAGGCATGCCCAAATTTCTGTGGGTTGAAGCTTGTAATACAACTGTCTACATTCAGCAGGATTCCTCACAACGCATTGGGAAATATCACTCCAGAAAGTATCTTCACTGGCAGCAAGCCTGAAGTGAGCCACTTGAGGATCTTTCGCAGTACGACATATTGGCATGTGCCCAATGAAAAGAGGAAGAAGCTGGATATGACTGTGGAAAAGGGATATCTGGTAGGATATAGCGAGAATGCAAAGGCTTACCACATTTACATTCCGGAGAGCAGGAAAGTTGTAGTGCAAATGGATGTGAAATTCATGGAGGAGAGGGCCTTCAAGAGATCTCGGGAGATACCTTCTGCTACACAGTCTGAGGAGGATCCGCTAGTCCAACCACAACGACCGACGGAGGGTAATACAAGTGCCTCTCCAAGGCATGGGGTTCGAAGGGGTACTTCTCCCGAGGACTTGCAGGAAGGAGAGCAGGTAGTTCCACCCACTACCAGTGGCAGAACGAGCAGGGAACTATGACAAATTCTGAGGGACGCAGAAGACTTTGTCAGAGGCCCGCGAAATGCGAAGCGACAACGCAGGTAGCTTGAGAAGTACCAAGCCTTGGTTGCACAGGTTGGGGAACCTTCTAGTTTTCAGGAAGCAGCTTGGCACCGTGTATGGGTAGATGTGATGGTGGAAGAATACAGTTCCATCATGACAAACGATGTCTGGGAGGTGGTTCCCAGACCTCAGGACAGATCAGTTGTAGGTTCAAGGTGGATCTACAAGATCAAGTACACTACAGATGGCAACATCGAGAAATTTAAAGATAGGTTTGTGGCTAAGGGGTAGCTCAGAAGGAAGGGATAGATTGTGAAGAGACCTTCACCCCAGTAGCCCGATATACTCCCATTATATCCGTGATATCCCTTGCTGCTAAGGGATGGGAGATTCACCAGATGGACGTCAACACTGCATTCCTGAATGGCGTGATAGAAGAGGAAGTATACATTGAACAACTAGAGGGCTTCGAGATGCATGAACCAAAGACTCATGTGTGCAGGGTTAAGAAAGCCTTGTATGGACTAAAGCAAGCCCCTAGAGCTTGGTATGGTCGAATTGACAGCTACTTGCAGAAGATGGGGTTTGTCAAGAGTGACGCAGATCCCAATCTCTACTATCTAAGGGTAGGGAGTGAGCCTCTGATACTGGTTCTATATGTAGATGATCTATTTCTGACAGGGTGATCAAGGCTCATTAAGGACTGCAAGGAGAATTTAGCTACAGAATTCGACATGAAGGATCTAAGGCTGATGCATTATTTTCTGGGGTTGGAAGTTTGGCAGCAGAAGGGGGAGATCTTCCTTGGTCAAGGAAGATATACTACAGAAATTCTGAAAAGATTTCAGATTGAGGTCTCTAGACCCATGACTACTCCAATGATCACCAACTAGAAGAAAATCGACACATCTGAAGATGGTGAGGCTGATCCTACATTGTATAGGCAGCTCATAGGATCTCTGATGTATCTGGTAAACACTAGGCCATACATTTGTTATGCTGTCAATACCCTCAGTCAGTTCATGGTGGAACCAAGTAGGGCTCATTGGGCAACAGCCAAACATGTTCTCAGATATCTTCAAGGAACAATCGAGCTTGGACTGAAGTACACCCGTGGCGATGACATCAGGTTGAGTGGGTTCACCGACGCAGATTGGGCATGGAGTCCAATAGATCGGAAAAGTACCAGTGGGTACTGTTTCAGTCTTGGATCAGGGATGACCTCCCTGTGCAGCAGGAAACATAAATCCATGGCGCTGAGCTCAGCAGAGGCAGAATATATGGCAGCTAGCACAACTTCATGTGAGGCCATATGGCTTTGGAAACTGCATGTGAACTTACTAAAGGAGAAGATGAAAGAGACCAATATTCTATGTGATAATCAGATTTGCATCAATCTCTCTGAAAATCATGTGTTTCATGATCGGTCAAAGCACATTGACATCAGGTGTCACTTCATCAAAGGCTGTGTCAAACATGGAGCTATACAGTTGCAGTACACTCCAACAGGGAAACAAGTGGCAGTTATCCTCACGAAGGCTCTGGGGAAGACAAAGTTTGTCTATTTCAGAGAGAAGATGGGGATGATCAAGAATCCATTTCAGTAGCAGGAATGATAGGATTAGGATTCAGAGGGAGCTGCAGTACATATGAGGCAGTGTCATGGGTAGCAGTATAGAGGGCAACAACGTCGCAGATGAGGGGCAGCAGCCAGAGATCAGCAGCGCAAAGGATGCTTCAAAGCAAAGTAGCATGCAACAGGCATATTCCTAGAACACTTTCCTCGCTAAGAGGGAGTGTTGATTTTTGTTGCATCAGAAAGTGTTCCAAGTCTCAAAATTTGTGAGGAGGCTTGGACATCAATATTTCAAAGGGCCCAGAAACCGTTTGTGGAAATTCCACTCGGTTCATGTCTTATTAAAATAATTAATTATTTTAATGGAGACCCTAAGTCTAAACTTAGGGAAATTAAATAATTAATGTGTATTAATTAGACAAAGTGTGAATCTTCTAGAGAACGAAGATCAAGTCAAGTTTTAATCTTAGCCATTGTTTTGACTTCTAATCTGGGCCGTTGAATCGTCAATGAGAAGATTATAAAAGAAGGCTTGATGGTCATTTGGAAAGTAAGCGAGACACAAACTCAGTAACCCGAAGGAGATTGATTCCGAAGGAATAGAATTCGATTTCAGAGGGATAGTTGTAGAGATAGAAGGAGAAGAGGGAGTCAGCAGTGACTGAGTACGAGGACAGAGGGATGCAAAGGGCCACAGGAGGCAGCGCAAAGCTGCAACGCAGTGTACCCATGCAGAGTGACAGAGTCCAGCGCAGGGACTGCGCAGAGAAGCATGCAGAGAGACGCAGACGGAGACAAAGGGTCTTCTGGGTGTCAGAAAATCTTCGGGAGGTTCCGGGAATTTTGTCTCAGGTGTTTTCTATATGTATCTGCCAATGTATTCCTTGTAAAGAATTCATTCGCTGAAGAATAATATATAAACCCTCATGCACCGGTTTTCCCACATTGGGTTTTTCCGGGGACAATTGTCTAGAAATAAGTGTGTACGTGTGATTGTTTCTTATGCTTATGTTTCTTATTGTTCCTTTCTCTGCATATGCAATCGTGAATGTTGTAGTAGTATTTATTTCGAAATTTACAGGTAGATTTCTGTAAATAACTTATCGGAGTAATAAGTAGGAGAAATAAATCTATCACTGCAACTGTATATTTTTGGATTGAAATTTTCACAGATGATTGTGCGATGATGGCTCATATACCTCTAGGAGAGAGGTGGGCTGATTTGGAGTTGTAGACCTAGAGATCTACACTATGGGCAGGATCCTTGAGGAGTCCACCTCTCGGATCATCACCTTGCTATGAGAGCCCAAAACAAAAGTAGCAGGATGGATGGGTGCAGAGGAGTGAGAAGAGACAATGCAATAATTAACAATACCAGAGTCTGAGCAGCACAGAGCAGAGGCAACAACAACAACAATGCAATGCAGAGTTGCAACAACGCAACAACCTCAGAAGGACAACGCAAAGGCTAGTAGCAGTCAGATCTTCATCATTGAGATGCAGTGTACTTGTCCAATTTCGTATGTTTTTCAGTTGCAGTGCAGTAGCAGTTGGCAGTGGCAGAGTCAACAACAACACGAATGCAAAATTCAAATGGAGTGCAGTACATTAGCAGTTGGCAGCAATATGTAGTGTCAGCAGCAATACAAATGCAACATTAGTGCGGAGTTGATGGATAGCAGAGTCAGACATCAACAACACAGAGGGAGATGCCTCAGAGTTAGAACATTATGCAAAAGGGTGTATTGTTAGAGCACATTCCTCGCTAAGAGGGAGTGTTGATTTGGGATAGCATCGAATGTGCTCTAAGTCTCATATTTTGTGGAGAGGCTTAAACACATGTATTCTAAATAGCCTAGAAAGCGTTTGGTGAAATTCCACTAAGATTGTATTCTATAGAAATAATTAATTATTTTTAAAGAGACCCTAAGTTAAAACTTAGGAAAATAAAATAATTAAAGGGTATTAATAGAATATGAGTGTGAATGATCTAGAAGAAATAGATCAAGTCTAAAGTTAATCTTAGCCATTGATTAAGATCTAATCTGGGTCATTGAATCTTCAATGAGAAGGTTATAAGGAGGACTTCAAGGGTCATTTAGAAAACACATTCTAGAGACATAGAGAATCTAGAGATCGAATTCTTCTGACAGAGTAGTGCTCAGACGAAGATTAGATCTAAGTGATTCTTCATTGCAGTGAGGGGCAGTATCACCGATTGGAAGTTTTCCTGAGCCGGAGAGTACTCAACAACAAAGACAGAGAGAGCCACAACATTACGCAGAGCCAGTGACACAGAGCCTACACAGAGCTGCAGAGGGGAAATTGTTTTCCTGCCAGAGAGAACGCAGAGCCAGTTTAGACCCCGAAGAGATTTTTTAGAGGCTCAGTTTCCAAGCTAGCTGGCAGACCAGCGTAGAGGCAGAAGGGCAACCGAGTTGTGACGCAGTCACTGTGGAGAGGCAGCGTAGGGGAGTCCAACCTTGGTGCAAATTAGTGCTAGTTTCTTGTGGAGGAGTGAGGTTTGTCTCACGAGATCTCTTTCGTCAGTTTTGCTGAATGATTTGACAGTTTCGTCAATCATAGATATGTACTCCGAATTTACCGCATAATAACATAAACCCTTAGATTTGCTACACCGGTTTTCCTGCATTGGCTTTTTTCAGGGACATTTGTCCAAAAATAATTGTGTCGAATGGTTGTGTAATATGTGTATGTTCAGGTTTGTTTCTGCACTTATATTTCTTCCGCAGTATTATTTGTGTAGGTTGTAGTGAATGGATTTTGATATTTGCTTGTAGAACACAGTAAATAATTTGTTCATTTAAATAACAAATAGAAGATTTTCCATCAATTGCTGCAGTAGGATCCTGAGTTTACGGATTTTTCACACTCATATGATGGAGATGATATTTTTGTTGGATTCCTTTTTTGGAGAGGTGCAAGATTCATCTAAAGATCATCTTGTTTGGATGAGCAGAAGTTGGATTTTGAATTTATTTTCCACACATGTGCAATTTGTTAAGGTTGGCCAGAATTGTAATGTAGGCTCACAAGCCCCAAAAGATGTGTCACACACCCATAGTTATGGATATAAAAAGGAGAGACACGATGCTCATTTCATCATTCACTCATCTCACACATCTCTTTCTCATCTGATTGGTTCATACAACCTTAGAGGCTTCTCTCTCCTCCACATGTGTGAAACAAGAAGCTGCAAATTTCGGACTGGTTTAGAGTTTTTCTGGACAACGTTGACTTTGGGTCAACTCTCACTGTTTGACTACGATTTGAAGGCAGAAAATCCGATCTAGGAAGGTCGCAGCTGGAGGCACAAAAATTGAGGTCAAACGTTGACTTTGACTGCAATGTTGACTGTTTTGACCGCAGAGTTTGACTTTTGCGTTGACCAGTTTGTGTGGACTATTTTGGGCTAAGTGTGACTTTGACTGAAGGCTGAATTTGACCAAGTTTGACTGAACTTCATTGGAGGTTGAAGGGCTGGTTCGACCAACGAAGACTTTGCTCGCTAGGGCATCTTGTTGACTGTTGTAAAAGATATTTTATCTCTCTCTGCTGAATAAGAAGAATTACAAAGAATATTTATCTCTTGTCTTGGCTTGTCTTTTGTCGATTTATTTTATGTTCTATCAACATTTACTTTCAATGGTTATGTGAGGGCTAATAAGAAAGATCGAAGTAAACTGCTCTAAGCATAGAACATACCATGTAAAGTCTCTACACACTTAAGATCAAGTTATTAGATCGATAGAGCCTAGATAGACACAATAACCCTCAAGATCTAGAGATACCTGCTAGATCAATCAAGTTAGAATGTTTCTCTAAACCCAGTAACTAATGCAGGATACCTATGCAAATAGTTAATTTGACCACTTGCTAATGAAATAATAACTTATAAAATATATTTCAGTAGAGCATTAAAAACATGATCCAGAAAAACATTACCACAAGAAGCAGAAGAAGAACACCACCATGAATAAACGCCTAAGACTTCTTTATTATTCCAAAAAAATATTACAAACCAACAAAGCTTGACTCAGAGCTCAAAATGATTTTCTGATGTTACATGATATCAAATGAGGAGCAAATAACTTCGTTATATAGAAAAAATGAGAACACAAGACCCCTCCAAGTGGAAAAAACGACTAGTTCCTTGATCCATGGCTTGATCCTTGTCAAAACAATTTGATTCCTTGTTAACTACTACACAGATCTCCAAAAAAAAATCGAATTCCTTGATAAGTGTGCTAGATGGACCAATCTTTGATTTTTGGGTGGTTTTGGACCATTGGAGAATCTTTAAAAAATAGAATTCTCGAAATTCCTTCCTTTAAAATAACCACATAGACCAAAAATTCGATTTCCCTAGGAAAACAATTCCTCCTTGTTACTCTTACACTTTTTGGGCACATGGCAAAAGATTGCAGAGCATATGACAAAGACATCTATAAGGGCCCCTATGAGTTCTCCAGAAGTAAAGTTGCAGGAAGATACTCCAATGTGTTTATCAACAAATATTATGCTCCCTTATTCAAGTCCAGAACTGGATGCTGCAAATGTCATAATGTTGGGCATATAGCTCGAGATTGCAACTTGAATTGGGTTCCTAGACAATCCAAAGAGTTACCAACCAGGCATGGAGAAAGAGTCACCAAAGTTTTGGGAAGGAAGCATGTTGAACTAGAAAGGAACATTTTGAGTGTGCCTTGAATGTTCAAGGCATTTATCCTTGCTGCTGATGAAATAGGGTATCATAGGTAAAAACCTTTCTCCTCCAAGTTTTGATGCTGAGATTCTACCTATTAGAAAGAGGAAGATCATGCCTGAAATTGTCAGTGTCAGGGAGAGAACAGGTCAAGGACAAGGTTACTTGGGAGCGGCAGCAGGGAGCGACATTTTCAAAAGCTCTCGGTTTGGGAGCGAATCAGGAGCGAATTTAAATATAATATATATTTTTATATATTTTGATGCATATATGTCAACAAAAGCATGTAGAATGATGAATTAGATATGAAAAACTTAAAAAAATGAATGAATCCTCATCAACCATGTCCACATGTTAGTAACATACAACATATCGAGTCTCATGATTCGTCAATCTTAAAGTTTCAAGCTTTCAAAATTCGATATATAACGTTTATCATCATTGATCACAAAGTTGCAACTTGTACTTGTAACCATTACCATTACCAAGTAATGAAACGATAACAAAGAATATCTAACATGAAATGAAATGTTTCAAATTTCAACTTTCACAAAGTATCATATTCATAATTCATTACCAATGAGTTATAATTTCCAACTTCAAACTTCAAACTTAAATTGTCATATATTGTTTACAAAAAATATTATAATAAATAGGAAAGAGTCAACAATTATAAAAACTACTAGAAAGTAGAAAGGACAAGTAAATCTATTATCTATTGCTAATGTTTGGGCCTCTTGCCGCCACGATAAATGTCTAATTTCTGAGAAAGCATGTAGAATGATGAATTAGTTATAAAAAACATAAAAACATGGATTAAACCATATAGCATCAATCATCTAGTAGCTACAATCTTCCTCAACCATAGGTCCACAAGTTACAAGTTTTGATTTATATAGCATGTAAGGGTGCACATAACCAAAATAGCATCTAGTGCAAATTATCTTTGAACCAAAAATACGTCCACAAATAGGCTCTATATGGCATCTATCATCCAAAAATATCATGCTACAACAAATACCTACATATCATCAAAATCATTGCCTATCTTGGGATCTTTGTCATTAATATCACCCTCTAAGCATTAACATAATATAGAAAAAACGTAGCATGTCAAGTCAAGATTTTGTTGGAGTGATGGGTACATTTTTAGTAGGGTCATGATAGGATTTTGACAACCAATGCCACTAACATCAAGGTACGTAGAGGGATTGGTGCTATGGACGAGTTCTATATCCTAGTACATGACAAAATCCAATGGAAACATTGCAATCCCCCCAATCTTGGAATCTTGAAAAACAGATAAGTCTGTTGGATTTCGAGTGAGATCTAAAATTCTACTCTCCATATGAATCCAATGAGGTCAGAATCACTCTCAAGCATCCTAAGTCATTTCATGGTAATGTTAAAAATTTAAGTAAAAGGATGAAAATGAAAGATAAAAGGAAAATGTCGTTACCATGAATTGCATATCAATATTAGGGCCATAGGCTTGATCATTAAGCTGCCCCACTAAACAATTCTTGTTTCTTTGAATTTTTTTTGCGTTTGGAATGTGTTTGCATAAAAAATTGCAAAAAAAGCAAGGGAACAATTTTTTTTTAGGGAGCAGGTTCGACCAGTCCATAATTTAGCCGGAGCTGATCTTAGACAAATATGCTTGCTATTGTCTTAAGACCATGTCCAATTCTAATAGAATCACAAGATGTACCAAAGCATATTTAGATTTAGATTTTTTTTCTCCTTTGGTCTCTATCAATGTTATCTGAACCGAACCGGTTCCAACAAAACTGGCCTGTCCGATTGGTTTGGAGGCAAAATCGGCTTGAACCTGCCCTCCGAACCGGAAAAGACTGGTTCAGTACCAACCCGTCGGTTTCGATACCGAAACAACCATTTCGGTACCCAATCGACCGGTTTCGACATTGAACCAGTCAGTTCGGTATCGAATCGGCCTGTGTCGGTGCCGAACCAGCCAACGGTACCAAACCGTTCCAGACCGGTTCCACTAGTTCACAAGCCCTGCGGCTGCGCGGCTTGGGCATTAAAAACATTTTTAAAAAAAAATTCTTTTAATTTCTTTTTTTAAAATTTTTTTTTTTTTTCCTAGTTACTAACACTACCCTAGCCCCGCCCCCCTAAATCTATTTAAACACCCCCAACCCCTCTATTTCACTCACACTATTCATTTGTCTCTTGCAATTCTTGAGCTGAGTTTGGTGAGGAGTATTCAAAGAGTTTTTTGTAGGGTTGTTATGAGGGAGAATTTTTGAAGATTTGAAGAGCTGATTGGAGTCTTGGAGAGCTGTTGGGTTGACATATTTTTGAGCTACTGCAAAGAATTTTTTTTTTCCCCAGAGATGTTTGGGTTTTCTTTGGTGGTTTTTGCAGCTGGTGGAAGTTTTTATTTTTTATTTTTTATTTTGTTGGGGTTGCTACATAGCTGATTTCATAGGATTTTGGAGCTAATTTTCTCCAAAAATTTAGAGGGTAAATCAAGGGCTAGGGGAATCAAGCCATAATCCCATTGTAGACTTGGATGCTACTCATTCTTTAGATGAGGATGAGGATGAGGAGGATGATCAGGTTGATGATTCTGATGATGATTGATGATTTGATCATTGATTTTGTTGTAGCTGTAGCTTGTAGTACAATACTATGATCTATGATATTATTTTGGACTATAAAGGCCTATTAGAGCCTGCTTCTTGATGTTTGTAACATTTCTGGTTCAACGATGTTTTGCACTAAGTGCTATTTTGGTTATATGCACTATTACTTGCTATATAGTTGAAAACTTTTGCATATTTGTGTATAAATGGTTTGGATTCATATGGATGCACATGAATATATCTGTTTTTTTCTTTAAAATATGAATATTTTATGTGTTTTTGGTAAACCGGTTTTTATTTTATTTTATTTTATTTATTTATTTATTTATCTTTATCCGATCCGGTTCCGACTGGTTCTCGGTCCACAAGGTTTTCTGGTTCGATGACCGGTTCGGTTCTGATAACATTGGTCTCTATGCAGTGGAATTCAAGAGGAGCAAAATCATTAGAGTTTCATGATCAGATTGAACTTGTGTTGATAATATCACTGAAATATCGGCGATATTCGGAAATATTGCGATATTTTCTCTCCCGAAAATATCGCGATATTTCTAAAATATTGCCGATATTTCGGGAAAATATCGCGCGGCGATAAGAAATATTGCCGAGCACTCTTGGGCCGCGGCTAGAAGAGGGAATTCGATCTTTTTTTGGCATTTTCGTTTGTGAGGCTTGGAGAAGGAAGGGGAAGAGTTTTGTGGTGGTTTTCAAGGAGGGATTGAGGATCAAATAGCCATTATCACCATCAACTAAGAATTTTTTGTTGATCAAAGTTTGAAGAACATTGAGACAAACTTCATTTCTTCCATTAATAGGTATGTTCTTAAAAACCCCTATGTTAATGATTTTTTTCATAGATTTAGGGTTATGTTTGCTTGCCTCTTTGCCTACCAAGATTTTGTTTCTTTTGTTTTTTTTTTCCATTTGCTATGATTTTCATGCCCATGAGCCAATGCAAGGGTTTTACCCATATTTGGACAACAAGCTTCATTTTTTTTAACTTTCTTATGCACCCTCTTATTGCCATTTTTTGTGTATGGGTGTTTAAGGCCATTTTTTTTGTTTTTTTGGTGCCCTAAGTTTGAAATTTGAATTAGTTCACTGCAAATATGCCAAAATCCTTGGACCCGTTTTGGGAGTATGGGGAACTTGATGGTAGGACAAATTGGGCACTTCTATCATGCAAATTATGTAGGACCAAGATGGCAGGAGGGGTTACACGATTGAAATACCATCTGGCTAGACTCCTTGGACATGATGTTATACATTGTACAGTTTCTAGTGCAGAATGGAGTGTAAAAACTCTGGTAAACTTGAATAATTATATATTATTATTGATAAAAGATGAGATGATTACAAGTGGGAATCACCAAGGCTTTAAATACAGCCTTACGGTGTCCCTTGGTGAAGAGGCATGATCGTTGATCATGCCCTTTCACTTAATAAACCTAAGATAACTATATTTAACTAATAATTAATAAATTATACATAACATTGCCCCTCTCTTAAAGATGCTTTGTCCTCAAAGCATACGTAACGACGGGTGTTGCTGGCGAAACACTTCAGATTCCCAAGAGGCTTCTTCTAGGGGCAAATCCTTCCATTTGATTAAATATTCCGTAATAACACGAGAGCATAGCTTCTTTTCTCGAGTAGATAGGATACTTTCGGGCTCCAAAATGATCCTTCCTTCATCATCCAAAATTGGGAGGGTCGTTTGGGATGACTGATGGTCACCCAGTGCTTTTTTTAAGCATGACACATGGAAGACATTGTGAAGACGACTTGTATCGGGAAGGCTCAACCCATAAGCGACTTGACTGATCTTTTTAATAATTTGATATGGACCATAGAACTTTGGAGCTAATTTATGTTTCCCTTTTTGTTTCAGGGACAACTGCTTGTACGGTTGGAGCTTGACAAACACCCAGTCTCCAACTTCAAATGATCTCTCAGTTCGATTACGGTCAGCCTGTTGCTTTATACGATTCTGTGCAATATTCAGATTTTCTTTTAGAACTTGGACGACCTTTTGGTGTTCTTCTAGCTGATTTTTAACTGTAGGCAAATTTGATTGGACTGAAGCAAAATCTTTCCACTTCGGGGGCTCGTATCCATATCAAGCCTGGAATGGAGTCATTTTTGTCGATGTATGGTAAGTAGAATTATACCACCATTCGGCGAGATGCAACCATTGAACCCACTTATTTTGTTTCTTCGTAGCATAGCACCGTAGGTAAGCTTCCAAACATTTATTGACAACCTCTGTTTGGCCATCTATTTGGGGGTGATAAGCTGAGCTCATGTTGAGGTAGGTTCCGATGTGGTTGAACAATTCCTTTCAAAAATTTCCTTTAAATTTGGCACCCCTGTCGCTAACAATGACTTTCGGGAAGCCGTGTAGTTTATAAATATGTTTGCAGAATATCTCCGCAATTTGCTTTGCAGAGTCTATCTTCTTGATAGCGATAAAGTGAGCATATTTAGTGAATCTATCTACTACGACGAAGATCTTATCCTTCCCATCAGATACATGTAATCCTTCAATAAAATCCATCGATATTTCTTTCCATTTCTGAGTCGGAATATTTAGGGGATGAAGTAACCCAGGTGTCATAATATTTTCGCTTTTATTTCTTTGACACTTGTCACATTCTGCAACATATTTTTGAATATCGTGACTCATACCCTTCCAAAAAAATGACTGACGTGCATTGTAATAGGTTTTAAAATATCCTACATGCCCAGATGACATGGAATCATGTGATTCCTTGAGTATTTTTGAAATAAACTTGGATTTGGAGTTTAGATAAATTCTTCCTTTGTACCATAAGATATCGTTCTTCCACTCAAATTTTGAATTTCCTGGGAGATTATTGATTATAGCCAACAATTCCGGATCTTTGGCGTACTCACTTCTAATCTCATTAAGCCATTCAGGAACAACAACCGAAACTGCAAGTAGTGTTGATTCTTCATCTTTTCTAGACAGGGCATCTGCTACTACATTATCTTTTCCTTTCTTGTGTAATATCTCCATGTCAAAAGCGGCAATCTTCTGTACCCATTTTTGTTGTTCTTCAGAGAGTGCTTTTTGTTGAAGGAGATACTGAAGACTGTTATGATCCGTTCGGATGGAAAATTTACTCCCTAACAGATATTGTCTCCATTTGGCCAATGCATGCATAATTGCGAGCATTTCCTTGTTGTATGTGGACTTGAGATGCTCTCGTTTATTTAGCTTTTTGCTTTCAAAAGCAATAGGGTGCCCTTCTTGCATTAATACTGCACCAATACCGAATCCAGAGGCATCACATTCGATGATAAATGGTTTAGAAAAGTTGGGAGTTGCCAATACTGGTGCATTAGCCATTACTTCCTTCAATTCTTCAAAACACTTCCCTGCTTCCTCATTCCATTGAAACGAATTTTTCTTTAAAAGATTTGTAAGAGGTGCAGTTCTATGCGCATAGTCTTTAATAAATCTTCGATAATATCCCGTTAATCCTAAAAATCCTCTGAGCTTGGATATATTCACTGGTTTATTCCATTCCCTTATAGCCTTAATTTTAGAAGGATCCACTTTTACCCCTTCGTGGGATATTATGTGTCCCAGATATTCGATTTCTTCTTTTCCAAATGTGCATTTGGACTTCTTAGCATAAAATTGATGATTTTCTAATAATGTGAGAACTTTATCCAAGTGTTGCAAGTACTCTTTCCAAGCTTTGCTATAAATCAAAATATCATAAAAAAATACTAGTACAATTTTCCTAAGGTATGGTCGAAATAATTCGTTCATAGTCGCTTGGAACGTAGCTGGTGCATTTGTCAACCCAAAGGGCATTACTTTAAACTCGTAATGACCTTCATGTGTTTGAAATGTAGTTTTTGGTATATCTTCCAATCTAATTCTGATCTGGTAATAACCTGACATTAAATCTAATTTAGAGAAGTATTTTGCGCCATGTAGCTCATCTAGCATTTCATCGATAAAGGGAACTAGAAACTTATTTTTAATTGTTATCTTATTTAATCCTCTGTAGTCAATGCATAGCCGGAACGATCCATATTTTTTTCTTACCAATATAACTGAGGTGGCATACAGACTCTTGCTTTTTGAGATGACCCCACATTTTAAAAGGTCTTGGATTATCTTCTCAATTTCAGTTTTATGGTGATGCGGGTAGCGATAAGGCTTGATGTTAACAGGGTCTGATCCTGCCTTGAATTCTATTGTATGTTCGATTTCCCTATTAGGAGGCATTTTCATTGGTAGGTCTTGGAATACTTTTTCGTGTTTTTGAACTAGTGCTTGTATCTCCGGTGATTCTTCGTGGTTCCTTTTTGTAGATAACATTTCTAACTGATGACATTGTACTATATAGGCTGGCGCTCCTTTTCGGATCATCTTCATCATCTGGGATGACGATATGATTTGATTTTCTGGGGCTTGGAATCCATATAACTTGTGCTTCTGCCCTTCCCACTTAAAGCTTATAAACTGCTTCTGATGGTTGGCAGAATAAGTATCTAAGGTTTGTAGCCATTGAATTCCTAAGACCACATCTACTCCTCCTAGTTGTACGACATAGAATGGAGATTCTAAAATAAAGTCTTTAATCTGTAATTTGACTTTATGGCATTTCCCTACTTGCCCAATCTTCTTACCATCGGCCACCATTACCTTCATATTAGGCATGGGAAAAGTAAAGAGGTTGAGTCTTTTGGCCATGGTTGAATCTAGAAAATTGTGCGTGCTGTCAGTGTCGATGAGAACCATTACGACGTTTTTCTTAATATGTCCTCTTAATTTTAGTGTCTGAGGTTGTGATGTACTTGTCATGGCTGTTAATGAAACTTGCGGAATGCTTTCATCATCTACTTCTGGAGAGAACTCTAGGGTGTCTTGTATTCCTTCTACATCTAAATCATCATTGTTAGAGTCATTAGTTGCTTCACAATTATACAGATTTTTTTTTTCCATTAGCACATCTGTGCTTAGGGTCCCACTTTTCGCCACAACGTTTGCAATTGACCTCTCTCATCCTTTGTACTTCCATGTTAGATTTGTCTTCTTCATGAAGGCGTGGTGGAACATATTTCATGTTATCTTCTTTTGTAGATTGAGGAAACCTTCGTCTCGAATATACTCTTTCTGGTTTTGACCCAGATAACCTTGCAAATTTCTTTCCACAACTTTTGCTTTTTGCCTTGCTACTTCTACTGATGTAATGTCGTGAAGTTCGAGCTCTTCTTGTATATGGATTTTAAGTCCTGAGATGAAAGATTGGATTAGACGAGATTCTGACAATCCCGGTACTCGTGTTGCCAAGGTCTCCCATTCTCGAGTGTACTCATCCACATCTCCTTTTTGGCGTAATTTGATGAATGTTGAAAAAAACTTTTCTTCTTTTATACCTTGGAATCTTTTAAAGAATGCATCCTTAAATTTCGTCCAACTGATAGCAAGTGTCGTCTTTTTCCACCACATATACCAATTATATGCTTCTCCTTCCATTTTCATGGAAGCGTGCTTAATTTTTTCGTCATCACTATTAATGTCATAAATCTCAAAATATTCTTCGGCTTTATTAAGCCATGCAACGCTATTTTTTTCATTACCGTCAAACTTGGGTAGCTCGATTTTTGCTTTTCGCTGATATGCTAATGGTGGAACGAGAAGGGGATATTGATTAGCAAATGCATTCCAGAGCTGCTTATTTTGAGAATTTGCATTACTATCTTCGTGATGATTTGGGGAATCGGTTTTTCCCTGATGCTCTTCTGAGTTCCCTAAATCTGCAGAATTGTTCTGTTGATTTTGTTCCATATTAGGGGATATGGGTCGTTGTGTCTGGCTTATCTTCTTGCAGAGTTCTGTCATCTTTTGCATTGTTTGGCTAAGATTTTTTGTGGCCTCGTGATGATTTAGCCTCATTTGTCTTTCTATTCGATTCGTCGTATCTTGAAGTTTTTTGATATCATTGGAGTTTCCTGCCACTGACCCCTCGAGATCGACTAATATTTTGCCAAAGTCATCGACATTATTATTGATTTGTTTCTCCAGATCCAACAATTTTTTTTGGAATTCGGCCATCGACATTGATGAAGACATTGAACGCGTATGTGGTGGTGAATATTTTTCTGCCAGTTTTTTTTAATTTAATTTAATTTTTATTTTTATTTTTTTAATAAATAATAATAATAATTTTTATTATTATTATTTTTTTAACTAATTTTTATATAAAAATTAATTTTAAATTAATGTTTATATAAAAATTGAATCTATATATATATATATATATATATATATATTAAAAAAAATCGATTTTTAATTTTGAACGACCACACCAATAGACACGATGGTTCAAACAAAATAAAAAAAACACACTTTTTCTTTGGTTTGCTGCTGTGGGGACAACAGATAGCATTTGTCGGAGGCTGCGGTGGGGACGGCCGACAGTAGGACGGCGGGGAAGGGGCGGAAAGAGGCGGCGGACAAAACAGCGGAAAGGAAATGTCAACGGCGGTGGGGAAGATGCGGGGTAAGACACAGGGAGAGGGAGGCTACGGGCGGCGGGGAAGGGCGGGATCGGGGACAGTAGGTAGTGTAGCGGGTTGGGGAATGGGTAGCGGCCGTGAAGGCGTAAACGGGTAGGAGGGGTGGGTTGTATGGTGGGTAGCGTAGCGTAGGGGATGGGAGTCGAGGGAATGGGGCGTAGGCGTAGGGGGGGTCGGGTAGAGTAGGGGGAATGGGCCGAAAGGCCGAGGTAAGGGTGGGAGATTCGTGTGGCGGAGTGGAGAGGGGGTAGGGCTGTAGTGCAGGCGGAGGGTTGGGGTGTGCTGTGAGGAGCGAGTTTGCTGTGTGTAGGGAATGAAGGCAGCGGTAGAGAAATCTGCAAAAAATTTTTTTAAACAAATATCGCTGCCCACGAACACCCAGTTTTTAGACAATTCTGGAATTTTCTTGTAATTCCTTAATCTCTTTGATGATCACACAGATCCTAAAGAGCAACTGCTCCGATACCAATGGAGTGTAAAAACTCTTGTAAACTTGAATAAGTATATATTATTATTGATAAAAGATGAGATGATTACAAGTGGGAATCACCAAGGCTTTAAATACAGCCTTACAGTGTCCCTTGGTGAAGAGGCATGATCGTTGATCATGCTCTTTCACTTAATAAACCTAAGATAACTATATTTAACTAATAATTAATAAATTATACATAACACAGAAATTATACAAAAAGTTTTTTAAGCAATTGATGAAAAGACAGAAAGATTGCTGCTAGGGAGAGGGAATTGATCTCAGACAAATAGTTGCTAGTTTTATTCGTTTCGCAGCTTTGCTACATATAACTCATCATGATGATTGGATACTTTTATATATGTGATGTTATTTTGTATTGGTTCTCCACATTTGAGTCCTTGATTGGACAATTATCAAGGATCAACAGGATTTGGTATCGCCTTTGATATATCTTTTTTATTTTACATTCACTACATCATATATATCAGTGCTTTCTTCATATTTATGTGTCAATGTGTTTATTTCATGTTGTCATTGCTTTATATGTTTAAAAATCTGAAAAAATGAATATATTGTGCATTTTTTATGCTTGCCTTTATTTGTCAATATTTTTGCCGATATTGCCGATAAGTTGTTTTTGGACCCTCGCCGATATTTTGCCGATACTGATATTATCAACACTGGATTGAACCTTGGGCCTGAATAGACTGTTCTAGAAGACCATGTGACAGAATGGTTGGCAGTGTTAAAGAAGACAGTGAAGATCTTGGAGGAAGCCCTGCATTTCTTTCATTAGGCAAAGGGGGAGAGGTCCCTCAACTTCCAAGACAATACAATTGTCGTCTTATGTGTCCAAAACTGAGAGAAAGCATCATTGTCAAGGGGAGTAGTTGACAGAAATCTTGTGAACAGAACTGTTAATCATAATGTTGAATTTGCCTACCATTTTGAGCCACATAAGGAATACCGTTGTTGAGATGTCTATTGCAATGTATCAAACAACAGTGATATTTGCAAAAGTAGAGAATGGAGATAGGGGGAGTAGCTGACAGGTCACATGGGGAAGATACAAACAGAGGAGCACCCCATTTTCCCTTGTGTCAAAGGGGTAGAGAATATCGAAAGCGGGAGTAATGGCAGGTGTATAGCCATCAATGACAAAAGGGGAGATTGTTGAGATGTCATTGTTGTCACTGATGGCCTAAGCACAAAGAACAAATTTCTGCCTATAAGAAGTGCATGGAAGAAGCCCTAAGCATGACAAATTAGTAGCATGATCATAATGACAAATAGGGTTTCCATGGTTGAAATGGTGAATAAGGATAGATAAGGAGGGAGCAAGCCCAAAATGGGTCATGCAAGAAGGAATGGGGTGATGATGTACCTATGATTCAAGTATGTTAGTGCCTTAACTGCCCAAAATGTGGATGAACTGCTAGAGACTATCATGCTAGACAGAAAGGACAGAAGAGATTGTTTGTGTTCTGGAGACAAAATCACTAGTCACAAGTGCGGAAGTGAGTCAAGATGGAGAAATCATTTTTTATGGCAAAGTATCACAACGATCTTGTTGCTGATGTTAGGAAAAGACAGGAAGAAGGCTTGGAAGTTAAAATGCAGGTCGATGAGAAGCCTTGGTGGTTCTCTCTTCCAAATGTCCTATTTTTTATATGCAAAAGGCTTACATAGGGGTCAAAGTCGGCTTTATCAAGCTTTGCCAAGCTTACCGACATTGTGGTTTGAATTTGGTAGCATGTACATTGAAAGTTCCTCCCCCAGTGGTGATCTGAAGAATGCGCATAACAAAGTAATGGGCATTATGCATGGTTGTGTGAAGGATTTACAAACATAGCAGTGGTTGATTTCACTATCTCAGTTAGTTTCAAGAATCTGCCACCAGAATGAAGAAGAAGTTCGACTAGTGAAGCATATTGTAACAATTGTTCTGCAGACATATCCACAGCAGGGCTTGTGGAAGCCATTGATTGGTTTGTTGAAGTTTGTTTGTCTGAGGTTGGATCAGGTTAAAATATGAACTGGTCGAAACCCAAGCCAGTCTTGAATGATGAACTTATGAGACAATTTTTTTTGTTTCTTAATATACCTAAAGCTACTTATTCAAGTCGGCTCCCCTCAACGGACGTGTCTCTTCATCATAACGAACAAATATAAATATGAACTATGACTCCTTCATTTCCCCCATCCATTCAATCAAGCAAAAAAAAAGAAGAATTCGGAATTGAGGCAAGAACAAGGTGGAGTTAACACCTCGTGAACTAAGGGGCAAGAAATCAAGGGTTTTTCTGTTTGACACTTGGTGACATTTTTCTGTGGTTTGCTTGGGATTAGTTTGGGAGCAGAATTCATTGACTTGGACCCGGTCTTGACCTTTCATTTGAAGTAGATTTAGTTGACTGTTATGAAGTATATTTTATATACCTTGTGACTGAAATTTCAGACCTGTGAAAAGATCTGTTACAGACCTCTAATTTTGGCCCTCTCTGTGGTGAACTTCGGCCCTTTTCTGTGGAGACTGAACCTCAGAACTTCAAACCTCTTTTACAGGCTTATCTGTGACAGTAAGGACCTGTGACAACTCGTCCTGTGCTTTGAAAAGTTTGGATTTGTGGCTTACATACTGTGGCACCCATGGAAGTCGATTTGTGGCATAGTTCGGACCTATGGATCTGTGGCATATGAAATTCGGACCTGTGACACCTGTGGTATTGGGATTTATGGCATCTAAGTTTTGGAATTGTGTCAGACTTGTAGGCTTATATGTTTGACATGTAGCCCTTCTTCACACAGTCTTTCCAAATGAACAGAATTTGTTGAAGACAGTCTTTTGTATTTAGGCATCTTTTAAAGTTGTTTGTGACCCTCTCTTCTAGCCTCCTTAGAGCAGACTTGGAGCAGGAGTTAAGTGTCTTTTGAAGGAAGCTCTTGAAGGTGTTTTGAAGGTGTTCTGAAGCTGTATTTGAAGGAGCCTTTTGAAACATATCTTAAGTAGTTTGGGAAGCCTGTAGAGACCCCATTTGTAACAGTTTATGAAGTGTAACTGAGGACCTCCTTGAGGTGATTTGGAACAAGCTTGAAGACCTTATTTGAGCTGTCCTATTTAAGCCTTTTGAAGACAATTCTAGAGCAGACTTGAAAACCTTTTTGGGCTGATTTGAAAGGTGATGTTAAGACAGACTTGGAGACACCTTATCGGAGCAAGATTAAAAGGGACTTGGGGAAGACCTTAAGCCTATATTGGGCAAACCTTGGAGACATTGTGAAAACAGCCTATTGAGGCAGCTTTGAAGCAATTCTTACTCTTGAAGACATCTGCAAAAGTAGTTTTTTGAAGACCCCCTTGAAGCTGATCATGGAGACCTGTTGAAGACACTTGCAGAAGCAGCTCTTTGAGAACACCCTGAAGTATCTTGGTAGCCATCTAGAAGAATTTGTTGAAGAAATATTACAGCAGTATTGAAGCTATCTCATGGAGCTGATTTGGAACGCATGTTGAAGTTGATTGTGAAGTCCCTTTAGAGACATTCTTGAAGCCTTTGTCGGAGATATCTTTTAGGACTTGTTGAAGAAGATATTGGAAGCCTTGAAGCCTTGAAGCATTGAAGCCACCTTGAGGAACTGAAGCAGATTAAAAGGGTTGGAGCCCTAGAGGATTGGAGTCCTCACACAAGGTTGGAGCCTTGTGAAAAACCATGTCGGAGCCTGTATTGTTGAGAGGATTAGAGTCCTCAAGTAGACCATGTTGGAGCTTGAATTGTACAGGTTGGAGCTTGGTTTATAATTGAAGATTGGAGTCTTCATCTAGGGTTGGAGCCCTGAAAGAGTTGTAAGGTTTTATTGTACAAACTGGAACTTGAGTTCTTATCAGAGGATTGGAGCCCTCATCATGTTATTAATAGAATTATTTTTTGTTGTACATCTTGTGTTCTGGTTTAATGATCTTAACTGGCATAATTTTACAATTGAAAAGAAATACTGATTCACCCCCCCTCTCAGTATTTTCAACAACATTATGAAGACCGACCATAGTTACAAAATTCAACATTAACATGTGTACAAATGTTGGGGTTAAGTGGGGACAATTTCCACTTAATCTTGCAGCCAACCTATGTGCTAACTCGCTGTGAAGTTAACTGTCAAATATGATTGCGTGGGAACTAGAACTGCCTATGTACTTGTTAATTGATACATATCTTTTGATTGGCTGGCAGTGGGAATGGTGGGGGACAAGATCTGTCGCATGTGGCAATGTTGTCATCCACTAAACTCTTAGCAAATCTGTGAGCAATCCAAGACTGACTTCGACCTGCTCCTTTTTTTGGTAATTCGTGGGCCTCTTCAAGCAATCAACTCATCTTCATAATGGCTAGGAAGTCGGTCTTTACAAAATTTCATTGATGGGAGGAGACCCGATAATTAGGAAGTCACTTATAAAGGATGGATCAACGAATAGATGTGAAGTGACCTTAAAGACCCTTTCCCTAGGATAAGATTAAGAATGGAGCTTGCTTGCTCTTTAAGCAAGGTACAAGAGTTTCTAGGGAAAGGAGGTGAGGATTTGAGGGTTAGGTTAAAGGAATATGACTTTGAAAAGGAGTTTCCCAATCCCTAAAATCCTTATAGAACTTGGATTCCCGAGTTGCCCTTGATGAATTGTCTTTGATAAGAAATGGGATCACACGGGGCCAAGTGGACCCAATGCAGGTTAAGGGGACGAAGTCTAGCAACTGATGATATTGTTAACCCGACCAAGGCAAGGGGAAAGGATCAAACAAGAATTTTCACCTAAAGATGTCAAATTGATTCTATGAGGTACTAGCCTTGGGAACACCAGGGCAAAGTTTGATCTTAGACCTAGGGCTTGGGATATATCGCAATTCCACCGTCAAAATATCTTCAAATTCGGAGGAGACCTCGAGGACACACCAACGCAGTAGGGCCTATGAGATCGAACTTTTTCTAGGGCTAGTTTGTCGGGAAATTGATGCCCTAGGTGGCCCAGCGTGGCTAGACCTAGAAGAGGGAGGAAAAGGTGAAAGAATATGGTTTAAATGACCACCTTTTGATGGATCAATGCATAATTTAAATGACCACCTTTAAACAATATGCCTCTCAAGAGGTCAAATAACAATCTATGCATGTCGTAGGGCCCTCCAAGAGGCCCGATGAGGTCCTTAAGTGCCATAATGATGAATAGGATCCTCCAAAGTGATGGACAAGGGGGTGGCCCCTTGTTCTCCAAACAATAAACTTGTGGTGCTCCCAGTGGTTGTGGGGGCACACCAATGACTTCATAGGTCTCCAAATGAATCGAAGATGCCCGTAGACCATCTGTAAGACCTGAGATGATGAAATAAATGATTTCATGTAAACTTACAAGTCTTGGGACACTTGCCAATTGTGTGGTGCACCTGTGGGGTCAGCTGGGCATAATACACTAGATACATCTTCCTCATCCAAAAGGTGGATCTCAAGCAATCTATGAGCATATCTGGGGATCCATGGAATGTTTTTTACTGCTATGGAGGCCCATGACTCTCTACACACACTCTATATGTGCCAATGTAACCCTCTGGAGGGTTAGGACCTCGTATAGGGAGACCAAACCCAATATGGACACCATCTGCAATCTTGCATAACATCCAATGTGTTCCCTAGCCTTCCAGCACAACAAGTCATTAAAGTAATCGAGTAAAAGAGCTTACAAACGATGGACAACAAGTGGACACTTCATAATAGCATGCCCTTTCATAGCAAGATTTAGCATGTGCTAATGTTTCCAAGCTCCAAAGGGGGTTAGCCAAGTACCTTATTAGGTGGTTTCTACGTTTGGAGGGGATAGTATGTTCAAGGTACATCCTTCAAATGGTGGTGGCATGCGATAAAGAGGTGAAATGGAATAGGGAATGAGAGGGGCAATCTTGGGCCACATATCGGGGCACAAGGGTAGCTAGAAAAAGGGAAGCCCATACCTAGGTATGTAAGGTGTAGGAGGGAGCAATCGTGGTACATGAGGTGCTCCAACCTTGATTTTTCCACCCTTCTTTATATGCCTTTTTCCTTTTATGATTTTTCTTTGATTAACTGCTCGGGGCTCAAAGCATAGGGGCATGATGTGTAAGATATAACAATGATTACCCCCTTTTTGGTGGGGCAGTTTGTTGTCTTCCAAAGGTCGGGACAATCATGGGTTTTTAAATGATAAAGGAGGCTGATCTAAGGCCTATGGATCTAGGGTGATGGCCATGGGTATGGGGTAGAGCTCATGCATTGGATTTTGCCCACGTGCTAATTATGTTTGTCTCGACCATCATTTGCATCTTGTGGTACATTCCCTTGTTGAATGAGGCCATTTATGCTTTTAATTTTTATTTTTTCAGCTGGTTCAACCTCTGGGGCATCGTTCCAAGCCTGGCCCAAGGTGTGGGCAAGGGAATGGAGAGGCTAACCCTATGTGGACCCAATGAGGAAATGTGGACCCAGGTGGAAGAGATGATGGATGGGGCTATAGTGAACAGAAGGGGAGTAGTATATGTAGATAAGGGAGTGGGACCACGCAATCAAAGTCGGGGTTTCCCAAGTAGTACCACCCTAAAACCAAATGGTCAGTAGAAGAGATCGCAGGAGACTAAAATCCAAGGGTAACATCCAAAAGAGGTCAAGGGGACAGAGGCACAAACTAAGCCCACTCTTTCTGCTGAATCCCCCCATCAATCCAAGCTCAAAAGTATCCATGATAAGTAAACCCAATACTCAACTACCAAATGAAAAGACATACCTTTAGGTTCGGGAGACCCACCTTCAAACATACAATAAATACAGATGGGTGAGGGACCACATGGCTGGCTCAGGTGGCGGAGAAATGGCACAACGAGCTAGGTGAGGGCTGCAAAGGGTTGTTGGTTACTGAATAAGTGCTAGAAAATCATAAAGGTAGAAAGATTTTCTTGTTCTTGATAATTTACTTGTGATGTTCCTTCATTCTTATTAGTTTCTTATTATCTTCTTTTCTCTTAGTTCATCAAGTAAATATCAAAGCAATAGCACAAAGATCAAGGACACTAGATACAGGCGAACGACCAGGGCAAAACCCACTTTTGGGGAAAACCCAGTCAGTAATTCTTCCTTCAATTGTTTTCTTGAGACAATAAGCTTTGACTCACACTTCCTCCACGCCAATTCAAGCTTCTTCTTGATCCTATCTTTGGCATGTCAGCAGCAGCAATAACAACAAAACTATGCAGTACTTCCTTCGACCCAGAAACTTCAACCTTGCTTTAGAGACTTCGATCTTGGAGGAAAAACTTCGATCTTCACTTAGGGAGTTCTATTTTCACACAATACTCCTTCTCATGGCACCAACTTTCAGTAATAGCAACTTCATCCTATTCTTGTCTTGGCAACAACTGGTAGCAGCAAAATAGTGAGGGACTTCGATCTTCCAATCTAGAGCACGTTAGAGAGAGAGAGAGAGAGAGAGAGAGAGAGAGAAAGAGAGACCAAAATTTGGATTTTCCTTTTCTTCATCAGCTTGTCCAAAGTCGCAATCCTTTTGGCTTTTCCCTTTACTTTGTACTTTTTCCTATGCAATAGTAGATATCGAATTTCTGTGTGAGGATGCTCCAAATGAATTCGATCTCCTTGTATATATAGGCTTGAGGTGACCTTGAATTACTTGACTTGAGGCTGATTTGATCACCTTAAGGATGACTTGGTGTGGAGGTTCCATAATTCATATTTGACTCAATACTAAACCTTTTTACATGATTCAAAAGCCCAAGAAGGGTCTCTTTAAATATACAATGACTATAAACTTAGAATAAATCCTAGAAGTCCACAACGGGAACTTTGACCTAAAACATAAGGACCCAAGCGTGAAACCCATGCTTTAATAAGTCATTTAATAATAATAAAATTCTTTTCTTTATTCTCTTGACAAGTACATTAAATAGTGACTCAAATACAATCTATGAAGACCGAACCTAGTTACAATCTTCAACAGTCCCTCTTAACTAGGGAGGTATTCATAATATACAAGTACAAGGAAGATCTCAATTATGAGAACTATGAAGAATTTTTAGGCACTTCAATGCCATGGACTAGATTCCTGACCAGGGTAATCTATCCATTGGTCTCTCAATAGTTTAGACACCACAATGCCATGGAATAGACTCTTGACCAAGGCAATTTATCCAAGTGGGACTAAGATGTACTAAGGATTTCGGCCTCTCTAGGTACCATCAGGCTTACTTACTAACCATCAACCCAGGGATCCAGGTGCGCATCCACCTGATGCCACCCTCCCTACCAGACATCCAAACAAAGTGTCGGCTTGATGTCATCTTGGGCAATGCTTCACTCGCAAAGCATCAACAACAAATCTCTCCCGATCAAACTGATCGACAACCAGCATGCTTATCAAACCTTCGAGAGATTTACCTGTACAAACACAACCCCAATTAGTAATAAACTTTCAAATATGCATCAACAAAAACAAACCTTCGGGGTCTCGATGTTGGTCTTTAACTTATCTTAGTAGGACTACCAATCGAATCTTTGAGATAAAGATTCTTAATCATTCACTTTCTTTCCCTACTTCACATGTAGCAACATATCCTTCAAAATGTATTCTCCAATCAAATCTATGTTATTCCCTCCCTCTTAATCAGGGAAATTTCTTTTATCCAGGCTCCCTCTTAATCTAGGGAGATGAACTTCTTCCTTCAGTATTGGAGAATCTTTCAAGTCTTCCATCCTTCTCATCATGCTTATCATATAGTCTTCTTTTACGAACATCTTCATTTTCTTGAATATGATGTACCTGCACAACTTAGACAAGAGGTACAACCAAATCTATAGAAGCATGAAGTTAGTCAAAAATATTACAGTAACGAAATCATTAGACTTTATAAATATAATCAACAAGAGAATATTCTTCAATACTTCAACTTCTAGCCCAGGTTTTGTTACAAACCCTAAATCACATCAACAACTTTAATCAAGATGTCAGATGACAAGTTCTTTCATATAGCAAACCCTAGAAATAAGTCAAACAAAAAATGTATCTAATAATTTTTAGAATTCATATGTTAGACTTCCCACTAGGATTTCATGTAAACCCTAGATTTCATGCATGAGCTTCAACAGACAAGTTCTTTCATATAGCAAACCCTAGAAATAAGTCAAACAAAAAATGTATCTAATAATTTTTAGAATTCATATGTTAGACTTCCCACTAGGATTTCATGTAAACCCTAGATTTCATGCATGAGCTTCAACAAACAATCGCAACTTAATCAACATGAATAACTTCTACTAGGGTTTGATGTATACCCTAGATTTTCCATTAATCATTAAATAGATTCATAGATACCAGATTGTTATACATACTAAATAGTTTTAACTGCTACTAGGTTTTAACTGCAAAACCCTAGATTTCCAAAACAATATCATCCAAGAATTTAAAACTTTGACTAGGGCTTTTTTCCAAACCCTAAGACTTACGACCATTAATAATTAGGTCAACACATATGTCTACGAATGCATCATCAAACAAAAGCATAACATATGTCAGAAATACTAACATTTTAGTCATATACTGACCTAGACCAAGCTAGGGTTTCAACCAAATGAATACATACCTAGGGTTTCATTCTTAAGACTTTAAATACATAATGAGGATTTTTCTTGTAGACCCAACCAAAACCCAAGGTTTCGGTTCATAACAAAGAAAACCCTATTTTACCAAAACTTCAATGGTTCAAGATTTCAAACAACATCATTTCAACCCTAACAAGTTAGAGTTTTCATGATAATAACAAAACCCCAAACATGACATCATCAATATATCAAACATACCAACAATTTCTCCATCAATAACCCTAATTAGTTTTTAGGGTTTCATACATTATTAGCATACCCTTAGATTAGGGCTTTCCAGAGAACCTTTCTAGGGTTCTTTTATGTAAACAATCAAAGATATGAGGAAGGTAGATTTATCAGATGATGAATGACCCCAAACAAAAATCTTTATGATTCAGGAGAGCTAGACACAACAATTGTTAGTAATGTAGAACAAATTTGCCAAAGAGAATAGCTAAGCTTTATGATCTAAGATATACCTTTGTTTCTTGACAAACCTTTTTAACTTCTATGCTTTTTCTTGTGAGGCCTTCTCTTATAATCCTTGAGCATACAACAAGTCATTTCCTAGATAAGGAATCAAAGGTAGAAAGGTGATTAGTATTTAAGAGAATCAAAACTTTTAAACAAGTAAAGGGCTTAGTAGTGTAAGCCCCTTATGTCAGATTCTTCAGGTTTCACTTTCTTGGGAGATGCTTCCTCAACCACATTTGCATGATCTCTTTCTCTTTTCTTATTTCTTGGATTGTCGGGACTGTCATTTTTATAGTGACCCATTTTGTGACATTGATAGCATTCTATCTTGGACATGTCAACCTTATTTCTTGGCCCCTTCTTGAAGTTTCCTTTGTGTTGAGCAATGTAGGCATTTGAAACTTCTTCATTGTTGGCTGCTAATGAGATTCTTAATTCTTCTTGACTGCAGGCAATCCATAGTTCTTCAAAAGTGGGAGCTTCTTTCCAGCTGTTGAGTCCTGAAGCAAAAGCACTCCAAGAAGGTGGCAACCCTAATAAGGCAGTGATCACAAGTTCCTTGTCTGGTACAGTTTCATCAATGGCAAGAAGATCATCTCTTATTCTTTCTATCTTCACAAAGAAAGTAGCCAAGTATCTTCCTTGGTCATCTTGGTGGTCCTTAGTTCATTCTTCAAACTTGCTACTTTCCCAATGTTCTTGATGGTGAATAGTTTTGACAAGACTTCGTACATTTCTTGAGCATGTTCAATGCTGGCTATGTAAGGGACAAGGTTGTCTTTTATGCCTTCAACCATTATAGTCATGGCCACTAATTCTAATTCCCTGTGTTTCACCTTATCTGAATCACTGGAGTCTTCTGTAGGCTTCTTTACTTTTCCTTTCACCACATCTAATACTTTGTTCTTTTCAAGAATGAGGCCAATCCTCTTCTTCCAAGATCTGTAGTTTGATGCTCCTTCAAGCTTGTTCTCTCCTGTTTATTGTGTTAGACATCTTTCTTGAAGATAATGAGCTTCTTCCCATAAACAACTTCCTTTTATGATCCTCTTATGATTCCTTGATCAATTCCTTGAAATTTCCTTTTCCTTCTTTCTCCACCAAAGCTTTGAAACCATGTTAGAAAATCAGAAAGGTAGAAAGATTTTCTTGTTCTTGATAATTTACATGTGATGTTCCTTAATTCTTATTAGTTTCTTATTATCTTATTTTCTCTTAGTTCATCAATTAAATATCAAAGCAATAGCACAAAGATCAAGGACACTAGATATAGGCGGACATCCAGGGCAAAACCCCACTCTAGGGGAAAACCAATCTATAATTCTTCCTTCAATAGTTTTCCTGAGACTCTAGACCTTGACTCACACTTCCTCCACACCAAGTCAACCTTCTTCTTGATCCTCTCTTCTACCTATCAGTAGCAGCAACATTATGCAACACTTTTTTCGACTTTTCTTTAAAGGCTTCGATCTTGGAGGAAAAACTTCAATCTTGACTTAGGGAGTTCGATTTTGACCCAATACACCTTCTCAAGGCACCAACTTCCAGCAATAGAAACTTCAACGAATTCTTGTCTTGGCAGCAGCAAAATAATGAGGGACTTCGATCTTCCAATCTAGAGCACGTGAGAGAGAGAGAGAGACACCAAAATTTGGATTTTCCTTTTCTCCTTCAGCTTGTCCAAACTCGCAATCCTTTTGGCTTCTTCCTTGACTTCACACTTTTTCCTATGCAACAGTAGATATCGAATTTCTGTGTGTGAGAGAGGATTCTCCAAATGAATTCAATCTCCTTGTATATAGGCTTGAGGTGAGCTCGAATTACTTGACTTGAGGCCGACTTGGTGTTTTTGTTCCATAATTCATATTTGACTCAATACTAAACCTTTTTACATGATTCAAAAGCCAAAGAAGGGTCTCTTTAAATATACAATGACTCTATAAACTCTAAATAAATCCTAGAAGTCCACAATGGGGACTTTGACCTAAAACATAATGACCCAAGCATCAACCCCATGCTTTAATAAGTCATTTAATAATAATAAAATTCTTTTCTTTATTCTCTTGACAAGTACATTAAATAGTGACTCAAATACAATTTATGAAGACCGGACCTAGTTACAATCTTCAACACTGAGGTCCATCATGGAGAAAAAATTTCTCCTTGAGATACCACCCACGAAATGGTGGGTAACATCTGGCTCCAACTGGGACGTGATCTCTCGAAGAAGTGGGCAAAGGTACTCGAACGAGAGGTCACGAGAACTCCAACAATCTCTTGGTCACTGTAGACCTGTTATTTGCACATGTCAACGACCAAAACCATGGGGCAACATGTTTTTCACGGTGTCTTATGATCATCCATGCTTAGTGCCAAGCCATAAAATCAACTTTTAATAAAAATATGCAATTTTTAATCTAAATGCATCTAATCTCTCATGAAAATTATCATATGAGATTATTTCTAATGCAAAAAATCAGCATGCAATGCATCCTACTCTAACATGCATATAGTACGACGTCAAGTATCAAGGAAAGGAGTAATGCGACTTAACTTGACCGGTTGAGGCCAAAGTTCGTCATTGAGTTTAACAATGTAGTAATAGTCATCCCCAACTTTCCCATGAATCTTGACGAGAATCAAATCTCTTGTGAAAATTTTTGAACCTAAGTTACAAAAACCCTACTACAGTTTTCTGGTTTAATTCTCCTATTTGTTCTGTTAAATTAACAAATTATTTTTCTGAATTATTCTGCAAAAATATCAAAGTAAACACTACTGAAGCCTACACGTATATACAGATCATTTACTGAAGCATAAGGCACATATGACAAAGGACACGGTATTTTTTGGACAATGTCCCTGGAAAAACCCGATGCGGGAAATCTAGTGCAACAACTCTTAGAGGGTTTATTTATTAAGCAGAATATCTGAATACAATCAAGGGCACCAACAGTGGTTTGCCCAACAGAGAAATCACGACAAATGTACCTCTATCACTCGGAGATAGAAAATATGGCTGATTCAGCGTAGGCTACACACCTTCTGAATAATGCTGAATACGAGCCCTTTATGGTCCACTGGAAATCCCAGCGCTGCCTCTCCCGGCACTGCGTCAACTCTGTGTAGCTGTTAGAGCATCTGCGCAACACAGGCTGCTCTTGTGTCACCCATCTAGGCTCAGTGCTGCTTTTGCGTCACCCTAAAGGGCTTGCGTCAGCCTCTGCGTGAGCCTGGCTAGGCTGCGTCCCTCCTGCTGGGTCTCTGCACTGCCTAGTACAGATTTGCCTCTCTGACTATGTATTCTCGGCCTCAGATCTGAATAATCCCTCGCCGATCTGCCCCTTACCAGCACTGCAATCTCACTCGAAAATTCTCAGCGAACCACGCTCCAGAATTTCGACTTAGCTTAAGTGCTACCGCTTTGTGTGTGTTCTCCAACTGCCCCAAGCCTTACTTTAATACTTTTCTCATTAAGAAATCAACGACCGCGATCTAATCTCTAATCAATGGCTAAGATTAGAAAAGACTTGATCCATGTTACTTAGAAGATTCTCACTCACATGTTTAAATTAATTCCCTTTAATTATTTAATTTACCTAAGTTAGACTTAGGGTCCCCATTAAATAATTAATTTTTGCAATAACTTAGGCTCCGGGTGGAATTTCTCCAAATGATTTCTAGGTCTTGGAGCTCTCATGTGTTCTAGCCCCTCCACAAAGTTTCGGAGCTAGAGCACATTCGATGCTACCCAAAATCTCAACACTCCCTCTTAGTGAGGAATGTGCTCTAGCAGCACTTCACTCCAAAAGTGTTACTCTGATCTTTGGCATCGATCCCCCGCGCTGTTGATGCTTGGCCTGTTGCCCTTCATCCTCTGTGTTGCTACTTTCTGTACTGCTGCCTATGACTTTGCCATAGTCACTGTCACATCTGTATTGCAACTCCCTCTCAAATTGCTGCATCATGTTGCGTATAACATTGCCACTGCTAACTGCAGCACTGCAACTCAGCTGCTGAGAAGCAACTGAAGGACAATCACCCAACAACTGACACACAAGTCAGTCTGGCTGCATCTCATCACTGAAGCACCCTTTGCTGCTGCTTTTTGTTGTCCCTCTAGAGCCTCTGCGCTGATGCTGCTCTGCACTACCCCTCTGCACTGTTGAAGTACCATCAGCCTCTGCGCTTCTGCTTCCATGCTGCTGCTGCCACTGCTCTGTGCTGCTCCAATCTTCAGTGTCCTAGCACTACCATGTGCCTCTTCATGATCCTCTGCATCCATTGATTCCAGTCATCCTGCTACTGTCTTTAACGACTCTCGTAGCTTGTATGTGATCTAAGAGTTGGGGCACCTCAAGGATCCCGCCGTTACCATCTTTAGCTCACTCTATAGATCTATGTTGCCCCACCTCTTCTCTCGAGGTATATGAGCACTCATGGCCACATCGTCATCGCCGCCGTCATCCCCTTTCGCTGCTACTGCATTGGAATTTGAATCTTCCTTTCCCTTCTTCTTAGGATAGGTATTGGCGAAGTGTCCCAATTCGCCACATCTGAAGCACCAGACCTTAGATAGGTCTTTCTTCTTCCCTTGCTACCTCTGTTCCTTAGATGCTAGGGTTTCAGCTTCCTCCTCCTCTTTCTTAATCTTGACTCCTCTGTTGCTGAATTCCCTCTTGGTTATTCTTCTGATCTCTTCCTGTCGAAGGATTATGCACATGTCCCCCCAGTTTGGAAGTTGTGCTCTGCCCAAGATACTTTGGAGTTTGGACAAAGGTCTCCCAATCATCGGTGAATGCATTCAGGGCAGTCCTCACCATGAGTCCATCATCAGGAGTTGCCCCCATGGCAATCAATTGGTCTCGGATAGTCTGCAATCTAAAGAGGAAGGGATCGTGTTGAATTTTCTTGAGTGTTGGGGTAGCATTAGATATGCTCTAGCTCCAAAACTTTGTGGAGGGACTAGAGTACATCAAATCTCCAAGACCCAGAAAAGGATTTGGGAAATTCCATCCAGTTTGGGAGATAATTAATTTATTAATAATTTTAATTAAGGACCTTAAGTTTAACTTAGGAAAATTAATTTATTAAAGGTAATTAATTTAAACATGTGATGGAACTGACTTAAGTCACACGGATCAAGCTTTCTTTTAGTCTCATCGATTCAAGATTAGGTCATGGCCGTTGGTTTCCCAACGAAAAAAGTATAAAGGAAAGGCTTGGGGTCAGTTGGAGAACACACACACGGAGGCAGAGCACTGAGAGTAAGCTTGAATTCTAGGGCGTGGTTTGCTAAGAATTTCCAGAAGTGTTTCAGTTGCAGAGGGGTAGTTTTGGCAAAGGGGATGGTCTGATCCCAGTGCCAAGAATCAACAAGAGGCAAAGAGCAACATCTAGAGGCAGCGCAGAGAAGCAGAGGCAACAACAACAGTTACGTAGCAACTGCGCAATGCAGAGAGCAGCTTCAGCTACGCAAGTGGTATATAGTCCCTTCTATGGCAGCGCTGGGCAACAAGGGACCCTCCAGGGTTACGCAGAGACCCTTCTAGGGCAGCATAGGGTCTGTGTCATCAATTCTAGGGTTATGGAGCCCTCTCCAGGCCAGTGCAAAGGCACGCAGAGGCTGACTAGGCTGACGCAAGGGCTTCAGGGGCAGCACTAGGGTTTCTAGGGCCAGAATTTGGCTGAGTCTTGTAAATCTCGTTTGAGGGTGTGGATCAGTCAAGGTTTTGGTCTCAGAACAACAAGTTAGCTGCAGATCTTTATTTTTCTCTGTCGGGTTAACCAGTAAAGTGCCTAGATTTGTTGTATTCAGAAAACTACTTAATAATATAAACCCTCCAGCAGCTAGAAGACCGGTTTTCCCGCATTAGGTTTTTTCGGGGACAGTTGTCCAGAAAATCTTGTGTGTCACTTTGTCTGTGTGCATGTACTTTTCTGTTTTAGATCTGAAACAGTGAAAGTTTGTTGTGTGTTTACTTCGATGTTAATCTGAATATTTCAACATTAATAACTTGTTTAAGTAGGAGAAGTATTACTAGATCTAACAGTAGATTTCTACATAAAGTAACTTTCATAAATTTTCACATGGTATTAGAGGGATTGCAGATCTAGCAGGGTCACCAGCAGAAGACTGAAGAATCCTTGCTGCAGAAGGCAACAAAGAAAGCAGTAGCAGCCACAGAAAGCCAGATCTGAAGGGACAGTGCAGTTTCAGAGGGAGCATAGCCACGCAGAAGCCAGAGTGATGTAGTCTTACACTGTCTCCACGCAGGCCCACGTACTTACTGCGCAGAGGCAACACATAGACAACGCTGGGACTGTTTGCTCACGCAGAGGCCAGCTAGGATGACGCAGATCTAAAGCCGTGCTGATTCAGAAGTGCCCGAAAAGTGCTGCAGAGCTTTAGACGTTGCTGGTGGGGTTAAATTTCTGAAGATTCAAAATTTAGCCTAAGCACTAGGTGACAAAGAGCGGGAGGAAATCAACTTCTCAGAGTGTTTCTAGCCAAAGAAATATGTAGATCGATCAGAGAATCGAAGAGAGCTGTTTCGATATTGATTTGGCGAATTTCCAAGTGAGGAAATCAGTTCTCAGAGGGAGCAGAGGGTGCCTTTTTTCGCCAAGGACCCTAGATCCGAGCTTTAGTAGAGTAGCGGGGAGAGGAAGATTTGTTCCAACAGAGTAGATCTGAGCAAATGGCACCTCACGGACTACATGATCAGGATAGGTTGGACGACTTGTCCAACTTTGCAGTCTGGAATGCTAGAATCCTGGTAGTCATGGAGGCATACGGTTTAAGGGACCATGCAGAAAAGGTCCTGGCCACGCTGACCGATGCAAATCTCCTGAAGAAGCATGAGGAAGCTGCAGCACATGCCAAACGTTTCATAATGGATGGGGTTAAGGACCATATAGTTCCACATATAGCTGAAAAGAAAACAGCTAATGAGATGTGGAAAGCTTTAACAACCCTATATGAGGGGAAGTCCGTCTAGAGGAAAATGCTATTGGAGAATCAACTGCGGTCATTCATGATGACCAAGGGAGAAGAAATGGAGCCCTTCCTGTTCATATTACAGACGATCAAAGATCAATTGTCTGCCATGGGAGAAAAGGTGGAGGATGATGTAATGGTAAGGACTTCACTCAATGCGGTCATAGAAGAGTGGGAAACCTTTGTCCAAAGTGTCTTGGGTGGGGCCAAACCTTCCTGACTGGGACAATATGTGGGCAATCCTTCGTCAAGAAGAACTCCACAGATTCACCAAGAAGCATTACAACACGAGGTCAAGTAAGGTGAAGGAGGAAGAGGAAGAAGATGCAGCCTTGGCATCAAAGAGGTAGCAAGGGAAGAAGAAGCGTGATCTATCTAAGATGAAGTGTTTCTAGTGCGTCGAACTAGGACATTTTGCCAGCAATTGTCCACAAAAGAAGAAGGACAAGGAAGCTTCTACTTTCAAGGCTGTTGTGGCGGACGATGGGTCAGAAGATGACGTAGCCATGAGCGCTCATGAACCACGAAAGTGGGGCGACATGGATCTGTAGAGGAGCTAGAGAGTGGGGGAGGGATCCTTGAGCAGCTCATCTCTTGGATGACATTCGAGCTACGGGAGCCTTAAGACAATAGCGGGACAAGTAGAGCAGTTTGTGTAGAGAATCACGGATGGAGCAGAGGCGGATCTGAACGCTGAAGGGAGCAGCGCAGTGCATATGCAGCAACAGTGTAGGGGCTAACGTGACTTTAACAACGCAGAGCATAGTTGCTTACACAGAGCAGAGCTGCAGCAACTTAGAGGCTTCAAGAGGACAATACAACACAACAACTGGGTGAGAGATTTTAGCACAAGGCGTTGATGTGACTTCAGTAGTGCAGAGGGAGTCTGCATACGCAGTGCAAAGCTGTAGCTGTGCATCATCTTCCAGATGTCAGCACAGATCAACAACCTGTGGAGCTTCAATGATGAGGATGCAACCCAACTGAATTGTCTGTCAAAGATTGGGTAGGACCTTCAGTTGTTTCTCTCAGCAACTGAAGTAACAATGCAGTAGATGGCAACACGGTGCAACAGATTCAGAGGGAGCTGCAATACAGATGTGGCAGTGGCAGTGGCAGTGTCATGGGCATCAGTACAGAATGGCAACAACAACACAGTGATGAAAGACATGTCCAGCATTAGTGCAAAGACCCACAACAGAGATCAGTGCATAGCTTCGTGGTGAAGCAGAGTTGTACTAGAGCACATTCCTCGCTAAAAGGGAGTGTTGAGTTTTCTTGAGTGTTGGGGTAGCATCGGATGTGCTCTAGCTCCCAAACTTTGTGGAGGGACTAGAGTACATCAGATCTCCAAGACCCAGAAAAGGATTTGGGAAATTCCATCTAGTTCGTGAGATAATTAATTAATTAAGGACCCTAAGTCTAACTTAGGAAAATTAAATTATTAAATGTAATTGATTTAAACATGTGATGGAATTGACTTAATTCACACAGATCAAACTTTCTTTTAATCTTAGCCATCGATTCAAGATTAGATCATGGCCGTTGGTTTCCCAACGAGAAAAGTATAAAGGAAAGGCTTGGGGTCAGTTGGAGAACACACACACGGAGGCAGAGCACTGAGACTAAGCTGGAATTCTAGGGCGTGGTTTGCTAAGAATTTATAGAAGTGTTTCAGCTGCAGAGAGGGGTAGTTTTGGCAAAGGGGATGGTTTGATCCTAGTGCCAAGAATCAGAAAGAGGCAGAGAGCAGCATCCAGAGGTAGCGTAGAGAAGTAGAGGCAGCAACAATGGTTACGCAGCAACTGCGCAGTGCAAAGAGCAGCTTCAGCTACGCAAGTGCTACGTAGTCCCTTCTAGGGCAACCCTGGGCAACAGGGGACTCTCCAGGGTTACACAGAGACTCTTCTAGGGCAACGTAGGGTCAGCGTCACCCATTCTGGGGTTACGCAGCCCTCTCCAGGCCAGCGTAGAGGCACGGAGTGGCTAACTAGGCTGACGCAGGGGCTTCAGGGGCAACGTTGGGGTTTCTAGGGCCATAATTTGGCTGAGTCTTGTAAATCCCATTTGAGGGTGTGGATCAGTCAAGATTTTGGTCTCTAAACAACAGGTTAACTGCAAATCTATATTTTTCTCCGTCAGGTTAACCAGTTAGGTGCTCAGATTTGTTGTATTCAGAAAACTATTTGATAATATAAACCCTCCAACAACCAGAAGACCAGTTTTCCCGCATTGGGTTTTTTCGGGGACAGTTGTCCAAAAAATCTTATGTGTCGCTTTGTCTATGTGCATGTACTTTTCTGTTTTAGATCTAAATCAGTGAAACTCTGTTATGTGTTTACTTCGATGTTAATCTGAATATTTCAGCATTAATAACTTGTTTAAGTAGAAGTATAACTAGATCTAACAGTAGATTTCTGCATAGAGTAACTTTAAGAAATTTTCACAGATCTATCTCTTCTCCCTTGTGCATCTGGAACAACCACATCTGATTCTCTGGAAGCATCTTCCTCTGGATGGAGCTACCTTGATACAACATGGTTAATGCCGTCCATACCTCCTTTGCCGTATTCTTCTCGACAATATGAGGAACCACGTGATCTTCTACTCCATCCACATTCAAGTGTTTAGCCCGCACTTGATTTTCATTAAACTTTGCTAGAAGAGCAGCATCGGTTGGAACAACTAGGACGTTCTCGGCATGATCTCTGATGCCATATTCTTCAAGGATTGACAAGATTTTGGCTTTCCAAATGGCAAAGTTAGACACACTGTCTAACCTATCCTGATCTCTCAATCCATGCGAGGCCATCTCTGCTCAATCTGTCGAAGCAAGTGCTCTTCTCCCTTCTACTACTGCTACACTCAGCAAAAGACTGGATCTAGGTTTCTTGGCGATAGAAACCCTTTAGAGAATATGCTCCCTTTGACAAATGATTTCTTTCTCGGAAATCCTTCTCTAATTCTGTCGAATCAACCCTCTACAATCACTCCACTTGATCGAATCTCAGATTTCTTGGCTAGAAAATCTGCCGAGGAACTGTTTCCCTTTCTTTGTCAACCGTGCTAGGCACTGTTCTGTACCGGCCTAAATAATGCCGCACCAGCAACTTCGAAGATCAGAAAACTGCAATTTCAGCCACGGCAACCGGCACATCGTCACTCCCTCTTGGATTGCGTCACCCTCTTGGGCCTGCGTCAGCCTCTGCGTTAGCTCAGCGTGAACTTGATAGGCTCTGCGTCATCCTTTTGGGCCTGCGTCAGTTCTGCGTGAGCAGACTGGCTCTGCGTCACCCCTGCAAGCCCTGTGCTGTCCCCTTGGTGCTGCGTTGCCTCTTTCTGAATCTGTGCAGCTTCAGCTGCCCTCTTGCAATAATTTTTTTTTCAGCCCTATGTTGATGGCTTCAGCTTGATTTGCAATCGGTCTGATACCATATGAAAATTTCCAAACCTAAGTTACAGAAACCCTACTGCAGTTTTCTGATTTACTTCTCCTATTTGTTCTGTTAAATTAACAAATTATTTTTTCTGTATTACTCAGCAAAAATATCAAAGTAAACACTACTGTAGCCTACACATACATATAGATCATTTATTGAAGGATAACACACATCTGACAAAGGACACAATATTTTTTGGATAATGTCCCTGGAAAAACCTAATGCGGGAAAACTGGTGCAACAACACTTAGATGGTTTGTTTATTAAGCAGAATATCTTAATACAGTCAAGGGCACCAACAGTGGTTTGCCCAGTAGAAAAATCGCGACAAATGTATCTCTATCACTCGGAGACAAAATATGGCTGATTCAGCTGAGGCTTCACACCTTCTGAATAATGCTGAATACGAGCCCTTTCTGGCCTACTCGAAATCCCGACACTGCCTCTCCTGGCACTGCGTCAGCTCTGCGTGGCTGGTAGAGCCTTTGCGTCATCCCTTTGGGTTCGACGCTGCCTCTGCGTCACCCTAAAGGGCCTGCGTCAGCCTCTTCGCTGCCTGTGCATGAGCCTGGCTGGGCTGCATCCCTCCTGCTGGGTCTCTGTGCTGCCTGGTATGGATCTGCTTCTCTGCCTATGTATTCTCGGCCTCAGATATGAATAATCCCTCGCTGATATGCCCCTCACCAATACTGCAAGCTCACTCGAAAATTCTCAGCAAACCATGCCTCAGAATTTCGACTTAGCTCAAGTGTTACCGCTCTGTGTGTGTTCTCCAACTGACCCAAAGCCTTCCTTTAATACTTTTCTCATTGAGAAATCAACGACCGCGATCTAATCTCTAATCAACAGCTAAGATTAGAAAAGCATTGATCCATGTCACTTAATGCATTCTCACCCATATGTTTAAATTAATTCCCTTTAATTATTTAATTTCCCTAAGTTAGACTTAGTGTTTCCATTTAAATAATTATTTTTTCGAATAACTTAGGCTCCGGCTGTAATTTCTCCAAACGATTTCTGGGTCTTGGAGATCTCATGTGTTCTAGCCCCTCCTCAAAGTTTCGGAGCAAAAGCACATCTAATGCTACCCAATATCTCAACATCTCTATCGACCAAGTTCCCTACTTTATATTCTTTTTTAGGCTTCCACTTTTTGCTTGGCTTGTGAGTTGGCCTTTTTAGGATACATGCTAGTTTTTGTAGCATCAGATGTGTTCTAGCCTTGAAATTTGGTGGAGAGGCTAGAATACATGAGATCTCCAAAACCCATAAATTGTTTCTTGAAATTCCGCCTAGAAGTGTCTCAATTAGATTATTAACCAATTTTTAAATATTTCCTAAGTAAAACTTAGGGAATATGGTTAATTAATCAATATTAATTGAGGTAAGGCGAGAATCATCTAGAAACTCACACAGATCAATCCAGAGATGATCCTAGCCATCGATTATGTTTTAATCTTGGCTGTTGGTGCTCCAACAGTGGATTATAAGAGGAGATCGAGGTGGTGATGGAGAATACACTTGAGTAGTTCGATTTATTGGAATATCGATTTCCAGAGTAACAACAGTCAGTTGCCAGAGATGGTCAGAGATCGAAGCAGTGAGCGAGGGGCAGGGACAGTGATCTGGAGAGGCAGCAACAAGAGGGCTGAGTTATCCTAATGAGGCAATGCAGTAGCTTCAGAGAGGGTAGTTCGAATTGATGGAGAGAAAAGTCGTTCTTAGATCCAGAGGCTGGGTAGGGGTTCTAGAAGGTCGGAGAGACTAATTCCTCAGAAGAAGGAGGCTAAACAACTTCATAATGGACTAGTCAAAGGCTTACGTCATAGAGACTGCGCAATATAATGCAGAGGCTGACGCAAAAGCTTCAGGGGGCTGAGTTTTCTGTAGGCAAGTTGTGTTGGGATTGCTTGTGGAGGAAGGGTAATTCCCTTCAATGAATTTTCCCAATTTTTCTTGTTGTGGATTGCCAGTTTCAGGCATCCAGATTGTACTCAGATTTTCACTGCTACATAATAATAAAAACACTCACTGTTGCACCGATTTTCCCAAGTTGGGTTTTTCCGGGGACATTTGTCCAAAAATAATGGTCTCATATTTTATGTGTGTGTGCTAGTATTTCTCAGTTTCCAGCGCTCTATTTTTCTGCAGAATTTTATTTGTGAATGTTGTAGTGTGTTTATTTCGATATTTGTCGTAGCAGATAAATTGTTAAATAATTAACAATTAGAAGAAATAATAATAATTGCTGCAATAGGATTTCAACAGTGAAATTTTCACAATACGAACCTCTTTTGAAGGGAGAATGGGAAAAGGCTTTTCAATGTCGTGCACTTCATAATATGGTTCAGTCTTCATACATGAGAGAGGTAGGTGGGTTCCTTATAAATGATAAAAGGGGTCCCATCGGATTGTGGGATGGGAGCATATGATAGATCCATTTGAACATGACCTCCCATGATGGCCCTCCATTTCCTAGATAATAACATCCCTCATACATCAGGAATATCAATGACAACAACATCCATGAGAAGGGATATGTCGGGGTTCCTAGCCAAGGAAACCTTAGGGTCCTTTATGAGGCCTTCCACCTCCATAGGTTTGGAGTTAAATCTGCACACCTTCTTGTATGGCTGAGTGATGCTAAGACCCAATTGATTCATAACTTTTAAGGGCATGATATTTGCGGAAGCCCCTGAGACAAGCATGCAATTATGGAGAGATAAAGGTCATTGATAGCCAAAGTTAGCATAAAAGGTTCATGTCTAGGGTTACGATCAGGAATGTGAATGCTTTTCAAGTCTTAAGGTAATTCTTCCTCTTTAAAACCCAAAGAATTCTTAATTTGCTGTGTCGTTTAGGAAGTTTTGCAATCTCTTTTAGAGGGACGGATATGGTCATTTTCCTAATAACAGTATCCATGTCAATGTTGAGCCTTGCCTGCTTACCCTTTTCCTTCTTCTTGATGTTTCCTCCCTTTTGAGAACCCTTTTTAGCCTCTACTTTAGTTTGGAAATCCTTTTTTGGAGGATCCTTTGAAAGGGATTTCTCTGTAGGTGGCTCTTTAGAAGGGACATTCTTGGGAGTGTCCCGCTTGGGAAGAGAGTCTTCTTTGTTAGGTTCTTTGGAGTTTGTGGGGTCTTTACTATTATCTCTTTGTGAATATTGGACCCCTTTAAATCTTCCATTACTTTCATCAGTGTTAAGAATAGGTTCCTCTTTCTCATCTTTGGTTTTGACCTCACTAATGGGAGGATGAGTGTATGAATCCCTAGGCAAAATGTTGAATACACCATATTCTACAAGATTAACTTGCTCATTTGTTTCATCATCATAACTCTCGTCACTCTCACTTTGCTAATTTTCGGAGGATGAGTCTTGCTCCAATGCATTGGTTGGAGCCAAAGTGTTTGTGACTTTGAGATGAGCATGGCTTATCTTCCTCACTTTGATTTTTAGGAAAAGGTTTCCCTTTTGGAATGTAGCTTGAATTTTGGGCGTTCTCAAATGCAGTGATTTTGTGCATAACAATCCTGTCCCGTGAATGGACATCTTCACTAAGCTTTTCCATCTTTTTGAGGATAGCAAAAGGGTTTCTTTGTGTTGATCCCTTGATTTTTCCTTCTTGGGCTCAATTTTGGTTTTGGGGAGGCCATTGGCATCCATTCTTGAGATACGAAGCTTTTCTTCAACTTGCATTGCCATTTCTTTAGCTTCGGCCAATGTGGAGGGTTTCTTGTCTCTTAAGGCATAGGTTAGGTGGCCCCCTACGGATTTGACAAATTTGTCGAGGATGTTGGTATCCGAGGGTTTTAGGTGATTGGGGATATCCCAGACAACCCTCTCAAACTTTTGAATGAATTCCCGGATGTCTTCCCTTCCCCTCCATATTTGATAGAACTTTTCAATGTTGAAGGTTCCTTGGACATTGTAACACGACCTTTTCATGAATAGGTCCTGAAATTCATCAGAGTCTTCAATGCATCTTGGGGGAAGACTAAGGAACCATTCTCTAGCTTGTCCCTTGAGTGATAAAGCAAAGAGCATCATGAGCCTATCTTCATCAAAGATCATCTAAGGGGATATGTACCAATAGAATTCTTCAACAAATTCACGGGCACTCATAGTGGCATCTCCATTGAACTTGGGTAACCATCGGTTATATTTCTCAGGTAATGGCTTGGAATCATCACTCAATTTCAAAGGAGCGAAGACACTGACCAAATGTCTTTCACTTTTGGTCAGCTTGTGTTTGTTAGTGCTAGATGTAGTTTCCATTTCTGGAGTGGGATCACTGAATTTTTCAAATTCGGGAAGAAGAGCGGTTCCAACAGGTGATGGATCATGTTCTGTCCTTCTTGCAGCAACCCTAGTTAAAGGAGGAATATTGTCACTTTCAAGCAGACTAGGGGTTTTGACAATGAGTGGAGTCGCCAAAGGAATAATGAGATTGTCGTCAATGAATCAATTCCTCAATGATTCACTAGGGAGGCAAACCTGCTTCCTCCCCGGAAATGGTGCTAGAAATGTTACCACTTAAACCTGCAGGGGACCTAAAAGGGACTCCTAAGAGGGCAACTGCTAGGTCAAGGGCAACGATGGAGACTTGGCCCACTATCACCACAGCTAAGACTCCCTACTCTTTACAGACTTTCACTGATGGGAGGAGACCCGATAATTAGGAAGTCACTTATAAAGGATGGATCAACAAATAGATGTGAAGTGACCTTAAAGACCCTTTCCCTAGGATAGGATTAATAATGGAGTTTGCTTGCTCTTTAAGCAAGGTACAAGATTTTCTAGGGAAAGGAGGTGAGGATTTGAGGGTTAGGTTAGAGGAATATGACTTGAAAAGGAGTTTCCCAATCCCTAAAATCCTTATAGAACTTGGATTCCCGAGTTGCCCTTGATGAATTGTCTTTGATAAGAAATGGGACCACACAGGGCCAAGTGGACCCAGCCCAGGTTAAGGTTATGGAGTCTAGCAATCGATGATATTCTTAACCTGACCAAGGCAAGGCGAAAGGATCAAACAAGAATTTTCACCTAAAGATGTCAAATTGATCCTATGAGGTACTAGTCTTGGGAACACTAGGGAAACATTTGATCTTAGACCTAGGGATTGGGATATCTCGCAATCCCACCGTCCGAATCTCTTCAAATTCGGAGGAGACCTTGAGGACACACCAACATAACAGGGTCTATGAGATCGAAATTTTTCTAGAGCTAGTTTGTCAGGAAATTGACGCCCTAGGTGGCCCAGTGTGGCTAGACCTAGAAGGAGGAAAATGTAAAAGAATATGGTTTAAATGCAATGTTCCACCGAGTTTCCGGGACGGGAAAACGCTGGAGCGGGGATACGCACAAGGGGGACGTATATAAGCAACCCAAAAATTTAGGGAAATTTCGGGGAAATGGGGGGGGGGGCGTCAGAGTCATAAAATTTATAAAATTATTAAAAATTCAATATACAAAAATAAAAAAATAGAATCCCAACAATATGTTAATAACTAAATTAGTAGATAGTAAATCTTATTAATTATGAAATGCACATCTAAATATGATCATCATTTCGTATTAGACTATTGTGAATCAAAATTATCATTCGACATTTCTGCAATCATCAATGTAAATCTAAAAATAAATTACTAAATGGAATCTATTTTGACATTATGCAATGTTCCATCTAAATTCATCATTTGGCAATGAGCATTAATATTATGCAAGGTACATCTAAATTAAATTCATCATTTGATAACTGAAGCTACGCAGTGCACATCAAAAAGTAAATTCATCATATGACAATGATATTATGTTGAAGTCTAAAACAACCATACAAAACTGAACTAAAAATAAACATAGAAAGAAGTGAAATACAAAAATTGTTTATTTTTAATTGTTATTAGCGAAAAAATTTGGGGAATGCATCCCTCTTGCATCCCCTCGTCCCCCCCACAAGAGAGACACATTTCGTCACCAGAAAAACGGCCCCGTAGAGTTTCCCCAAGTTTTCCAAAAAAGGAGACGTACGAAAGTTTACCCAAGAGTTTCCCCGTCTCGGGAGCGTGGGGGAGCAAGGAAGCGCGTCCCCCACCCTGGGGGACGCGTCTCCATGGAACACTGTTTAAATGACCAACTTTTGATGGATCAGTGCCTAATTCCTTTCGGGGATATGGAGTCAAGGTGAATTATGAAGATGGACTTTATTTCTTGTTCAAGGAGTCTCTCAAAGTCGACTTCGTCCAATGTTAAGGGCAAGAGAACAAAAGTGACCTTAAAAGCGTTTATACTTCGTTGCAAATGGAAGAGGCTTATTGAGATAACTCGATCTCTAGGACAATTCATTCATCAAACATGGCCCATACATGGAGATAAGCTAAATAGAAACATAATTCCACATCGATGTCGTAAATGCATGCAACAATTAGCCCTAAAATAGCGAAAATCTCATAACGAATGTATGCAGTAAAATGAAAGAAAATAGCGTTAAAATTGCACTTTAGATGTAAGAGAATATATCCAACCATCAACACATTTGCAATATAAGAAGCTCCAAGATAAGAAGAACCCAATCCATACATCAAAATTCATCCATTATCCAAGAATATCCACCAAGGAAAAAGTGCGAAGTTCTCTAATGAAAGAATGATCCAAGTCGAGTGATGATGCAAAATGAATCCATCCAACTCCTATTTGTACAGTCATTTGGAGTTAAAATTACCTAATGGGCTTACATTAGCCCCTAAAATAAAATAATGTGAAAATTAACTAACTATTGGTGACAAGCCCACCAAAATAGCTCACAAATAAAATAATAGGCCTCTCAAGAGGTCAAATAATAATATATGCATGTCGTAGGGCCCTCCAAGAGGCCTGATGAGGTCCATAAGTGCCATAATGATGAATAGGATCTTCCAAAGTGATGGACAAGTGGGTGTCTCCTTGTTCTCCAAACAATAAACTTGTGGTGCTCCCAGTGGGTGTGGGGGCACACCAATGAGCTCATGGGTCTCCAAATGAATCAAAGATGCCTGTAGACCATCTATAAGAGCTTAGATGATGGAATAAATGATGCCATGTCAATGTACAAGTCCTCAGACACCTGCCAAGTGTGTGGTGCACCTGTGGGGCCAACTGGGCATAATGTAGTAGATACATCTTCCTTGTCCAAAAGGTTGATATCAAACAATCTCTGAGCATCTCTGGGGATCCATGGAATGTTGTCTACTACTGTGGAGGCCCATGGGTCTCTACACACACCTTGTATGTGCCAATGTATCCCTTTTGAGGGTTAGGACTCCAAACAGGGAGACGAAACCCAAAATGGACACCATTTGCAATCCCGCATAAGATCCAATGCGTCCCCTAGCCTTCCAACACAACAAGTCATTTAATTAATCAGGTAAAAGAGCTTACAATCCATGGACAAAAAGTGGACACTTCATAATGGCATGCCCTTTCATAGCGGGCTTTGGCATGTGCTAATGTCTCCAAGCTCCAAAGGGGGTAAGCCAAGTACCTTATTAGGTGGTTTCTACCTTTAGAGGGGATAGTATGTTGAAGGTACATCCCTCAAATGGTGGTGGCATGTGATAAAGAGGTGAAATGGAATAGGGAATGAGAGGGGCAATCATGGGCCACATATCGGGGCATAAGGGTAGTTAGAAAAAGGGAAGCCCATACCTGGGTATGTAAGGTGTAGGAGGGAGCAATCGTGGTACATGAGGTGCCCCGACCTGATTTTTCCACCCTTATTTATATGCCTTTTTCGTTTTATGATTTTTCTTTGATTAACTGCTCAGGGCTCAAAGGATAAGAGCGTGATGTGTAAGATATAACAGTGATTACCCCCTTTTTGGTGGGGCAGTTCATTGCCCTCAAGGGGTCGGGACAATCATGGGTTCCTGAATGATAAAGGAGGCTCATCTAGGGCCTATGGAACCAGGGTGATGGCCATGGGTATGGCGTAGAGCTGCTGCATTGGCTTTTTCCCAGGTGCTAATTATGTTTTTCCCGACAATCTTTTGCATCTTGTGGTACATTTCCCTGTTGAATGTGTCCATTTAGTCTTTTACTTTTTTTTTTAATCAGCTGGTTCAACCTCCGGGGCATTGTTCCAAGCCTGACCCAAGGTGGGGGCAAGGGAATGGGGAGGCTAACTCTATGTGGACCCAGTGAGGAAATGTGGATCCAGGTGGCAGAGATGATGAATGGGGGTATAATGAACGAAAGGTGAGTAGTATATGTGGATAAGGGAGCGAGATCATGCAACCAAATTCGAGGTTCCCTTGTAGTACCACCCTAAAACTAAATGGTTAGTAAAGGAGATCCCACATGACTAAAATCCAAGGGTAACATCCAAAAGAGGTCAAGGGGACAGAAGTGCAGACTAAGCCCACTCTTTTCGCCGAATTCCCCCATCAATCCATGCTCAAAAGTATTCATGATAAGTAAACCCAATACTGAACAACCAAATTACAAGACATACCTTTAGGTTCGGGAGGCCCACCTTGAAACATACGATCAATACAGATGGGTGAGGGACCACATGGCTGGCTCATGGGGCGGAGAAATGGCACAACGAGCTAGTTGAGGGTTGCAAGGGGCTACTGGCTTCCGGTTGAGGTGCATCATGGAGAAAAAAATTCTCTTAGGGATATCACCGACAAAGTGTTGGGTAGCATGCCCCATGCAGTAAGCACATCTATCACAACAACATCCATAGTAATCATTATGTCTAGGTATGCAGGTAACTGAACTTGTAAATCTTTAATTAACCCACACACTTCAATCCTTTTTGAGTCAATGACACATATGTTGTGATAGGACCTAGATATCCTTAAGTTCAGTTGGTCCATGAGTTTCTTGGTCATGACATTAGATGAAGCACTTAAATCTAACATGCAATTATGTAGGAGATGATCATTTACCATCAAAGCAATGAAGTAGGGTGGATGATGTTCATTTCTCACATAACTATCCATATTTTGCAGTATAATTGGAGCATCTTCAGGTACATCCCTAGGCATTTTTGCACTAACTTCTCCCTGAGACAGTTCAATAGCTTTTATTAATTTTGATCTTTGAGATGGTATCTTCAAAAGTTTTGATACTAGAACTAAAACCTTTACATTGTTAATCCAACCACCTAAGTCAAAGTCCAAATCAGAAGTGCGAGGGGAGAAAACTCTGGGACTACTTTGTTTTTGATCATTCCTTGTTTGGTAAGTTACCCCTTTATTTCTAGCCATGGCAATGACTTGTTCGGGCAAGGGATTTTCACCATAGATCTTTGTGACTTTATCATTTATAAAAATCATTCTATCAACCCCAGAAGCATCTGACACATCATCAACATTCTAAATCTTTTCCATAGTTTTAATATTGTGACTTCTTTCAATGGTCGACATCCAATCCTCCATGGAAAGAGTGAACATGTTAATTTTCTCACTAGTTCCAATGCAATCTCCTCCAGCCATGCCACTTTCAATGATCCTTCTAACAATGGGGCAAGTGGACTCCTCATGGAATGCATCACAAGGCTTATAATAAGGAGGAGCTTGATCCACCATGTTGGTTAATTCCAAGGGGTTGGGTGGTCTTTGATCTTGTGGTGGACCCCTCTTTTGCCACCTATCATTGGGCTAGATTGAAACTTTCCTGCTTGTGACCTCTCCATAGCCACCAATCTATTTTGTATGGCGTTCATTTGGTTGGCATGGTTAATTTGCATAGTTTTGATCAACTGAGTAAGTTCTTGATTGGGTCACTAGCAGCCTCTTTAGCTTCCGCCTTGCCCTTTGCCTCTGGAGATTTTCATCTTATGAAGCCTGGAATGTCTGATTTTCCTGAGGCTCTTCTATATTTTTATATCTTTTCAGGTGCACTCTTAGCTTCCCTTAAACTGCCAGGATCCTTACCCCACAACTCATATTGATAATCAACGTTAAAAGCCTCAATATAAGAGATGATAATGTTCTTCTCCGGGGGTTTGATTTCTTGGGGTAGACTTTTGACTATGTCATTGAACTTTTTGTTGAATTATTCCATTGTTTCATTTTCATCCTTTTTAATTCTGTTCAATGCAACCAAAAGGTGGCGATCCTCTTTCTTATCCACCAACTTAGTGTTGAAAACAACTATGATTTGTGCAAGGGTTGTAAAGTTGTTGTCATTCTGTTCCAAGAACTAGTCCAAGGCATCCTTTTCCAAAGATAACACAAACAACTTGACCTTTACATCTTCATGGTTGTGATTCTGGTCCCTACACCATTTGCTTACACATAGGTTGAAATTTTTGATGTGTGTCTTGGCACTTATGGCATTGTTGCCTTGGAAGGGGGGCAACTTCACCTTTTCAGGAAATGCAAGAGGATATCCTTGGATGTTAGCAAAATTTATAGGTGAATACAAATCATCCTTGTCTTTAACTACTTGATTAATGTCAACTTCAAAGAGGAAATGGATATCAGAAATTGCTTCCTGTCCAAGATTAGCAAGAAGTCTACTAGAAGAGAGGTTGTTTAACCTCTTTCTATGTGTCCTTTCTGGCCCAAGAATGGGGCTAAACAAGCTACTTGGGTTTCTCCTAGTCGAACACCTTGCAATGTTTTGATTTAGTGGAGTTGCCACTTGTGTTGTAAAATGTAACTAGGTTCGGTCTTCATAATGACATGTAATTATGATCTTTGTAAATGATGAAAAGAAGAGAATATAATTATTTTTGTAATCCCTTGCTTCATGGGTTACATGAGCAAGAGTTTTTATCTTGTTGGCTCCCATTGAGAACCTTAGGATTTATCATTAGAGTCAAAGAGTCAATGTCATGTATGAAGAACCCTTCTTGGGATATGTCAAATGTATATGAGTCTATCACAGCCCTCCAACGACAAGCACAAAGTCTTCCTCTTCACGTCGGCTTCATATCAAAGCAACTAACTCATGTCAACTTCTCATTATGGAGACATACTGGTTCATAAACTGATGTCGGCTTATATATACGGACAAACCACTATATATAGCAACCTCGGCCTATTCCACAGTCAGAGTTTTCAGATATCTTTCTCTGAGTTTTTCGGTGATGGAGACAAAACTTCACATGGACAGTGGAAGAATATAATTCAAATATCTCTGTGATTTTGGGTAAACAATAGCAATGATAAGTTTGATGTGATCACAGGAAGGAGAAGGGACTGCGATGTTTTGTTTGGGGATGATCTTAGTCAATAGTAGTTCAGATCCCTGTCTAAGATCAGATAGATGTTACAGTGACGAGAAAAAGGAACAAAAGTTCGGATTACAGTGACAAGGGTGTTTTATGTTCGGTGCTGCTCAAGAGGAAGATCACATGTGTGTAACAAGATCTCATCATTCTTACAAGAAGGACTCGGTGGTGTCTCAAAGGGTAGCAATATGATTTAGGATTCGGTGTTACTACTGGAGGAGAAGTTTGATATCCTTCACAAACATAGTGATCACAAGTGGGTGTCATCACATATAATGCGAAATCTGAAGAAGAAGGAACTGAGAAAGAGTGAACTAGAACATGGGAGAGGACGTGTGTCTTGGTCTGGAGAGGCTACTAGGTCAAGGGTCTTGGTCTTGGTATTCGTCAATTGGAATCTCTATAAGAAGAATTTGTGCGGGTTTTCCTCTCAAAGAGTGAGAGGTTCTAGCCCTGGCTCATAGCCTACATGTTGTGTATCTTGTCTATTTATGTTCATGCATTGGTCACTGTTTGATGAAGAAGAACACTAATAATCTAAGAAGAAGAAGATCCTAATCTAAAGAAATTAAAAGTATTCACAAGCAATCACTAATAGAAGAGAAATCACCTAATGCTAATGCCCTAGATTTCTCAACAACTTGAACACAAACCAATATCTAAAACCCAATCATGCACAAAGCAAAAACAAAAATCAAGGAGCAATTAGTCGTATTCTGGGTTTAAAATATTTCCCCCGCAATGTCACCAAAAATGTTGCCGCCTTAATCCACACCTAGGATTATTGTGGAGAAAATCTCTAACTCCACTTGGTCTGGCCTTGGGGGCAAGTCTTGAGTTGAGGCTGTCACTCAATTCTCAACTCCTCGGTCTAGGCTAACTTCTAGCGAAGCCAAGGGGGGTGGACCCCATGAAAAATACTAAGGCATAACCAATTAATGCTAAAATTTAAGTTCTAGGAGTCAAAGGATAACCAGGTGTCAGTGACAAAAGAGGATTGAAAAGATTGTTGTGAAAGGTCACCTACAACAAGTAAGTTAATTGTTATTGTTATTGTTCTTTTGGGCATAATGAAAGTCAAAAGGAGCTGACTTCAAACCCTAGTGTATATTGTGTATACTAGTCTTGTATAAAGGCTTTGTACGGGCCATGATCCCTGGTACGGGAGCCCTATGTTTGTTTTATTGAAGGACAAATAAGAACAAGTTTTGGGCCTACAAAATCCTGTGTACTTTTATTAATTCACTGCTATTATATTTCCGTTGTGCAAAGTGTTTTAGTTGAACATTCATAGTGTGTGTGTGTGCTTGGTTAGCCATAGACTAGACCTAGGTTGTAAGGAAAATTCAACACAAGTCACCTAAGCTTATTACATAAGTTCATCATGCTAGCGACATTTATTACAATTTCCCCGCAAGGGTACGAAATTTGAGAGAGAAATTATAGAGAAAGGATTGAGAAAATGGGGCATAGATTCCCTGTTGACTTCTGATCTTCAAAATATTTTAGGAGTGCCTCCTCCATTGGGTAATGAAGACTTTGTTCCCTGCCATATGAATATGAGCAAGTAACAAATTCTTCAACAAGTTAGAGGAATTCCAGGTTCAGGGAGAGAATTTGACAGGAAGGAAGATCAAATTCTTGAGGTCAGATAATGGAGGAGAGTATACTTCTAGATACTTAGTGATTTATGCAAGGAGGCAGGGATCAAGAGGGAGTAGATCATTCCTCAACATAATGGAGTTGCAGAGAGGAAGAACATGACTATTGTGGAAGTGGTGAAGGCAATGATTAATGATCATGATCTACCAATGTTCCTATGGACATAGGCAACCAACACAACAATTTATGTTCAGAATTGGAGTCCTCGCCGGATATTGGAGGACAAGACTCCTGAGGAGGCATTCGTAGGAGTGAAGTGTGAAATTTCGTGTTACCCAGAATCCTACTGCAATAACTGATGGAAAGTCTTCTATTTGTTATTTACTTAACAAATTATTCACTATTTTCTACAAGCAAATATTGAAATCCATTCACTACAACCTACACAATTAAAATTATGGAAGAAATACAAGTCCGGAAACAAATCTGAACACACATAGATCACGCAACCATTCGACACAATTATTTTTGGACTAATGTCCTCGGAAAAACCCAATGCGGGAAAACCGGTGTAGCAGATTTGAGGGTTTATGTGTTATTATGCAGTGAATTCTGAGTACAAATTTATGATTAACAAGACTGTCAAATCATACAAAGAAACTGACAGAAGAGATCTCGTGAGACAAACCTCACTCCTTGGTGGGAAAAATGGCACTGATCCGCACCAAGGCTTGATTGCCCTGCGCTGCCTTTGGCAGTGACTGCATCACAACTGTGGCTACCCTCTTCGACTGCGCTGGCCTCACTGCTAGCTGGAAACTACAACCTACTGGCCCTCTGGAAAAGTCTCTCTGGGATCTGACACTGGCTCTGTGTTGTCCTCTCTGCAGGAAAACATCTTTCCCTCTAGCTCTACGCAGTGATTGCGTAAGCACTGCATCACTGTCGCTGTGGCTCTCTCTGTCTCTGCCGCTGTGTACTCTCTGGCTCAGGAAATCTTCCAACTGGATCTACTGCCCCTCACTTCAATCAAAAATCACTTAGATCTGATTTTCGTTTGAGCACTTGCTTTGTCAGAAAAATTCGATCTATAGATTCTCTATGTCTCCACAAATGTGATTTCTAAATGACCCTTCAAGTCATTCTTATAACCTTTTCGTTGAGACTTCAACGGCCTAGATTAGATCTCTAATCAACGACTAAGATTAACTTTTGACTTTATTCGTTTCTTCTAGATCATTCTCACTCATATTTTATTAATACTCTTGAATTATTTTATTTTCCTAAGTTTAGACTTAGGGTCCCTTTAAAAATAATTAATTATTTCTATAGAATACAATCCGAGTGGAATTTCACCAAACGCTTTATGGGTATTTTGGAATACATGTATCTAAACCTCTCCAAAAAATTTGAGCCTTAGAGCACATCCGATGCTACCCAAAATCAACATGAAGCTAGAGGTCAATCATTTGATGATCTTTGGTTGTCCAGTGTATGTTCACGTGTCCAAGGAGAAGAGGAAGAAGCTAGAACCTTATGGGAAGTAGGGTAATTTTGTGGGATATAGCGAGACTTCAAAGGCCTATAGGATCTACATTCCAGGACAACGTTAGATTGAGGTTAGTCAAGATGTTATTTTTAATTAGGAGGTAGCCTTTGGGAAGTCTAGAGACTGCCACATGGAGATTGATAATGAGGAGCAGGAGGCTCCAAAGGATGTAGGTACATGTCTTATTCCAGTTGTTCATTCTTCAGATGATCAAGTGGAGTCAGTAGAACCGACAGAACCAGTGGACTCACCGAGAGATGTTGCTGGAACCAGGAAGAGGCTGGCATGGCTTCATTACACTTTGCACGATGCGAAGGGGAATTTAGCTCCCTGTGGTACTTTTAGGGAGAGAAAATGACCACATAGGTACTCAGGTTATATGGCATTGATGAGCCACATCATTGATTCTGAGACTTCTAGTTATGAGGAGGTAGCAGGCCAGCAGGTTTCGAATGATGGATGGAGGAGTATCATTCCATCATGAAGAATGATGTGTGGTAGATAGTTTCAAGACCAGAGGGGAAGTAAGTGGTGACTTCCAAGTGGATCTATAAGATTAAGCATGCAGTAGATGGCAACATCGAGAAGTACAAAGCGAGGTTTGTGGCGAGAGGGTTCTCCCAAAAATGTGAAAATTCTACTGTAGTATCATGGTTTACTTCTCCTACTTGATTCAATTATACAAGTTATCTTCAGAAATTAGATTCAGAAAATATCGAAGTAAACACAACTAACAACCCACACATGCAGATCATTTACTGAATATTACGCTCATTGAAACAAAGTGACACACTGATTTTTGGACATAAGTCCGCGGAAAAACCCAAAGCGGGAAAACCGGTGCAACAAATATGAGGGTTTATTTTATTAAGTAGAATTTGAGTACAACAAATCTGGGTTCCAGATCTGGAAAACCAGACAAAGAATAAAAGAAATCTGCAGCTAACTTGCTATTACAGGACTAAATATCTGACTGATCCACACTTTCAAACGAGATTTACAAGACTCAGCCTGGGTCTGGCCCTAGAAACCCTAGCGCTGCCCCTGAAGCCCCAACGTCAACCTTGCTAGGCTTTGCGTGCCACTGCGCTGCTCGGAAAGGGACTTTGTGACCCTAGAGTGGGTGACACAATCCTTACGTTGCCTCTGGAGGCCTCTGTGTAACTTCTGAAGCTCCCTGAAGCTACAACGCTGCCCCTTCCTGGGCCTGCGTAGCGCAACTGTTGCTACTGCTCTCTGCTCCACTGCACTGTCCTTGAAAGATGCTCCTCTACCTCTTGCTGACTCTTGGCTCCGGGATTCGATCATCCCCTCAGCCAATACCACCCCTCGCTGCAGAAAACTCCTCCGGAAATTCTTAGCAAACCCTGTCCTAGAATTCCAGATCAGTCTCTCAGCTCTGCATCTTTGTGTGTGTCTCCAACTGACCCTCAAGCCTTTCTCTTATTCTTTTTTGATGATCTCATCAACGACCGAGATTAAAACATTCATCAACGACTGAGATTAAAAGATTGCTTGATCTGTGTATTTTAGAACATTTTAGCACATGTGTTAATTAATTCACTTTAGTTATTTAATTTTCCTAAGTTTAGATTTAGGAAATCCATTAAAATAATTAATTATTTGAATAACTTGAACACCAGTTGAAATTTCTCCAAACACTTTATGGGTTTTGGAGTTCAAGTGTGTCTTAGCCCCTCCACAAAATTTCAGAGCTAGAGCACACCCGATGTTACACCAACTACACAAAATCTCAACAAAAAAGAGGGAGTGGACTATGAGGAGATGTTTGCTCCAGTTGCCAGGTACACTTCTATTAGAACTATTGTTTCTCTTGCTTCTGTTATGGGTTGGAAGATACATCAAATAGATGTAAAGACTGCATTCCTCAATGGTGTAATTGAGGAGGAAGTGTGCATAGAGAAATCTCAATGCTTCGAGGTACATGGGAAGGAGTCCCATGTTTGTAGATTGAAGAAGGCTTTGTACAAACTCAATTAGTCACCCTGGACTTGGTATTCGAGGATTGATGGATACTTGATGAGTTTGGGCGTCACCAAGAGTGTTGCGGATGCTGGCCTTTACTTCATGTTTGTTGATGGTTATCCTCTGATCTTGGTGCAATATGTTGATGATTTTTTCATCATAAGGGCGGGGAAACTTATCATCAGGTGCAAGAGATAGCTGGCCTCAAATTTTGAGATGAAGATCTTGGCCAGATGCACTATTTATTGGGATTAGAAGTGTGATAGAGACCAGATGAGATCTTCCTCAGACATGGGAAGTACATTATTTAGATTTTGAGGAAATTTGGTATGATGGACTGCAAGTCCATGGATATAACTATGGTGACCAATTTGAAGCTGAGTGATTCTGCTTCAGATTCAAATTTGGTGGATCCCATGATGTACAAGCAATTGATTGGATCCTTGATGTAGTTGGTTAATACCACATTTGGTATTTGCTTTGCAGTGAATACCTTGAGCTAGTATATGGTTGAGCCAAGTCAGAGACATTGAGTTGCGACAAAGCATGTGTTGAGATACCTACATGGTACAATTGGATATGTTTGAGATAGGTCTCAGGTGGTGAAGTGAGGCTGCAGGGATATACAAATTCAGATTGGGTTGGGAGTGCAGATGACAACAAGAGCACCTTGGGGCGCTGCTTCAACTTGGGATCGACTATGATATCCTAGTTTAGCAGGAAGTACGCTTCTGTCGCACTCGATACAACAAAGGCAGAGTATATCGTAGCTAGTGTCGCAAGGCAGGAAGCAACGTGGCATCAAAAACTACTTGCAGGTCTATGTGATCATGAGCTTGAGCCGACCTTGATATTTTGTGATAATCAAAGCTTTGTAAAGCTTTCGGAGAATCCAGTTTTTCATGATAGGTTGACACATATTGAGATTAAATATCACTTCATCCGAGACTTGGTGTAGAGAGGACCAGTGGAGCTCCAATACATATCCACAGACGAGTAGATTGCGAACATTCTCACTAAGCCTCTCTCCAAAGCCAAGGTTGTATATTTCAGAGACAAGCTTGGTGTGATGCAAAATGTCTCCCTCATTGAGGATGAATGTTGATGTCTTTGCAGGATTAGACATACCATCCCCTGTGAAGCCATACGGACCTGGTTGGGTCATTTGACCAGAGGAGATGGATATATTCACCTGAGTAACCATGAAGGACTTTGTCTAGGTCACACTGATTTGGCCAGGGGTGAATGGCCCAGGGCAATTAAAGGATTGGACAAATCTTCTCCTGAGAAGCCATAAGGACTTGGCTAGATCACACTGATTTGACCAGAGAATATAGATGAAATTCACCAGAGAAGCCATAGGAGACTTTGGCTGGGCCATGTTGATTTGGCTAGAGGTGAATGGTCTAGGGGCAAATCCTGTCCTGAGAAGCCGTGAAGGATATTGGCTGGTCATGCTGATTTGATTAGAGGAGATTGATACATTTACTTAAGGAGCCATCAAGGACTTTGGTCAGGTCATGCTGATTTGGCTAGGGGTAAATGGCCCAAGAGTCACATTCCTTACTCCAGGATGGTGTGATCTATAGACATGCATCAACATAGCAAGCTCATGAAGTTTTCTTATGGAGGAAAAATTTCAGCTAAGGGGCAATCTGTTGTAGCCAAGGAGAATACCTCCCTTGTTAAGAGGGAGTGTTGATTTTTTGTAGCATCGGGAGGTATTCCCACATGTCTAAGTCGATCTTGAAGAAAAATTAAAATAAATTTATTTTTGGAGCATTTAGTTGGCCCTGGAAGACAAGTTGGCCCAACCACATGAAATGGTGTGTTCCTTGGGCTATAATTCACCCCCATTCGACTAGTATATATACATGTTGTGACACTTCATTTTCATCATCAATCATTCAACATCTTCTCTCTTCTAGAGCAGCCGCATGAATGAGAAGGAGGCCGAGTTGACTGGAGTTTGACCAAGTAATCAGTTTTAATGTTGACCAGAGCTGACCACAAGAGCAGACTGCAGTTGATCGTAGGGGCCACAGGGAAGATGTTTGACCGTTGTTTGACTGTTTGACCAGCGTTGACTTGCTGGACTTTGACCAGGTTTCATTGATGTTTTGACTTGGATTTTGCCACAAATTTCTTGACGAATTGGATTGGTAAACCTTGCTGAAGAATAATTTCTCAAAGAAGAAAAGTTGTTGGGTTTTCTCTCGAGGTTGGGTTTCCCAGGGCAAAATAGTTTTCTCTATTGTGCATGGCTGTCTTTCTCCGATCTTTTCTATTTCCTTTGCATTTATTGTTGATAGTTTTTGAAGTGTAGTTGCTCAATGATATTAGTGGCATAAGAATATTGTGTAAAGAATCATTAGGTAGTAATTATCTGGTAGAAAATAGTATTCTACGGTGTTCTTGTAGAAAATTTGATACTTTTAAGTGAAGGAAATTCAAAGTAAGTGCACAGAAGATCAGGTCAACATAGCGAAAGGTCTCAGATAACTAAAATAAAGCATAACTATGAAATTTTCAAGAGGAAAATATTTCTGCAATACTTGGTTTATTTCTCCTACTTATAAGATAAGTTATTTACAGATGCTTCAGTAAATTCTGAAATAAGCACATTTGTAGATCTTTACTATCGTTAAGAGCATAAGAACAGAAAGATAATTTACACAAGTAGCACAATAGAAACAACCACATCAACATAGTTATTTTTGGACAATTGTCTTCGGAAAAAAAAACCCAATGTGGGAAAACCAGTGCAGCAAATGAGGGTTTTATATTTATCTTCAGAAATGAAAAGTACATTTACAAGAGTCCGATGAGTAGAGAAAAATTTGCAAACACCTGGCTGAATTTTCTGGACCTTCCAGAGAAATTTCAGACCCTCGGCGTGACCTCCTTCACCCTCTGCGTCATCCAGTGTGAGAGCTCTGCGTAGTCTCTCTCTGGACTGCGTGATTTTGCGTGGAGGGGTTCTTGCTGTTGATCAGCTCACCCTTCCATTCACTCTTGACTTTTGCTTCCCGATAACCGACTCCTCCCTCCTTCTGCTTCTGCAACCCTACCTCTACAATCTCACCCACTGAAATCGAATTCTCTTGCTTCAGAATTGATTTCCTTCGTGTACTGAGAGTGTCCCCGACTTGATTTCGAAATGGCCCTCAAGTCTCTTCTTATAGTCCTCTCGCTGATGAATCAACGACCAAGATTATATCGTTAATCAATGGCTCAGATTAAAAGATGACTTGATCTTCTTTTTCTGGAAGATTCACACTCTGCTCTATTAATACCCTTTAATTATTTAATTTCTCTAAGTTTAAACTTAGGGTTTGCATTAAAATAATAAATTATTTTAATAAAGTCATATCCGAGTGGCATTTCCACAAGCGATTTCTGGGTTCTCTGGATAATTGATGTCCAAGCCTCTATACCAAAAATGAGACTTAGAACACTTTTCGATGCTATAGAAATCAACACTCCCTTTTAGCAAGGAAAGTGTTTAAGCAAGATACCGCTGTACTACTCTAACTCTATATCATCTGCAGCGCTGATGATGTCCTGGCTGCCGCCCCTCGTCTCTGCGCTGCTGCTTCCTGTACTGCTGCCTTGCCACTGCATCATTCGTATTGCAGCTCCCTCTTCTTCTGAAGACAACCCTTTCCTCTAATGGAAGGGGTTCTCGACCATCCCCATCTTCTCTCTGAAGTAAGTGAACTTGATCTTACTTAGAGCCTTTTTGAGGATATCTGCCACCTGTTCTCCTGTAGGAGTGTATCACAACTGAACTGCTCCTCTCTGGACATAGTCCTTGATGGAGTGACACTGAATTTCATTGTGTTTTGACCGGTCATGAAACACAGGATTTTCAGAGAGCTTAATGCAGCTCTGATTATCGCACATAATCTCGGTCGGTTCTATCTGCTTCTTGAGTAGGTTCAAGAGAAATTTGCGGAGCCATATGGCCTCACACGAATCTGTGCTTGCTGCCATGTACTTTGCCTTGACTGAGCTCAGTGCTACAGACTTCTATTTCCTGTTGCACCAGGAGATCATTCCTGATCTGAGACTGAAACAGTACCCACTGCTACTTTTCGGATCTACTGTGCTTCTAGCCCAGTCTGCATCTGTGAACCCACTCAACTGGATCTCATTACCCTTGGTGTACTTCAGCCCATACTCTATTGTCCCTCTCAAGTATCTGAGAAAATATTTGGCTGCTGCCTAGTGAGCCCTCCTTGGTTCCACCATGAACTGACTGAGGGTATTCACTCATAACAGATGTCTGCTCTCGTATTGACTAGATATATCAATGATCTGATGAACTGTCTGTATAATGTGGGATCAACCTCATCATCCTTTGATGTGTCTGTCTTCTTCCAGTTAGTAATCATTGGCGTGGCCATGGGTCTACAGTCTTCCATTTGAAATCTCTTCAGGATTTCTGTCGCGTATCTTCCTTGTCCTAGGGAGATTTCCCCTTTCTGCTGCCAGACTTCTAATCCAAGAAAATAGTGCATCTGCCCCAGGTCCTTCATGGCGAATTCTGTTGCCAGATTCTCCTTCCAGTCCTTGATGAGCTTGGATGATCTGGTCAAAAATAGGTCATCCACATAAAGAACAAGAATAAGTGGCTCATCTCCTACTCTCAAGTAGTATAGGTTGGGATCTGCGTCACTCTTAACGAACCCCATCTTCAGCAAGTAGCTATCAATCCGTCCATACCATGCCCTAGGGGCTTGTTTTAAGCCATACAAGGCTTTCTTAACTCTGCAAACATGAGTCTTCTGCTCATGTGTCTCGAAGCCCTCTCGCTGCTCTATGTACACTTCTTCCTCTATCACCTCGTTCAAGAATGCTGTAATGACATCCATATGGTGAATCTCCCATCCCATCTATGCAACTAGAGAGATGACAGATCTGATAGAAGTGTATCGTGCTACTGGAGTGAGGGTTTCTTCATAGTCAATGCCTTCCTTCTGTGCATACCCCTTAACTATAAACCTTGCCTTGAACTTCTCTATGCTGCCTTCTGCAACATATTTGATCTTATAGATCCATCTGGATCTTACAACTGATCTGTCTTGTGGTCTAGGGATTACTTCCCATACATCATTTGACATGATGGAGCTATACTCCTCCACCATGCCATCCACCCATACCTGATGCTGAGCTGCTTCCTGAAAGGTAGATAGTTCACCAAACTGAGCTACCAGTGCCTGATATCTGTCTGGTTGTTTCCTTATCCTCTTTCCTTCTCTAGGGACTCCAACAAATTCTTCTGCATCCTTAAGAATTTGTTGAAGTTCTCTGCTTGGTCTCCCATCTGTTGTGGGTGGTCTCACCTGTTCTTCCTCCTGTTCTTCTTCGGAGGAGCTCTCCTCAGAATTATTGTGCCTTGGAGAGGCACTTGACCTCTCCTCTGTAGGTTGTTGAGGCTGTACTAGTGGATCTTCTTCAATCTGCGTATCTGTGGCCATTTCTTGAGATTTCATGAAGGCTCTCTCCTCCAGGAATTTCACATCCCTTCTTACCACGAGTTTCCTGCTCTCTGGTATATAGATGCGATGTGCCTTTGCATTCTCGCTATAGCCCATCAGGAAACCCTTTACTGCAGTTTGATCCAACTTCTTTCTCTTTTCATCTGGAATGTGGCAGTACACCATGCTGCTGAATATCTTGATGTGGCTCACTTCTAGATTGCTGCCTGTGAACACACTCTTGGGAGTTACCTTCCCCAAAGCTCTATTGGGAACTCTGTTCTAAATATATACTGTTGTGTTGCAGGCCTCTGCCCATAAGAATTTGGGCATATCTTGGTCGTACAACATTGCCCTTGCAGCTTCTATTATGGTTCGATTCTTCCGTTCTGCAACTCCATTTTTCTCTAGATTGTATGGAGCTGTCCATTCTCTCTTGATGCCTTCCTTTGCACAGAAATTTGTGAAGTCTTTATCGATATATTCTCCACTATTATCTGACCGCAACTTCTTGATCTTCTTTTTAGTAGAGTTCTCCACCAATGCTTTGAAATCTTTAAACCGATCAAAAACTTCATCTTTGGTTTTCAAAAAATAGATCCAAGTTTTGCTGGAATGATCATCAATGAAGGTGGCAAAGTACTTTGCCCCACTGAGAGCAGTTGTGGACATTGGACCGCAAATGTCAAAGTGTATTAGCTCTAATACACCTTTGGCTCTGCTGCTGCTTCTTGGAAATGTTGCCTTAGTGTACTTCCCTAGTACACATCCCCTGCAAACTTCGTCTTTCTTCGTGCTTAGTTCAGGAGCCCCTATGACAGTATTTTTGAGAATCCCCAAGGCTCCATGATGTAGATGCCCCATCCTTCTGTGCCATACTTCATTTAGATCTCTGTCGTTTGTACTGCCGATCAGGGCCACCAGAGATTCAAGTTTGAGCTTATATTGCTTGTGACTCCTCACTCCGATATGTGCCTTTTTGCTCCAGTTAGGGTGTTTGACATACACCTTATCTCGAATAAAGCATACGTCATAGCCCTTGTTCTGAAGTTGAGACACTGAGAGTAAATTCATCCCCAACCCTGGTACATGCAGAACATTCGTGGCTCGAATCTTGTTGCCATCCTTGGTCTGAAATGTTACGGTACCTCTCTTGATGGGGGTACATTTTGGCGTATTTCCCATAGTTATCTGGAAATTCATCTGTTCTTCTTGGTAGCTCAAAAAACATTCTCGAACCCCCTTCATATGAGCAGATGCTCCATTGTCAATATACCAAACACTTGGAGGAGCCGTGCTCGACACACAAGCAAGATCCTCCTTTAGTCTGGGTGCCAACACTTTCATCTCGTGTTCTCTCTGCATTTCTGCGTGCTCTGGAGGACTGCGTGAACCCTTTCAGATGATGGAACTTTGGGCCATGGCAGATCCTCCTTTTTTGTTTTTAGACCTTTCGTCTGATACCATGTGAAATTTTCAAGAGGAAAATATTTCTGCAATGCTTGGTTTATTTCTCCTACTTATGCGATGAGTTATTTACAGATGCTTCGGTAAATTCTGAAATAAACACATTTGCAGATCTTCACTATCGTTAAGATCATAAGAACAGAAAGATAATTTACACAAGTAGCACAATAGAAACAACCACATGAACATAGTAATTTTTGGAAAATTGTCCCCAGAAAAAAACCGAATGTGGGAAAACTGGTGCAGTAGATGAGAGTTTTATATTTATCTTCAGAAATGGAAAGTACATTTACAAGAGTCTGATGAGAAGAGAAAAATTTGCAAACACCTCGCTGAATCTTCTGGACCTTCCAAAAAATTTCAGACCCTCGGGGTGACCTCCTTCACCCTCTGCGTCATCTAGCGTGAGAGCTCTGCGCAGTCTCTCCCTGGACCGCGTGATTCTGCGTGGAGGGGTTCTTGCTGCTGATCAACTCACCCTTCCCTTCATCTTCTTGAGTTCTGCTTCTCGATAACTGACTCCTCCCTCTTCCTTCTGCTTCTACAACCCTACCTCTACAATCTCACCCACTGAAATCGAATTCTCTTGCTTCAGAATCGATTTCCTTCGGGTACTGAGAGTGTCCTTGGCTTGATTTCCAAATGGCCCTCAAGTCTCTTCTTATAGTCCTCTCGCTGATGAATTAACGGCCAAGATTATATCGTTAATCAATGGCTCAGATTAAAAGATGACTTGATCTTCGTTTTCTAGAAGATTCACACTTTGCTCTATTAATACCCTTTAATTATTTAATTTCCCCAAGTTTAAACTTAGGGTCTGCATTAAAATAATTAATTATTTTAATAAAGTCATATCCGAGTGGCATTACACAAACGATTTCTGGGTTCTCTGGATAACTGATGTCCAAGCCTCTCTACCAAAAATGAAACTTAGAACACTTTCCGATGCTATAGAAATCAACAATAACTGTATCAGAACACTTATTTACCCAAGAGATCGTTTGCGTCATAGTGAGTGATAGGTGATAGGTTGCCATTGATTTTCTTTCCTGCAGTGGAGGTGGTGGTTAGAGTTTGGTTGGTGAAAGAATGAGAAGACATATGCTTCAATAAAATTGTCTCAAGATAAAAAAATCGTCCATCCCCCTCCTCTCTGTCTGACGTGTACATAAAGAGGATCAAACCCCTCTCACGCAGGTTTATTTCACTAGTAAAGCCCAAATTTCCTGCGTGCATGCTTTTATCCCACAAAAAATGATGTAGTAAAGCCCAAATTTCCTGCGTACATGCTTTTATCCCCCTTAAAAAGATTGCTAAACTAGTCATCCTCATCGTTTTCCTGTAGCTTTCCAACACAATTTCTGGCTTTTTGACTACAGATTGTTGCTAAAAATCTAATTTCAGCGCCTCCAACCAAGACACACCTGTTTCCTTTTTAGAACAACCTTAAGCTTGCTCTATTAACAACTGTAATGTTAGAAACAACTGAAAAATTCCTCTTTCTAGTGCTGTCCAGCTGTAAAATGGCTAGCAAATTCCAGTCATGTGCTGTCATAGTCTTGATAAGCCTTTTTCCTTCATCGACTTCTGCTTTGGGGCAATGATAAGATTTCCAAAATCAACAAAACTGCCATGACATGGATGAAGTCAAACCTGCGTTCCTTTGACAACCATTAAAAGCATAAATATTCTTCTTTCTTTAAAGCACATTTCTCCTATTTCCTTTTCTCAGTGGAAACAACATGACAGTTTGACTCAAGCATTTTTTCTTGTTGACTTAGACACTCATTTAAAACAATTTCCCTCTTTGAAAATTTGCTGTTTGGAATACCTAGCAAGTTTTTTGGGGGAAGAGGGCTCAACAAATTGGTGCCTTTGGTTAGAGAAATGAAATGAAGGAAAATTAGTCAACGACCCTTCATGTTGTTGACTCAATGCCATTTCACATGCCATTAATATATGAAGGGAGAACACAGACTTCCGCCAACCACCAAGTCAACCCTTCCTTCCAGCAGCTTCGATGTAGACCTTCGACCTTGCAGCAACAAAACTTCGATCTCTGCAGCAACAACTACTTTGACCTATGCAACACTTTGATCTATGCAGCACTTTGACCTATGCAGCAGCAACACTTCGACCCTCCTGCAGCTTCGATCTACTGCAACTTCGACCCTCCTGCAACTTTGATCTACTGCAGCAACAAGACTTCGACCCTGCAACACCAACAACTTCGATCCTGCAGCTGCCCAGTAACTTTGCAAAAGAGAGAGAGAGAGAGAACCCAAAAACTTCGATCCTACACCTTTCCTCCTTCTTCCTGCACTTCACACTTTTTACTGCACTGCTTCTTGTGTGAATTGAACTTGTTTAGTGGATGAGCAAATAGATCAAACTGCACTTATATATATGGGCTTCTTTTGGGTCGAATTGCTCCCTTTCAGGCTGATTTGGTGTGGAGGTGACAAAATTCATTTTTGATTCAAAAATAATTCTTTTTACATGATTCAAAAGCCCAAGAAGGGCCTCATTAAATGTACAATGACTCTAATGACTCAATATAAATCCTGGAAGTCCTTAATGGGGACTTTGACCTAAAACATGATGACCCAAGCATGAAACCCATGCTTTATTAAGTCATTGTAATAACAATAAAATTTTTCTTTTTCATTCTTTTGATAAGTACATTACATAATGACTCAAATACATTTATGAAGACTGAACCTAGTTACATTTTTCAACACTCCCTCTTAACTAGGGAGGTATTCATAACAAGTACAAGGAAGATCTCAAAACATATGAATTATGGAGAGTTTAGGCACCGCAATGCCATGGAATAGATTCCTGACTAGGGAAATCTATCCAAGGTCCTCCAACAATTTAGGCACTCACGGTTCCATGGACTAGATTCCTGACCAGTGCAATCTCTCTTTGTGGGACTAAGATGGACTAAAGCTTTTAGCCTCTCTAGGTACCATCAGGCTTACTTGCTAACCATCAACCCAAGGATCCAGGTGCATATTCGAGGTCAAAGCTCCATGACCAATGCCACCCTCCCTATTTCGGGATCTAGACATCAACATGTAGTGCCGACTTGATGTCCTCCAAGGCAATGTGTCACTCACAAAGCTTCAAAAAATCTCTTCCAAACTTTTATCATCAACAATATCTACTAAACGAAGTACGGATCCATTTCTTAGAAGGTATGCATCCATTCTTGCATACCATGCCCTAGGAGCATGCTTCAAACCATATAGGGCCTTCTTGAGTCTACAGACATGGGTGTATTTGCTATTTAATTCAAAGCCTTCAAGTTGTTCAATGTATACTTCCTCATCGATGGTCCCATTCAAAAATGTTGTCTTCACATCCATTTGATGGATATTCCATCCCATTGCAGTAGCCAATGAAGCCAACGATCTAATAGTAGTATACCTTGTAGTGGGTGCAAAGGTTTCTTCATAATCTATGCCTTCTTTTTGAGAGAAACCCCCTGCAACAAATCTGGCCTTGTATTTGTCTATACTTCCATCAACAACATGCTTGATCTTACAGATCCATTTAGAGGTGACAACTAATTAGTCACTAGGTATATGAACGATTTCCCAAATCACATTCTTCATGATGGATTGATATTCTTCCTTCATTGCCTTCTTCCAAACTCTTGATGAGCAACTTCTTCAAATGTCGATGGTTCAACTTTAATTGATTTTGTCATATATGCAGCATATCTAGAATATCTCTTCGACCTTTCGCTTTCTCTAAAGTTTCCTTTCGCAGCTCCATGTCCTTCAACATTTTCAAGAGTAGCTTTTAACCAATTTTTCCTTTTCCTAGTGGTTGATATGATCATAGGTTGAATATGCTCACTTGGTCCTTCTTCTTCTTGAATTGTAGTGGGATTGTCGTGGTGTACCTCTTCTTCTTCTTCTTCGAATATAGGTATATCTTCGTCATCTAAATCAATAAGGATATCCTTGGGTCTTTTGTAGGCATGATTTTCATCAAATATAACATCCCTGCTTACTTCAATATGTCTTCCTTCCTTGGTGTAGATTCTATATGCTTTTGAGGAGAGACTATAGTCTATAACCAACAAAGATTCCTTTGATGCTTGTAGAATCTAAGGTGGGACTCCCAAATATTCAGAGATGATCCACACTCGACTTCTTTCTTGTGAATGCTTCCTTAGGTGTCATGTTCTCAAGAATTCTATGAGGACTTCTATTTTGAATGTATATTGTTGTCATTGCTGCTTCTCCCCATAAGAATTTTGGTAAGTCTTGATCAAGTAGCATTGTTCGAATACCTTCTTCAATTGACCTGTTATTTCTTTCAACCACTCCATTTTGTTTGGGATAGTAAGGAACAATCAGCTCCCTCTTAATTCTTGCTTCTTTACAATATGCAATCAATTCTTTAGAAGTTTATTCCCCACCATTGTCGGATCTCAAAGTCTTTATTCTTCTTTTGGTTAGGATTTCCACTTCAGATTTAACTCCTTGAACTTCTCAAATACTTCATCCTTTTTCTTGAGAAGGTAGAGCCATGTCTTTTTAGAATGTTCATCTATGAATGATATATAGTAAAGATGACCTCCAAGTGATTTGTCAGACATGGGGCCACACACATCATAATGAATGAGGTCTAATATTTCTTTAGACCTTGTTTCACTATTTGTAAATGGTTTTCTTGTATGTTTTCCCAAAGATCACCCCTTGCAAACTCCTTCATGATCTTCTTTGATATTGGGGATGCCATGAACTAGTTGATTAAGAGTGGGAATGACTTTGTAGTGTAGATGACGATATCTTCTATGCCATAGCTCAATGTGATTGATTTCCATATGAAATAGAGCTTGAAGAGATGGTGTTAGGACTCTATATAAGCTTCCTTCACAAACTCCAATAACCCTAGCTTTATCGATACTTGAATCTTTTCCCTAAACCAAAACCTTTCCATTAAAAAGAAAATTCTTTTTCAAACATGGAACATATAGTATATTATTGAGATGTTGCTTAGCTCCATTCTCCAGCTTCAAAGATGTTGATCCCAGGCCTTCAACAACGTAGCTTTTGTTGTCTCCCACTTCCATTGCATGTGAAGATGGTTCTTTTGATAGAATGTGAAGTTGTTTACTTTCTCCTGTCGTGTGCCTTGATGCTCCATTATTAATAATCCATGCATTGTCATCACTAAGAGATCTTGTAAGAGCAACCAAGAACCCTTGAATTTGACCTTGTTGAATAAGTAGTAGAAGATCTTCTTGATCCAACTTCCTGTAGTGTTGAATACCATTCTCATATATCTTATCATAGATGGAGTAACCATTTCCTTCGAGCCAACGTAGTGATATTCAATCTTTCTTGTCCTTAGCTCTGATACCATGCTGAGAAGTCAATGCAAGTAGACTTGGGTTTTGATTCCTCTTTTCTTGATAATTATTTGTGAATTATGTTGGCTTCTTTTACTTCTTTGTTATATTATTATTCATCAAGCAATTACCAAATTATGTATGTATGAAGATCACAAGACAAGAGACACAAAATGTAGGCACTCCGCCAGGGAAAAACCCCTATCTAGGGGAAAACCCAGTCAAAATCTCTTCCTACAATAGTTTGCCTGAGATAATCCTAGACTCTGTGAAAATTCTACTGCAGTATCATGGTTTACTTCTCCTACTTGATTTAAATTATACAAGTTATCTTCAGAAATTAGATTCAGAAAATACCGAAGCAAACACAACTCATAGCCTACACATGCAGATCATTTACTGAATATTACGCTCATTCAATCAAAGTAACACACTGATTTTTGGACATAAGTCACTGGAAAAACCCAAGCGAGAAAACCGGTGCAACAGATATGAGGGTTTATTTATTAAGTAGAGTCTGAGTACAACAAATCTAGGTTCCAGATCTGGAAAACTTGACAGAGAATAAAAGAAATCTGTAGCTAACTTGCTGTTCCAATACCAAATATCTCACTGATCCACACCCTCGAACGAGATTTACAAGACTCAGCCCGGATCTGGCCCTATAAAGCACAGCGCTGCTCCTGAAGCCCCGACGTCAACCCTACTAGCCTTTGTATGCCCTGCGCTGCTCAGAGAGGGACTGTGCAACCCCAGAGTGGGCGACGCAGTCCTTACGCTGCCTCTGGAGGCCTCTGTGTAACTTCTGAAGCTCCCTGAAGCTGCAGTGCTGCCCCTTCTTGGGCCTGCGTAGCGGCTGAAGCCTTTGCGCTGTGCAGCTGCAGCTGCTGCTCTCTGTTCCTCTGCGCTGTCCTTGAAAGCTACTCCTCTGCCTCTTGTTGACTCTTGGCTCCAGGATTAGATCATCCCCTCAGCCAATACTACTCCTCGCTGCAGAAAAATCCTCCGAAAATTCTTAGCAAACCCTGCCCTAGAATTCCAGATCAGTCTTTCAGCTCTGCATCTGTGTGTGTGTGTCCCACTGACCCTCAAGCCTTTCTCTTATACTTTTTCAATGATCTCATCAACGACCGAGATTAAAACATTCATCAACGACTGAGATTAAAAGACTGTTTGATCCGTGTCTTTTAGAACATTTTAGCACATGTGTTAATTAATTCACTTTAATTATTTAATTTTCCTAAGTTTAGACTTATGAAATCTATTAAACTAATTAATTATTTGAGTAACTTGAACACTAGCTAAAATTTCACAAAACACTTGCTGGGTTTTGCAGTTCAAGTGTGTCTTAGCCCCTCCAGAAAATTTCAGGGCTAGAGCATACTCGATGCAACACCAACTACACAAAATCTCAACACTCCCTCTTAGCACGGAGTGTGCTCTAGCAATACATCCACACCATGCACTGCAAGATCTTGATGTTGGTTTCTCTGTTGCTGATGCTTGGCCTGATGCCCTCCATCCACTGCACTGCTGCTCTCTGTACTACTGCCCATGGCATTGCCTCTGACACTGCTACATCTGTACTGCAACTCCCTCTCAAATTGCTGCATCATGCTACACATAGCACTGCCACTGCTAACTACTGCACTGCAACTCAGTTGCCGAGAAGTAAGAAACTAAAGGACTCCTACCCAATTATTTGATAGATAAGTCAAGCTGCATCTATCACTGAAGCTCCCTGACTGCTGATTTACGCTGTCCTCCTGAAGCTACTGCGCTGCTGCAACTCTGTACTACGTGAGCTCAGCCTCTCTGCGCTGTTGAAGTCCCATCAGCCTCTACGCTGCTGCGTCCACGCTGCTGCTGCCTCTACACTACGCTGCTCCCTCTTCAACTCTTTAGCTCTTCCTTTTGCTTCACTGTGATCTTCTCCAACCATCTCCCGACTCATCCCGCTACCGTCTTAAGGCTCTCGTAGCTCACATGTGATCTGTTATCGCTCCTTGCTGCCTACACCTACCTACAAGTTAGTGGAAAAAGCCTTAAACCCCACAAGGTGTGGTTGGTGGCAAAGAATTCAGAGAAGGGGCTTTCACCTACTCCTGACTCTCTCCGTTTAAGCTATCTCCTAAGTTAGCTATGGGGGGTGGTCCCTAATAAAAAAACTAAGTTAAATATTTTGAGTTTTTAGGAGAATTGTTAGAGTGAAATTGGATTACTTAAGATTTATGAGCATTTTATAAGCAACTTTGCAATAATAATATCAAATCATTCAACCAGTGCCTTTAAATAAAGTGCTCAAGAATAATGCTCAAAAGATGAGAACACAATAATCCTGAAACAGAAACAAAAGACGTCAGCACAAGATATTTGCAGGATAAAATGATTAAAGGATAAACAAATCTCAATATTTAGACATATCTTGTCATAGTTCGAAACAACAAAAAAAATTAGATGTTGAAGATGAAATTACACTTTGCGAAATTAGAAAGTAAGCATCACACTACTTGCATGAGATTAACAACCATAAAAAGGGAAATGTGATGAAGAGTGCTCTTGGTTCATTTTAGTTAAACTTTCTCTACAACAAATATTTCAATTCAACTTTTGAATCCCAGACTTCACCCTCACCCAAATTATGTCGATCTCATAGTGAGAAATCAATAGGGGAGTAGAGGGTCCCTAGGATTCTATACAACCAACTTATGTTGGAGGTAAGTTTTAATGAGTTGCTTGTGTGAAATGAATGTTGATTAATCTCATTTAAATGATACATGCAAATTTTCCACAAGAGATGAGATGGAGCTTATTTGCAATAATAAAACAAACTTTGAGAGAAACAAATAAACTTATATGTGTTGTAGCATTTTAATGGCAAGTGGAATGAAATAAGTTCTTATAAAAAGGGTGCTTCAATGGTTCCTCGGCATGCATGAAGCATAAACATTAAATCAAATGGAATTTTGCCAAATATGCGAATTGTTCACACATAAAAAAGAGATTTTGCTCAAGTTTGTAGCATTGGGGCTTATGCATGTAAGTTTAATTTAACCGAAAATTAGTTAGATGGATGTAGAGTGCATTAGTTGTTAATTCATTAGCATGCATAAAACGAAAATCAGAAAATAAATCAATCCACCCAAGAAATTCCTTTCTCTTCAACCAAGGAAGGGGGATACCATGGGAAAAATATCCCAAGCTCCCTCAAGCAAAAAAGAGTTATTTTATTATTGATTACAAGAGAAGAAAACAACCTTTAAGAGGACTGCACAAAAGGAGGCCCTTCTACGCATAAAGAGCTTGGAAAAAGGCTTAATCTCGTCCTCCAAAATTGACAACATAACTTATGGAGAAAGCCTTCAAAATATAAATTTTCAATGCTCCAAGGCTCTCGACAAAGATCAAGCTTGCTGCTGTCCCAAAGGTGTTTACGACCTCCTTAAAATCAGATTTTGAAGTAATGACAACCTTCGCATGCAAGGAGGATCAATTGCCTTTTGTGGGCTGCTAAAGAAAATCAAACGTTAGGCAGAAATAAATAGGATCTAAAATACAAATTAATGTACAAAGGCACTAGCCCAAGGAATGGGAGCGAACCCCCATTCTTGCCTAGTCTAGAAAAACGCTCTTGAAGTAGCAAATATGACTTTAAGATGCTCTACAAATGGAAATTTTTAGATTTTAAAAGTGGAAATAGATGATCAAGTAGCTAGAGAACGAAAAACTCCCTCTTTGTCTTCGTTTGATGCAAAACTTGGGGTTGAAAGTAACTGAGTCTTGGATCGCTTTGAATCTAGGAGTGAGTTGATCTATTTGAGACTTCTCCCACGCTCGGATGGATTTCCCGCACACAATACGAATAGATCTTCCCTACACATTTAAACAAATATCAGTCTACAAAAGGATTAGAGCATCATAATGAAATAGATAAACCAAACATTCCTCCAAAAATGACTTGGCAAGCTAATTCCTAGAATAATACTCTAAATCAAAGATGCATGCAAGATAGCTTGCACGCACCAATCCAAGCAAGATGGAAAATATAAACTAATATTGATCAAACATATAAACGAATTCAAATACAATAGCAATAGAATAGAAGGAAATCACCTCATAATGCCAAGAGAACATCCGCCAAATAGCCTCAAAGGCTTGATTTTATTGATATACAAAAATGACAGAGTTTCGTCAAGTCCAATAGCTCATAACATGTTACAATATAAGAGCCCATGGATCCATTATATAGAAAGTTGGGAGCAAATCCCAATGAAGAACCAAATGCCAAGTGGTAAGACCGTAAGAGAGAGGATATCCCAAGGCAAATTCGAATTTGATAAGTGGAGCTCCATTCCCAAGTGTAAAAATTGGATTCTGGGAAGTGGACATCATTTTATTCTTCCCTCATGTGCCAAATTCGAATTTTATGATGGAATGACAATTGTATATGGTTGGTAACTCATGTGGGGACAATTTCACACAAAAATCTCCACCAAATATTCTCCCAAGTCCTTTCAAATGTGCGTTAACTTCACAAATTCGAATTTCCAAGTAAGCAACTCTCATTTAATGCCAGAAATTCAATTTTAATTGAGCACATGTCATTTCCTTGATTTTGGGAGTCCACATCACCTTGGGACTTCACTTTAACTGCTCCATAATTTTCCACCTCATTTCCACATCATTTAGCATATGCGGATTTTTATTTTTCTCCATTTATTTAATTTCTAGCTTAATTAATTGCCAGATTCCCACTAAACTTAGGAAAAGTGGGTTTTGAGGGTTCAAAACACATTTTTAACCTCTCAAAGTGTGTCATAGTAGAAAGTTGAGGGTGAGAGGTGTAATTTTGATTAATCATACCCCATACTTCTCTAGGAAACACTTATTACAATTCAATTACAATTTTTATTGCAATTTTCGACTTGCGGGAAATCTAAAAAATTAAAATATCACTGCCTAGACCTAATCAAATTCCACGAAATTTTTTGTGTGATCTAGTATGGTAATATACGTTGACTCTAGACTTTAAGATGCGTCAGGGGCTCAACCTTCAATCCGTCGCCCCGGCTTTGGGCAATGTAATGAGTGAAAAAACCTAGAAAATTATTCGTCGCTAAAAAGAAAGAATAATTAACCTAGTAAAAAAACACTCCAAGGTGTACTCGCTTGCTAATCGAGTTCCAACATCCTAGGCCTGTTACAGACTCAAAATTGACTCAAATTCATCATTACTAGCATCACTTATTACAATTCCCCGTAGGGCGTGGAATCTATGCATCAGAGAAAGATGTTGAGAAATAGAATTAGAGTTTTAAAACTCCGTTGAATTGATGATATCTGATGGTACACGTGTTCTCTGGTTCATCCTTGGGCATGGAGTCTTCACATAATCATCAGGTGCCACTCAAGTGGTCAACATGATCCAAGAGTAGGGCTGACTCAAGGATCCTGCCACTCTTATCTGTAGATGCTCTACAGATCCATGTCACCCCACCTCTTCTCTCAAGGCACATGAGCACTCATGGTTGCATCATCATCAGAGCCGTCATCCTTTGTTGCTGCAGCCTTGGAATCAAAAGCTCCTTTGTCCTTCTTCTTAGGACATGGGCTGGCGAAGTGTCCAAGTTCGTCACAGTTAAAGCATTGGACCTTGGAAAGGTCCCTCTTCTTCTTCCCTTGCTGTTTTCTTTCCTTTGATGCAAGGGTTGCATCATCTTCCTCTTCTTTCTTCACTTTGACTATCCCACCACTGATATTCTGCTTTTTGGTGATCCTCCTGATTTCCTCTTGGCGGAGGATAGCCCACATGTCTGCCCAGGATGGTAACGCTGCTTTGCGTAGTATACTTTGGATAAATGTTTCCCATTCTTTGGAGACTGCATTCAGGGCAGTCCTTACTAAGAGTGCTTCGTCTGGAGTTGCACCTATGCCAACTAGTTGGTTTGAAGTCGGAAAAGGAAAGGATCTATTTCCTCACCCTTCTGCATCTAGAAAAGCCTCATCCAATTCTCTAAGAGCATTTTTTGTTGGACAAAGCTCCCTTGATACATCGCTTCTAGAGCGACCCACATGTCATTTGCCGTGTTCTTATCGGAAATATGTGGTACTACGTGATCCTTCACTCCATCCATGATCAAATGCTTAGTACATGCTTGATTATCCTTAAATTTCTTCACAGGATCAGGATCTGTAGGCACAACTAGAACACTCGTCGCATGGTCCCTGATGCCGTACTATGACAAAGTTGGACACAACGTCCAACCTGTCCTGGTTTCTCAGCCCATGAGAAGCCATGTAGCTCAGATCTGACAGAAACAATACTCTTCTCCCTCTTTCTGTGGCTACAGAAACTCTGGATTTGGGTTTCTTGGTGACTAGAAACCCTCTAGTAACTGCTACTTCTGAAGACTGATTTCCCTCTTGGAAATATTCCACCCAAACACAATCGGACAGAACACTCCGACCACCTTCCTGATCGAATCTCAGATCTATTTGGCTCAGATTGGCTGAGTAGTTGTCTTCCTCCCGCCTTTGTTGACATAGGTAGGCACAATTATGCACCGACAGAATCTCCACCACACTAGCACTACTGAAGATCTGAAGCATTGCTTCTAGATCTTGGCAAGGCTTTTTTGCAACAGGAAGAATGACCTAACTGCGTCTCGCTGATTGGCCCAACGCAGCCTCAGTGTTGTTTAGAAGTGGACTGCGTAACCCTAGACTGGGTGACGGAGACCTTACGTTGGCCTGGGAAGGCTCTACGTAAGCCTGATGGCCTTCTGAGTTTGCAGCGCTGCCCCTTCCTGGATTTGCGTCCTCCTGCTGCCAAGCTGCCCCTTCCTGGATCTGCGTCCTCCTGTTGCCAAGATCATTTACTAAATATTACGCTCATTCAAACAAAGTGATGCACTGATTTTTAGACATAAGTCCCCGGAAAAACCCAACACGGGAAAACGGTGCAACAGATATGAGGGTTTATTTATTAAGTAGAATCTGAGTACAACAAATCTGGGTTATAGATCTGGAAAGCCTGACAGAAAATAAAAGAAATCTGTAACTAACCTGCTGTTCCAAGACCGAATATCTGACTTATCCAAACCCTCAAACATGATTTACAAGACTCAGCCCAGATCTGGCCCTAGAAACCCCAACGTTTCTCCTGAAGCCCCAGTGTCAGCCCTGCTAGGCTCTGTGTGCCACTGCGCTGCTCAGAGAGGGACTGCGTAACCCCAGAGTGGGTGACGCAGTCCTTACGCTGCCTCTGGAGGCCTCTGCGTAACTTCTGAAGCTCCCTGACACTGCAGCACTGCCCCTTCCTGGGCCTGCGTAGCGGTTGAAGCCTCTGCGCTGCGTAACTGTTGAAGCCTCTGCGCTGCGTAACTGCTCTCTACTCCTCTGAGCTGTCCTTGAAAGCTGCTCCTTTTCCCCTTGCTGACTCTTGGCTCCGGGATTAGATCATCCCCTCTTCCAATACAACCCCTTGCTGCAGAAATCTCCTCCGAAAATTCTTAGCAAAACCTACCCTAGAATTCCACATCAGTATCTCAGCTCTGCAGCTTTGTGTGTGTCCAACTGACCCTCAAGTCTCTATTATACTTTTTTGATGATCTCATCAACGACCGAAATTAAAACATTCATCAACAGCTGAGATTAAAAGACTGCTTGATCCATGTCTTTTAGAAGATTTCAGCACATGTGTTAATTAATTTACTTTAATTATTTAATTTTCCTAAGTTTAGATTTAGGAAATCGATTAAAATAATTAATTATTTGAATAACTTGAACACCAGTTGTAATTTCGCAAAACACTTTCTGGGTTTTGGAGTTCAAGTGCGTCTTAGCCCCTCCACAAAATTTCAGGGCTAGATCACACCTAATGCTACACCAACTACACAAAATCTCAACAAATTCTTCACTCTAGACACAAACTTCCTCCAACCACCAATTCAACCCTTCTTTCCAGTAGCTTCGATGTAGACCTTCGACCTTGCAGCAACAAAAATTCAATCTTTGTAGTTGCCTTTGACCTATGCAACACTCTGACCTATGGAGCAACAACACTTAGACCCTTGCAACTTCGACCCTCTTGCAACTAAGATCTATTGCAACTTTGACCTACTACAACAGCAGAACTTGGACCCTGCGACTCCAACAACTTCGATCTTGCGACTGCCCAGTAACTTCACAGAAAAGAGAGAGTGAGAACCCAAAAACTTTGATCCTGCACCTTTCCTTCTTCTTTCTGTACTTCGCACTTTTTACTGCACTGCTTCTTGTGGGTCGAATTGCTCCCTTTCAGGCCGACTAAATCAGGGAAGGGCCGACTTGGTGTGGAGGTGAAAAAATTCATTTTCGACTAAAAAATTGTAGAAATTTGATAACCCAACCCTGGTTTTCAGTTTCTCCTTATTTATCCCATAAAGTTAAATGCCCATCCCCATAGCCATACATTCAACAAGCTGGAAAAAATAAATATTTTCTGAAAACAAAAATTCTGGAAATTTCACAGTGCTGAAATGCAGAAATAAAAAATCAGAAAATTAAATCAGCCACACACAGAAAATAGACACGCCGATTTTTGGTCAACTTGACCCTGGAAAAACCCCCTACAACTCTTGGGGAAAACCAGTTCGAAAGCTTCTTCTTATTTTCTGATAAATGCTTTTACAGTGAACAACAATACATAGTAAAAATTACAGCAAACAGTGAAAACCACTTATTTCGATTTTCGTGCCACCTTCCACCTTGAAAATCGTGCCAAACAACAAACAAAAAATTACAGGAAAAATTACAGCAATAAATGCTGTACTTGCTGCCTCAAAAAACGTGCCAGAAACTGCGTGTACGGAACTGTACAGACAGGACAATAGTCCCTTCCTCGATTTTCATGCCCAAAAAATCTGCCTGAAAAACCATGCCCTTAACTGTTGATTCTGCTCCACGAAAACAATCTTGTCCTTTCCTTGAGATGCGTGCAAACTGCTGTACAAATTTTTTGCCTCGATAATCGTGCCAATAAATGCTATTGTACGGATTTTTTGCCTTGGGAAATGTGCCCTCTTGCTGTACGGATTTGCTGTGTCTTTTTCTCCTCTCCCTCGCTCAGAAATTTCTCTTTAGCTTTCTCTCCTCCTCTCTCAATCTGCTCATGAAAGAATGAATGACCTTTTCCTTGCTTTTCCTTCTTTATCCTAACCCTAAGTGACTTTTGGGGAATCCTTAAATCTAATGGCTGAGATAGCTTTAGATTTAGGGCTGAGATTAAATGCTCGTTTAAATCTCACTTTCTATTTTTTAGTTCACGCCACTTTAATAAAGGCCCACTTAGTCATTTATTTCCAAAGTCACTTTTCCCTTACTAATTTGACATTGACTTTATTAAAGTCACTTTAAAATTAGACTTAGTAACTTTATCACTTAAAATCACTTTTAAATTAGATTTGACTTTATAACTTTATAAAGTCACTTTAGGAGAAAAATTAAATTCTTTTGGACACTTTTCCCTAGGGCAAAGATCAAAGCCTTAGGGAACCACTTGTCCTCTAATAACCAAATTTCAACACTCCCTCTTACCGAGGAAGGTGTTCCTCACCACACCCATCTTGTCTCTGAAGTAGACATGCTTGCCCCTTGGTAAGGCTTTGGTAAGAATATCTGCAACCTGCTCATCAGTGGGAATATACTCAAGCTTCACAGCTCCCTTCTGAACATCGTCTTTGATGAAATGATATTTGATTACGATATGCTTTGACCTGTCATGAAATACTGGATTCTCCGTGAGTTTAATGCAACTCTGATTATCAGAGTATATCATTGAAGGTCTCAATGGCTGAGCAAATAAGCCAAACAACATCTTGCGAAGCCAGATGGCCTCAGAACTAGCTAGACTGGCTGCCATGTACTCTGCTTCCGCTGAACTCAATGCTATTGATTGCTGCTTTAGGCTGAACCATGACACCACTGCCGAACCCAACCCAAAACAACACCTTGAAGTGCTCTTCCTATCAGAAGCACAACCTGTCCAATCAGAATCAGTGTAACCTGCCAATCTCACTTCATCTCCCTGCCTATAATCCAGACCATAGTCCACTGTCCCCTGCAAGTACCGCAAAATGTGTTTTGCAGCAACCCAGTGCACCCTCCTGGGCTCACACATGAACTGGCTCATCGTGTTGACTGCAAAACATATATCTGGTCTTGTGTTGACCAAATACATCAAGGAACCAATCAACTGTCTATACAATGTGGGATCCACCAACTTAGAATCCGATGTGTGAAGCTTCTTCCAGTTGGTGATCATCGGTGTCGACATGGGTCTACAATCCTCCATGTGGAATCTGCCAAGGATGTCCACAATATACTTCCCCTGCCCCAGGGAGAAATGCCTCTCCTCTTGCCACACCTCCAAACCCAAAAAGTAATGCATCAAGCCAATGTCCTTCATCTCAAAATCCGACGCAAGATCTCTCTTGCAGTGCTCTATGAGTTTCTCTGCACCCGTAATGATTAAGTCATCCACATACAACACCAGAATGAGAGGCTCCTCACCTATCATAATGAAGTATAGGTTCGGATCTGCATCACTCTTTGTGAAACCCATCTCCTGCAAGTATGTATCTATCCTGGAAGACCAAGCTCTGGGAGCTTGCTTCAGGCCATAAAGGGCCTTCTTTAGTCTGCACACATGGGTCTCCTTCCCATGCACCTCAAAGTCCTGTGGCTGCTCAATGTACACCTCCTCTTGTATGAGGCCATTGAGAAATGCGGTCTTCACATCCATCTGGTGGATCTTCCAACCCATCTCTGCTGCTATCGATATGATGGATTGAATCGAAGTATATTGAGCCACGGGAGCGAAGGTCTCCTTATAATCAACTCCCTCTACCTGGGAGAACCCTCTAGCCACAAACCTTGCCTTGAATTTCTCAATGCTGCCATCTGCAACATGCTTTATCTTGTAAAGTTATCTGGAAGTAACCACGGATTTGCCCTTAAGCCTCAGTACCACCTCCCAAACATCATTCTTCATGATAGAAGAATACTCCTCCTGCATGGGCTCTCTCTAGACCTGTTGGCTAGCTGCCTCGTCATAGCTAGAAGGCTCAGAGTCAACGATGTTGGCAACCATTGCGATATAGCTACAGAACCTATCAGGTGGTCTGCTCTCTCTGACCGACCTCTTTGGCCCAACAACCGATGTGGCCTCTCTCAAGGTATCCTGAAGCCACTTGGGCTTCCTCTTCCCTGAGCACACTTCTCCCACTGGAGAATGAAAATCCTCCTCATCATCAGGAGCCTGAACTCCTGACTGTCTGTCTGCTGTCCTCCTGCCTGAACCTGAACCTATAGATGCTGAAGTACCGTGTGAACTGTCCATCAATGGACTCCCTAGTGAACTGCTCTGCATGCTGCCCGAAGCACCACCCCTCTGACTCTGTGAGCCACTGCTCACTGATGGACCTGACACCGTAATCGATGTACCTCCGGATCCTCCTGATCCTTGCTCACTGGATCCATGTGCCTGACTCAGCTGCTCCTGAAGGTCTGGCTGATCCAGATACTCTTAACTCCCGTGACCTCCTGAAAGCCCTGTCCTCCTCGAATTTCACATCCTGTTTGACAACAACTCTCCTCTGTGCGAGAATATAAATCCGAAAGGCCTTCGAGGTCTCACTGTAGCCCACAAAGATACCCTTCTCTGTGCTGGGCTCTAGCTTGGTCCTCTTCTCCTTGGGTACGTAGGAGTATGCAATACACCCAAAGATACGAAGATGACCAACATCAGGCTTCTTCCTAGAAAAAGCCTCCTCCGGAGTCACCTGCCCCAAGGCACGATGCAGACTCCTGTTCTGCAAATATACAGTAGTGTTGCAGGCCTCTGCCCACAAAAACAATGGTAACCCCTGATCATGTAACATGGCTTTGGCAGCCCCAACGATGGATCTATTCTTTCTCTCCGCAACCCCGTTTTGCTGGGGGTTGTAAGGAACTGTGAACTCCCTCGTAATGCCTGCCTCCGCCCAATACTCAACAAACTCACCAAGGGTGTACTCTCCTCCATTGTCCGACCTCAGGGACTTGATCTTCCGACCTGTCTGAGTCTCCACAAGAGCTCTAAACTCCTGAAACCGCTTGAAGACCTCACTCTTGGTCTTCAAGAAATAAATCCAGGTCCTCCTAGAGTGATCATCAATGAATAAAACATAATTCTCATATCCAGTCAAGGAAACATTAGGCATCCGACTGCTCACATAAGAATGAATCAAATCAAGTATCCCAGTCGATCTGCTGTCACTGCTGGGAAAAGGGGATTTGGCAAACTTGCCTATAGTACATCCTCTGCATGTATCAATGTGATTAGTACTGAAATCTGGCACAACTGTAGTGATCTCCCGCAATGTCCTCAAGGCTCCATGATACATGTGCCCCATCCTGCGGTGCCAAATCTCACACAGCTTTGAATTGCTAGCTCTGCAGCCGGTACTACTGCTCAATGCCAAAAGGGGCTGAAATGCAAACTTGTACACCTTTGCATGGCATACACCAATTGCTCTAGCTGAATCAGTTGGAGCGCCCCTGGGATATATCAGCAACTGTCCTCTCTTGAACAATATCTCATATCCACTGTCCTCCAATGCTGAGACGGATATGAGGTTCTTGCTCATCCCTGGCACATATAAAACATCTGACACCTTCATGGGAGGTTTGGGTTCCCTATCAAATGTCAATGTCCCCACACGAACTGCTCTAACAACGTTGTCATCTCCGAGTACTACCTCTATATCAGTGCCACTCTCTGAAAGCTCTGAGAAGTACTCACATACTCCTGTCATATGACATGAAGCCCCACTGTCAACATACTAGATACATGAAGATGCTCTGCTAGTGGAGGGAAATGCACATTCCCTCTCAACCTTCGTGGCAGGTGATCCTGCACTAGTGGACTCACAAGCAATGAACCCAAACTCCCGGTCAAAGCTATCTGTAAAGTCCTCTATCTCTGCTGATGCTGCCATGCTCTGGTTCTTCGCCTTCTTCTTCTTCTCCGGACACACAACTGCATAGTGTCCCATCTTCTGACAATTCCAACACTTCACCTTGGAATATTCCTTTTGCATGTTCCCCTGTTTACCTTTACCTTTGCCTTTGCCCCCACCAACACTTGTGGAAGCTTGCTTCTTTTCCTTGCCTCTCTTGCCTCCTGCTAACAGTGCTACATCCTCATCCTGCTCAACTGGTTTGGCTGCCCCAAGCTGGCTCTTTCTGATTTCTATCTGTATGCAATCATTCCAGAACCTTTCCCAAGTGGGAAGGGTCTCACGTGTACAAACCCCATCAGCAAAGTTCAGCCATGAATTGGGAAGGCCATTCACAGCAATCCGCACCAACTCAGTGGGTGGAATGACCTCTCCAATTGTTGCTAATGCATATCTCACATTAGTAATCTTTGTGAGATATCCAGTTGCACTATCAGTCTTACCCATTTTAATGGTCTTCAACTTCTCCCTTATGACCATTTTCCTATTCTCATTGGTACTCTGGTAGAGATTGGTCAATGCTGTCCACATCTCATGAGCATATCTCTTTCCTCTCACATGAGGAATGCAATGGTCTTTGATTCCATCCAGAATCAGTCTCTTACTCTTGTTATTCTTTTTATTAAAGTCTGCCAACTGAACAACATCAGTAGGCACATTCACAGGGTGCTGTTGGGTATGCACCATTATACCCCACACTTTTGCCTTCTCAAAGATGCTCTGCATTCTCTCCTTGCATACACTGTAGTTACTATGCCCATCCAACTTATTCTCCACCCTCAAGCCCAAAGACATGCTTGCTGTCCTAAAAAATTGAAAATGACACTGCTGTAGTAAAGACACTGTTTTCTGTGTGAAAAATCAACTTGCTGTAATTTTTCTTCTTGCTATCCCAAACTGCACTTTTTAGCAAAATAGCTCTGATACCATGTAGAAATTTGATAACCCAACCTCAGTTTACAGTTTCTCCTTATTTCTCCCATAAAGTTAAATGCCCATTCCCGTAGCCATACATTCAACAAGTTGGAAAAAATAAATATTTTCTGAAAACACAAATTCTGGAAATTTCACAGTGCTGAAATGCAGAAATTAAAACTCAGAAAATTAAATCAGCCACACACAGAAAATAAACACATTGATTTTTGGTCAACTTGACTTTGGAAAAACTCCCTACAACTCTTGGGGAAAACCAGTTCGAAAGCTTCTTCTTATTTATGATAAATGCTTTTACAGTGAACAACAATACACAGTAAAAATTACAGCAAACACTAAAAACCACTTATCTTGATTTTCGTGCCACCTTCCACCTTGAAAATTGTGCCAAACAGCGAACAGAAAATTATAAGAAAAATTATAGCAATAAATGCTGTACTTGTTGTCTCGAAAAATGTGCTAGAAATTGCCTGTACGGAACTGTACAGATAGGACAGCAGTCCCTTCCTCGATTTCTGTGCCCAAAAAATCTGCCTCGAAAATCGTGCCCTTAACGGTTGATTTTGCTCCTCGAAAACAACGTTGTCCTTTCCTCGAAATGCGTGCAAACTACTGTACGGATTTTGTGCCTCGATAACTGTTCCAATAAATGCTGTTGTATGGATTTTTTGCTTTGGGAAGTGTGCCCTCCTGCTGTACGGATTTGTTGTGTGTCTTTTGCTGCTCTCCCTCTGCTCAGAAATTTCTCTTCAGCTTTCTCTCCTCCTCTCTCAATCTGCTCATAGAAGAATGAATGACCTTTTCCTTCCTTTTCCTCCTTTAACCTAACCCTAAGTGACTTTTGGGGAATCTCTAAATCCAATGGCTAAGATAGCTTTAGATCTAGGGCTGAGATTAAATGCTCATTTAAATCTCACTTTCTATTTTTTAGTTCACCCCACCTTAATAAAGACCCACTTAATCATTTATTCCAAAGTCACTTTTCCCTTTCTAATTTCACATTGACTTTATTAAAGTCACTTTAAAATTAGACTTAGTAACTTTATCACTTAAAGTCACTTTTAAATTAGATTTGACTTTATAACTTTATAAAGTCACTTTAGGAGAAAAATTAAATTCTTTTGGACACTTTTCCCTAGGCGAAAGTTCAAAGCCTTAGGGAACCACCTGTCCTTCGGTAACCAAATTTCAACAACAATAATTCTTTTTACATGATTCAAAAGCCCAAGAAGGGTCTCATTAAATGTACTATGACTCTAATGACTCAATATAAATCCTAGAAGTCCTCAATGGGGACTTTGACCTAAGACATGATGACCCAAGCATGAATCCCATGCTTTAATAAGTCATTGTAATAACAATAAAATTTTTCTTTTTCATTCTTTTGTTAAGTACATTACATAATGTCTCAAGTACATTTATGAAGACCGAACCTAGTTACATTTTTCAACATAGGCTTTAGGATCCTTTGGGAGTTTGAGACATATAAAACCCTCCAAGTAACTCCCACATCCCACTCTAGGAAACAATCCAGCCATGTTGGAGTTTACCAGTAGAAGGTGTTTCTACATAGGCTAGGTGTTGAGCATGTAGGAGTCGTCTAAAGTCTCACTTAGGAAAATTGCTTAATTAATTAAGTTGGTTGTTTTTTATGATTTTCTTAAGTCTAACTTAGGAAAAGCACATTAATTATGTTAATAAATGCTGGCTATTGAGCTAGGAAAATCTAAGGAGATGTAATTTAATTACATTAATTGCTTAGATTTAATCTCAACTATTGATCTCAAGTGAGGTTAGATCTAATCTCAACTGTCAATAACTTTGAAGATTAGGGTTAGGGATTTAGCTCAATAAAGAATTATAAAAGACAACCGAATGAGAGAAGAAGAAACATAGAGAAGAGCATTTTCTTTGTGAGAGATCTTAGCAAAAGTTAAAGAAGAACTTTTATCTAGAGGTCGAGGTCAAGGCCAAGGGAGGAAAATATCAAGCGAGATTTCAGCAGCAAGAGATTATTGCTAGTAGGATTGCACAACAAGTTTAGCAGATTAGCAAGGAGTATCTGCATGTGTGAGGTTGTATTTAGCTAGATATTTGACATGTGCCACGTGGGGAGGGGTTGTACAATTGGGACAAGTACTCAGGTGTGCAAGAGTCTTGATTAGCCACACGATTGAGTGCAGGTTGCACAAACGAAACAAACAACAAATCACTACCACTGGAGTGTTTCAGAGGTGATTTGGAGGGTTGTACAACTGGTACGGGTTCTTAGGAAACCTTTGTAATTGTTGTAGCTTATAGCTTTCTGTAGGGTCATTTTTCCAAGTTGGGGATCCCTCACTATTGTAAGTAAAAAAAGTGAAGTTTAGTTGGAGGGTTAATTTTTGTGTGAGAATTATTTTCTTTGTTTGCTTTTGCTGCTATAAATTTGTTTAAAATTCTAGTGTGTTTTTATTCAGTAAGTGAATATTTAAATTTTTAGGTTAAAGTTTTACTAGGAATAATAAACTATAACTAGATTTAGAAGCTTAACGTGGTATGAGAGCAATAAACACTTAAGAGGAAATTAAAATTCTGGTGGGTTTTACGACACATCTAAAATTCTAGCAGTAGGTTTTTCTTTAGTAAAATTTCTGATTTGGAGATGCCAGCAACCGGTTTGAGGACAGGTTGGCGGGTGCATCTAGCTTCATCCCTTGGAAGGAAAGGGTTACATTAGTCCTGATGTAAAATGGGTTATGGGATTTTACAATAACCCTGGTGACAAATGTAACAGAGTCAATCATCCATAACCAGAAGGATGTGAAGGTTAGGAGGATCATCTTAGATGTGGTAAAGGATCACCTGATTCCTCACCTATTTAAGAAGAATTCGACAAGGGAAATGTTTCAGGCTCTAACAAATTTTTTCCAAAAAAATAATACAAACAGGAAAATGGCGTTGAGGGAAAAATTCACAAGCACCAAGATAAGTAGAGCATATACAGTGATAGGCTATCTCACCGAGATCACTCAGATTAGTGATGAGTTGGCGACACTAGAGGAGGTTGTGACAGATGAAGAGATGCTGAGGATAACACTAAATGGTTTCACCAATCCAAGGGCCACATTCATTAAGGGCGTTGTTGCATGGGAAACACTTCCCGAGTTTTACGGGTTATGACATTATTTCATTTAGGAGGAGATTGGGGAGTATTCTTTGGCATCTAGCGTTTTCTGGTCATGCAAGGAAGTGCAAAGGAAAGGGTTTGGTCGAGAAGAATATAGGTGGAGAAACAACTTCATAAGATTGGAAGAAGAAGGATTCGAGCAAGGAAAAATGCTTTGCGTGCCACAAGAGTGGGCACTATGCATCATAATGTCCTGAATGGAAAAAGGGGAAGGGAAAGGCTCATCAGGTAGCAACATCTGTAGATAGTTAGGTTAAGTAGTTTGTTGTGAAGTTCAAGGTCATTAGTGCCTTGTCTCTCTGGCACAATTTCCAATGGTGCCTGATTCGTGGACAGAGGAGCTTCTCATCACATGATGGGGACATAGGAGTTGTTCGCCAATCTATCAGAGAGAGACTTAGATCTGCATGTGAACCTTGGCAACAATGCCACATATGGTGTAAAGGGAGTTGGGATTGTCTTGTTCCAACTAGAGTTAGGAGGTTGTCTAGAAGTGAATGGTGTGTTATTTGTTCTGGGGCTTAGGAAGAATTTATTCTTAGTCTTAGCCATGGAGGACAAGGGATATGCCATTACTTTCTCGAATGGACAGGTGCTCATTCGACTAAGTGATTCTAAACTTGATTCAGGATGAGTTATTGGAGGCTGATAGGGTAATCTATACATGCTAAAGGCTAGCTAGCACAATCGCTTGTTCATGTTATTTTTGTAGCATTGAAAGCGTTCTGACCACAACTTTGTGGAGAGGCTAGAATGCATGGGATCTCCAAAACCCATAAATTGTTTATGGAAAGTTTGCCTATAAGTATCTCCATTATTATTAACCAATTTTTAAATATTTCCTAAGTCTAAACTTAGGGAATATGGTTAATTAATCAATATTAATTGAGATAAGGTGAGAATCATCTAGAAACTCACACAGATCGATAGTGAATTAATCTGGTCCATTGATTATGTTTTAATCTTGGTCGTTAGTGCTCCAACAGAAGATTATAAGAAGAAGTCGATGGGTAGATGGAGAATACACCAGTACAGATAATCAGTTGGCCAGGCAGTTCGATTTTCTCAGTGGCAGTAATTTATCAAAGAAGATAGAGCCAGAGGGTGAGTAGTAGGTGGAAGAGGAGGGTAGCAGCATTTTGGGAGGAAGTTTTCAGTTTCGAGAAGAGGCAAAGGAGGGAAGGCCGAAATCCCTATAGGGTTTGTGTAGGCACTGCGCAGAGGGTGACGTAGGGGGCTCAACGCAGAGGCCAAGGAGGTAATGTCGAAGGAAAAAATTAGCTGTGGAGTGAGAGAAAATTCTCACAACAATTTTTCCAGTGTTTTCCTCAAATCAGATTGCCAATTGAGCATCTAAATTATTGTACTCATAATTGTTGTTGAAGAATAATAATAAAACCCTCATCTGTTGCACCGGTGTTCTCGCATTGGGTTTTTTCGGGGGCAATTGTCCAAAATAACTATGTCAAAATGCTTGTGTGTGTGCTAGAATTTCTCAGTTTTTAGTATTTTATTTTCCACAGTGTTTTTATGGTGAAAATTGTAGTTGTGATTTTATTCGTTTTTTTCCATAGCAAATAAACTGCATAATTAAATTTACAGTTAGGAGAATAATTTCCAGGTACTGCAATAGATAAAAATTTCACAATTCATGATAGTGACAACATGTGTGAGCTTTGGCAGAGAAGTGTTGAAAAATATGGTAGCCATGGTCAGTGTTTTCAACTTGAAAAATAAACGGAAATTTGAATTTTTAAATTTGCCTCCAAATTCGTTAGGTCGGCTAGGCCCCCAGGAGGCGCCCATTTGACCCCCATTTGAAGGCTATATAAAGGAGATTATTTCTCCTCATTTGGACACATCAACTTGATCTCACTCATCTTTGATCCAACGAAATTATAGGAGGGCCGAAATTCTAGGAGGATGCCGAAATTTCATGTGGAGGTCGAAATTCTAGGGAGGGCCAAAATTTCAGGGATATGAATTTTGACATGGCACTTCATCATGATTTTGGTTATTGGTTTGGTTATTATTCTGCTATTAATATTTACGATGCATAGATGAATTTGGAAACTCTCTCTCTCTCATAAGGAAGAAATTTTACTGGGTTTTCCCCTTGTGGGCTTTGCATTGGCTATGTGCCTAATTTTCTGTCTCTTGTATCTTTGTTTCATGTTTACTTTAGTACTCTTTCATGTTTATTAGTTGATGCTTTTCATCTGTATAACTTCCTAAATGATATTAAATTTAATGCTAATGTGAAACTAATGTTTAATTGATCATTGAAGTAGTTATCAGGTGAAGAAAAACTTAATTCTAGTTGGTGCCCTAGAAAATCAACAAGGAGGGTTGGTCACTTGCATCGTAAAGCATTTCCCATACTAAGGGAGATTGTCATTGGTCTTTTGCAGTTTAGCGTGGAGCAACAAGGACTGTACAAGGGGCGTGCTCTTGGCAAGTATGCCAAGGATGCTTTTCTAAGTAGTGAGAGAAGAACCAAAGGGATCTTCGATCTAGTGCATATAGATGTGTGTGGTTTGATGTTAGTAGCATCAATGAGTGGTTCAAATAGGTAGAATGATTAGAGTCTCGAGGTCGGATAATGGGGGTGAGTACAATAGGTCGGATAATGGGGGTGAGTACAACTCAAATGACTTCAAAGGTTTTTGCAAGGAGGTAGGGTCAAGAGGGAGTTGTTGGTTCCTTACAACCCACAACATAATAGGGTTTGTTAAATTTTCCTGTGAACCTAGCACCCGACAAACCATTAACCTAGCAGATTACAAATCTACTGAATGAATGCACAACATGTTCTTAAGTTAAATCAACAGAAGCAAAAACATAACCAATCTCATAAAATGACATAAATTCTGCCAATCAAATCAGTTTCATCATTAGATTGATTTAGAACCAACAAAGAAGAGGACAAAGTTGGAGCCCTCAGGTGAGAAGGGCATATTTGTGGGCTATAGTGAGATCTCAAACGCATATAAGGTCTTCATTCCAACGCAGAGGAAGATTGTGGTGAGTTGAGATGTCGAGTTTGAGGAGGGCTTGACATTCGAGAAGTATCATGAGCCCATTCCACTGATAGAAGACGAGGATTAAAAGGCTTCGAAGATTGAGGATATTTCATCGCCACTCATAGCAAGGACTCAATCTTTACTTCAAGAGGAGTTGGAGACTCCTAGTTTTGTTAGGAGGAGGCCTCAGATGGCGAGAACAAACATTGAGGGATGCTCAGGAGCATGTGGAGGCTACTAGGAGCACATTCAATGAGAGTAGATTGCCAAGGAAGTTTCCTAGTTATATGGCTCTCATGAGTAACTTCATTGATTCTAAGCCTACCAGATTTGAGGAGGTAGAAGTCAAGAAGGTTTCGAGGGATGCCATGATGGAGAAGTATCACTTGATTATGAAGAATGATGTGTAGGACAAAGTTTTGAGACTAGAGGGAAAAATCGGCAGTGAGCTCTAGGTGGATCTTCAAGATCAAGAATGTTGCGAATGACAGCATAAGGAATGCAAAGCAAGGTTTGTGGTGAGAGGGTTCTCCCAGAAGGAGGCAATGGACTTTGAGGAGAATTTTTCTCCAATCGCCAAGTATACTTCTATTCAGGCTGTCATATCTATTGCCTTGGTAATGGGGTGGAAGATAAATCAGGCGGATATGAAGACGACATTCTTCAATGAAGTTATTGAGGTGGAGGTGTACATTGAGCAACCTCATGGCTTTGAGATTCATGGGAGGGATTCTAATGTATGTAGGCTTAGGAAGGCCTTGTACGAACTGAAGTAGGCACTGAGGGCATGGTACTCTAGGATGTATGGGTATAAGCATGAGCTTCACTAAGAGTGAGGTGGTTCCCAAGTTGTACTTTATACTTGTAAGTTGTTGGAGATGATCCACTCATCTTGGTGTTGTTTGTTAATGTCTCGTTTCTCATGGGTGCAGAGAAGCTCATTGCTATGTGCAATAAATATTTGGCTTCGTATTTTGAGATGAAGGACATCAACTTGAGGCTTTACTTCTTGGGGTTGGAGGTGTGGCAACAACCAATTAGATCTTCCTTGGACAAGGGAAGTATGCAACTGATATTCTGAATAGATTTGGGATGTTTGATTGTAGACCTATAACTACACCTATGATCACCCATCTAAAGAAGTTGAGTACCTTGGATTCAAATTTGGTGGATCCCTTGTCATATAAAAAACTGAATAGTTCCTTGATGTATTTGGTCAACACTACATTGGATATCTTCTTTGCTGTAAATAACCTAAGCAGTTGATTGTGGAATCGAGGCAGGTGCATTAGAATGCAACAAAGTATGTGCTTAGGTACTTGCATGATACAACGGCGTATGGACTGAGATATATCAGGAGTGGTGGAGTGAAGTTGCAGCGGTATATAGACTCAGATTGGGCTGGAAGTGCAGTGGATAGGAAAAGCACCTCAACATGATACTTCAACTTGGGATCGACAATGATATCATGGTTCAACATAAAGCAGGTTTCCGTGGCACTTAGTTCAATAGAGGCAGAGTATATGAAAGCTAGTGTGGCGAGTTATACGGCTATTTGGTTTCGCAAGTTGCACACATGATCACTTCATTAGGAGTTGGAGGCTATAATGATACAATGTGATAATTAGAGTTGCAAGAAATTTTCGGAGAATCTAGTGTTCCATGATATGTCCAAGCATATTTAGATCAAATATCACTTCATTTGAGACAAGGCCCATAGAGGAGTAGTGAAGCTTGGATATATCTCCGCAGATGAGTAGGTTTCTGATATTTTGACCAAGCCCTTGGTAAAAGGGAAGTTTGTCTTCTATAGAGATATGCTAGGAGTGGTGCATAATACCTTCTTGCTAAAAGAAAGTGTTGAAGTTTAGCAACAAACATGCACTTTTGCATAGGCTAGGTGTCAAGTGTGCGGGAGTCGTCTAAAGTCTCACTTAGGAAACTTGCTTAATTTGAGTAGGTCATTTTTATGATTTTTCCTAAGTCTAACTTAGGAAAAACACATTAATTAAGTTAATTAATTAATATGGCTATCGAGCTAAGAAAATCTAAGGAAATGTAATTTAATTATACTAGTGGCTTAGTTTTTAATCTCAACCATTGTTCTCAAGTGAGGTGGTATCTATTCTCAAACGTTAATCACTCTGGAGATGAGGGTTAGGGATTTAGCTCAATGATGAACTATAAAAGACAACTTAATGAGAGAAGAGTGTTTTCTCAGTGAGAGATCTTAACAAAAGGTGAAGAAGGACTTACATTTAGAGGTCAAGGCCAAGGGAGGAAAATATCAAGAGAGATTTCATCGGCAAGGGACATTTCCAACTGGACCGTACAACAAGTTTAGCAAATTAGCAAGGAACAATCGCACATGTGAGGCCACATTTAGCTAGAGATCTCACACGTGCCACACGGGGAGGGTTTGTACAAATGGTACAAGTGCCTAGTGTTGAGATTTTGGGTAGCATCGGATGTGCTCTAGCTCCGAAAGTTTGTGGAGGGGCTAGAACATATGAGATCTCCAAGACCCATAAATCGTTTGGAGAAATTCCACTCGGTGTAAAAGTTATTCAAAGAATTAAATTTTTTAATGGGGATCCTAAGTCTAACTTAGGGAAATTGAAAAATTAAAGTGAATTAATTTACACATGTGGTGAGAATGTTGTAAGTGATGTGGATCAAGCTTTCTCTAATCTTAGCCATTGATTAGAGATTAGATCACGGCCGTTGATTTCTCAACGAGAAAAGTATTAAAGGAAGGCTTGGGATCAGTTGGAGGAAACAGACACAGAGTAGCAGCACTTGAGCTAAGTCAAAATTCTGGGGCGCGATTTGCTAAGAATTTTCGAGTGAGCTTGCGATGCTAGTGAGGGGTAGATTGGCAAGGGATGTTCTGATCTGAGGCTGAGAATAAATACATCAGAGAGGCAGATACATACCAGGCAGTGCATAGGCCAACAAGAGAGACGCAGCCCAGCGAGGCTGACGCAGAGACCACGTAGAGAGTTACGTAGACTCTTCTGGGTGACGCAGAGGCAACACAGAGGCCTTCAGGGTGACGTAGGGGCAGCCTGTGTTGTGCTGGGTAGGAGAGACTGATGTAGAGGCTGGAAGAGTTGCGCTGAGGGTTCCAGTGGGCCAGAAAGGGCTCGTATTCAGTGATTCTTGAAGTGTTTGAATCAACCATATTTTCTGTCTCCGAGTGATAAGGTACAACTGCCGTGAATTTCTCTATAGGGCAAATCACTATTGGTGCCCATGATGTATTCAGATTCTGCTTAATATTAAAACCCTCAAAGAGCTGCTGCACCGGTTTTCCCGCATTGGGTTTTTCCGGGGACATTTGTCCAAAAAATCATGTGTGTCCTTTGTCATATGTGCGCTATGTTTCATTAAATGATTTGTATATTTGTAGGCTGCAAGTTGTGTTTACTTCTCTATTTTTTGAATATTTCTGAAAATAACTTGTATAATTAAAACACAAGTAGGAGAAGTAAATCAAGATACTGCAGTAGGGTTTTTGTAATTTTGTATTCATAAATTTTCACATTGTATCAGAGCAATTGCAGATCAAGCTGAAGCCATTAGCAAGAGGTTGAAGAATTTTTGCTGCAGGTAGGCAGCTGAAGCTCACAAATCCAGGAAGAAGGTAGTGCAACACCAAGAGGGACGCAGACCTAGCAGAAGGGACGCAGAGCCAGTCTGCTCATGTAGAGCTGACACAGAGGTTGATGCAGGCCCTAGTGGGTGATGCAGAGCCTGTCAGGCTCACGCTGGGCTGATGCAGGCCCTAGAGGGTGATGCAGTCCAAGTTGGAGAGACGTTGTGCCGATTGCCGGGGATGGAAGTGCAGCTTTTGATCTTCAAATTTTTTGGTAGGGCATCAGTTCTTTTGGTGCAAAACAATGCCTAACAAAGTTGACAAAGTAAGGGGAAACAATCCCTCAGCAGCTTTTCTTGCTAAGAAATCTGAGATTCGATCAGGAGGGTGATCGTAGAGGGCTGATTCGATAGAATTAGCGGAGGATTTTCGAGAGGGAAATCATTTTTCAAAGGGAGCAGATTCTCTAGAGGGTTTCTATCGCTAGGAAACCCAGATCTGGTCTTCTGTTGAGTGCAACAACAGTAGAAGGGAGAGGAGCACCTGCTTCGACTCTTTGAGCAGAGATGACCCCGTATGGATTGAGAGATCAGGATGGGTTAGATGGTATATATAACTTTGCTATCTGGAAAGCCAGAATCCTGATAGTCTTGGAGGAGTACGGTATCAGAGATCACGCTGAGAACGTCCTGGCTATGCCAACCATTGCTGATGTTCTGAAGAATTTCAATGAAAATCAGGCGCGAGCTAAGCGCCCAATCATGGATGGAGTGAAAGATCACGTGGTCTCACACATTGCCGAGAAGAAGACGAAAAATGAAGCGTGGACAACATTGACCACACTGTATCAAGGTGATTTTGTCCAAAGGAAGATGCTTCTGGAGAATCAGATGCGGATGTTCCAGATGCACAAGGGAGAGGAGATCGATCCCTTCCTCTTAAGAGTGCAGACTATCCGAGACCAGTTGATTGCCATGGGGCCAAATCCAGATGATGGAGTCATGGTGCGGACTGCCGTGAATACAGTCACTGATGAGTGGGAGACTTTGTCCAAAGTATATTGGGCAGAGCACGACCCCCAAATTTGGGAGACATGTGGGCAATCCTTCGTTAGGAGGAGATTTAGAGAATAACCAAGAGGGAATTCAGTGGCGGAGGAGTCAAGATAAAGAAAGAGGAGGAAGATGCAGCCCTAGCGTCTAAGGGACAACGACAGTAAGGGAAGAAGAAGAAGGACCTATCCAAGGTTTGGTGCTTCAGATGTGGCGAGCTGGGACACTTCGCCAGTACTTGTCCTAAGAGGAAGGACAAGGAAGCTTCAGATTCCAAGGTAGCAACAACAAAAGTGGACGATGGAAGCGAAGATGATGTGGCCATGAGTGCTCATGTACCTTGAGAGAAGAGGTGGGGCGACATAGATCTGTAGAGTGAGCTGCAGATGGTGGATGGCAGGATCCTTGAGGTGTCCAACTCTTGGATCACATACGAGCTACAGGAGCCTTAAGACAGTAGCAGGATGACTGGAGCAGTGGGTGCAGAAGATCACGGAGAAGCAGAGGCAGTGCTGGGACGCTGGAGAGTAGAGCAACGCAGTGCAGTGGCAACAGCAGCGTGGAAGCAACAACGCAGAGGCTGATGGGACTTCAGCAACGCAGAGGGCTAGTGCTTACGCAGTGCAAAGCAACAACAGTGCAGAGGCTCTAGAGGGACAATGTAGAGCAACAACAGAGGGTGCTTCAGTGATGAGATGCAGCGAGACTGACTTGTCTGTCAGTTGATTGGGTGATTGTCCTTCAGTTGCTTAACTTCTCAGCGATTGAGTTGCAGTGCAGTAGTTAGCAGTGACAGTGCAATGGGCAGCATGATGCAACAATTTGAGAGGGAGCTGCAGTACAGATGTGGCAGTGACAGTGGCAGAGTCATGGGCAACAGTACAGAAAGCAGCAGCGCAGTGGATGAAGGGCAGTAAGCCAAGCATCAGCAGCGCAGGGGACCGATGCCAGAGATCAGGGTGATGCTTCAGGATGAAGTGTTGCTAGAGCACATTCCTCACTAAGAGGGAGTGTTGAGATTTTGGGTAGCATTGGATGTGCTCTAGCTCCGAAACTTTATGGAGGGGCTAGAACACATGAGATCTCCAAGACCTAAAAATTGTTTGGAGAAATTCCACCAGGTGTAAAAGTTATTCAAATAATTAAGTTTTTTAACGGGGACCCTAAGTCCAACTTAGAGAAATTGAAAAATTAAAGTGAATTAATTTACATATGTGGTGAGAATGTTCTAAGTGACGTGGATCAAGCTTTCTCTAATCTTAGCCGTTGATTAGAGGTTAGATCACGACCATTGATTTCTCAACGAGAAAAGTATTGAAGGAAGGCTTGGGGTTAGTTGGAGGAAACACACATAGAGTAGCAACACTTGAGCTAAGTCGAAATTTTGGGGCACTGCTTGCTGAGAATTTTTGAGTGACCTTGCAGTGCTAGTGAGGGGCAGATTGACAAATCCGTACCAGGCAGTGCAGAGGCCAGCTGGAGGGACGCAACCCAACCAGGTTGATGCATAGACCACGTAGAGAGTGACATAGACCCTTCTGGGTGACGTAGAGGCAACACAGAGGCCTTTAGGGTGACGCATGGGCAGCGTGTGTTGCGCTGGGCAGGAGAGGCTGATGCAGAGGCTGGAAGAGTTGCGTTGAGGGTTTCAATGGGCCAGAAAGGGCTCGTATTCAGTAATTCCTGAAGGGTTTGAATAAGCCATATTTTTTGTCCACGAGCGATAAGGTACACATTTCTCTATAGGGAAAACCTCTACTGGTGCCCATGATGTATTCAGATTATGCTTAATAATAAAACCCTCAAAGTGCTACTACAACGATTTTCCTGCATTGGATTTTTCCGGGGACATTTGTTCGAAAAATTATGTGTGTCCTTTGTCATATGTGCACTATGTTTCAGTAAATGATCTGTATATGTGTAGGCTGCAAGTTGTGTTTGCTTCGCTATTTTATGAATATTTATGAAAATAACTTGTATAATTAAAACACAAGTAGGAGAAGTAAATCAAGATACTGTAGTAGGGTTTCTGTAATTTTGTATTAAAAAATTTTCACACCCAGGTGTGCATGAGTCCAAATCAACCACACGATTGAGGGCACGTTGCAGGCTGAAGTAAATAGCAGGTCGTTAGGGTGTTTTAGAGGAGATTTGGAGGGTCGTTCAATTGGTACAAATTCCCAAAAAATCTTTGTCTTTGTTGTAGCTTATAATTTTCAGTAGGGTCATTTTTCCCAGTTAGGGAGCCCTCACTTTTTTTAGTACTAAAAGTGAAGTTCAGTTGGAGGGCTAATTCTGTATGAGAATTATTTCCCGTGTTTTCTTTCATTGTAAATCTTTGAGTTAAAATTCCATTGTGTTTTATCCAGTAAGTGTAGATTTAAATTTCTGAGCTATAAATTGACTAGGAATAATGAAATATATTTGGATTTAGAAGTTTAACACAAGGATGTTTGGGAGGGGAAGTGGGAGCAGGGAGTGACATTTTCAAAAGCTCTAGGGTCGGGAGCCACTCGAGAGCGATTTTTTATATAATATATATTTTTGTATATTTTGATGCATATATGTCAACAAAAGCATGTAGAATGATGAATTAAATATAATAATCTATGTTGCATGGGTTCCCGAACCCAGGATTGAGGTTTTCGAACACGTCCCGGGTTCTCAAACCCAAGAACCGGATTCAGGTACAGGTTCTTCCGAAATGAACCCATAAGAACCAGGTTCTTCGTTAAAAAAATTTGGGTGCTTTTGACGTTTAAGGTACTTGGAACCCCGATAATGGGTACTTGGAACCCCAGAATCAGGTTCTTTATTGAATGATTTTAGAAATAAAAAATTAAATGTAAAAAAATTGTGGAAAGTCAAAAGGTGAATACATAACCTGTAAAACCTAAAATCGCTTCACTCTTCGATGACGACATTCCGTTTGAGACAACAACCATTCGGTTTGACTATTGAGACGAAGAACATTCCCTGGTGTGTTTGGTGCATTCATTGGTGTGTGCATCGGTGACTGGAGGTTTCCACTGAGACGCAATCCACATAGATGCAATCCTTGTTTGAGGATTCACAAGTAGCTATTGCAGATTCACCATACAACATGACTTAATTTTTATTTCTGTGTGAAAAAACTTCATTGTTTGCATAACAAAATTAGTAAATTAAAATTTAATTCTAAATAGTAAATCGACCCATGATGTCAAAGATGGGAAAGCTTCCTTATGACGAGTATTAGAATCTTGAAGAAACCACAATAAATAGTCTACTGCCATATACTGCGATTCCAAACTCTTGTTTTTCCACTGTAATCTCCACATTCTCTCATGGCCAACCGACATCACTTGCTTTTCTAATCACTCTTTTAACTGTGTTTTTTTTTACATTTTTTGCCAAGAATGTAAGTTTTGGCCTTCTCTTTCCCTACCAGAGTTTTGGGCGCAATTTTCTTGGGGCCAGATTTACAAGTATGTGTAAACTCCAATTTTCACTTGATATCAAACTAGAAATTTTGAAATTTCAATGTAAATGTTCAATGTTCAATGATGCACATGTTTAAATCTTTAAAGTTTAAATCATAAATATTTTAGTTTTCATGTTTAAAGTTTGAAAATATACAAATTCACATATATTATAATTTATAATATATATATACCCCCAACGAACCTACGCACCCTGTTTCAAAAAATGACGCACCCGTCTCAGTCCCCGTCTTTGTTCCCGTCCATGTCCCCACGTTTCTTGGCAACATAGATAAAAAGCATAAAAACATGGATTAAACCATATAACATCAATCATCTAGAAGTTATAATCTTCATCTACCACATTTCCACAAATTACAAGTTCTCATTTATATAGCATGTAAGGGTGCACATAACCAAAATAACATCCAATGCAATGCATCTCTGAACCGAAAATACATCAACAAATAGGCTCTAGATGGCCTCTAGCATCGAAAAAACTCATGCTACAACAAATACCTACATATCATCAAAATCATTGCGTATCTTGGGATCTTTGTCATTAATATCCCCCTCTAAGCATTAACATAAGATAAAAAAACATATCATGTCAAGTTAAGATTTTGCTTGAGTGATGGGTACATTTTTAGTAGGGTCATGATAGAGGAGTTCGACAACGAATGTCACTAACATCAAAGTACATAGAGGGCTTGGTGCTCTTGATTAAATACAAGTTCCATGCCCTAGTTCATGAAAAAATCCAATGGAAACATTGCAATCCCCCCAATCCTGAAAAACTGATAAGTCTGCTAGATTTTGAACAAGATCTGAAATTCTACTTTCTCCATATGAAATCCAATGAGGTTGGAGCCACTCTCAAACATCCTGAGTCATTTCATGGTAATGTTAAAAATTTAAGTAAAAAGACCATATGCTTGAATATTAGGCTATCCCACTCAAAAACTTTTATTCCTTTGATTTTATTTTTTGTGTTTGGACCATCTTTGTGAATTGATTTTTGCGAAAAAGCCAGGGAGCAATTTTTTTTTTGCAGGAGTGCGCTCCTAGGTCGCTCCCACTCGGTGTGTGCTTCGAGAGCGGATTCGGGGGGGGGGGCGCTCCCCCGCAGCCTTAGTTTAACAAACAGTACACTACTGCTCTTGCCTTAGCATTCATTCAACCACCAAAACTGCAAACCACACCACGACTGTCTTGTCAGAAACATGAAATTTAACTTGTACCTGCCATAAATAGAAAATGCTAGTTATAGACATGCCCAAAAAATTAGTGTTTCTCCAAAAAAGTGGAAAAACAAAAAGCGGAATAGATTGATCATGAAGAAATCAAGCATTAGTCTATCTTCAAAAAAGAAAAAAGCAGGCTAGATTGGTTATCTCACTTGCAACTAAAATCAATCTTGGTCGACTCACTTTTTACAAGGATCAAGAATATGTAATCATCACTAACATGTAGGCGTGATGAAACTTACTCTGGAAGGAGTACTGATCAATGTCAATGTCTCAATGCATCTGAAATGAGAGCAGTGGGATGGAATGTGGCTTGATCTTAACCATCCAGTTGCATGAGTACTTTTGTGGGTCAACAAGTCTGCAATAGAGAAAAATACAAGAAGTCGGGAATGTCTAAAGTCTAGGTGTGATAAGGAGATGCTAGCAATTAAAAATTCATTGGTCAATTGGCAACAATCATTATTAAGAAGCAGATTTTAGTTCAAAGTGATTTGATAGTTTTAATATCTATTACAACAAAAAGTCCCGAGTATGGAACAACAAAAGTTGATTGAAAAGTTACAAACCTTTGACTTTGAATATTACATAAAAAGGGAAAAACTAATGTGGTCGTAGATGCACTTTCCAAAAAGGATGAAGAGATAAATTCACATGCAATGTTCGTCATTGTACTTGATGGTGAGGACATAATACATCAAAGACCTTGAAAGTCGAAACAACCCAAATTATTGAGAATATACAAAGCATTACAAATTTGACTTTGAAAAATTATATCCTTTGGTATAAGGATTGCATCTCCCTACCTCCTTCTGCCAAATTTCAACATCAACTTTTTTAGTAGTTACACGGGTCATCACAAGTTAGTCATGAAGGTTTAATAAAAGCATACTTTAGCACCAGAAAATATTTCTACTGAAAAGGAATGAAGAATGATAAAAAGAACAAAAGTGATGTCTTCCCATACTGTGATTTAGTACAACCCCTACATATCCCAAACCAAAAATGGTAAGAGCATTCAATGGGTTTTATAGAGGGATGTCCATTATTAGAAGTGAAAGATATAATTTTTATGGTGGTGGGTAGACTATTAAAATATCCACATTTTATATCTCTCTAAAAAGGTGAGGAGGACAAACAAGTGGTAGAGGCATTTCCCAAAAATCTATAAATTGCGTGCTTTTCCAAAGCTGATTGTAAGTGATTGCAATCCCAAAATTAAAAGAATTATGTAAGTAGATGGGATTACCTTTCACAACGAATTCTACATACCATCCCCAATTTAACAGACAAATTGAAACAATCAACAAATGTACAGAAACATACCTTCAGTTTTCTTATTTGACAAGCACAACAAATGGTTGCATCTAGCAGAATGGTGGTAGAACTTCAACTATCACACCTCTAACAAAATAACACCATTTCTAACCTTATATGGCTGTGAACTTCCCAGGATGAAAAACTTGATCCGATTAGATATTAAGGTTTTAATAGTTAGAGATGTCGTGAGCGATGTCATAGAAGAATCTCAAAGGGTAGTCAAGCTATTGAAGAAAAGTCTTGGAAATGCCAGGAATAGAATGAAGTGGCAAGGAAACTTCCCCCACTCAAAACGGGAGTTTGAATAATGTGATTCAGTATTTGTACATTTACAAAATTACAAACAATTATCATTAAAGCAACAAGGAATAAACAAACTAGCCTCAAAGTTCTATGAACCATGTCAAATCAGAAGGAAGATCATCCAAGTCACTTGTGCCTTGGATCCCCCCAATGAAGCAAAATCCTTTTTGATGTTTCACGCCTTAAAAAAATTGGGGAACCATTGCCAAATCCAAATAGAGCTACCAGTATTGGACAAAGAAGGCAAATTGATATTGGATCTTGAATAAATAATGTCCACCAAAATCAAGAAATTTCGTTGAATAAAAATCACTGAGTACCTTATTAAGTGGAAGAATTTATCCAATGATGAAGCAACATGGAAAGATGAAGCATTCTCTATTCATGCTTTGAGGAAAAAGCATTTTTAGTTTGTTCTTGGTTGCGGGGGAGGGGGGGGGGGGGGCGAGGATTTGTAATATATCTAAATATATTGGATATAAATAATATAAGTAATTGTTATAAAGAATAATTAAACATAGTATTGAATACAATACACAAATCAAAGGACAAAGCTCCTCATATGTAACCATTAAATGTATATTTAATGAAAATGTTGCGTACAATTGTAATCATTTTATCATTTATCAATCATTTATTAAAAATATATGTGCAATATTTGTATTTTATATGTGTACAGTATTTGTGCAAGGCAAGCAAAGACGGATTAAAGGGATTTTATGAGTCATTCCCTCCCCATCCCAATTTTTGAGATTTCTTGTTGGATCCGTCTTGAGTGGGTGATTTGGAGAGTGCCTTGGGTTATTGATACCACTATAAACAAAATTGTAAATTCTTAGATGACAATGATCAAATATCATAAACTGTCAATTTGGGACTCCCAAGCCACAATGAGAACTGTTGAGAATTTGGAGGGCTAGTGATTAATTCAAAATTCTCTTCTTGATGATTACTTGTGAGGTTACTTGAGTTACTTATGTCTTCCCTTTGTTGGCTTATTAAATCTTTCATCAAGTCAATTATCGAAAGACACGAAACACAAGAATTAGGCTCCTGAGTCCTAGAGCCAGGGCAAAATCTCTCCCTCTTGGAGAGGAAAACCCACAAGAAATTCTTCTTATAGATTTCAGATGACAAGTACCGTGACCCAGAATCAGACCCTTGGCTTATTTATGCATCCAAGACCTTGTCCTTACTTCTTTGATGTCCTTCAATGCTGGTCCTTCTTCTCTTCACCAAGTTGCACTGTTCTGCTGCCTGCACCAGTACTTCCTTTGAACCTTCAGTTGAATCTTCAGTTGCTTGAGATATATATAGGCTGTAGTTAGGAAAGTAAATCTCAGATTTACTTTTCTTCTTCCTTTCACTTTCCGACTGCTTCTTCTTTGCAGACCACTGTCCCAACAGCTTCACTTAAGATTAGTCTGCAATTTCGCAAATTATCTTTGGACAGATACACACTTCAAGATGATCTCATGCTCATGCACTTGGTGGATCCGCACTTTAACACTGCTGTAGCTGCTTCAAGGTGATCCACACTTCTGATTCAGGATGCCGCAGCACCTTATGACACTTAGATGATACACGGATATATATATATATATATAGACCAGTTCTGAAATCCTTCACACATCCGCACTGAAATGTATGCTGCAGCACCTTATGATATGCGGATATATATATATCTAGACCAGTTCTGAACCCTTTAAACATCTGCACTACACTTGTCCATTAATCCGCACTGAACTTGTCCTTTTAATCTGCACTGAACTTCAGAGATAGCCCGCACTTCATTTGCAGAGATCACCGAAAATCTGAGTGTGAATGAGCCACAGAACAGAGGTATATATAGAGGTAATTGCATTGTCTTTAGGCCGTCAACCTGTCAGTTAGCTTGTAGGCCGACTAGTTCAGCTGATGAAGGCCGACTTTAACACATTAATATAGCTTCTCTTCCAGCGTAGATGTGAGGGCTGACATAAGCTCTTCTTCCCTGGATTCTTGGACAAGATCTTGGAGCATTTAGATTAGATCCTTCATACATAAGACTCCTAATTATATTTATTCCTAGAAGGCAAAATCCCAATAGACATCAAGAAGAAGTCTATTTAATCTATAATAAAATCTTGCTCATGAAACCCATGAAGCAAGTACAACAAATATACATTTTATTATCTTTGTCTTCTTCTTTACATAAATACATAATTACATAGTTAATATGAAGACTGATCCTAGTTACACTTTTCAACACTCCCTCTTAACTAGGGAGGTATTCATACAGGTACATGGTCACTTTCACACTAAAGTATCTCATAAGAAGAATCGGATTGCTAATCACATCTATATAGCATCATATCAACCAGCATTGTCCTAGTGCAAGGCCTTGACTAACAGCTCCATCTCTCAACGAGACAATGGGCTACAATGCCGGCGAGACACATGACTTATAGACACCATAGTCATTGTCTCTCCAAAATTCATCCCCGAGCTGCCAAATTTTAACAGGAAATATATAGTGTGGACCAAGTTGATGGATTTAATGGATGTATTAAGGTTTTAATTGAATTACCCAAGTCAAATGAGTGTTGTAATCTCTCATTTAGGCAAAGCCTTTTTTGATATATGATCTTAGTTAATTGGTAGCAATTTAAAAGAACTTGTCAAGGAACAATAGCTTTCTTACCATGGATTCTCATTCTTTTAACCCATGTTTTACCCCAATTATATTGAAGCCCCCATGGTGGAATAGCAATGCGATCACTCTGGACATGGGCAGATGACCCCTTCCCACAAAATAAGAAAACGAAACAAGGTTTTTACATTGTAATTAGGTGCATCCCATGTCTAATAGGGCATCTGCTCTTGAATCCCATATAAAATGATTGGTATATAAGATATAGATACACATTTGCTATATAACATATAGATATCCATTCTCTCGTGCTGTCCTAAAGTTGGCAACTTATAGTGCCTATTGCTGAAACTTGTATTTAATGTATTTAAAGTTTATGCTTTCTAAATGCTTTCTAGTCATGGGATCATCGACATAACATTAGGTTCATGTCATTTATCATGTTCATCTTGTTAAACATGGACAGGAAAAAGCTACCTTTGGTCACTGATTCCATATTATATTCTCATCATTGGTTTCCTGTTTGAATCAGTGCATCAGCATTTGGAGTTCTGACTTTTATGGGATCTCTTTTTGGGGACCTCATTGAGTCAATGATCAAGCGTGATGCAGGTGTCAAGGATTCTGGACAGCTCATCCCTGGACATGGTATGTATTTTCCCTGCATGTTACACTGTTTGCATTATAACTTGAATTTACCAGATATAAGATCCCAATAAATGTTACAAAGTAATATAAAGAATCCAGAATCAAGCAAGGGAGTGTTTTCTTGGATTCATTTTTGTAATTGTTTACACTTTGGTTACATCAAACCGAGAATAGCACATTGGCCCTATATTTAAACTTAAATCCCTTTTTAGTGATTAATTTGAAATTATTTTATATCGACCCCTTACACCTAATCTTCTAGATATAAGATGTTTTCTATTTGAGGAAATGTCTTTCAAGGTTGTTGTAAGGGGATTAAACTGATCGTTATCTGCCAATTGCTTTAATTTGACTTGTAAAGGCATATTTTTTTTAGCAAATTTTTTACTGGATGTTTTCATTTAAGGACATCTTATGTGCAGTTGATAGTGAGTGTGGCACACCCACACAACCTGATGTATGGGGTGATTCTTCATCTGTGTAATAGTTAACTGGCTTAATTTTACATCAACACAAAGTTATTGGCTGCTTTAGTTAGATTTATAAGGGCATATTTTTCATAGCAAATTTTTAACTGGATTTTCCATTCAAGAAGGAAATCTTATCTATAGTTCATAGCAAGGTGGCACACCTGCACAACTCCAATTATGGGGCCATTCTTCCATTAAGTAAGAGTTAACTATCATAATTTTACATCCACATGATACATAGATCTGCACTTGAAAAATATGTTCTACAACTAAAACGGAAAGACTGAAACACCAATCAAAGCTTCATATCTGCATAAACAAAAGTGTTGAATGGAAAATGCTTAATATCTGCATGAACGAAAGTGCTGAATGGAAAACTCAGAATTGCAAACACTGCATATCAAGAGATAAGATCAACCCTGCAAAAGATGAATCTGATTTACGCAAACAGCAGCGTGAATATAGCAGACAGCAAGCTGAAATTTTGTCATGGAAATCTTTATCTTGTCATTAACAGGTAAGAAAAATACAATACTGTCTGTAAGGGACTGCAATGGCTTCTGTGAAGCCTTCATTCTCCCACTATGTGTTCACACCTCACATAAATGAATATATATTCCTCACTGGTGCACACTCCATTTCGTCAAACTTAACAAGAGGGAAAAGCAGTTACAAAATTCAATTGCCAATAACAGCTCTTATATATTTATCCACGAAAGGAATCTGTCATAACTGTCATAGAATCTATCATAACTTTACACTGACCAACATTGGAAGATGTCAAGCTTCATTAGTGAAGGAATCTATCGTAATGATATAAGGGAACCTCTCCCATGTGGCACACCCATCTTGCAAGGAATTCCTTGCAACATTTATGTGCCTTCTTCTTAGAAGAACAACTAACAAGTCTTGAATAACTTTAGGCATAAATGAATTTTATTAATATATGCTACATATATATACTTTGAGATAACCTTTGGTTTCATCTTCCAAGAGGTCTGATGACTATTCTTGTTCACTCATGACTCTTCATAATTCTCCTAAATTAATAGTAGTAATGTATACAATACACCATAATTCCAAGGATTAGGTATCTAACATTCCCCACTTAATCTGAAATGGTGTTTGTGAGTCCAAGCATCTTTGCGAACTTTTCAAACTTCTCTCTTCCAGGTGCTTTGGTGAAGATGTCTGCAATTTTCCCACTCATGGAACAATGTATCAAGCAGTGTCTAAAAAATCGGCATCAACAAAAGGTCAGCAAGGGTCTAGAAACCATCTTCTTAGAAACATCAGCGAAAAAATTGACAAACTGCAACACATATTAAAAAATACAAAATATATTTGTTTTTTCAAAATCAGAAAATTTTGGAGAAAATGAAAAAAATCAGTAAAAATTGGAAAAATCAGGAAAAAATCGAAAAAAATCACCAAAGGAAAAAATCGCTATTTTTTCAGGCTGAAAATCGGCTGGTTGAAAAAATCACGATTTTTTGGGACATTGCCAAAAAATCGACAATTTTATCAATATTGGTATCAAGTGAATGGTCTTGGCCTCTACATGATGTCGAATCAGATGGTCCTTCATGTCGATGTGTTTTGTTTGATCATGGAATCTAGGATTCTTGCCCAACTTGATTATAGAAGTGTTTTCAATCAAAGGTGGAGTGGCATTCACCTGGTTCTCCTGCAAATCCTCTAGTGTCTTCCTATGCCACACAATCTCCTTTATTGCTTTAATAACAACCACATAGTCAACCTTGTTGAAAAGTGTAACTAGGAGTGGTCTTCATATTGACTATGTAATTACGGATTTATGTAAAGTAGAAGACAAAGATAATAAAATGTATTTTGTACTTGCTTCATGGGTTTGATGAGCAAGAGTTTATTATAGGTTAATAGACTTCTTCTTGATGTCTATCTAGGGTTTTGTCTTCTAGGGATAAATGTAATTAAGTGTCATATATATATGAAGGATCTAGTCTCATGAAATGCTCCAAGACCTTGTCCTAGAAACCGTGGAAGAATGGCTCTAATCAGCCCTCAATCAAACGCTGGAAAGATGTGTCAAGTCAGCCTCACAGCAAAAGATATGGTTGGCCTCAAGACAGTGAATCTGTCTATAAATATACCCCAGTTTTGCAGATCAGTTGAGGACAGATTTTCGGACATCTCTGAGCTTCAGTGCAGATTTCCTGCATGTGTTTCAGTGCGGATTTTTCTCTGAGATTTCCACAGGAAAGTGCGGATCTGAAACAGGAAAATAGTGCGGACACGTCTGTGATTTCAGGAAGGATACATCTTCAGTCAAGTACAGGGTTTAAGTGAAGTTAAGGCAGCGTGGAAGTGAAGACAAGGCAGCATATTGAAGTAAAGTCTTAAGTCTGAAATGGATGCAGATCACAGAGGTATTGCAAGCATACTAAAGTGCGAGTTCAGGTCTGGAATATATGCGAGATCAAGGCAGTGTTCTGCATGAGGAAGAGATCATACTGCTGTGCCAAAATAGTATTAGGACTGTTAATATCTCAAGCACGGATCATATACATCCAGAGAAGGAAGAACACAAGGAGAGACCGAGCTCTCTAGCCTTGGCGTTGACAAGTGCAGGTCGGTGTATGTAGGTGCAGGAAAGAAGGAGCCAATGACGAAGCAATGACAAGGTCTTGGAAGCATATAAAGGTCTAGGGTCTGAATCTTGGTCATGGTACTTGTCATCTGAAAGTCTATAAGAAGAATTTCTCGTGGGTTTTCCTCTCCAAGAGGAAGAGGTTTTTCCTTGGCTCTAGGAGCCTAACTTTGTGTCTTTTGTATTTTGGTAATTGACTTGATGAAGGAATAAATAAGCTTAAGCAAGAGAAGACATAAGTAACTCAAGTAAGCTCACAAGTAATTATCAAGAAGATAATTTGAATTAATCTCCAGCCCTCTAAATTCTCAACATGGAATCAGAGCTAAGGTGCTGAACTCAAGGGCTGCTTGACAAAGAGACACTTCAGGAAGCAAAAATCAAAGTTTGGGTGAAAAGTCAAATTAGTTTGCAAGGAAGACTCTCAAGCTATTTTCAAGAAGGATCTTCATCTCATTCAAAGGATCAACTTTTCAAGAAAAAAATCTTTTCCATCAAAGATTGTCATTCAAGACATTAATTGAAGAGGACGTCATCTTTTGAAGATATCCTTTGCCATCAAGGATTCAAGAACACCTAGATTGAAGATTTCTATCTTTGAAGAAGTTCCTAACTCCTTTGTCATCATCAAGGAAGCTGCGAGCCAATCTACTCAAGTAAGTATCTATGACCTTACTTAAATCTGTCAAGATGACTTATTGTAAAGAGAACAACAAGTTGGATGGGTCATCAAACTTTAGTGCATGGAAAAAGAGGACAGATTTGAATTTAATTGAGGACGAAGTTATGGACTACATCAATGGATCGACAATTCAAACACCAAAAGAAGATGCCCCAGCTCATGCCAAGTACATGAAGCGAGAAATCAGAGCCCAGATGATTCTCATAGAATCTATTAAGGACTCACTCATTCCCTATGTATCAAAACTAAAGTCTGCTAAAGAAATATATGAGAAACTGGTGGAGCTATTCTCTGTGAGTATTGCAGGAGAATCAATCTCTTTGAGACAAGAACTATATAAAATGAAATTGTCAAGGGAAGAAGGAATCACTCCATACTTTATGAGGATTTCTGAAATAAGATATCAACTGCAGGAACTAGGAGAAGTAATGTTTGACACTGAGATAACTACAGTGGTGTTGAATGCTCTACTAGAGGAATGGGGAAACTTCACTTCAAGTTTATATGGGAAGAAAGAAGCCACACCATTCCATGATTTATGGTCTCTATGTAAAATCGAGGAAACAAGACTGAAAGCTAATGCTGATATAGGACCAAGTGAAGAGAATCAAGCCTTTGCAGCCACATACAGGAAGAAAGGAAGATTTGGAAAATTTGGTCCTCAGAATAAAAAAAGGAATATGGACAAAGTATGATGCTTTGGATGTAATGAACTTGGGCATTATAAAAGAAATTGTCCTAAATCTGACAAGGACAAGAGGAAAAGGGAAGAAGCCCATATCTCAGATATGAGGGAAGAACCTGATGCAAAGAAATCTAAGAGAGAAGAAGCGAGGGATCTCCACTATGATTGAGATCATCTTCTCCTTTAAGTGATTTCCGTTGGTTGTAAAATAGTATGATAGGAACAATGTATATTATAGCATCATGATCGAAGCATGATTGGAGCTCTCGATGAAACAACTCGTGGAAAGCCTCTCTGATAACAATACTGATGAAAGGCAATCATCAAGATCAAGGATCATCATGGAAACATAATTCTGTGATGTGATGAGATATGGATGAAGCAGTCAAGGGAATGAAGCTCTTCATTCTAGTAAAACTGTTACGGGATGACTTAAATGATAAAGGCATGAGGTATGTATATATTTATATGCTGACACTGGATGCTGTGAAGTCATGTCATATGGTTGCAGATAATAGACTTCCATATTTAGAAGTATGATCTATGAAGGAGAATCTCCCGGTGCAATGATAGATGAAATCAACATAATATATCCTCATGGAATATGAGGTGGTTGTATATGAACGAGAAATTGGAAAATTTGTAAGTTAGTGGGATTGAAGAATGTGCAGAAAGGAAGAGATCACGAAATGCAACCATGTCAAGAGGCAGTTATCATCCAGAAGCCAAGAAGACGTGACTAGGAGATCTCCTGCGAGGATATGTAGACTCTGATAGAAGTCTTGTAAAGAAGAAGACCCTTGAAAAAACATATCATTAGGAAATGTGTCAATCTGAATAAAGGATGCCGATGCCTACAGGAAGATGTCATGGTGAAAGATCATCACTGAGGTAACCTTTGTTTTAAAAGTTCATATGTATTTGTTTATATGGATGAATTTATGCGGGGCTGCTAATCATGAGAAAGGATGTATGATCCTTGGAAATGATTCGAAGGAAAGCAGCATGGCATAACGGTGGACTAGATGAGAAAGACAGATGAATCACTTTGTGATAGTGGACATGACTCGTGACTGAAAGTGATGGATGATCTGTGCCCTATGAAGCCAAAAGCTGAAGATTCCTCAATATCGAAATCCATGACATCGAAGGGAGGAATTATTCATGAGTAGCTAGATTGCTGCTGCAGGACGTTGTTCGAGGGAGCCTGGTGGTAAGTTTCTTACTTGGAAGAAACTTGAAGTATGTCCTTCTTGAGTTGAGAGGGAGTAACGTATGTGATTCTCTAATACATGTGTCATGCACTAGACCAGGACTAACAATCGTAAGTCTTAGTGAAGGCCATGTGGAGAGAATAGATAGACACATCATTCTGGTCTTCACCTGGAAGACATAATGGAGGATTGGGTAATCATTTGGCATTCGGTACTCTTTGAGAATGAGATAGGGCATTCAAGATAAGAGTAGTTGAGGACCTATATTCTTTGAGGGCTGGCTACCCAAGAGAAGAATAGTCCAAGAAGGTCATACTCTAGGAAGACCTAGGAAGTATGTACCTTGGAGAGACAATGACTATGGTGTCTATAAGTCATGTGTCTCGTCAACATTGTAGCCCATAGTCTCATTAAGAGATGGGGTTGTTAGCCTGTTAGTCAAGGCCTTGCACTAGGACAATGCTGGTTGATATGATGCTATACAGATGTGATTACCAATTCGATTCTTTAGTTTGATAGTGACCATGTACCTATATGAATACCTCCCTAGTTAAGAGGGAGTGTTGAAAAGTGTAACTAGGATTGGTCTTCATATTTACAATGTAATTATGGATTTATGTAAAGTATAAGACAAAGATAATAAAATGTATTTTGTACTTTCTTCATGGGTTTCATAATAGACTTCTTCTTGATGTCTATCTAGGGTTTTGTCTTCTAGGGATAAATGTAATTAAGTGTCATATATATATGAAGGATATAGTCTCATGAAATGCTCCAAGACATTGTCCTAGATACCGTGGAAGAATGGCTCTAATCAGCCTTCAATCAAACTTTGGAATGATGTGTCAAGTTGGCCTCCGAACAGCATGTCAAGTCGGCCTCACAACAAAAGATATGGTCGGCCTCAAGACAATGAATCTGTCTATATATATACCCCACTTCTGCGGATCAGTTGAGGACAAATTTTCAGACATCTCTAAGCTTCAGTGCGGATTTCCTGCATGTGTTTCAGTGCGAATTTTTCTCTGAGATTTCCACAGGAAAGCGCGGACCTGATACAAGGAATTGCGGACTGTTATGGGCAACCAAAGTGCAGATTTGAAACAGGAAAATAGTGCAGGCATGTTTGTGTTTTCAGGAAGGATACATCTTCGGTCAAGTACAGGGTTTAAGTGAAGTTAAGGCAAGGTGGAAGTGAAGACAAGGCAACATATTGAAGTAAAGTCTTAAGTCTGAAATGGATGCGGATCATAGAGGTATTGCAAGCATACTATAGTGCGAGTTCAGGTCTGGAATATATGTGAGATCAAGGCAGTGTTTTGCATGAGGAAGAAATCATACTATTGTGCCAAAATAGTATTAGGACTGTGTAAAGTGTTGATATCTCAGGTAAGGATCATATACATCCGAAGAAGGAAGAACACGAGGAGAGACCGAGCTCTCTAGCCTTGGCGTTGACAAGTGCAGGTCGGTGTAAGTAGGTGTAGGAAAGGAGCCAATGACGAAGCAATGACAAGGTGTTGGAAGCATATAAAGGTCTAGGGTCTGAATCTTGGTCATGTACTTGTCATCTAAATTCTATAAGAAGAATTTCTCATGGGTTTTCCACTCCAAGAGGGAGAGGTTTTGCCTTGGCTGTAGGAGCCTAACTTTGTGTCTTTTGTATTTTGGTAATTGACTTGATGAAAGACTAAATAAGCTAAGCAAGAGAAGACATAAGTAACTCAAGTAAGCTCACAAGTAATTATCAAGAAGAGAATTTGAATTAATCTCCAGACCTCTAAATTCTCAACAAACCTCTGTAGTCTCCTTTATTGCTTTAACAACAACCACATAGTCAACCTCTGTAGTGGAATGTATTGAAACATACTATTTGTGTGATCTCCAAGAGGTAGTTGCTGATCCAAGACTCACAAATTACCCTAAAGTAGACATTTCATTCTCCTTATCCCCATAAAAGTCTGAATCCTCCACCTTTAGAGTATTTTAGCCCAAAGTCTTGGGTTCCTTTATAGTACCTTAGAACACTCTTTACAACACATGAATGTCCTTTATGAGGTTTTTGCATGAGCCTAGAAAGGATCAACACACAAATGACCTTTACGAGGTTTTTGCATGAACCTAGAAAGGATCCCAATGACGAAGGGAATATCTAGTCTAGTGGTGGTAAGGTAGTTGAGCCTCCCCACGAACTATCATTATTTAGTTGCATTCTCAAATTCATTCCCTTCTTTTGATGTTATCTTAAATTTTGCTCCATTGGAGTAGAGAGAGGATTACAATCAACCATGCTAAATTTATTCAACAACTCTCCAATGTTCTTCTTTTGGGAGATGAATATATATGTTAGATTCTGAGTGACTTCAATACACAAATAGTAGTGAAGATGTTCTTTGTTTGTCATCTCAAAACCCTTCAATTCTTTCTTTATGGATGCAATATGTGATTTAGTGTTCCCTAGAATCAAAAGATCATCTATCTACATACACCACATGATATACAACAATTTTGCCAACTTTCTTGACAAACAAAGTTACATCATCAAAATTAAAGTGCTTGAAATTGATCTTCAAAAGATGCTCAATTAGCTTTTTGTACCATGCAAGTGGTGCTTACTTTAGTCGATACAAAGACGATGAGTTTGCATACCTTATGTTCTTAACTCTTCACAAAAAATCCTTCTGCTTGAGACATGTGGACATTCCATGTGATGAATCTTCTACCTATTTTGTGATACTAAAGCCAATAGAGCACAAGTGGTAGTACATTTTGTTATGGGGGAAAAAGTCTTCTCATAGTCTATGTCTTCTTTCTATGCATATCCTTTTGCCAAAAACCTTGCCTTATGCTTGTCAAGTGAGCCATTTGATTTGTATTGGTTCTTGTCAATGTTGCACGACTCGTACTCGTATAAGACTCGTTTGACTATTGAGTCGGGGTGGTCGAGGAAGACAACTCATCCTTGAAGAACCAACTGTAGGAGTGCAGAGAACTTCTTGCGGTACGCCCACCAGATGAGACCTTACAGGTGGAAATTCAGGTTCTCAAGGATAAACAAGAAGAAATCATATCAGAGCAGGTATCCTTTAAACAAGAAACAAAATCACATATAAGTTCATGGGTACAGGTGGTCAGAGGGAAGGAGAAGGCCCCACCCCTCACAGCGGTGGAAGAGGTTGTACAGGCCAAGCTGGTGGACGAAAGGACCAGGCGAGCAAGAGAACTAAACCTCAAAGTCAGGGGACTTCCTCCCCCCACTCCCTCATCGGACATACTAGAGCTAGGCCACAAGTTTCTTCGCGACACACTTGACATACCCGATATTACACTGGAGAGGGCATGGCTGGGGCAGGACTCTACCGTTTTCCTCCGATTCCACAACTCCACAGACAGACTTCGGGCGCTTCGGGCAAAGCGGAAATTATTCTCCCTCCTAGACGAGATATTCTTGGACGAGGACCTCACAAGAACACATGTAGCTGAACTTAAACAGGCCAGAGAACAGGCTGTGGTAGCAAGACAGGCAGGAAAGTGGGCAGTCATCAGAAATATTCGAGTGGTTATCTGGGACTTCTTCCCCCCGGGTGGGTCCCTTGAACTAGTAGTTCTAAATGACGGGCCTGAGCGGAGAGGGGACGGGGCACGAGCATTTCGGTCCACTGCTGGAATGGAAATGGCTCTTTCTGGTCATCCCCTGGCCTACTTTATGACGCCCTTGCTTCAACAGACATCCTGCTTGTTACTGAAACACACGTGAGCCCTGTCCGCCCTCTCTTGGACATCACAAGATACCAGTGGACCTCAGCTTGCAGACAGGAGACACGAAGTTCAGGAGGAGTCAGAGGTTCTGGAGGAGTAGCATGCCTTGCCAGAGATGATCTCAGAGACAGAATCTCTGTTGTAGCGATTGATGATCACGCCAGATTCATGTGGATCCAGATCAGAGCCAGCGTCCCCCCTCTAAGAGACATTTATATGGCGGTGTGTTACTTCCCCCCAGCTCCTCATCCTTTGCTATCCACAGCGGTGATGATGACCCCTTCATAGACTTGTACTCTGACATTACCAAATACTCAGCAGTTGGAGACATCATTATCATGGGGGACTTTAATGCCCGAACCAGAGACCTCCAGATACCCATCCATGATCGCACAAAGGATGTGTTCTGCACCCGAGGGGTGGATCCGGCGTTGGTGAACATGCACCGAACATCAAAAGATAGCTCGGGCCCCACTACAGCCTACGGGGAACACCTCCTGCAGATGGCGGAATCTCACAAGTTTATAATCCTAAACAACCTCCCTTGCTTTCCATCCTCCCACTTCTTTACTTGCCGACCCCACGGGGGGCGGGGGGCGGGTGCGGGCGTGGTTGACTACGCCCTTGCCAGACCGGATCTCCTCCCATACATCCAAAACCTTTCTATCGTACCTATCCCCCTGGCTGATCATGCACTTCTCTCACTCTCACTTCAGCTTGACATCCCGCGAAAGCCCCCTCCCACACCGCATGACCCACCCCGTACTCTGTTCAGGTTCGAGGAAGGCGATCCTGACGTCTTCTCCTCTACCCTCAAGCATGTACTTCCTCCTGTAGCCCAGTTTGCCTCTCTTGAATCCGCCAACGAAAAATACCACTGCCTCTCATCCGCAATCTGGGGAGGCCACACTCTTGTCCTTCCCTTCCTCCACCCGCTCCGTCGCCGCCCCCCGCAAACCAGGCGGATGTCCTATGAATAAGTGGTATGATCACGAGTGCAAATCTCTACACCAGGATCTCTGGCATGCTTTCCGACATTCCCTACCGTCTTACTCCCTCATCCGTTCTGCCCACCACCGCCTCCTTTGCCGCAAGAAACGTCACTTTATTTCCCACCAGAGACAGATTCTTTCTGATCTTCTTCTCCACTCTCCTAAAGAGTTCTGGGGCACCGTTCTTCCCAGGTGATCTCCCACCCTGACCGACCTTGACCCCACCTCCATGTTCTCCCACACCTCCAAATTGTATGACATCCCTGGGCAACCCCCCATTCAGGCTCCTTCCCCCCTGCCACTTGTCACCTTTTCTCCGTCAAAGATATCAAGGAGGCAATCTGGGCCTTAAACAACAGCAAAGCCGCAGACGAAGAAGGCTTCCAGGCAGAATTCTTCAAGCTTGGGCTTCGTCCTCTGGTGGGTTATCTAGCGGATCTATTCAGCCACGTTATTCGTGATGGTTTCCCGGATGGATGGTCCCACCATATTATCTACCCTATCCATAAAGCAGGGCCCACATCTTAACCGAACAATTACAGAACGATCATGGTCGGACACACATTCTCCAAGCTGTATGCTACTGCCCTACACAGGGGACTCTCCAGCTTCTTAGAGCAGAAACAACTTAGGGCCAGGGGCCAAGCTGGTTTTAGACCAGATCACCAGACCACCAACCATATCTTCACTCTTCGGGCAATGATCGAGGAGGCCCGGCACTGGTGCTCCAAGGTGTACTGCTGCTTTGTGGATTTTAGGAAGGCCTTCGATTCGGTCCCGAGGGAGGACCTTTTTCAAAGGTTGAGAGAGACTGGCATCTCTTCAACTCTTTTGACTGCTATTATGTGTCTCTATGAGTCCGTGCTTGGCCGTCTTCGCACAGTTGGAGGATTGTCGGAGTTCATTCGAAGCACCATTGGAGTCAAGCAGGGGTGCCCCCTTTCCCCCACTCTCTTCGAGATCTACATTGATGAGCTGGAATCTTTCCTCCGTGAGCATATCCAGGAGTCCGATGGGTGCCTTCTCCACCATGTCTTGATCTCCAGATGATATTGTTCTCCTAGCCGCCTCCTCGGAAGGACTTCAGAGATAGCTAGATGCCATCGCAGCCTTTTTGTGATCTTCGACACTTGATGGTGAACCTGAGCAAAATCAAAGTTATGATCTTCAATGGGGTGAAGAAGACCTCGAGTTTCTGCTTCTTATTCAAGGGAGAAGAAATCGAAGTTGTCAGTAGCTACACTTACTTGGGAGTGCAGTTCTTGGGCCCTCGTTTCAGCCTTCGTCCGACCCTTCAGCCCAGGATTAATAAAGGGTATGGCTCCCTGGCCCTCCTTGAGAGACAGTGCTTCCGCCACCACTTCCAGGATATACCATCCAAGATGAACATCATGGATACCTTGATCTGTCCCACTGTGCTTTATGGTTCGGAGATTTGGGGCCCCTCCCTACTTGAGTCAGATTGGGCCTCGGCTGAGCGAGTCCAGACTCTTCTCTTGCGCCGCTTCATCTAGTGCAAGTAGACAGTTCCCTTAAACATCATCCTAGCAGAGTTCGAAGCTAAGCCTTTCCGTCTTGAGGCAATTTTCAAGATAGTCTCTTATCTTCATCGGATCCGTGGCTTGGCAGACACGAGAGAGGGGAGAGACAGGTACCCATACTTGGCCTATTGCTCCTCGGAGAACATTGCTCGCACGTAGACCGACCGCACCAAATGTTGGTTCACCGGAGTGACTAAACTCCTTGGTCTTATCGGTATCTAGACAGATCATCTCCCCCCGTTCCAGTATTCATTGAACGCCCTAGGGCACCTTCTTCCAAACCAGCAGGAACTTAACAAAATCATCAGGGAGGACATCTACAGGCAGTACATTCAGACTACATGGGTCAATCCTCCGGGTGGTCTGTGCCCAAAGATGGCTTTCTACGCTGAGCACTTTCTGGAGATCAGAGATGGACTCATCACTCGACCCCCCTATACCCTCCAGCATTAGATGCATGTCATCAGGATCCCCCTCGGGCAGCTCAGAGTTGGATCGCACAGGCTTCGGGTGGAAACAGACCACCACATTGACAGGACAGAGAGCATCTGTCAACTTTGTCATCTACAGGAGGTGGAAACTGAGTCACACTTCATCTTCAGATGCCCGGTCTACTATGAGATCCACGGGCGATTCTATTGCTTATTCAAGGTCCCCCAGAGCCTAGCCAGCTTCCTTAGATACACTGACCAGCGATGCCTGGCACTGTACCTCCAAGAGACCTTCAGATACCATTCGACTTTACTCAAGCTTCCGTCCGCTTCGGCTACCACACAGAGGATCACAGACTTCTTTAGAGTGCTACCAGCTTCGCAGGGCACCAAGAGAACCACCGATCGATCGATAGACCATGCCTCCATATCGGTGCGGATTCAGGACTCTCGTCCGACTAGACCCCATCAGCGATCCAATCGTGCCATCTAGGGACGCCTCCCAAATCCTCCGTATTTAAACACAACAAATTCAACTCCTCTTTAGGGCAGCAGACATTGACAAGTTTCCTTCAATCCTCTTCGTTCGGCCTCAGATGCTAGGAGAAGGAGTCTCCTCCCTATTCAGGAGGTTCATCCTTCTCCTCCAGGACTTCTTCATCACATCTCATTGTCAAGATGTTTCAGTCATCCAGACTTCTCTTTTGCATTCCTTGTAGTTTTGCATTTCCTGCCTTTATAAGGAAAGGGGACCGTTTGGTCCACCAGCAAGTGTGACGTAATCATTGTAACCAGCAGTCCCATTGACCTTTTTGTGGTCATTCGTTGGACATTAATAAAATTATCTATCTTATCTTATCTATCTTGTATAAGAATCGGGAAAGACTCGTAGAAGACTCGCAAAATACATTAAAAAAAACTTAAAATATGGTAAATTTTAAGCACTAAAAAGAAACTAATGACATTTCCTATCCTTGTAAGTTATAAAACGATTATATATGCATTAATTCATAACATCATCTCATAGCTATGATAGTACAACATAACATATTCAATTTTTGTAAGCAAAAAATCTAGATAGTGAATAAGAAAAGGAATCATGTTTCCATAATCAAAATAAAAAATGGAAGCAAGTTCAAAATTGAAATACATATGTCATAAATGATAATTCATAGTCTTATAGCAATCTTGAGTCTCATGCATGACTACGCGTAGAATAAGCCATCATGGAGCTAGTGTTGGAAAATGTAACTAGTTTCGGTGTTCATAATTGTCAATGTATTCATGTCATTATGTATATCTTATGTTAGATGAAAAAGAAGAAAGAAAAATATTTCAAGCATGGGTTTCATGCTCCATTTTGTTGGTCAATCTAGGTCAAGCATGTTCTTCATGCTTCTAGGGTTTGTCATGTAAAAAGAATATTTTTCTTGAATCAATAGAGCCCTTGTCAATTATATAGACCCTATTTGGAAAGTTGTAAAATGTAAAAGATATTGATTTTGAGTCTAGAAAGTCCTACGAGCCTCCAAGCACAAGTCGGCCCTAACAATGGCAATTCGTCCTACAAAGGGGTATTCAACATCATGGAAAGGCTATAAATACAAGTAGATTCGACCTCATTTGGCATGAGTTCGATCATCTCAAGATAGAAGTTCGATCTGAAGCAAGAAACATAAAAGAAGCTAGAGTGAAGGTCAAGGAAGCAAGAAGAAGTCAAGAAGATTTGTTTTTGGGCCTTATTCTGTCTCATGTGTGAAGGTTAAGGTTTATGCTGCTGCTACAAAGGCCGAGATTTCAGATCTAGTTGCAGGTCCAAACTTTTGTGCAAGAAGATTTGAAGCCAAAAAGACTAGAAGCAAAGGAGGAAACCCTAACGAAGGAAAGAGACTAAAATTTGGACTTTTCTGCTCACAAGTGTGAAGTGAAGGATTTTTGTGCTACTGCAGGGCCGAAGAGTTCCTGGTCGAGTTGCAGGGCCACGAGTTCGATTAGGGTTGGTTTGAAGGATATTGACTCTTGTTGTCTTTGTAAGACTTTGACTAATTGCAATGGATTTGTTGGAGAGTTGACTTGGTGCTTGGAGGAGGACTTGGTCTAGGGTTTTGGGTCTTGGTTTTCTCATTTGAAGCATATTCTAGAAGAAGAGAAGAGATTCTTTCTAGGTTTTCCCCTTGGAGGGGTTTTGCCTTGGCTTGGAGCCTACTTCTTGTTCCCATTGTCTTTATTATTTTTGGTCTTGATAATTGATTGATGAAAAGATCTAATAAAGAAACATAAGAAGATAACAAAGTTCACAAGCAATTATTAAGTTAAAGGAGAAATTGAATTAATAACTTCCCTACTGGATGTTGAAATATGTAACTAGGTTTGGTCTTCATATTGACACATGTAATCATGATTTTATGTATTTGATGTAATGAGAAAATGAAATTTATTATTGTTGTTCTTGAGGCATGGGTTTCATGCTCAAGGAAATTTATTTTTAGGTCAAGCTCCCATTGTGAGTTCTTAGCGCTTGTCATTGGGTCTAAAAGTCATTAAGTCATTGTCATGTTTGAAAGATCCATTTTGGGGCTTGTTACATATTGTAAAAGAAATTATTTGAGTCAAAATAAAGTTAAATGACCCTCCAAGACCTCGTCAAATGCTAACAAACAAGTTGTCTTATCTAGAGGGTGAAGCCGGCCTAAAGGTAGTTACAAGTTGACCTCATTCAAGGACTCACTCACATCACACACAAGTTTGATCAAGGAAAAGTAGAAGTGCGAGGAGGAGAAGGACAAAAGGAAAGAAAAAAAAAAAGATTCGGGACTGTTTTCTTGGGTATTCTTCTCACACGTGCGAAGTGAATTAGGGCATCCTTCTACTGCATGTTGCAGTCATCATCAAAGACTGAAATTTGGGTCAAGGAAGGTCCATCTAGTAAGCCGAATTGTCAAAGAAAGGAAGTCAAGTCAAGCGAATTTGAAACGAGGAAAATTTGTCCATTTTCAAGCCACATGTGTGACCTAGGGTTTTTGCAGAAGACGCTGAAATTGCAAGTATGTAATAGCAAGCCGAAATTCTGTACTAGGGTTGAAATCTGAAGCAATGGAACAAGTTTGACTGACGTTGACTTGAAGGAAGAGAAGTTCATCAAGAAGAAGCTTTGACTTGGTTGTGGAGCAGTTTTTTGGTCAAGGGTCTAGGTCTTGAAATTCATCAATTGAAGATTCTATAAGAAGAAGAATTCTTGTGGGTTTTCCTCTCAAATTGGAGAGGTTTTGGCCTTGGATGATTGCCTATATCTTGTGTCCTTTGTTTTATTGTTCTTTATGATTTGGTAGTTGTTTGATGAAGAAAACAGTAATAATAACAAGTGAAAGAAGAAGCTAATTAAGTGAAGAAAAAATACACCACAAACAATTATCAAAGGAAGAGAAATCATCTTATGTTGTTGCCCCTAGATTTCTCAACATGGTATCAGAGCAAAGGTGACAAGACAAGGAAAGGCAACTTAAAGGACACTCAAGGGCCGAAGCACTAGAAGATCATCAAGAGCATCAACATCATCAAGAAGAATCAAGTGCATCACGAGGATAAGGATTACATCATCATCTTGAAGGAAGTTACAAAAAAAAACCTAAAAACCTTAGTTTGTTCAATGAAGGATTCTACACTTGAAACATTAGTGGGAACCTCGTACAATTATCACCTTGAAGAAGGAGACCTCAAAAGATCCTACCTCTTCTCAAATAAAGAAGAACCATAAATTGGAGCATCTTGAAGCCTCTACATCAAAGAAAAGCAAGAAGAAGGCATAGTCATCATCATCAAGGAACCAAGGTGATTTCCCTCTCTCTTTGAAAGATCACTTTTGAAGGAAGACATCTTCATCAAGAAGACATATTCTGTCATTATCATCATCATCAAAATCAAGAAGGCAACAAGTTGAAGATATTGTCATCAAGGAGTATCTTCACAAGTAAGTATCTTTATGTCCACATCTGAATCTATCAAAATTACTTTATTTTGCAAGGAAAGCAACAAATTGGTTGGGTCATCGAACTTTCTTGCATGGAAGAAGAGGACAGATTTGATCCTCATAGAAAACGAAGTCATTGATCATGTGAAGGGTTTAATCACTAAACCTCCAAAGGAAGAAGCTCAAGCTCTTGCAAAGTATATGAAAGGGGAAGTGCTCAAAGGATCCTTATAGAATCCATCAAAGATCTTCTCATACCCTATGTATTAAAGTTGGAGACATCAAAAGAAATATAGGAGAAGCTAGTAGAATTGTTCTCCGTAAGTATTGTTGGAGAAGTGATATCATTAAGAGAAGTACTCTACAAGATGAAGATATCAAAGGAAGATGGAATAACCTCATACTTTATGAGGGTATCCGAAATAAGAGACCAACTATAAGAATTGGGAGAAATAATGTTTGATAAAGAAATGACCACCATAGTGCTCAATGCACTACTCGAGGAATGGGGCAACTTAACATCAAGCATCTATGGAAAGAAGGAAGCTACCCCATTCAATGAACTTTGGTCATTGTGTAAAATTGAAGAAACCAGGTTAAAGGCAAAAAGTGATGTAGGATCAAACAAGCAAGCACAAGCGTTTGTTGCCATGGCTAAGAGGAAAGGAAAATTTGGAAGGTTTGGTTCTCATAAAAAGAACAAAAAGGATATGTCGAAAATCCAGTGTTATAGCAGTCATGAATATGGTCATTACAAGAGAAATTGTCCTAAGCTCAAGAAGGAGAACAACAAAAGAGGAAGGGAAGAAGCCCATATCACCGAAGAAGTGGAAGAAGCTGAGAAGAAGAAATCAAAGGAGGAGGAACTATAAGATCTCTACTATGATTGAGATAATCGTCTCCAACAAGTTCTATTCAGTTTTGTAAAGTATAACTATCATGGTAGGAAACATTAGAAGCATGATAGGATGCATCATTTTAGGAGATGACATCATTATAGCATACGATTGAAGCAAGAGCTCATGACATCATCATAAGAAGCTTGAAAGATAGCTGAAGTAGAAGTCTATGGCAGTGATCATTACACTGAAATAGCTCTTGGTAACCTCATTGGAAGCATAAGTAATACTTTTGGATAAAATAAAGTCATCTACTATAAAGCTCATCATACATCATTAGAAAGGAGCATTTGCAAGATAAGGATAATCAAGATCCTTTGTTGGAATCTTCATGAGAAGGTTCACATCTTGGAAGAAGCAAGTGTCTCGCTGAGAATTCCATCTTGTATGGTATTCATTATTTGGAAGGATGATGGTATGGTGACAAAGGAATGCAGCATTTCAAGATGGTTGAAGTACTCTCAATGAAGGAAAGGAAGCCTAGATGCCCAAAGGAAGAAAAGAGATATGTATCCATATGTTTAATGAATTAATTCATGTCATCATGTAGTTGCAGATAGCATGGATGGATACTCTACCTCGTGAGTATGATCAAAGGAAAGGGATTTATTTTGATTAAAAGATACACGAAGGCACGTCTCACATATTTACTAGATGAAATCAACATAATATGTCCTCATATGGAATATGAGGTAGTTGTCTAAGATGAAGGAACTATTGATAGAAGTTCACGGGAAGCAATATTTGAAGAAAGAAAGAAGAGATTGTGAAAGATGCAACTATGGTCACATAGAAAAGGAAATCAACATCTGATGACTAGAAGAATTGACCATGACATCTCCATGGAAAAGGTATGAAGACTTTCATAAAGTCTGGAAAAGAAAGGAGACCCTTGGCATTGAATATCTTGGAGATGTGTCGATATGCATACAGGATATGGATGTTGCAACAAACAAATGTCATGATGAAAGGCCATCACAAAAGGTAACTTTGACTTGATGCTCATTTTTTATTTTTGAACAATATCTATATGGGATAATATAGGGCTACCGAAAGAGAGTTGTGGATGTCACCTACAACTAGTACTCATGTGGTGGAAGATCCTGAAGGAAACATGATGTGGAAAGGGTAGTTATATGAAGAAAAGCCAGATATGGACTAGTAGATCACTTTTCGATGAAAGAAAGGATGACATGACTGACATGGTTCGTAAATGAAGGTGATGGATGGTCAATGCCCTATGAAGAAGTCACAATAGTTAAAGGCTCCATAATGATAAATATGAAATTCATGACATCGAAAGGAGGAGCTCTCCTACCAACTGAAAGTGCCATGATCTCCAACAAAGATATGTTGTTGGAAAATAAGTCCCTGGTTAAAAGGGAGCTTGGTCAAGTCCCTGGATAAGAGGGAGCTTGGGCACATTCCTTTTTAGGAATGGGTGCATTCCTTCATAGGAATGGGTATATCCTCCCTAGTCAGAGGGAGAGATAGACTCATCATTCGTATCTTCACTTTGGAAGAAAGAATGGAGGATTGGGTAAGCGTCTCACATCCAATACTCCTTGAGGATGAGGTAGGGCATCCAATATAAGAGTAGTTGTAGAGGACCGATATTCTTTGAAGACTGGGAATCCAAGATAAGAATAGTCCTGGAAGGACATACCCTGTGAACCCGGGTGGGGTATATGCATTGAGAGACAATGACAATAGCAAGGATGCATCATTGCCTAGGGAAATATCCTTGCTAATTATTCCTGAAGATCGATTGGCTTTCTTAGCTTGTCCTGAGGATGAACCGCATTAGTTGGTTCGAAACGTCGACCAAATACTAATGATGTGATTAATCCGAAAGACATTCATCTACATTATGGAATACAAAAGTCTTAGATCTAACAATTATAATAATTTTATTATATTTTATAATTTACAAGAATCAAAGTACATTTTATATTTATGAAGACCGAACTTAGTTACACATTTTTCAACACTCCTTCTTAACTAAGGAGATATTCATAAATGGTATATGGACATTCTCAATCTGAAGAGATCTCATAAGAAGAGTCAGATTGGTAATCCATTTGTTTAGCATCATATCATCCATCATTGTCACATAACAAGGCCTTGACTAACAACTCTATCTGTCCACAAGATCAGAGAACAATGTTGGCGAGACCAATGACTTATAGACACCATCGTCATTATCTCTCTCAAGGTACATACCCCACCCGGGTGTTTAGAGAGTATGACCTTGGACTATTCTTATCTTGGATAGCTAATCCTCAAAGAATATCGGTCCACGATTACTCTTATCTTGGATGCCTTACCTCATCCTCAAAGAGTATTGAATGCCAGATGTTTACCCAATCCTCCATTCTATCTTCCCAAGTGAAGACCAGAATGATGTGCCTATCTCTCCCTCTTAGCCAGGGTGGATACATCAATCAAACCCAGCTTGTCTCTCAAATATACAAGCTTATTATTAGGAAGAGATTTTGTCAATATGTTAGCTACCTACTCATCGGTGGAGATATATTGTAGCTGCATCACACCATCTTGTACTAGCTTCTGAATATAGCAATACTTGTTGTTGATATGCATTGTCTTTCCATGAAATATTGGGTCTTCATACAATTGTATACAGTTGGTGTTATCACAATGTATCACTGTAGGGTCCATCTGTCCTTTGAACAGGTCGGAAGCAGCTTCCTCAACCAGACCACTTCTGTGCTTACTTCACATGCTGCAATATACTCAACCTCAACACTACTCAAAGCAACTGTGTCTTGCTTTTTGCTCATCCATGAGATCATGGAGGATCCCAAACTGAAACATCCTCTCGTACTGTTTCTTCCATCCTGCTCATTGCCTCCCCAGTTGGAATCTATTTATCCATTCAAGTGGACATCATTCCTCCTATCATATTTCACGCAGTAGTGGATAGTTCCTCGTAAGATATCTTGGTATTTGTTTTGTTGCTATCCAATGATCATGCGTCAATCTCCACTTGGAATTGACTTAGAATACTTACTGCAAAACATATGTCTGGTCGTGTGTTCACCAAGTACATTAATGAGGCAATCAATTGTCTATACTTGGAAGGATCCACAGGGCTTGATTCAGAACTCCTTAGTTTCTTCAAGTTTGTGATCATTAGGGTTGTCATTGGTTTACAATCCATCATGTCATACTTTTTTAATATTTTGGTCACATACTTCCCTTGACCTAGATAGATTTCATCAGTTCCTTTCCAGACTTCCAATCCCAAATAGTAGTGCATCAACCCTAGATCCTTCATGTCAAATTTTGCTGCTAGTTACTTACATTCTTCAATTCAACCTTCCACACTTGTCAAGAGAAGATTATCCACATACAGAAGAATGACTACTTGTTCTCCCTTTACTACCTTAATATAGAGGTTTGGATCAACAAGACTCTTTATGAAGCCTAATCTCTGAAGGTATGCATCCTTCCTACCATACCATGCCCTTGGTGCTTGCTTAAGGCCATATAATGCCTTCTTTAACCTGCAAACATATGCCTTCTTGTCCTTGAATTAAAATCCCAAGGGTTTTTCTATGTAGACTTCCTCATCAATTGTGCCATTAAGAAATGCAGTCTTGACATCCATTTGGTGGATGTTCCATTCCATCGATGCTGCCAAAGAGACCAACGAGCGGATAGTAATATACCTTGTTGTTGGAGCAAATGTTTCTTCATAATTGATGCCTTCTTGTTGAGGGAAGCCACTAGCCACTAATCTTGCCTTATATTTATCAATGCTTCTATCTACCACGTGTTTGATCTTGTATATCCATTTGGAAGATACCATAGATTTGTCTTCAGGCCTAGGTACAATCTCCAAAACTACAATTTTCATTATAGATTGGTATTATTCTTTCATGGCATTCTTTCATTCTTGGTGAGTGACAACTTCTTCAAAAGTGGATGAATCAGCTTCTTTTAGTTTAGTCATGTAGGTTGCACACCCAAAATATAGTTTGGGCTTCTTGCTTTCCCTGAATGTGCCTTGAGTTGCTCCATGACCTTCTGCATCTAGAAGTGTAGACTTCAACCAGTTGGGTATTTTTCTAGATTCGGGGATAGTCATAGGTTGTATAGGTTCATTGGGGCCTTCATCTTCATGATTTGATTCGTCATCCTCCTTAGTAACTTCTTCTTCGAACACAAGAAGTTCTTCATCATCAAAGTCCATAGGGAGATCCTTCCACTTCTTGAATGCAATACTTCGTCAAATATCACATATCGACTCACTTATATTCGTTGTCCTTTGTTTATGTAGATCCTATAGGCCTTGGAGGAATTATTGTAGCCTACAAATGTTCCTCTCATGCTTGAAGGGTCCAACTTGTTTCTTTTATGCTTCGATATATGAATATATAGGAGAAAACCAAAGATTCAGAGACGATCCACAGTTGGTTTCTTGCCAGTGAATACTTCTTCGGGAGTTTTGTTATCTAGAGACCTGTGGGGACTTAGATTTTGAATGTATACTGATGTCTTTGTGGCTTCTCTCCACAAAAATTTCGGTAGGTCTTGGACTTAGATTTTGAATGTATATTGATGTCTTCGTGGCTTCTCTCCACAAAAATTTCGGTAGGTCTTGATCATGCAACATTACTTTTACAATTTCTTTGATGGATCGGTTCTTTCTTTCTACAACTCCATTTTGTTCAGGATTATATGGAACTATTAGCTCCCTCTTAATCCCAGATTCCTTACAGAAAGCCATGATTTCCTTAGATGTATATTCTCCTCCATTATCAGATCTTAATATCTTGATTCTTCTTTCCGTAAGGTTCTCTACTTCACCGTTGAATTCTTGAAATTTGATGAATACTTCATCCTTGGATTTCATCCAGTAAACCCAAGATTTTTTGAATGATCAGCTATGAATGTGACATAATATAGATGACTTCCAAGTGATTTGGTCATAGGGTCACAAACATCTAAATGAATAAGATCCAAGATTTCTTTTGACCATGAAGCACTGCTTCCAAATGGTCTCTTGGTGTGTTGCAGGAAACGTCCCCCCCGGCTGTAAGCCCCGAAACGCGTCCCGTACGGATCCGTACTTGATCAGCACCCCGAACCGCGGATCCAAATTTCGGAAATGCGGTTCGCAAAAAAAATTGCGATTCCTGGAAAATCCGGATCCGTATGTTCGGATCTGCGTTTCCGTACAGTGGATCTGCGGATCGTACGACGGATCGCCGAACGGAAGCGCCGCGATTCCTGTATGGATTCGTACGGATCGCCAGCGGTTCCGTACAGCGCCGTACGAATCCGACTAATGTAGGTCAGAAAAACGATTTTTTTGACTTTTTTTTTTTTTAAATTTTTGTCTTTGGTTATGTTAGTAGGTGAGTTAGCGCTGAGTTAGGGATAGGATGAAAAAAATATAAGCTCTCGTTTACCTCCTTAGATGTTTCTTAGATGCTCCCTCATGGTAATGTTAAATTCTTAAAGTCATCAGGATGTTTGACATTAAATTTACTTAAATTTTTAACATTACCATGAAATGACTCAGAATGTTTGAGAGTGGTTCCAGCTTGATCGGACTTCATATGGAGAAAATAGAATTTCATATCCTATTCAAAATTCAGCAGACTTAACAGTTTTCAGGAATTCAGGATCAATGGTATGGTGGCATGTCATTAGATTATATCATGTATGAGGGTATGTGATTAGCATTTAATCAAGAGCACCAAGCCCTATATGTACCCTCGTGTTGATGGTGTTAATTGTTGAACTCCTTTGTCATGTCGTTAGCAAAAAATTAGATTTCAATCAAGTCAAAATAATCGATCAAGCATGTTAAGTTCTTTCTACCATATTTTAAGGCTTGCATTAGGGTTTGATCAAAATTGGGCAATTTTGACTAATGTCCCTAGATAATCGAGGTAGAGGCAAAGGCTAGATAAGAGGAGAAGAATATAGATTATAGATGGTTGATGCATCTGTTCTAAATGGTTGATGCTCAAATAATTAATCATTAATGTACAATGGATGTCATATCTATCTTGATTTATGTACAAATATGCATGCTTCCATATCTTCTACAATTAATTTGGTATTTTGGATATTTTTTTAATATAAATGCAAAAAAATAAAAATAAAAATATATATATATATATATAGTAGACGCTTCCGATACGCTTCGCTTCCTAGATTTTTTGGAAATGACGCTTCCGCGTCCCCGCTTCCAAAAAACGTCCCCGCTTCGTCCCCGCTTCGTGCAACGTTGGTTCTTACCCAATGCACAACCCTTGCATACTCCTTCGTGATCTTCTTTTAATTCAGGGATTCCATCTATGATACGATAGAACTTAGAGTTGGAAGGATTTCGAAATGAAGATGACCAAATCTTCTATGCCAAAGTTCACATTTGCTAATTTCAATGTGAACCAAGGCTTGAGCAAGAGGAGAAATCAACCTGTAAAGTCTTCCTTCATGTATACCAATTACTCTAGCGTTTTCTATGCTTGAGTTCTTATTCGATACTACAACTTTTCCATCAATGAAGGCTACTCTATCACCCTTATATTTTAGACTTGAAATGGGACGTAAGTTCTTATGCAAACCTGGAACAAATAGGATGTTGTTGAGATGAATATTGCTTCCATTCTCCAGCTCTATTGAAGTTGATCCAATTCCTCTGTATACAGGATAACTTTTATTATCTCCAAGTTCCACTCAATAAGAGGATTTTCCTTTTGATAGAGTTTTTAGTTGCTTGTGATGACCAATCGTGTGTTTTGATGTTCCACTGTCGATTACCCAAATGCTCTCATCTTGGAATGTGCCTGTGAGTGTTGAGAAGAGTCCTTCGTCTTTTGTCTTGGTCTTTTCTTCTTTTGGAGTATATAGTAGATTCCATACTTCTTTGATACCTTTCTTCAGATGGCTTGCTACCTTCGAACACTTCTTGAGAAAATTCTTCAATGTAGTAGTGATCTCCATGATGCCCTTAGCCAACCTTAGCTCTGATACCATATTGAGAAAACTTAAGGGAAATAATTAGAGTGATTTCTCGTTACTTGATAACTGTTTGTGATGTCTTTTTAAATATTAGCTTTATTTCTTATTATTATGTTTGGATATCATCAAACAACTCCCAAAACAAGAAGAACAAGACATTAGGGGAATTTCGAGGTCTAAAATGAGCCTCCTAAGAAAAATGTACAACCAAAATAAACTTTATAAGAACCAATAGGATTCAAGATGATGATGTACTCCATGGGGGATGATTCACCATTTTTGGAGTAAAAAAGTAAAAAGATTAAAAAATAATAAAGCTACTTTTTCAACTTGTATTTTCAACTTATCTCCCTAAGGTTTTACTCAAATTTTCAGCGGAGTACTCGTTGGATGCAAAATTTAATTCCTCATCCAAGGAGTACCCATGTTGCATACTTTCGATGGACCCTGCTACATGAAAAATGAGAAATACATGAAAAACGTGATTCACGTTTTTCATGTATTTCTCATTTTTCATGTAGCAGGGTCCATCGAAAGTATGCAACATGGGTACTCCTTGGATGAGGAATCAAATTATGCATCCAACGAGTGTTTTCGCTCGAAATTTGAGTAAACCCATAGGGAGATAAGTTGAAAAAATAGTTTTTCTTTTTTCCCTCTAAAATTTGATGATGTAATTTAATCTTATTTTATTATTTCCGCTATTATTTTATAATTTCCTTAGGAGGCCCATTTTAGACCTCAAAATTCCCCTAATGACACAAAATATAGGTTGCAAGCCAATGCCAAAACCTCTCTACTTGAGAGGAAAACCTGCAAAATTTCTTCTCTTCCTTATGGATTCTTCAATTGATGAATTCCAAGACCTTTTGACTCAAACCAATACCCTCCAAGACCAAGACCAACCTCTCCAGATGATGTGCTATCCTTGATTTAGTCAAAACCCAATCAAATCTCTTCCAGTAGCACAACTTCAATCTTTTGCAGCAAAATTTCGGCCTCCACTGCAAACCTGAAATTTTCGGCCCTCCTGCAATTGTTGTTGCCACAGGTGTGAGCCTTGATTTGCCTTCCAAGGCGTCCTTAGACATTTGCTTGGCTTTCTCTGACTTATGGAGATTAAGGATGACCTCTAGTGACCTTCGCTTGACCTTCTTATCTTCTTTTCTCCAATATCAAACTTGTAGATGAAAAACCCTAGATCTACTGTAGAAACCCTAGTTCTGCTTTGCACGTGTGATAGAGAAGTAGCCAAAAAAAAAGTCTTCTTCGTCCTCTTCCTTCTTTGTTGCCTTATTCTTCCTCCTTCGCTAGAATGAGTGATAGAGTAGTGTGCTTCAAGGAGGTCGAGTTTCCTCCTTTATATAGGCTCTTCAAGGTGGACATGACTCTTCTTTTTAGGCCGACTTGGTCGTGGATGGTATTTCGACACTTTTAATGACAAAAATAATCTTCTTTACAACTTACAATGTGCCCAATGGGGTCTTCAACTTATGACAATGACTCTTTTGACTTCTTAACCTAAGACAAACCCTAGAAGCACTCAATGGGTGCTTGACCTATAAAATAAAAGACCTTGAGCATGAAACCTATGCTCCAAAAAACAATAATAATAATTTTCTTTCATATTATAATTTACAAGAATCAAAAGTACATTTCATATTTATGAAGATCGAACCTAGTTACACATTTTTCAACACAAACCACTCCGACAATTAATTTCAAGACCATTCGTCCACTCCTTCAAGCAAAACAACTACATTCTCTCAAGATTTGCACAGGCTCATTAAGGGTTGAGATTAATTTGACATGGATCAGGCCACTTTCTCCTGGGATCTAGAATTTTCCATTTGGAGAAGACTCTCTCTCCCTCATTTTTCGATTTAAGGAAGCTCAAGCTTGTTAAATTTAGATAACCATGGTGTGTTCTATGCTTAATGCAAATTTACTTCAATCTTTTGTAGGCCCGATTCAATTTAGCAATCACACAAACATGACAGTAAAATGCCAATAGAACACAATAATAGATCAACATAAGACAAGCCAATAATATAGATCATATTTTACAATTCTTCTTGTCCAGCAAAGATATAGAATAGTGTGCGTTACGGCAGTCAACAGGATGCATCAGCCAACCAAGTCTTTCTTAGATCAGCCAACCTTCCAAGTGTCACACACAACTCTCAAAGAGAGCTCATCAAAAGTCAATGTTGGTCAACCAAAAGTCAACGAAGGATAGTCAACAGAAAGTCAATACTACAGATTTAGGGCTTCGATCAAACTACTCTTTTTTCCTCGATTTTTGTGCCTAGCTGTACGGTCTTCAAAAATCAAAATTTCAGCCAAGATTGAAGGTCAAACTAGCCAGGGTTGACCACGGTCAACGTTTGTCAATGCTCAACAAAACAACCTTAAACAGATCCACAGATTTTCAGCAGCTTCAGCTCCGCATGTGTGAAGGAAAGAGGCCTCCAAAGGCTATCGAACCAATCAAATCACAATGAGAGAATGTGTGATGAGATGATGAGCAAATGACCTCCAAGTCTCTCCAATTTATATCCATCAGTGAGGGCGTGTGTCACATCTATTAGGCTTGTGAGCCTACATTACAAATCTGGTTGACCTTGCACATGCGTGGAAAATAAAATCAAAATATATGTTCTGCTCATCCAAACAAGATGATCTTTAGATCAATCTTGCACCTCTCTAAAAGAGGAATGCAACAAAAATATGATCATCGTCATATGAGCAGTGCAACATGGAGTTTGGACCTAGTTGCCCAAAATTAACACTCCCTCTCAACTAGGGAGAACTCCATCTGTCCACCTGTAAGATCAATACCATCGTGTACTGTCATATAGCATCGTGCATCATCCTGCCGTAACTTGCTTTGATGGCTCTTCTTCTCAAATAGAACAAAAGGTGAGTCACAAAGACATCACACTCAGCTGATCTGAAGTCATCTTAGAGGTTAAAACCTCTCTTGGACTCAAAAAGAGTCTCATACTAACCCGAAGTTAGTTTACTGACCCGAAGTCAGTTTAGAGGTAACAACCTCATCATACTTGATGCTAGATCAAGGTGTTGGACACGTACCATCCTAGACGTAGAGAGTACGACAATCTCCAATGCGTCCATCGGTCTTGCTATTAGTCTCTATCCACATTTCCCACCTCATTGGCTAAATGAGAGGTGGTACTTCCCATGAGTCCGAAACTTCATGGGTAGGATGCGTGCAAGGCATAGATCAAAGAGAGGTGAACCAACTCAATATCATAATGGTGGGGCAGAAGCACAACAAGGTTCAACAACCTTAGCCCCGTGTGTGCACATAGCTTCAAGAAGCTATCCCTAAGCCCCCTGGAGCTCCTAGAGCTCGTTGTCCAACTCAAGCATGACCCTTAGAATAGGGTCTTTACACGATTCCAAGCTTCTCACGAAAGGTTAGGAACTTGACCTTCCTCGGGGGCGTCGTGAGAATATCCGTGACCTGCTCATCAATTCCTATATGATTGAACCTTACGACGCCTCATTGTACCATATCCCAGATAAAGTGGTACCTGATATCAATATGCTTGGATCGATTATGGAACACAGGATTCTCAGAAAGACAAATCCCACTCTGGTTATCACAAAGGATAACGATGCTATCTAGCACATGCCCAAAAAGCTCACGGAAAAGCTTTCGCAACCAAACAACTTCACAATAGCCCATACTCGCTGCAATGTATTCGGTCTCAACGGTGCTCAAAGCCATTGACTTCTGCTTCCTGCTCATCCAAGATATCGAAGCAGAACCTAAGGTGAAGCAGCATCCAGATGTGCTCTTGCAATCCACCACCCTACCAACCCAATTGGCATCAATATATCTATGGAGTCTCAAACTCTCGACAGTGTATCTCAGCCCATAGCTAATTGTGCCCCGAAGATATCTCAATAGATTCTTGGTACCAATCCAGTGAATGTGATGAGGATCAACTATATGTTGACTCAAAGTGTTCACGGCAAAACATATGTCCGAACGGGAGTTCACTAGGAACATCAGGGCCCCCACGAGTTATCAATACTCGGTAGGATTTGCTAGCACGGGCCTAGCAACGTTTCCACACAACTTCTTAAAGTTGAGTTCCATCGGTGCCGACATAGACTTACAGTCCACCATACCAAATTTCTCTAGCAGCTTCACGAAATATTTTCCTTCAGAAAGGAAAATCTTGTCTGGTCTCTACCAGACCTCCAAGCCTAGGAAGTAATGCATCAGTCCTAGGTCTTTCATCTCAAATTCAAAAGCTAGCTCCCTCTTACACTGATGAATGAGAGGGTCAACACCTGTTAGGAAGAGATCTTCCACATAGAGAACTAGAATGAGAGTTCTTTCTCTGTCAGCCTTAAAATAAAGGTTTGGATTAGCATTACTTCGAGTGAATCCCAACTTCATCAAGTAGCTACCTATCCTCTCATACCAAGCCCTGGGGGCTTGCTTCAACCCATAGAGGGATTTCTTCAACCTGCATACATAGGCGTCTCTATCTTGGACTTCGAACCCCAGAGGTTGCTCCACATACACCTCTTCCTTTATAGAACCATGCAGAAAAGCGGTCTTCACATCCATCTGATGGAGGCTCCATCCCTGCGTTGCAGCAAGGGCAATGATAGATCGGATGGTGGTATAGTAGGCCACAGGTGCAAATATGTCATGATAATCTATGTCTTCTGTTACACAACATTTTGTCACTGTCCCTGCAATCCCTCGTCCCGTACATTGGAGGACTATTCCCATGACTTGTGAACAGTAAAATGTCCTGAAAACACCTTGATGGCATCCTTCTGCATAAGGACAAGAATTCTCCTGAAGAACATTTCCTTTGGAAAACCCTAAAAACTCATGTTTTGGCATTGGCGCGGGTAGCCAGTTCATCCCTCGTGCCAATGGGGAAAATGCACACTAGTGGGCGCGCCAGCTGGCGCTCTGTCCCTGTGTCTCACCCACGCCAAGCCTATTAAGGAATGTTTTTTAAAAATAAATGACGGAAGTTTGATTCTAACAACTTCAGAGTGAATCATCAGAAAGAAGTTGGGTTGTTTGCCTCCGGATCTCCCTGATTAGGAAGTGGTTTTCCACCTCTCATGGAACCTTCCTAAGAGATAGGACTCTATCCCATGATTATAGGGATCCCAACCTCCCTTCCTCCCTCTATAAAAGCCTGCCCTCTCCATTTGCTAGCTAGCTGAACTTTTGGGAAGGAAATTATAGCTGAGTGACAATCAAGAGCAGAGCTAAGGAGAACCCTGTGAGAGAGAGAGTTCCGTCAAATCCCTGACGAGCTTTGTGAGACACGTCCTGCTGGAGCCCTGTCGAAGGAAGATCACGACTTTAGAGCATCGGTTGTAATCATTCTCTCGTATCTTAATATACATGACTCTGCTATTGGTTCCATGATTGTGTTTGTTTATGATATAATGCAATTTCATTCGTTCCTCTCTGACTGATCGATAGTTATAAATTGTGGAATATTGCGTTGCATATTGTCTCTCTTCTTCGCATGTGTACAGGTATCTGGATGCAACAAGCTCACGGATCGTGACCTGTCCGGCTAGGAACGAAAGCGCCACTTCTTCTTCGACAACAGCATCGAAGGAATTACGGTAAGAAATCTATCATGATTCTATCTTTGTAACTAGGAATCAACAGCTTTGCGTGTTTCGATTGTTGCTAGACCCACTCTAGGGCTAGTGGGATCGCCTCTGTCCGCAGAGGGGATTTACCTCCACAACACCTTCCTTTTGTGAGAAGCCTCGGGCAACAAATATTGCCTTGAACTTTTCAGCACTACCATCAGTTCCATGCTTGATATTATAGAGCCATTTCGAGGTGACAATAGATTTGTCCTCTGGTCTCGGGACCACTTCTCAGACATCATTTTTCATAATGGACTCGTATTCTTTGTGCATAGCATCCTTCGAAACTTGATGCTTTACGGCTTCTTCAAATGATCCAGGCTCAGATTGTACAATTGTACTCATGGCTACTAGATACCCTTGGTATCTATTCAGCTTCTTGCTTATACGGAATGTCCCCCTTGTGGCAATATGTCTCTCGGCATCTTCGAGAGTATCCCTGAGCCATGAGGGTCTTCTCTTGTTTGAAGGAGGTGGATCAATAGGATCCATAGGTCCTTCAACATCGGGCATCGGTTCATCCTTCGACTCTTCTTGCTTCCTTGCTTCTTCATCTTCTTTGTCTTCCTTTTAGCTAGGAAGATTTCTCACTTTCTTGAGGGCAACATCTTCATCGAAGGTAACATCGTGTCATATCTCCACTTCTCTTTGACCAGACACATAGATTCTATATTTCTTCGAAGTTCCACTGTAGCCCACAAACATTCCCTTCTTTCCAGAAGCATCCAACTTGCTTCTCTTTTCTTTCGGTACATGAAAGTAAACAGGACAACCAAAAACTCTAAAATGAGAAACATCAGGTTTCTTACCAGAGACGACTTCTTCGAGAATTTTGGAGTCCAAAGTGCGGGCATCTATTTTGAACGTACAGAGCAGTGTTCGCAGCTTCTCCCCATAGAAACTTCGGAAGACCTTGGTCACATAGCATGGCGCGGGCATCTTCCACAATGGTCCTATTCTTTCTTACAACAACACCATTTTGCTTAGGAGTATACGCAGTTGTGGTCTCCCTCTTAATGTGTGTGACACATCTATTACGCTTGTGAGCCTACATTACAAATTTGGTCGACCTTGCACATTTGTGGAAAATAAAATCAAAATATATGTTCTTCTCATCCAAACAAAATGATCTTTAGATCAATCTTGCACGTCTCCGAAAGAGGAATCCAACAAAAATATGATCATCATCATATGAGCAGTGCAACATGGAGTTTGGACCTAGTAGCTCAAAATTAACAAAGCTCCTCATTGAAAACATCATGTAATTGAGCTCTTGGCTCTGGAAGCTCTGTTAGACTATGTACTGAACATTTTCTGAATAACAATGAAAGACTTTGGGGGTAAAAATTTTATGGTGTTTTTCTTCCAACTTCTATGGTAAAATCTATCTAGTTTTCTTTCCCTTGATACTCTACTAGTGGTAATCAAAATTTTGTTATTTCACTTGCCAGTTGTGTATCTAGTATTTGTAAGGTATCTTACATTAGTATTTGAGTTTAAAGAAACAATTTAGAATTTGAGATGTGTTGTTGCTGCTACAACACCCCCCAAAATTACACTTCACCAAATTTTGGAGCCTACTTCATGGTCGTATCAAGTGTCGCCTTGGTCGTCAAGTGTCGTTTTGTTGTTCATATGTCTTAAGTGTTCTTGAGTGTTCTCAAGTATCATCACATTGACTAGAACATCTCTATATGCATCTTATGGTTGTAACACCTTTGTTGTTGTAAAACGACACTTTTGGGTCGCAGTGCCACACACTTCACTGTTTGTACTTGGGGAATGTGCATAAAGTGGCGTTTTGATGTATATTCATTATTGATCAAGCTTGTCTAAGTTTTCTCGATGAGTTAGTATGTGTCGCAGATGGTTTTATGTCTAAAACTCATCTTGCTCACCCCTTGACCAATCATCTGAACTCAGACAAATTTCAGTCGCCAAACGAGCTCATTAAGGCTAAGAGTGCATGAAGGCATTATGAATCCTTTATGGGAGACACTTTGTTGTTTGAAAGTGCGCCCTGCGCCGTCCTAGAGAGTTGGGCGCACTCCGAAGGCACGAATCCCCTTCCTTGTTCCAAACTACGCCCTCCAAAAACCAATCCTTCCTTTGAGCGCACTCCTTCGACCTGAAGGAATGCGCCCTCCTTCTTCGACCCAAGGGAATGCACCCTCCTTGAGCACGTGACCGCACCTTGAAGGCCTTAAGCTCCACCCTTCAGCGTTTCACAATGTGCCATGTGCCCTCTTAACCTTTTGAGCGCATGAGCACACTTCGAAGGCACGAAGCATCATCCTTCAGCCTTTGGACTTGCACCATGCACCCGCTTTGGTCTCTTGAGCACATGAGCACACTTCAAAGGCATGAAGCATCATCCTTCCACCTTCAGACTTGCGCCATACGCCCTCCTTTGAGCGCACTCCTTCGACCTGAAGAGATGTGCCCTCCTTGAGAGCACTCCTTCGACTCGAAGAGATGTGCCCTCCTTGAGAGCACTCCTTCGACCCGAAGAGATGCGCCCTCTTTGAAAACACTCCTTCGACCTGAAGAGATGCGTCCTTCTTGAGAGCACTCCTTCGACTCGAAGAGATACACCCTCCTCCTCTCCCTTGAGCGCAAATCGCACTTGGGAAGCTTGAAGCCTTCCCCTTCGTCCTTTAGACTTGCGCCATGCGCCCTGCCTTGACCGTCTCCCTCTCTTGAGCACATGAGTGCATGCCAAAGCCACGAAGCATTTCCCCTTCAACTCTTTAGCCTTTCAAAGTGTGACCATGCACCCATAAGCCCCTTTGACCCTTTTGAGCGCACTGAAAAGGCATAAATAAAAAAAAAATGCATAAAACATGGTATATTAGGAGATTTTCAAGCTGATAGTTGCTTGTCATGGGTGATTGCAGAAACAGGTATTTGAGGGACCTCGTGGCAAGCACACACGAGGAAGATCGACAAGGAGGATAAACAAAGGAAACATGAAAAGAACCAAGAACACACTTGAAACTTGATGATCGAAGCACCCCAAAAACTCCATGATTGAAGACTTTTTGGAGGGTGAAAACACCACGATCAGAAGATAAATAAAGAGCAAAGACAGAGTGGCAAACGTGTCACCACTGTAGAAAGTCCATGTCATCAATCATTTTCAGTCCCAGTTATCAAGGATAGTGATATGTCAAGTCTCATCATATGATGATGTGGAGGTCATGATGTAGTATTGTAATCATTGTAAAAAACAAATAAGTGGAAGTCCAAGAGTCATGTGGAACATGAATAGTCATATATGGACAAAGATTGTATAGAACTCCAAAAGTCATTTAGAAGTTAAAGAATTATTTAGAAGTCCAAAGGACACACTAGGAGTCCAAGAGTCATGGGGGTAATCCAAGAGTCATGAGGATATGAAAGTTCATTCCTCTTGTTATAAAAGAAACCTCATAACTCAAGCAAAGGGGTTTTGGAGGCTTAAGCTTTGGAGAGCTATTCTTGGCTTCTCTGCTTGGCATAGGAGAGAAAATTGTTCTTTGGAGAAGTAAGAAGTGACTTAATGTTCCACTATTGGAACTAGTGTCTGCCATTGTAATTGATGTACTTGGATCTTTCACCTTATAATTGAATCTCTATGAGCCAACACATTTTCATGCATGTATCGCAATTGTTTTAGGACTATTCTAGGGATGTTTACAATATATGTTTTGTTCATATGTACTAGAGAAATTTAAATATTTTGGTGGCTTCAGTACTTATCTTGTTGAATGTGTGTTGTGTTGACCACCAGAGTGGCACCTGAAGATTTCAAAGACTCCATGCCCAAGGATGTATCAAAGGTTGCTTAAGCCTTATACCATCAGAAATCATCATATCACCAAAGTTTTTCAACTCTACTTCTTTTTTTCATCTTCTTCTATTGTACCCAGATTCAACAAGCCCTATGGAGATGATGTAAAGTGATGCTAGTAAGATGAGTTTGAGTCATGTAACAAGCCTAGGTAACTTGAGACCTTGTCATCAAGTGAGTATTACTCTGGGAGGTTTATTTCACTTGGTTAATTAATATATCCTTACGGGGACTTCATAATTAATTGAGTTTTTTCCTCCGAGCATACCCCCAAAGGCAGTGTAGGCTTGATGGCGAGGCCTTGGGTGAGTCCTAGTGTCTAGAGTCATTGTATATTACCATACTAGATCACTCGTAAAATTTTGTGGAATTTGTTTAGGTCTAGGGTGTCATTTTTTTATAATTTTAAAAATTTCCTGCAGGGTGGAGATTGGAATAAAATTGGAATGTAATATGTAATAAGTGATGTCTAGAGAAGTTGTATGGGGTATGAGTAATAAAAATTACACCTCTCACCCTCAACTCTCTAATATGACACACTTTGAGGGGTTAAAAATATGTTCGAGACCCTCAAAACCCACTTCTTAAGTTTACTGTGAAATTTGGCAATAAATTAAACCAGGAATAAATTAAATAGAGAGAAATAAATTGCTCCACGTGACAAAATGACATGGAAATGACTTGGAAATTATCTCAAGTCAAAGGACAAGTTGGAGGACGATTTGGCACCTTACAACATAAATACATGGCCCACTCAAGGAAATCAAATTTCTTGGCATAAATGCAACAGTTGGTGACTTGGAAAATCGAGTTTTTTGGGAGTTAATGCACATGGAAAATATTTAAAAAATATTGGTTGAGATACTCTTGGGAGTTTGTCTCCACTTATGTTCCCTCTACTTCACACTTGGCATTCATCATGGCACATCAAAATATCCTCAAGGAGGCACCACACAATTCCTCAAGGGATCTACGTTGAGCTCATTGGAAGCATCTACATGAGGTGCCATCATATGGTTTGCTCTTGGAGTTTGACTCGAGTTAGCTCCTTGATGGGTTCACACTTGGATTTGCTCATCTTCACACATATGGAATTTGATTTTGCTTGAGGATCTCATGGTGCCACATATGGAATTCGATTTGCATTGGTGTCTCTTTATCCCAATGTTGCATGACTCGTACTCGTATAAGACTCATCCGACCATTGACTCGTCGACTTGTATAAGACTTGGGAACAACCCGTATAAAACTCGTATAAGACTCGTCAAAATGCAAAAAAGAATTAAAATATGGTAAATTCTAAGCAGAAAAAAGAAACTAATGATAATTCAAGTCCTTATAAGTTATAAAAACCACAATATATGCAATAATTCATAACATCATCTCATATCTATAAAAGTACAACATAGCATATTCGATTTTTGTAAGCAAAACATTTAGATACTGAATAAGAAAAGGAATCATGATTCCATAATTAAAATAAAAAATGTCAGCTAGTTCAAAATTCAAATACATATGTCATAAATGATAAATGATTGTCTCGTAACAATCTTGAGTCTCATCACTCATGGACGACCACGCCTATAATAAGCCCTCATGGAGCTCATGGTAGCATCGAAAGGCTGAAGCAACTGTGCGGTAGGTGTATTGGGAGTCTCTATTTGAGATGGCAAACTAGAGAGATCCTCAGTCTCTTCATCAAGCCAACTCAAATCAGGGGGCTTCTCCTCCACAACCCAATCAGACTCTAAATCAATAGTATCCAATAAAATTGGATCTGTATCCTTTGGTTGCACTTGTTTTGTGAGCATTCGAAGGTTGTAGTAGATGAAAACCAACTCCTCCAACCTCGCATGCTCCAACTTGTTTCTCTTTTTTCTGTGGATGTGCTCAAAAACTGACCAATTGCGCTCACAAGAAGAAGCACTACAGGGTTGACTCAGAACTCTGATGGCGAATTCTTGTAATTGCGGTGCCTCAAAGCCACAATCTATCCACCAATGAGCTGTAAAAAAATAACAACAAAGATTATCAATTTGCAATGCCAAACATATAAAAGAAAACTAGTAAAATTACAAGCTAAGTTCTAACAATTTGCACTTACAAGGCATTTTCTTGTCCTTGAGACGTTGGCTTGAGCTGAATCCAAACATGCCAGATGCTTCCTTGTACATATCTCGTTGTAGGTTGATTTTGTCTTGAATATCTACATCCAGGAACATCTTCTCAATGCATATCATGACACCTCTCATCACCTCGGGATCTCTTTGAATGTTAGACCCCTCATTATAGAATAAGCTCGGATTGAGATATGCTCCTGTTGCATGCAATGGTGAATGTAGTTGTCTGTCCCACCTGGAATCAATAATTTGCCATATAGGGAGATATTTAGATTCATCTCCCTTATAGAAAGTCTTGATGGCTTCTTTGGCCCTATCCATGCCCTCATAAATATATCCCATTGGAGGTTTCTCTCCATCCATCAATCTCAAGACTTTCACAAGGGGCTCAGTGAAGCTGACAATCTCAGTGACTTTGTCCCACAAACTATCACCAAAGACAGATGCTTTCACAGACAATGCTTCTGGTTTTGTGCTATCTTTCCAAAATACCCATTGTTGAGTACAAAACATTCTTCGCAAAGCTTGGTACTCATACAAAAGGCTTTGGAGGGAAAGAAAGTTTGTAGCAAACCATGTGACAGTTGGGCGACTAAGCTCACCCTGTGTGAATTCCCTCATAAGGTTCAACACCCAAGCATGATTATAAATATACTTGGTAATTTGCTTGCATTCTTGCACAACATCCTGCACCCACTCCAACTTCCCAATATCCTCTAGTATCAAGTCTATGCAATGGGCAGCGCATGGAGTCCAAAAAATCATGGGATATTTGGCACAAAGCAACCTTCCAGCTGCTACATAATTTGCTGCATTGTTCGTGATTACTTGGACAACATTTGCAACCCCAACTTCCTCCACCACATCAGCCAACAATGTAAAATTCAAATGTGCATCTTTTACATTTGCAGATGCATCAATGGATTTTAGGAACATGGTTCCTTTAGGGCAAGCTACAACAAAATTTATTATTGTTCTACCCCTCTGATCTGTCCACCCATCAGACAAAATTGTACAACCTGTAATTTTCCATGAGCTTTTAATGCTCTCCAATTGTTCCTTGACACACTCCAACTCCTCATCTAGCTCTTTCCCCCTAAGTGCATTATAAGATGGGGCTTTGTATCTAGGGCCAGCACTTGCAATGGCATCCACCATGGGTTGATAAAAATATGACTTTGCATAGTTGAATGAAAGACTGTTATGGTACCAAAACCTCCTCACTGCCATATCTGCCTCCTCCTTCTTTTCATTAAAACTATCCAAGGTTGGTTGAGATCTTGGAGTTGTACGAGGAGTGAAGAAAGAAGAGGTTATACTCCTGTTTGCTCCAACACTTGAAGAGGAGTTACCAATACCCGGACTTTCAATCTGTGTTTCACTCTGAGATGAAGATCTACCTATCCCAACAATCTCATCCTTCCTTCTTGCCCTCTTAGAAGTTTCTTCTTTAATGGCTTCCAAAGCAGCTGCCATTTCAATAGTGACTTCATCAGGGCAATTTTGACAACATCCCATACCATTCCCAGGAATTCTAGCTAGGTGGTATTTTAGCCTGTTTATTCCTGCATGCATTGTGGCATTGCAATAATTGCACTTCACATGGTGGTCATTACCGGCAATGATTCGTTGACCATGTGCCCATGCTGGATCACAAGACTTTCTATACCCCTTTGGTGGCATGGTGTCGAAATCTGGTAGAAAAAAATTAAATTTTAAAAATCTAATTCATATTTTTTAATTTTTTTTTGGTTTTTTGGTTATTAATTTTTTTTTAATTTACAATTTTTTTTGGCCCTGTGGCTGAGTTTCTCAGCCACACAGGGCAGCCATAGGGCCTGCAGGCTCAGGAGGCAGACCGTAGGCCCTGTGGCTGAGTTTCTCAGCCACACAAAGACCCTGTGTGGCTTAGAAACTCAGCCATAGGGCTTGCGCGCTGAGGAGGCAACCCACAGGCCCTTGTGTGGCTGAGAAACTCAGCTACAAGGCCAAAAAAATTTGCAAATTGCAAGTGAACAAAAATAAAATAAAATTGAATTGATTAGATAAAATTTTAAAAAAATTACATGCAAGCAGCTAGTTGCAAAGCAATGAAACAAAGATCATGAAGCCTACTTGGATAGTGTGCTGCTACTCTGCCAGTGCTGTGACTCCAACTTGCTGTTACAGTGTGCTGCTACTCCGCTAGTGCTGTGACTCTGCCAGTGCTGTGACTCTGCCAGTGCTGCTACTCTGCCTGTGTTGTGACTCTGCCTGTGCTGAAACTCCGCCTGTGCTGTGACTTTGCCTGTGCGGAAACTCCGCCTGTGCTGAAACTCTGCCTGTGCTGTGACTCTGCCTGTGCTGAAACTCCGCCTGTGCTGTGACTCTGCCTTGCTATTACTATGTGTTGCTACTCCACCAGTGCTCACTTCGCTAGTGCTGCTACTCCGAAAGGGAGAGAGGTGTTTATAAAACATTTCCTTCCCTCCAAATTCCCTTTTCCTCCACCTCATTTCCAAAAAAGATAGAAAAATAAAAAAAATTGAGAAAAATCCAAAAAAAATGCTTTTTGTTGTGGAACGGGTCTTATAGGGGTCCGATACGGGTGCTATGAGAAACCCGCGAGTCTTATGCGAGTAGGCAGGTTTAATGCGAGTTTGCGCGGGTAAGGGTAGAGAGCACGGGTTCTATGCGAGTGACCCGGCTCGCTATATAACCCGCGAAGACCCGCGGGTACCCACAGGGCTTATACGAGCGGTGCTTCACTGCTTTATCCTTTCACTTGGAATTCGATTTCCTTTCTTGGGATTTTCTCAATGGTCATTTGTCATTTGGTTGCTACATTGGGATTTGCTCCCATCTCTCTATATAATAGAGCCTTGAGCTCTCATATGGTATCTATTAGAGGATATTTTAGCCTAAAAGTGCCCATGAAATTTTCACGTAATTTCCATGTCATGATATGTAAACCAATCAAAATCCTTTAAATTTAAAAAGAGGTACATGTAAATATTTTGGAGGGAAAAGAAGAAAAACTATTTTTTTAATTGTATTTTTTGCTTATCTCCTTGTAGGTTCACTCAAATTTCAAGTGTAGACACTCGTTGGATGCAGAATTAAATTTCGCATCCAACGAGTACCCACCATGCATACTTTTTAGGAGACCCACATTGATAAAAATTGAAGATACATTAAAAAAACGTGTAAAAGTGACCCGCATTGATAAAAATTGAAGATGTATTAAAAATACGTGTAAAAGTATGCATGATGGGTACTCGTTGGATGCGAAATTTATTTATGTATCCAACGAGTGTCTACACTTGAAATTTGAGTGAACCTATAAGGAGATAAGACGAAAATACAATTAAAAAAAGTTGTTTTCTTCTTTTGCTTCCAAAATTCATAACTCTTATTTTATTATTTTTCCTTAGGAGGCCACTTTTAGGCTGAAATTTCCTCTATTATTTGTTACTAGCTATTGTGCTTGCAAAAGCGCTGCTATTTTGTACACTATGCAATAATTTTAATAAAAATATTTTGGGGGTCCATTTTGTTATCTCTAAATTGGTACTGATGGGTTGCTCCACCAGACAACTTAGAGTAAATGACCAACTTTGAACTGAAGATTAGTCTCTTCAGTTTAAGAGGGCTCTCTCAAGATAACTTATGATTTTCAGTGAAAACTCAATTAGATGGCTAACTCTATGACTGTAAATTGGTTATGATTGATTGCAGGTTGAAAATGTAAAGGACTGCCACCATTGGGCAAATGGAGTCAACATTAGACAATTCAATGAAATAATCCTTCTTGTGGAAACTGAGGCAAATGGAAGTTTCAATGAAAAGATGGTACACATACACAATACAGAAAGAAAACAACGGTTTAACATCTAAAGGAAATCAAAGCATGTTTCCATGAGTTCTGAGTAATTAGATATAAACTAACTGCAAATATTAAACATGAAAGAAACAAGACATATAACCCATTGAAAACTTCATTTGAATCTTAGGTGAAGAAGGCAAAAACATCCACCATATATTACTAAAGTTGAAAGTTTTTACAAAAAATAGCAGTGTAGTACAATGCTCTCCAACCCTTTGATATTCGATCTTTTGTCTATAAATAGACTCTTTTTACATTACATAGGATGCTGGATCATCGAACCTCGACTCTGACAGCTAATCATAACCGACAACTCTATTTCTGGAACATAAAAAGACACCTATTCATTTAAGAGTTACTCTCCTAATGGGACTCTAATTACATTTATTTCCTCCACTTCTCTAATAGTGGGACCATTACATAGATAGATATCAGATGCTCAAATGGCATTATCCATGACATAAGACATAAATGTACTTTCCAAGAATTTAGCAACAAATGTCCTATTTTCTAGGAAAGGATCAACATTAACTATAATTTTGTCTTCATGTTGTTTTGTATGAATGGCACACATGCCAAGTTATGAATATTTGCTGAGATGTCTCATTATCTTTTTGGATGCCCCCACGTGGCTTGCTGGTCTTCCATATGCCTTTCGAACCTTCAAAAACCCTTCAAAAACACCTCACTGCAAAACAAAGCATCTTTAGGCGGTTTCGTAGCGTAGTTTAGTAGCGAGTTTATTTATGTCTGTTAACCTTTCCTTCTGACACCTATGTTTGGCAAAAAGTAATTGTCAGGTCAAAATATCTAAATACTATCAAACTCCCTCCTTAGTTCTTCATAAAACTGATTTTAAAGACCAAAAGAAATCTTCAGAAATTTCGTAGCGTTTTTCGGCCCTCAAGCCTGGAGCTCGCTACGAAACTGCCTGATAAGGCGGAAATTGCAGATTTTGTAGTTTTCTTCAAAAATTCACCTTCTAAGCCAAAATTTATGTCACTTGCAAGCTATAAACCTTAACCAAAATGTCTTAGCTCAACTCTTCAGTCCTTGGGTGTTTCATCTTCATTAATAATAGGTTGACCTTCAGGTTCTTCTATGACTTTCATTTTCAGTCCTCTCTTCTCCAATTCATCTTGAATCATGTCCATTTGTTTCTGAGGGTCTTCCACTTTATTTTGTAATGATCTCTTTTCAGCTTGCAAGTGCAGATTCATCTTCCTGGTATGTTTGGCCACAAGTCTTAGAGGCTGGGTTCTTTTCAGCAGTCTTTTAGCATTACTCATAGATTCTGAAACACGTGAGAGTTCACTGTCCCATTTTTTCATCATCTGATCAAACTCGGTCTTTTCAGACCTGTGCTTCTCTGCTTCCAACTTTAACTCAAGTATTTCTTCTCTTGCTTCTCTTAGTTGTTCTGTGAGGAGTTGTTAATTTTGGGCAACTAGGTCCAAACTCCATGTTGTGATGCTCAGATGACGATGCCAATATTTTTATTGGATTCCTCTTTCAGAGAGGTGCAAGATCGATCTAAAGATCATCTTGATCAGATGAGCTAAACATGTATTTTGAATTTATTCCACATGTGCAAGGTCGGCTTGATTTATCCCACATGCATAAGAGATGTGTCACACACCCCCACAGATGCCTATATATTGGAGAGACATGGAGTTCATTTCATACACACAATTTGTGGAGGCATTTTCTTCTCTCTTGGATGGTGATGGAGCAGCGTTCTTGTTTTTGCGTTTAGGACTTCTTGGTGCAGCATCTTGATGGAGAAGACCTTATGGGTTATGTGACACATGTTGGTGGTTGACCTTATGAAGACTTTGCTGGTTGAAGCATTTTGCTTATCGTCGTAACGCCACCATTCTTTATCTCTATTTTTTGGCTTGTCTTCCATCGATCAATTGGTATGTTCTATCTGCATCTTACTTTCATTATGGCCTAGAAGGTTAAAGTATACTTGATTCTAAGCATAGAACATCTACATAAATTTACATGGTATCAAAGCTAGGAGAAGACAACGCCCAGGTTATCTAGGGCAGCGAGATGTGGGTTATTCTAAGGGCGAATAAGGGTGCCATTAGCCTCAGAAAAGCTGTGTGGTAGGCCACAGGCCATACCACCACAACAAGTGACAGCGTGTAGATTTAATGACAGCGCATGCATTTTTAAAGTGCTGGAGGTGACAGCATAAGGGTAGCGTATGTGGACCGCAGATTAGAGAGGCTGGTGTGCTGAACTACGTGGAGAGAACAGCATGTTGTGCCCTAACCAGGGCTGTCACAAACACCTTTTCAACACGTTTTTTATTTAAGATATCTAGCCGCAGGGAGGAAAGCCAAGATCGTGGGTTTGAGAACCGATCTACTGTGAGTGAGAGACCTAGCATTGAATACTGATGAAGGTTTTATTCATTGCAGCGGCCCTCGCGGAAGTCTATTCTTCTTAATGTGATTGCTTGTAGATGCCATTGAAGGGCTGCATAAAGTTCCAATGTTGTGAATTCCGCTTGAATTAGGACCTAGATTTGTCGATACAAGCGGGAAGACAAACCTCGCGTAGCAAAGGATTGTGACCAGATTCCAAATCATAGCACCTAATTGCAGCTGGAAGATCCACAATTTCCCTTGTTTTTCAAGGCGTTGGTGGTGGATTTGAATGAAGCCTTTAATGAGGAACTCCACGCAGAACAGAAGGAAATTCCTCACCCGTTGCATTCGATCCCTTGATCGCAGGAATCAAACGCTGTTGGAATGACAGAGAATGGAACATGCATTATCTCGTGCAGTGGGAGCATAAGCCGACTCCTGCAGCTGAATCTCAGCCGGAATGGGAGAATACATCAACGCAGAAGTAAATTCGCTTCAATGTCTCCTACAGATAATATACTTTGTTTCCCAAATTGGATGTCAATCTTGCCGTCGGGTTTTTGAATCTCTAGGAGCTTAAAATTGGCATCTCTAGCAAACTCTTAGGGAGATAATGCTCCGGATGGAAATGTATGATAAGAAAAACGATGGTCTTGAGTATCACCCTTCATCTTGGGTTCATGATTCAGGAAATATCAGTAACTATGGTATTGAGAATGGATGGTGGACGGAAGAGCATTTCAATGATAAGGACCGGGATAGTTTTTTTAAAAATTGAACAGAGTTTAACCACTTCTTACATCCAGCAGATAGTAACAACCCAAGTTGATTGACTGGTTATGCAAAGAGGAAGGGAGGTATACCACCATCTCAAGGAGGGCCAAGCGGATAATCTATATTATTGGGGCCACCTGACTCTTGGCATCCCTGAGATTGCTGATGTTTAAAGGCAGAATTCTGGATCATGCTATTAGACAATTACGATTCCTGTCATATGGAGCTTGAAGAGTCATCTAAAGGAACAACAATCTCAGGAGGCCGAGAAGGAAGAATTAAGAGAATATCCAAGGTTAAAAATATGAATTAATACCCTCAAACCTGTAGCATAAATTGTTGTGGCTCAGATCAGCTGTAAGGGCTCGGACTAGGCTCAGCCAACCACAAAACTTCGAACAGGCAGCCACAGAATTCGGTTTAAGTTATAGTGCAGTCTTGGTAGAGCCCGAATTTGTGGGCATCACAGTCTCGGTGGAGCTCAGATTTGTGGGTAGTATGGGTTTTGTAATCTCGGTGAAGCTTTAACCTTGGAATGTAAATCATCTACAGCACAACCGATCTAGTGGCTCAAAAACGGATCTCTGTTATCTTGACTGACCAATGATACAACATTGTGAAGGACTGTGATCTTTTAAGACTACTAGAGAAGGCTTAGTGATAAAAGGTTCAGACTTTTAGTAAAGGAGATAACTACAACATTTGGAGCTTTTTTTATATAAGTGAAACTTTGGGTAGTGAAACCTTTTTTTTAGACCTGTGGAGAAGTATAAAGCTACAAGACTTCGGACTGTCCTTACAATCTGAATCTCAGACTGTCCAGTAGGGCTCAGACCCTTGACTACAACACTCCTGAAATGCAGTGAAAATTTTATAGTGAATTTATGATGGCTCGGTGAAGGATAATATGACTGTGGAGTTGTCACATTATTGTATAGTTGCTTCAGTGACTCCGTTATATCTCTGTGGAGGCTCAATCAGTCAAGATCAAGGATAGTCGTTACACTTTGCATACTTGAACAATGATAAACTTGAAAGTGTGAACTGTAAAGTTTTTGGAGCCTTGGACAATCACGTATTTGGAGTCTTGAACCGTCAAGTATTTGGAACTGTGGTCAGAGAAGCCTGTGAAGTTTTTGGACAAGTGAAATATGATAGTGATGTATATGATAATATCATGGCAACACTATAATCAGTGATATGACAGTATATGATACCTGTCAAGACACATGACAACTATATGACAGTGAATGGCTATGATTCTTGTATGGCCTTGACAGTGGGAGAATAAGATTCATGCCCATGATTACAAAGTCCTTTCCCAAGTTGGTGTCTGGAATGCCCACATTTAAAATAATCACGAAGGAATTTTTCTTCAATCCTCAAATGTCACAAAGACATCTGATACACACTGTCTTATTTGATATGCTTGAGAGGATGTTTTTATAGATGTCTTCTCTCACAAGAGGAGCTGGCATTAAGAGGGAGACTACAACTGTATATGCTCCTGAGCTAATATTGTTGCTGGAAGAAAGAAGACGCTCATGGCTTAGAGACATATGGCTCCAAAGGGGGAAATTCAGAAAAAGCAAGAAGCCATATAAATACCAGAGGTATCTAGCTGCCATGAGTTTAATATGAGCTTGGATCATTTGAAGAAGCTGTAAAGCATCAAGTCTGGAAGGATGTGATACACAAAGAATACGAGTCCATTATGAAGGATGATGTCTGGGATACGGTCCCCAGATCACAGGACAAAGCTTTTGTCACCTCGATATGGCTCTATAAGATCAAGCATGGATCTAATGGGAGTACTGAAATGTACAAGGCAAGATGTGTTGCCTGAGACTTCTCTCTAGGAAGGCATTGATTATGATTGCACCTGTAATCTATTATTACCCTTGTTGCTATGTAAGGACGAAATCTTCATCAGATGGATGTGAAGACTACCTTTCTGCATAGTGCGATAAAGGAAGAGGTGTATGAAGAGCAACCTTTGGAGTTCAAAGTCCAGGATCGAGACACCCATGTTTGCAGGTTGTAGAAATTCCTTTATGGGTTGAAGCTAGCCCCCAGGGCTTGGTATGAGAGGATAGATAGCTACTTGATGAAGCTGGGCTTCACTCGTAGTAATGCTGATCCAAACCTTTACTTCAAGGTTGATAGAGAAAGCCTCTCATTTTGGTTCTCTATATGGACAATCTCTTCCTGGCAGGTGTTGACCCTCTCATTCATCAGTATAAGAGGAAGCTCGCTTCCGAGTTCGAGATGAAGGACTTAGGACTGATGCATTACTTCCTAGGCCTGGAGGTCTGGCAGAGACTTGGCGAGATTTTCCTTTCTCAAGGAAAATATATGGTGAAGGTGCTAGAAAGATTTGGAATGGTGGACTGTAAGTCCATGTCGACACCGATGGAGCTCAACTTTTAGAAGTTGAGTGGCAGTGCTGCTGGGCCCGTGCTAGCAAATCCTACTGAGTATCGTCAACTCGTAGGGGCCCTAATGTTCTTAGGGAACATCCGTCCGGACGTATGTTGTACAGTGAACACTTTGAGTCAGCACATGGTTGATCCTCATAACATTCACTGGGTTGGTGCCAAGAAACTCTTGAGATATTTTTGGGGCACGATAGACCATGGGTTGAGATACACTGTCGGGAGTTTGAGACTACGTGGATATACTGATGTCGATTGCGCTAGCAATGTGGTGGATCGCAAGAGCACATCTGAATGTTGCTTCACTCTTGGGTCTGCTTCGAGCAGGAAGCAGAAGTCGGTAGCTTTGAGCATTGCTGAGGCCGAATACATTGCAGCATGTATGGCTTGCTGTGAAGACACTTGGTTGTGAAAGCTCTTCAGTGAGCTGTTTGAGCACGTGCTAGATGCCATCGTTATCCTTTGTGATAACCAGAGGGGGATTCAGTTATCAGAGAATCCCATGTTCCACGATCGATCCAAGCATGTTGATGTCTGGTACCACTTATCCGGGATATGGTACAGCGAGGCGCCGTAAGGCTCAATCATATAGGAAATGATGACTAGGTCGCGAATATTCTCACAAATCCCTTGGGGAAGGTCATGTTCCTAACCTTCCATGAGAATCTTGGAATCGTGGAACGACCCTATTTGGAGGGTCCTATTGGACGATGAGCTCTGGGAGCTCCAGGGGGGCTTTGGGGATAGCTTCTTGGTGCTATAATCAATCACTGGGCTAGGCTTGCCGAACCTAGTTGGTGTACTTCCACCCCACCGTGATGATATTGAGTTGGTTTACCTCTCTCTCATCTGTGCCCCGTATGCATCCTACCCATGGAGTTTCAGACTCATGGGAAGTACCTCTCACTTGGCCAATGAGGTGGGAAATGTGAATAGAGACCATAGCAAGATCAATGGATGCATCGGAGATTGTCGTACTCTCTATGTCTAGGATGGCGCGTGTCCAACCACTTGATCTGGGATCAAGTCTAGCGAGGTTTCGGACCTCCTACTGACTTCGGGTTAGTATATGACTCTCTCGAGTCCAAGTCAAATTTCAGACCTCCAACTGATTTCAGATCAGTTAAACCAACTTTGGGTTGGTGTGTGTCTCCTTTGAGTCCTATAGAGGTTTTGGACCTCTGAGCTAACTTCAGGTTAGCCGTGAGTGATGTCTTTGTGACTCACATTTTGTTCTGATATAAAGAAGCCAACAAAGCAAGTTACGACAGGATGACGCACGATGTTTGGATGGCACTAGTGGATGGAGTTCTCCCTAGTTGAGAGGAAGTGTTAATTTTGGGCAACTAGGTCCAAACTCCATGTTGTGATGCTTAGATGACGATGCAAATATTTTTATTGGATACCTCTTTCGGAGAGGTGCAAGATCGATCTAAAGATCATCTTGATCGGATGAGCAGAACATGTATTTTGAATTTATTCCACATGTGCAAGGTTGGCTTGATTTATCCCACATGCATAAGAGATGTGTCACACACCCCCACAGATGCCTATATATTGGAGAGACTTGGAGTTCATTTCATACACAATTTGTGGAGGCATTCTCTTCTCTCTTGGATGGTGATGGAGCAACATTCTTGGTTCTATGTTTAGGGCTTCTTGGTGCAACATCTTGATGGAGTATTCTTGATGAAACATCTTGGGGTTGTGTGACACATGTGGGTGGCTAACGTTATGAAGACTTAATTGATTGAAGCATCCTGCTGATCGTCGTAACGCCACCATTCTTTATCTCTGTTTTTTGACTTGTCTTCCATCGATCAATTTGTATGTTCTATCTGCATCTTACTTTCATTTTGCCCTAGAAGGTTAAAGTATACTTGCTTCTAAGCATAGAACATCTACATAAATTTACAGGAGTTATGTTTCTGATTTTCCAACCATCTTCTCCTTTCCCTTTCTCTGCATAGTGACAACTTCTTCTGCTGCTGGGGATAAATCTATGATGTTTTCTGGCTGCTTACCTTCACTGACTTTTTCTGCTCCTTTGCTTTCCATGGCCTTCTTTGCAATTTGTGACCTGGTCATTGGCTTCCTTGGTTGAAACATGAAGCCAACATCCTCTCCTACAAAATCCAACTTCTTGACAGACTTACCTTTCTTCATTTTTCTTCCATCACCTTCAATATCTTCTACCTGCACTATTGGGGACTCCTCAATATCTATTGCATGGAGGATGTCTTCTAGGTTTCCTTTGACCAATCACTGACTCCTTGTTATCCTCTTACTGCTTTGTTTGTTAATTTTCTGTTTTTGTTTTGCAGGTGCTAGCTGAGGGATATTAGTCTCTTGCAGAGGTTGTACTTCAATGTCCATTGGTTCTACAGGAAACTGTCTTCCTTCTTCATCAATCTCTTCTATTGCAACTGGATATGTAGTAGTTTTAGGTTTTGAAACTTTCTTTGGAGTCACTGCATCTACTTCATACCCACTCATAAAAAGAAAAGAGATCCAATATCTATTTAACCTTTTCAATTCTTCCAGCACTAACAGTTTTATCAGACCATGGTGAAACACTGATGTTTCATTACCTTCTGTCTTGACCTGAACTTTATTTGACATCTTTCCCAAACTTCTGTATAAAAAAAAGGGTAGGTCAAGTGGTTGCTTACCAACAAAATGTAGTCTAATATGATAAGAATAAACCATGTGGAATCTCCCTTCGCAGGTGAAGTATTTTTGGATCACCAGCAACAACTTTGCATAATTCTCTTTCATATAACACCTGGGGATGCCATTGGTCATGTCGGCTCCTTTGTGCTCCTGCTTGAGAAACTCTTCATAGCCTTGCATTCTGAATTTTGTGCCTTTGAACCATTCTTCACCACTTCTAGGAATTTCTGTAGCTTGGGAGATGATATCGGGTGACACTATGAAATTCAAAATCCCAACTTTTGATGTTGTCCCTGTAAAATTTGTTGCAAAGTCTTTGGATACCTAGACATGGAAACCCTTCAATTTTTGGCAGAACTGTAGGCAACCCATCTTCTTGAAAGCCTCCATAGCAGTGGGATCTTCATTCAACAACTTCAAATCCATAGACTCATACCTTACGCAATAACCACCCTTATTTGTTTTCTTCTTCGATGCCATTGATGCTTTATACTTCTTGCTGCCTCACTTGTTGATGACACCTGCAGAATCAAATTTGAACAACAACTTGCTTTGCGTGGTGAAGCAGCTCTCGAATAGTGACAGTGAGATACTTTGCATGCAAGAATTGGACACTGAATGACAAAGAGCAGTTTGGGGGTAAAGTTTTGAAGGTAATTTTGACAACTCGAGGTTTAATGATGACACATGTGACCATAAAAGACAATGATGACAACAGATACGACTTTGCATGTTTGGGAATCATAATAACAAATTCAAATGACCTCACCCCTTTCTTTGTCTCATTGAAAATTGACACCTCACACCACTCTGACACTCTCTGCAGGAAAAGACCCAGTTTCGTAGCGAAAACCGTTTAATTGTTGACAGATTCGGTACAGAACTGTCAGGGAGTTTTGTAGCGAAATCTATTGATTTTCCATATAATTCGCTACGAAACTGTGTAGAACAGACAGGTGGAATAGTTTGTGATTAAAAAGCATGGGGATGAGACCTAGATGAGATGAGGTTGATTTGACTGATATGACATGGTTAGAGGTGGGTTTTAGACTTAAGGTAGACATCACCAAATGCATTTTTTTCAAAAATTTCATGAAAATGACTTATGAGACAGCATGAACCTAAGTGAATGACATGTAGAACCTTATCAATGAAAGTGTTTAAATTAATGAGTGATACCACATTCATGGGTGTTCTTCCTTTGGAGCATAGTGCATTGTGAGCTATTGGTATAATCTTTTCTGTGCTTTGAATTATCTCATTTTTCATATATTCTTGTAAACTTGCTAGTGCATAGCTATCTTGTATTAGCATTTGATTTGAAAGTGGGATCTAGATGTTGAAAGTTCTAGTTTGTTTTCAAATAAATTTCTAGAAGTTTCAATTCATTGTTTGCTTATCTAAATCTATATGGACTAATATGTGATTTGAGTATTGTAGAAGAATTTTTGTTGGATCGAGTGTGAGGGGAATTCTTTGGGAGACCAACCCACTCTTGAAGCAACTTCAAAGGAACTCTCATTTGTTATTTGGATTGTCATAGTCTATCTTACGAAAAAGTTTCTTGCAGGGATTCGTTTAGGCATAGCTTGTATACAAGCAATCACATCAAAGTTTAAATCTTTTGAAATAGTGCTTCATTGATTATATATTAGCTACTTGAGAGATTTTTCTAAACTAAACCAAGTGATGGGGTTCATTCACATCACTTGATTTGGTCTTTTGTATTATATTTAAGTGTTTTGCATATTCCATCTACACTAATCTGTCTTTTGATTTTGCAGCCCATAGGTAGTGTTGGTGATAAGAGCATTAAGGAAGGATCACACAAACTCTAACACTTTTCCTTGTAGGACCTTTCAAAACCTTTCAAAGTTGATTTTTTGAGGAGGTCGTGGACAAATAGGAGACCTGTTATTTGGCAAGGTTGTGGGCATTTGAGGAGGATTGGCTCCTTGTATTTTGCAACATTTCATTCACCATTAGAGGCAAAGCTTTGATACATCAAGAGACACTTAACTTCTTCAATCTTGAGAATTTTCTCATTGTACTTCGTTCATTTTCCAAATTTGACTTTCAAGAAGGAGATCTAGAGCTTGATAAACCTCATACATTGTAAAGATTCCTCTTGAAGTTTTACTTGAGACCTCTTGGAAGGTTCCTCATCTTGTAACATCTAATAAAAACTTAGTTTTTCTTGTGGGAGCTTGGGTTTTCACCCAAGGCATCATTTTCTCCTTATTCAAAAGGAGAAGCATGTGGGTGGTTTGATCTTGCACTTGTTTCTTAGTTTTCATCTTGCATCCCTTAAAATTAACACAACCTCGCCATCACAATCTGATTTTCTGAATTTGTTTTTGCTACTTATTTCCATTTTATGCTTTGCATTTCAAGTTTAGCTTTCAAGTACAACTTGTGATTTCACTTTGGAGTAAACTATTTCATTTTTTGCAAAGCATCTCATTTCAAGTAGCAAAGTTGATTTAGCTAGTTTAACAATTTGCTCCATGTTGGCCTCACAATAGGCTTATAGTTACATGCTCATTTACTTTGAGTTATTTGTTCATTTTGCAAGCATGTAAATTGAAAGCTTCATTCCATTGTTTTCGTTGGTTATTGGTTTATCATTTATCAAAGAAATTACTTTGAGCAACTGACATCTCGCATTATCTTGAACAACTATCCAAGTTATCTTGTTGAGCATATTTTCATTTACTCGAATCAAAGCATTTAGTAATCTTACTTAATTCATTTGTAAGCTAGTTTCCTTTTCCAAATTGAATTTACATTTTCAATTTACTTTGAGCACTATTTCAATTATATTGAAAACATTGCAAATTTCTCTTGGAAAAACTTACTTGCATAGCATATTAGGCATTTTAACATATTTGCATTCTAACTTAATTGACCTCCAAGCAAAATCTTGGTTGAAAGACATTTCAAAGGGACCCATTTCTTTCACCAACTTGAGGGACATACACCCTCTTATGTGGTTAACAAAAGGACCTTGCAGTCGACAGAGCCACAGTCTCTATAGTGCCGGAGGCATCGGGTGCGTTGGGTAATCCAAGGAAGGTATCGTTAATATAGCATTCAATGTCTTTCTTTGGACCCCTTCCACAACTTGCATAAGAGACTTGTTTCAAAACAGTCAAAAGAAAGGTCACATTTAGACTAGGCATTTAGATTAAAATTTACCAAGATAATTGCATTCAATCTTAGTTTAAGTGCATTGCATGCTAACATGCAAATGTTTTAAATTGATCATCTTATTTTGGCAAGTATCATCTTGTTCACAGTTTTAAACCGATCATCTTATTTTGGCAAGTATCATCTTGTTCACTTTTTTTTTGTGCAAGTAAAGTTTTAATTGTTTCCTTTGCAAGTCACTCTATATTGCTTCCATATATGCTTTGGATTTGTGGATGATTATATATATTTTGAAAAACTTTTCTTGAAAGCAAATTTTATATCTTGCATCATATCTTGCTAACATCTTTTGTTTGATTGACAGAGTTACTTGTGTTTCAATTTGAAACATTCATTTTCTTGAGCAAGTATTATTTACTTCTAAACAATATTGAAGGCACTGGTTTTATGTATGCAAATCTTTGTTTTTCATGTGTTGATGGTTATATATTGCTCATCGTATTTTCTCATAAATTTTAAAAGCAATCCAATTCACTTTAATATCTCTTAGAAACCTCACACCCTTTTTAACTTAGTTTTCCACTTAAGGACTACCCCACTAAGCTTAACTAGGAGAGAGCTTAAACGAAGAGAGTTGGGAATAGGTGACAACCCCGTCTCTTAAATTTGCCACCAACCACACTTGGTGGGGTTAAGATATTTTCTCATACTAACTTAGGTGTGCGTGACAGGCGGCAACATGTTGTATTCGCCTTAATATCGTTGTGTGGACTATTTTGCTAACAAATCTTTTCAGGCTCTCGTGAGCCTCTTCTATTTTCCTCGTAGAGACCCACTTTTTCTCTCCCCTCATGAAGGTTCTCTTTTATAACCTGCAATTGGTGCTTCACAATGTCATCTTACTTGCTTATTCAAGGTTTATGTGTATAATCTCTTATGTTATATGTTGAAACCTAGACAAACCTTTGTGTTATGGTGGTCAGGTCGATACTCCGGATGGGACTCCTACTCCAAATGGTGTGAGGTGTAATTGGGACTTCAAATCGGGGAGATCCCCTATATGTTGGCGGTATCCAACACCGTTAACATTCTGGCGCTAGAAGGAGGGTCAGATGAAAAGTTGTGTCCATTGAGTCTGTTTTGAATGTGTAATTGGGACTTCACATCGGGGAGATCCCTTGTATGTTGGCGGTATCCAACACCGTTAACATTCTGGCACTAGAAGGAGGGTCAGATGAAAAGTTGTGTCCATTGAGTCTGTTTTGAATCTCTTATCCTTAATGGCTCATCCTCAAATCATACTCCCGAGGTGTTTTTCTAACATATCCCCTCGTAAAATTTTAATCCCAGATGAGCCTCTCTATTACTTGTCCCAATTGAAGTTTGATGGTGAGGATGGGACATCCATAGCTGGGCACATCTCTAATTTTCTTAATTTTTTTGAGTATTATGAAATCGATGATGGAGATTTTGCTTGTGTGACTTTCTTCCTCACCCTTGAAGGTCATGTTAATCGATGATGCCATACCTTGCCATTTCTTCCATTCACTCTTTTGGTCAATTCCTCAAGGAGCTTCATCAAGCTTTTGTAGGTATGATTACCGAGATGTTTTGGAAAGAATCAATCAACTTAGAATGAATCCTAATGAATCAATTGAGGATTTTTCTAATAGATTCCTTCACTTATGTTATGAGTTTCCTGTAGAAAATTTGGAGTGGGATTTCTTTAAAGCGAAGTTTGAAAGTTTGGTTCAAATCTCTTTACACGACAAATCTAAACCCCTTGATATTTATGTTCCCCCAACTTTTGTGAATTGTGAGACACCTCTAATTCCAGAGGAGGAACCTACTATTCCTTTTGTTCCTTGTCCTCCTCCTTTTCCAGTACCAATTTAGGTGTCTGCTTGTGATAATGTTGAAGTTGGGAAATCTAGAAATCAAATTCCTTATCCATCTCCTCAATCTTCTTTTGCTTTTCATGATTAAGATCCAATGGAGGAAACCTCCGAATGGTTCATGAAGCCTATGGTGAAGACTAATGTCTCCATTCCTCAAGATGATATTATTATTCATAATTTAAATCTTCAATCTGATTTGGATACATGTCATCCTCTACCATCTCTTTCTCATGACCCCTTGCCCCTCGATCTGCCTAATCAATCTCTTCCAAATCCAAGTAGTGAACAATTGCAAGGTAGTCACATTTCACAGGTAGAGGAGCAACAAGGTCAGGAATTTTTTGTTGTTTCTTCTCTTTTCCAAAATCCTTTATGTCAAGATTATTTTCTTCCATCCTTGGTTGATTTTGAATCCAGCAATCTCTGTGATGGATCAAATGAAATTGATTTTCCTAATAAGTCTTGGGCAACCATCATTCTAAGGATGATGATTCTATTGATGCGCATGGTGACGAATGCCCAAGTGCACCTATTGATCTTCCGATTTCTCAAGAAGATTTTGATTTGAAATATTTAGATCTTGAATCTGTTCCGGTTAAAGAAGATGTTATCAAGGAAACTCCCTCTTCACCTCATTATCCCTTGTGTTCTACTTTTTGTAATGCATTAATTTGTGATGAAGATACTCCATGCTCTTCAGATCATCTAGTGAGTTGAATTTCGAATTGACACATGATAGTGAGGTCATCCATGATGAAAAAGAAGGTAAACAACTCATCAAGTATCCTTTCCATTCCTTATCATTTCCAATTTTGCATGAAGAAAATTCTTCTATTCAGGTACTCATGAGATTTGTCTGATTTATCCATCTTTAGATGTGCAATTACAATAATCTTTTGACTTGGGTAATCTGTTTGTCGAAAATGTAAATTTTGATCGAATCAGTGACGTAGATGGCTGCCATTTGGATAGTAATGATCTAGTCGAAATTACTGGTGGTAGTTGTCCATGCACCATGCATAATCTGATTCAATCTTCAAAATGAAATTCTATATTTCTTGAAAGTTTTGGGACTCATCAGGGAATCGAGGCACTTCAACTTTCGTTGATGGTTATGTCAAGGTCTCGCGACTCTGGTAAGGCCCCCGAAGTAAATCATATTTGGATATTCTTGCAAAATTCTTTCCTTTGCATGGTTTCATTGGATGCAAATTCCTTCTTGAAAGATGTTCATTATTTTGAATACAACTCTTTCAACTTTCAAGACTTTGTTTTTGGTTGGATTGAGCATTCTATTTCAATTGATCATTCCTCATGCAAGTCTCTTATATCTTACTTGGGTTTGGAGTGTATACCTTTCATGGATGAGCAAAGTTGTGAAGTTGATAATTCTAAAGATTATAATTGGCCGAATGATTCATACCTGACACATTCTTTTGAAAGCAATCAAATTTTAATCCTTATTGTGTGTAATAGCCCAAATGGGATATTTTACTAATTTTGCAGAAATTTTACTAACCCAACATTTTACCATAAAATTATTGAATTAATAAATAGAAGATTGCCATGTAAAATAAAAACACATAAAACACTGCAATCCAATAACACATTGAACAGGACGAATCTCAGCTTTTTATTATAAATGATAAACTGGGGTTACATGTATATCTGACCCAAAAGAGCTGATATGGAAAACTAGCCACCAATGTAACTATTGCACTGCGCTGGCCTCCAAAATGAACAACTGCACTCTCCCTCTGGCAACAGCTGCCACTGAATCAACTGAAAATCAATGAAGCACCAATTGAGGATCTGAATGATCCTCACTCCAATATCCCTGAAGCTCCGTGAAACTCCTGAATGAAGTCTTCTCAAAGAGAGTTGGGTTTCCATCAAATACTCAACAACATACTCGAGGGTTTCCGTCCTGGGGCTACCAATGGAGAAGAGAACCGGGTTCTCAACCTCACATACAAGGAAAGATATCAAATCCAAGATATCCCTCAATGGCCTCCTCCTTTTCTTTTATAGATCTCATGGATCCTTCTAAAGCCTTATTTTATTATTATTTTAATCATGGAGCACTTTTCCCTCTTAATTTCCAATTAAATACTCCTTTTTAATGCTAGAAAGAGTAAATCGGCTACCACTTCTCTTGAGGTCACTGAGACTCATGTCCAACCACCCCATCATGTAGGTATTCTCGTCCCAGTTCTAACGAGCTATTACACTAAGGTGTTCTATCACGTATTCCTCCCGGAATGCCACCTTGAGCGTAATTAATTGAGTGAAGCCCAAAAATAACTCATTTTTCCGAAAGTTGTTGGAATGCACCGAAACGAAAGGCAAATGGTGCGGATGATGGAATATCAAGCGAATGCCATCGGTCCTCTTAGAAACTCCTTAGAACTCCTCCAAAAGCCCTTGGGCCCACTAATGACATCAACCTATACCTATGACCTGTCTGCTCCCAACTTTGGAAGTTCATCCTAACCCTGTCATAGGTGACACCAAAAAAAGGAATATTACAAACCTTCTGCCCCAAGATTGCTTGCCCTTAAGCAATCCAAATATGTGGTCCACCCTGTTGGCCCGATGCAACTGAGACCCAATGCCTGAATCCCATACAAACCCCTGGGTGCTGCCATGCTCCTGTGTCAAGCCACCCGAAACAGACCCCTCAATGCCGGGATCCCAAACTAATCTCTCACTGCATCTTTCATCAATCCATCCTCCCAGATCCCAACACCACCATGGCTAATCATCGCCTGAATCCCATGGCTCGGATTGCACACTGTCTCTATCTATAATTGTTGCCCCATAAAGCGAAGACCAACTCAGCGACTCTCTCCAATCCAACCTTAGGCCCAAGTCGGGGTCAATCTTGATCTATGGATGTCGAGCTAGTGCTACTGAAATATTGATGGATTGTCAGTCGACAATCCATGGCCCAATGGAACATGCAACATCTCTCTCGTCTAAGTGCTCCTGCCGAAATGTACCCAGGACTAAGAATGATACCATCAATAGAATACTAACTCATCACCTCTCTCCAATCACACTCCTGACTCAATCTCATGCTAACCTTGCACTACTAAAATCGGGATGGAATGTTGAAGAATTGTCGGCCTGTGCCCCACTCCCAACTGGAAGCTGCAACATTTGTCATGTCCAAGGGTCCCTTCTCCGCCACGCTCCCTACGAAGAAGATCATACCATCAATAGGGTACCAACTCATGATCTCCCTCCAATCTATCCCAGAAGAAGAATCCAATGTAGTGACTTCTGCATACGAAACACGTCTGGTGTGTTGTCGCCAACCCCTACTCAACTCATGGTGCTTTGTCCCGCCTGTCAACAAGAACTGCCTGAAAAAGAAGGCCCCTCTCTCTATAATAGGAAGTGGGAAAGATATGTTGTAAGCCCCATCGATGTACTCCTAGAGTGTGTTGCTTGTTGAAAAGTGTAACTAGGATCGGTCTTCATATTGACGATGTAATTATGGATTTATGTAAAGAAGAAGACAAATATTAAAATGTGTTTTGTACTTGCTTCATGGGTTTCACGAGCAATATTTTATTATAGGTTAATAGACTTCTTCTTGATGTCTATCTAGGGTTTTGTCTTCTAGGTATAAATGTAATTAGGTGTCATGTATATGAAGGATCTAGTCCAAAAATGCTCCAAGACCTTGTCCGAGAATCCGTGAAAGAATAACTTATGACAGCCCTAATTTACGCTGAAAGATAAGCTTATATGATGTGTAAAGTCGGCCTCCCAACAACATGTCAAGTCGGCCTCACAACAAAAGGTATGGTCGCTTCAAGACAGTGAATCTGTCTCTATATATTGTAGAAATTTATGAATCTTAATTCTTATGCAAAAATTATCTCTGTTAATCCGGTTAAGCTTCTCCTACTTATACAAGTTATCAACTGAAAGAATTCAAGTTAACATCAAAGCAAAACACATAACAGATCTCTACCAATTCAGATCTAGAATAAGCACATGCACACATAGACAAAGTGACAGCTATTTCTGGATAAACTGTCCCCGGAAAAACCCAATGTGGAAAAATCGGTCTCTAGCTGCTAGAGGGCTCTATTATTAAGAATATTTTTGAATACACAACTCTGGGTTCCAAATCTGGAAACCCTACAAATAAAACTCTAGATTTGCAGCACCTGGCTGATCTAAGACCAACAATACTGACTGATCCACACCCTCAAACGGGATTTACAAAACTCAGCCAGATCTAGGCCTAGAAACCCCAAATCTGCCCCTGAAAGACATTGCGTCAGCCTCTGAAGGCATCCAAATGCTCAGAGCTGTCACTAGAAGGGACTACGTTACCCCCAGACTGGGTGACGCAGTCACTACGCTGCCCCTAAGGGTCTCTGCGTAACCCCTGAAGGGTTTCCTGAAAATCACGCTGTCCTTGCTGCTGTTGCTGCTGCTGCCTTCCTCTGCACTGTCTTTCCTAGTCTCTTCTCTGCTTCTTGTGTATTCTAGACCCCGGGATCAGATCATCTCCTTGGTCTAAATTGCCCTCTCTGCAACTGAAACACTTGAGAATTCTTAGCAACCCCGCCCTAGAATCTCAGCTTAGCTTCAATGCTCTGCCTCTGTGTGTCTTACAAATGACCCCAAGCCTTTCCTTTATACTTTTCTCGTTGACAAATCAATGGCCAAGGTTAAATCTTTAATCAATGGCTAAGATTAAAAGAAAGCTTGATCCGTGTGACTTAAGACAATTTCATCACATGTTTAATTAAATTCACTTTAATTATTTTATTTTCCTAAGTTTTAATTTAGGAAATACATTAAAATAATTAATTAATTTAATACCTCCTAAACCAGATGAAATTTCCCAAATCCATTTCTGGGTCTTGTAGATTAGGTGAACTCTAGTCTTCCCTCAAAATTTGGGACCTAGAGCACAACTGATGCTACCCTAAATACAAAAAATCTCAACACTCCCTCTTAGCATCAAGGGTGTGCTCTAGCAATACATCACACTTATGCATTACAAGATTTTGGGCACTGGTTCTGTGCTGCTGAAGCTTGGCCTCCTGCCACTCAACTCTGTACTGTTGCTGCCTTTCTGTGCTGTTGCCCATGACTCTACCACTACCACTGCGACCACGGTACTGCAACTCCCTCTCAATATGTTGCATCTTCGTTGCTCATAGCACTGCCACTGCTGATCTGTTGCACTGCAACTTCAGTTGTTGAGAGAAACAACTGAATCTCCTATCCAACCTTTGACAGACAAGTCAGATGAGTTGCATCCTCATCATTGAAGCTCCATAGGCTACAGATCTGTGCTGGCATCTAAAGAACGATGCACAGCTACAACTCTGCCTGCATAATCAAACTCCCTCTGCACTACTGAAGTCACATCAGCTCCTTGTGCTGAAATTAATCACGTTGCTGTTGCACTGCGCTGTCCCTCTGAAGCTCTCTGTGCTACTGCAACTCTGCACTACATAAGCAGTACTGCACTACGCTGCTGAAGTCACATCAGCCTCTGCGCTGCTACTGCTTCTACGCTACTGCTGCTATGCTTTGCATTGCTCCTCCCAGCCTCCAGATCTACCTCTGCTTATGCCTCATCTGTGATCTATGCACCCACTGGTCCACTTGTCCCGCTACTATCTTAAGGCTGTGGTAGCTCGCTTGTGATCCAAGAGATGAGTTGCTCAAGGATCCCGCCTTACTTTCATGTAGCTCCTCTACATGTCCATGTCACCCCACCTCCGTGGTTCATGAGCACTCATGGCTACATCATCTCCTGACCCATCATCTGCCATCGCTGCTTTGGAAGAAAATGCTTCCTTGTCCTTCTTCTTTTCTGGACAATGGCTGGAAAAATGTCCCATTTCGCCACACTAGAAGCACTTGATCTTTAAAAGATCCTTCTTCTTCTTCCGCTGCTTCTTCGATGCCAAGGCTACATCTTCCTCCTCTTCCTTCTTAACCTTGCTCAATGCAGGGCTGTGCTGCTTCTTGGTGAACCTTGGTAGTTCTTCTTGCCGCAGGATCGACCACAAGCTGTCCCAATCTGGGAGGTCCGCTCTGCCCAAGATACTTTGGACAAAGGTTTCCCACTCATCCGTGACTGCATTGAGGGCAGTCCTGACTATCACTGCATCATCCGCGGTTGCACCCGTTGCAGTCAGTTGATCCCTAATTGACTGCAATCTGAAGAGGAAATGCTCGATGTCTTCTCCCTTGGTCATCATGAATGACCTCATTTGGGCCTCCAACAGCATCTTTCTTTGGACTGATTTTCCCTCATATAGGGAAGTCAAGGCCTTCCACATCTCATTGGTTGTCCTCTTCTCAGCTATGTGTGGCACAATATGATCCTTGATACTATCCATTATCAACCGCTTGTCATGCCGAGCAGCTTCTCTATGCTTCCATGATTTAACCGTCAGGGCTGCAGTTCCGTTTCGCATACTTTGACCGTATGCCCCAAGGACAATGGGACAATCAGGATCCTTGCTTTCCACACCGAAAAGTTTGAGAGGCCCTCTAGCCTATCCTAATCACGTAGTCCATGAGGAGCCATCTGCTCAGAATGTGTCGAAGCTCCTCTTCTCTATGCTAGAGATCTTGGATCTAGGGTCCTTTTCGAACTGGGAACCCTCTGCTCCCTCTGACACTTGATTTCCCTCCTTGGAAATCTACCAAATCAACTATGATTCAGCTTCTTCTTTGATCCTTTGACCAAACTACAAGTTTCCTTTGGCAAGAAACTCTCTGAGAAGTTGATCTCTTCCCAAACTTTGTCACTTGTGCTAAGGTTAAAAATCTGAAAACTTCAGAAGTTTAACCCCACCAGCTCTTCTGAATTTTTGCAACTTTTCTGCAGACTTTTTCTGGATCTGACAGATTTAGATCTGAATCACACTGCCTGGCTTCAGACTTAACCAATGTTGTTTATGAGCTGCCTCTGCGCAGTAATTGTGTGGGCTTGCTAGGACACAGCGCTGGACAACGTCACCCTTCCCTTTGCGTGAATCTCCTCCTGAAAACTGCATTGTCCCTTCAGATCTGCTTTTCTGCTGCCTTTCCAGCTGCTTTCTGTAGCTAGATCCTTCAAATGCTTCAGCGGATGACCCTTCTAGATCTGCAATTGCTCTGATACCATGTAGAAATTTCTGAATCTTAATTCTTATGCAGAAATTATTTTTGTTAATCCGGTTAAGTTTCTCCTACTTATACAAGTTATCAACTGAATAAATTCAAGTTAACATCAAAGAAAAATACATAACAGATCTCTAACAATTCAGATCTAGAATAAGCACATGCACACATACACAAAGTGACAGTTATTTCTGAACAAATTGTCCTCGGAAAAACCCAATGTGGGAAAACCAGTCTCTAGTTGCTGGAGGGCTCTATTATTAAAAATATTTCTGAATACACAACTCTGGGTTCCAGATTTGGAAAACCCTACAGAGAAAACTCTAGATCTGCAGCACCTAGCTGATCTAAGACCAACAACACTGACTGATCCACACCCTCAAACGGGATTTACAGAACTCAGCCAGATCTAGGTGTAGAAACCCCAGATCTGCCCTTGAAAGACACTGCGTCAGCCTTTGAAGGCCTCCAAATGCTCAGCGTTGTCACTGGAAGGGACTGCGTTACTCCAGACTGGGTGACGCAGTCACTACGTTGCCCCTAAGGGTCTCTGCGTAACCCCTGAAGGGTTTCTTGAAAATCACGTTGTCCTTGTTGCTATTGTTGCTGCTGTTGTTGCCATCTGCTGTTGCCTTCCTTTGCACTGTCTTTCTTGATCTCTTCTCTGCTTCTTGTGTATTCTAGACCCCGAGATCAGATCATCCCCTTGGTCTAAATTCCCCTCTCTGCAACTGAAACACTTGAGAATTCTTAGCAACTCCACCCTAGAATCTCAACTTAGCTTCAGTGCTCTACGTCTGTGTGTCTTACAAATGACCCCAAGTCTTTCCTTTATACTTTTCTCGTTGACAAATCAACAACCAAGATTAAATTTTTAATCAATAGCTAAGATTAAAAGAAAGTTTGATCCGTGTCACTTAAGACAATTTCATCACATGTTTAATGAAATTCACTTTAATTATTTTATTTTCCTAAGTCTTAACTTAGGAAATACATTAAAATAATTAATTAATTTAATATCTTTTAAACAAGATGAAATTTCCCAAATCCATTTCTGGGTCTTGTAGATCATGTGAACTCTAGTCCTTCCTCAAAATTTGGGACCTAGAGCACAACTGATGCTACCCCAAATACACAAAATCTCAACATATATACCCCAGCTCTACGGATCATTTGAATACAAGTTTTTCGGTGATCTTTGAAGAGTAGTGTGGATTTCAGTGCAGATGTTTGAAGGGTTTTAGGACTGGTCAATATATATATATATATATATATATATATATATATATATATATATATATATATATCCGTGTAACATCTAAGTGTCATAAGGTGCTGCGACCTATTGAAGCAAAGGTGCGAATCACCCTGAAGTTGTTGAGATTTTGTGTATTTGGGGTAGCATCAGTTGTGCTCTAGCTCCCAAATTTTGTGGAGGGTCTAGAGTATACTTGATCTACAAGACCTAGAAATGGATTTGAGAAATTTCAGTTGGTGTTCAAGTTATTCAAATAATTAATTATTTTTAATGGATTTCCTAAGTCTAACTTAGGAAAATAAAATAATTAAAGTGAATTAATTAACACATGTGCTGAAATTGTCTTAAGTCACATGGATCAAGCAGTCTTTTAATCTCTATCGTTTAAGTGTTCAACGAAAAAGTATAAGTGAAAGGCTTAAGGGTCAGTTGAAGACACATATTTTTGGTAGAACTAAGGAATAGATCTGGAATTCTAGGGCGGGTTTGCTAAGAATTTCTAGAGGAATTTTTTGCAGTGAGGGGTAGTATTGGTTGAGGGAATGATCTGATTCCAAGAGCCAAAAGGCAGCAAGAGGCGGAGGAGCAGCAACAAGGACAACGCAGAGGGGCTTTAGAGCCACACAATCCAACAGGGGCAGCGCAAAGGTAGCTAGGGCTGACGCTGGCCTGGCAATGGCAGTGCAAGGGCAACGTAAACCCTCCAGGGGTGATGCAGGCTTCCTAGGGCCACGCAGAGGCTGACGCAGGCCTTCTAGGGCAACGTTAGGGCTTCAGAAGCAGCGCTGAGGGTTTCTAGGGTCATATCCGGGCTGCGTCCTGTAAATCCCGTTTGAGGGTGTGGATCAGTTAGATATTTGGCACTAGATCTTCAGGTTAGCTGCAGATTTGATATCTTTTATTCTCTGTCGGGTTTGCTAGGTTTGGAACCAAGATTTGTTGTACTCAGAACTACTTAATAATAAACCCTCATATTTGTTGCACTGGTTTTCCCGCTTTGGGTTTTTCTGGGGACTTATGTCCAAACATCCATGTGTCACTTTGTTGCATGAGTGTATTATTCAGTAAATGATCTGCATGTGCAGGCTGTAGTTGTGTTTATTTTCGATATTTTCTGAATCTAATTTCTGAAAATAACTTGTATTAATTAAATCAAGTAGGAGAAAATAATCCAATACACTGCAGTAGAATTTTCACATGGTATAAGAGCGATAGCAGATCAAATTGAATCTCCAACAATCAGCTGAAGAAATATTTTTTCAGCAGGGTGGCAGAAAAAGCAGCAGATCTAGAAAGGGCATCTTGACAGCAAGGGAAAGCAGATCCAGGAGACAGCGTTGAAGTTGCAAAAGGCCTTTAGGCTTACGCAGACCCTTCCCAGGGCACCGTAAAGACTGCGTCACCCAGTCTAGGGGTACGCAGTCCACTTCCGAGCATTGCTGGGATTGCGCTGGGGTAGCCAGGAAGTCGCAATCCAATCACTTCTCCTGTTGCAAAAGAATTTTGCCAAGATCCGGAAGCAGTGCTTCAGATTTTCAACAGTGCTGGTGGGGTAGAGATTATGTAGGTGCAGAATTGTGCCTAGCTAAGGCAACAAAGGCAGGATGAAGACAGTTACTCGGTAAATCTGAGCCAAACAGATCTGAGATTCGAACATGAGGATCGAAGAGTACTGTCCGTTTGAGTTTTGGTGGAAGATTTCTAAGAGGGAAGTCAGTTTTCAGTAGAAGCAGCTACTAGAGGGTTTCTAGTCACCAAGAAACCTAGATCCAGAGGGAGAAGTATTGTTTTTTTCAGATCTGAGAAAAGATGGCTCGATATGGACTAAGGGATCAAGATAGATTGGACGACATGTCCAACTATGTTATCTGGAAGGCCAAAATCCTCTCAGTTCTGGATGAGTATGGACTCAAAGAGCATGCAGAGAAATTCCTTGTTGTACCAACCGATGCAGATCCACTCAAGAAGTATGAAGAAAATCAAGCGCGGACTAAGCATTTGATCATAGACCGATTAAAGGACCACGTGATTCCTCATACTGCTGGTAAGACTACAACAAATGACATGTGGTCAGGCTTGGAGACGATGTACCAAGGAGGCTCTGTGTAAAGAAGAATGCTTCTTGAGAATCAGATGAGGATGTTCCAAATGATGAAGGGTGAAGAGATAGATCCATTCCTCTTCAGACTTCAAGCTATCTCAGACCAGCTGATTAGCATGGGTGCTAATCTAGATGAAGGGCTCCTAGTAAGGACGGCCCTAAATGCTGTCTCTGAAGAATGGGAAATGTTTGTCTAGAGCATTCTAGGAAGGGCAGTGTTACCATCATGGGCAAATATGTGGACTATTCTTCACCAAGAGGAGATCAGGAGGATCACCAAGAAGCGGTCTATAAGTGGAGGAAGCGGATCAGCGAGAGTGAAAAAAGAAGAGGAGGAGGGTGCAACCCTTGCATCAAGGGAAAAGAAGCAAGGGAAGAAGAAGAAGGACCTCTCCAAGGTCTGGTGCTCTAACTATGGTGATCTTGGTCATTTCACCAGCAGTTGTCCTAAGAAGAAGGACAAAGGAGCTTCTGATTCCAAGGCTGCAGCAGCAAATGACGATGGCTTTGGTGATGATGCAGCCATGAGTGCTCATGCCCCTCGAGAGAAGAGGTGGGGTGACATGGATTTGTAGAGAGCTACAAATTATGTCGGGGTCCTTGAGTCAGCCCTACTCTTGGATCACATACGAGCTACGAGAGCCTTAAGACGGTAGCGGGATAAGTTGGGAGATGGTTGCAGATGGCCACATTGAAGCTGAAAAGGGAGCTGAAGAGCTACAGAGGGAGAAACGTAATGCAAAGGCAACAATGCAAAGAGGCTGATGGGACTTCAACAACGCAGAGAAGCTAGGGTCACGCAGTGCAGTGTTGTAGCATGACAGTTTCTCCAAGAGGACAATGTGAATCAGTGTCTAGGGAACTTCAGTGGTGGAGGGAAACTTGACTTGTCTGTCAAACAGTTGGGCAAAGTCTTTCAGTTGCAGTGCAGCAATTAGCAGTGGCAGTGCTATGGGCAACCTGATGCAACAATTTGAGAGGGAGCTGCAGTTCAAATGTGGCAGTGTCAGTGGCAGTGGCATGGGCAGCAATACAGAGAGCAACAGTGCAATAGATGGAGGGCAGCAGGCCAAGCATCAACAACACAGATCCAGTACTCAAGATCTAGTGATACATGGTGTGATGTATTGCTAGAGCACACTCTTGATGTTAAGAGGGAGTGTTTTGATTTTGTGTATTTGGGGTAGCATCCGTTGTGCTCTAGCTCCCAAATTTTGTGGAGGGACTAGAGTACACTTGATCTACAAGACTTAGAAATGGATTTGAGAAATTTTAGTTGGTGTTCAAGTTATTCAAATAATTAGTTATTTTTAATGGATTTCCTAAGTCTAACTTAGGAAAATAAAATAATAAAGTGAATTAATTAACACATGTGTTGAAATTGTCTTAAGTCACATGGATCGAGTAGTATTTTAATCTCAGTCGTTGAAGGATGATTTAATCTCGACTGTTGACGTGTTCAACGAAAAAGTATAAGAGAAAGGCTTGAGGGTCAGTTGAAGACACATTTTTGGTAGAACTAAGGAATAGATTTGGAATTCTAGGGCGGGTTTGCTAAGAATTTCTAGAGGAATTTCCTACAGTGAGGCGTAGTATTGGCTGAGGGAATGATCTTATTCCAAGAGCCAAGAGACAGCATGAGGCAAAGGAGCAGCAACAAGGACAGTGTAGAGGGGCTTCAGAGCCATGCAGTGCAGCAGGGGCAGCGCAGAGGCAACTAGGGCCACGCGGGGTTGACGCTGGCTTAGCAAAGGTAGCGCAGGGGCAGCGTAGACCCTCCATGGGTGACGCAGGCCCTCCTAGGGAGACGCAGAGGCTGGCGCAGGCCTTCTAGGGCAACGCTAGGGCTTCAGAAGCAACGCTGAGGGTTTCTAGGGTCAAATCCGGGCTGAGTCCTGTAAATCTCGTTTGAAGGTGTGGATCAGTTAGATATTTGGCACTAGATGTTCAGGTTAGCTGCAGATTTGATATCTTTTATTCTCTGTCGGGTTTTCCAGGTTTAGAACCCAGATTTGTTGTACACAGAACTACTTAATAATAAACCCTCATATATGTTGCATCGCTTTTCCCGCTTTGGGTTTTTCCGGGGACAAATGTCCAAAAATCCATGTGTCACTTTGTTGCATGAGTGTATTATTCAATAAATGATCTGCATGTGTAGGCTGTAGTTGTGTTTATTTTCGTTATTTTCTGAATCTAATTTCTGAAAATAACTTGTATTAATTAAATCAAGTAGGAGAAAATAAACCAATACACTGCAGTAGAATTTTCACAGAAGCAACTACAACGTTGAAGTTGTTAGAAAATTATATATTACAGAGCAATGCAACACGTAAAATATGCGGAAACACAAACACAGAAAACATATAAAACCAGAGAGACACAGATATACATGGTTCACCCAATTTCGGCTACGTCCACCCCAAACAGCCAGTCCTTCCTTTCTATTATCCAGCAAAATGAAGAGACACAACCTATAGCAGATCCGCTGTAATATCCTTTGTTCTCTCTCACATTCTCCCTATCTGTTTCTCGCTCTAAGAATACACAAACAATCTGCAGCCACAATACAATACCCTCATACTAAGCGAGGGGTTTGCCTTCTAGGGCAAAAAACCCTAAATTAAACATAACTTCTACCGTCAAATCATCTGCATAATGGACGGCCCAGATTGACTAGAAATTACAATACTTTTACAAGGCAATTTTACATCTGTTTTTAGCATTAGGGGTGCTCCATAAAGTCGCAGCCGCCCCCCCTAGATCCCCCCAGGCAGCGTTCAATTACGGGAGGCGTTGCCGCCCCATTAAGAACAAGGTTCCAATGCTATGATACAAAATAAAGAAGATAATCAAGCTGCACACCCAACAGAATTGCGGACCTGTTCTAGTGCAACAACAGTGTTAAAGTGTGGATCTATTCAAGTGCATGAGCATGAGATCATCTTAAAGTGCGGATATGTCCAAGTGCATGAGCATAAGCATGAGATCATACTAAAGTGCAGATGTGTCTAAGTGTAGTTTGCATAAACGCGCAGCGCACTGAACAAACGCGTAGCGCACACTCTGTCTTGTAAAATTTCGCCCTCAAACTTGAAAATTATGACTTTGCTGAGGTTGCTCAAGGATGGAGGAGACAAATGAAGTTTGTTTTGATGTCATGAGGGTTTATATACTTGAGTGAATTTAATTTTAATCCTTTGAAACCCACTTTGCTAATGTTTCAAATTTCAATTTTAAACTTTGTAGAATATCCTTACACTTCTGAACTTTTCTCTTTGACATTTGATCAGTGTATGAATTGAGAACTCTTGCACTTTAACATGTGCTTGTTTGGCATGTGGAACTGTTGGCAGCTTGGCAAGTAGGTACTTATTACATATAGTGAACATAAAATTACATAAATGAAAAATAAAAATTACATCTCTGTTTTTGAAATAAAATTACATTTTTAGAATGAAACTCACACTTGAAAGCAAAATTACAACTTTGAAAACTATCTTTACATGCTTGCAAATCCTCTTTAAATGATAAAGGGATATAATTTGGATCACTATCATTATTTTTGTTGACCTTATGCAATGAAATGGTGTTTTATTTAGACCTTGGAAGATGAAAACCTGGAGACCTAATGAAGACCTTGAGTGACCAAACTTCATGGTGACCTAACTGACATAATGACATGATGAAATGGACTTTAATGACTGAAGTATGCTCAGCAAGACATGAAGGTGGGCCAACAAGTATAAATTTTTGAGGAGTGATGTTTTTTGACTAGGACAACCATTAGTGAGTAAAATTTTTCAATGAAGACCTAGGTGGAATGACAAAACTTTCTGAGTCAAACTCCTAAAATGATATGAAAAGAGTAATTTTGATCACCAAGGACAGTATGCAAATACTGACACTAACAGTTTGCAACGAGAAGGAGGAGTCGGAAAGTGGATAAAAGAAGGAAAGTAAATTTGAGATTTACTTTCCTAACTACAACTATTATATCTCTCAGGCAACTGAAGATTCAACTGAAGGTTCAAAGGAAGTACTGGTGCAGAACAGTTCAACTTGGTGAAGAGAAGAAGGATCAGCATTGAAGGACATCAAAGAAGAGAGGTCAAGGTCTTGGATGCATATATAGGTCAAGGGTCTAATTCTTGGTCATGGTACTTGTCATTTGAAAATCTATAAGAAGAATTTATCGTGGGTTTTCCTCTCCAAGAGGGAGAGGTTTTTCCCTGGCTCTAGGAGCCTAATTCTTGTGTCTCGTGTATTTTGATAATTGACTTGATGAAAGATTAAATAAGCTAACGACGAAAAGTCATAAGTAATTCAAGTGACCTCACAAGTAATTATCAAGAAGAGTATTTGTATTAATCACTAGTCCTCCAAATTCTCAACATGGTATCAGAGCTAAGGTGCTAAACTCAAGGGCTACTTGACAAAGAGACGCTCCAGGAATCAAAAATCAAAGTTTGGGTGAAAAGTCAAATCAATTTGCAAGGAAGACTCTCAAGCTATTCTCGAGAAAGATCTTCATCTCAATCAAAGGATCAACCTTTCAAGAAAATAATCTTTGCCATCAAAGATTTACATTCAAGACATTGTTAGAAGAGGACATCATCTTTTGAAGACATCCTTTACCATCAAGGATCCAAGATCACCTAGATTGAAGATTTCTATCTTAGAAGAAGTTCCTAACCTCTTCGTCATCATGAAGGAAGTTGTTGAAGGAGAAAGTCACTCACTTGAGTAAGTATTTATGACTTTATTTAAATATGTCAAAATGACATATTGTATAGAGAGCAACAAATTGGTTGGGTTATCAAACTTCATTGCATGGAAGAAAAGGACAAATCTGAAGCTAATTGAAAATGAAGTTATGGGCTTCATAGAAGGATCTACAATTCAACCTCCAAAAGAAGAAATCCCAGCGTATATCAAATACATGAAGGGAGATATAAGAGCCCGAAAGATTCTTATAGAATCCATAAAAGACTTTCTCTTTCCCTATGTATCAAAGCTATAATCCTCAAAAGAAATATATGATAAATTGGTGGAACTATTCTCGAAAGGTTCTACAAAGGAAATAATATCCCGGAGACAAAAACTATACAAATTGAGAATGTCGAAGGAAGAAATAATTCCATATCTGATGGAGATTTTCGCAATACGAGATCAACTACTGAAGTTGGGAGAAGTAATGTCTAATAGAGAAATACTCACTATGGTACAAAATGCTTTACTGAAAGAATGGAGAGGTTTGACTTCAAGTATAGATGTAAGAGAAGAAGCCATGCCATTCCAAAGTCTAGGTAAGATAGAAGAATCAAGATTGAAAGTAGGTTCAAGAGTAGGGAATCAAGCCTTTGACACCATGTCCAGGAAGAAAGGAAGATTCGGTAAAATTGGTCCTCATAATAAGAAAAGAAATGTGGACAAAGCACGATGCTTTGGATGTAATGATCTTGGGCATTATAGACGAGATTGTCCTAAATTTAGAAAGGACAAGAGGAGAAAGGAAGAAGCCCATATCTCAGATATAAAAGAAGAACTTGATGCAAAGAAATCTAAGAAAGAAGAAGCGAGGGATCTCCACTATGATTGAGATCATCTTTTCCTTTAAGTGATTTCTATTGGTTGTAAAATAGTATGATAAGAAGCAGTGTATATTATAGCATCATGATCGAAGCATGGCGGGAGCTCTCGATAAAACAAGCCCCTGGAAAACCTCACTGAGGAAGGCAGTTATCAAGATCAAGGGTCATCATAAACACTGGTGCTGATATTTTTCTAATGGAGTTCTCTATGAATTCACTGATTAGAAAGAAAGCAGAATGGTTTCATCAAGAATTCCATGCTACAGAATTTTGGGATGTGATGACATATTGATGGAGTAGGCTAGGGAATGAAACTCTTCATTCTAGTAAAAACTGCTATAGGATGACTTAAATGAAAAAGGTATCAGGTATGTATATATTTATATGCTGACACTGGTTGTTGTGAAGTCATGTCATATGGTTGCAGGTAATAGACTTCTATATTTAGAAGTATGATCTATGAAGGAGGATCTCTCGGTGCACTGACAGATGAAATCAACACAATATATCCTCATGGAATATGAGGTAGTTGTATATGAACGAGGAACTGGAAAATTTGTAAGTTCCTGGGAATGAAGAATGTGCAGAAAGGAAGAGATCATGAAATGCAACCATGTCAAGAGGTCGTTATCGTCCGGAAGCCAAGAAGATGTGACTAGGAGATCTCCTGGGAGGATATATAGACTCTGAGAGAAATCTGGTAAAGAAGAAAACCCTTGACAAAACAATTCATTAGGAGATATGTCAATCTGAATAAAGGATGGCGATGCCTACAGGAAGATGTCATGGTGAAAGATCATCACTGAGGTAACTTTTGTTTTAAAAAGTTCATATGTATATGTTTATCTGGATGAGTTTGTGCAAGGCTGCTAATCATGAGAAAGGACTTATGATCCTTGGAGATGATTCGAAGGAAAGCAGCATGGCATAAAAATGGATTAGATGAGAAAGACTGATGAATCGCTTTCTGATGGTTGACATGACTCGTGACTAAAAGTGATGGATGATCTGTGCCCTATGTACCCAAAGGTTGAAGATTCCGCAATATTGAAATCCATGACATTGAGGGGAGGAATTCTTCATGAGCAGTTGGGTGTCTCACCATTGCTGTTGCAAGACCCTGATTAAGAGGGAACATGGTGGTAATTTTCTTACTTGAAAGAAACTCGAAGTATATCTTTCCTGAGTTGAGAGGGAGTGACGTTAGTGATTCTCTAATACATGTGTCATGCACTAGACCAGGACTAACAACCATAAGTCTTAGTGAAGGCCATGTGGAAAGAATGGATAGACACATCATTCTGGTCTTCACCTGGAAGACAGAATGGAGGATTGGGTAATCATCTGGCATTCGATACTCTTTGAGAATGAGATAGGGCATTCAAGATAAGAGTAGTTGAGGACCGATATTCTTTGAGGGTTGACTACCCAACAGAAGAATAGTCCAAGAAGGTCATACTCTGGGAACACCTGGGTGGAGTATGTACCTTGGAGAGACAATGACTTTGGTGTCTATAAGTCATGTGTCTCACCAACATTGTAGTCCATTGTCTCGTTGAGAGATGGGGTTGTTTGTCAAGGCCTTGAATACCTCCCTAGTTAAGAGGGAGTGCTGAAAAGTGTAACTAGGATCGGTCTTGACATTGACTATGTAATTATGGATTTATGTAAAGAAGAAGACAAAAATATTAAAATGCATTTTGTACTTGCTTCATGGGTTTCATGAGCAATATTTTATTATAGGTTAATAGACTTCTTCTAGATGTCTATCTAGGGTTTGTCTTCTAGGTATAAATGTAATTAGGTGTCATGTGTATGAAGGATCTAGTCCAAAAATGCTCCAAGACCTTCTCCGAGAATCCGTGAAAGAATAGCTTATGACAACACTAATATACGTTGAAAGATAAGCTTATATGATGTGTAAAGTCGGACTCCCAACAACATGTCAAGTCGGCCTCACAGCAAAAGGTAAGGTTGTCTTCAAGACAGTGAATCTGTCTCTATATATACCCCAGCTCTGCAGATCATTTGAACACAACTTTTTCTATGATCTCTGAAGAGTAGTGCGGATTTCAATGTGGATGTTTGAAGGGTTTCAGGATTGGTCAATATATATATATATATATATATATCCGTGTGACATCTAAGTGTCATAAGGTGTTGTGGCCTACTAAAGCAGAAGTGCGGATCACCCTGAAGCAGCTACATCGTTGAAGTGCAGACCTGTTCCAGTGCAACAGCAGTGTTAAAGTGTGGATCTATTCAAGTGCATGAGCATGAGCATGAGATCATCTTAAAGTGCGGATCTGTCCAAGTGCATGAGAATAAGCATGAGATCATCCTGAAGTGCGAATCTGTCTAAGTTTAGTTTGCAGACTAATCTAAAGTGAAGTTGTTGGGACAGTGGTTTGCAAAGAGAAGAAGCAATCGGAAAGTGGAAGAAAGGAGGAAAGTAAATCTAAGATTTACTTTCCTAACTACAACTTATATATATCTCAAGCAACTGAAGGTTCAGAGGAAGTACCGGTGCAAAATAGTGCAACTCGGTGAAGAGAAGAAGGATCAGCATTTAAGGACATCAAAGAAGAAAGGTCAAGGTCTTGGATGCATATATAGGTTAAGGGTATAATTCTTGGTCATGGTACTTGTCATCTGAAAATCTATAAGAAGAATTTCTCGTGGGTTTTCCTCTCCAAGAGGGAGAGGTTTTGCCCTGGCTCTAAGAGCCTAATTCTTGTGTCTCGTGTATTCTGATAATTGACTTAATGAAAGATTAAATAAGCTAACGACGAAAAGTCATAAGTAATTCAAGTGACCTCACAAGTAATTATCAAGAAGAGAATTTGTATTAATCACTAGCCCTCCAAATTCTCAACATGATATTAGAGCTAAGGTGCTAAACTCAAGGGCTACTTGACAAAGAGACACTTCAGGAAGCAAAAATCAAAGTTTGGGTGAAAAGTCAAATCAGTTTGCAAGGAAGACTCTCAAGCTATTTTCGAGAAAGATCTTCATCTCAATCAAAGGATCTAACTTTGAAGAAAATAATCCTTGCCATCAAAGATTTACATTCAAGACATTGTTAGAAGAGGACATCATCTTTTGAAGACATCCTTTACCATCATGGATCCAAGATCACCTAGATTGAAGATTTCTATCCTAGAAGAAGTTCCTAACATCTTTGTCATCATCAAGGAAGCTGTTGAAGGAGAAAGTCACTCACTCAAGTAAGTATTTATGACTTTATTTAAATCTGACAAAATGACTTATTGTATAGAGAGCAACAAATTGGTTGGGTTATCAAACTTCAATGCATGGAAGAAAAGGACAAATCTGAAGCTAATTGAAAATGAAGTTATGGGCTTCATAGAAGGATCTACAATTCAACCTCCAAAAGAAGAAATTCTAGCGTATATCAAATACATGAAGGGAGATATAAGAGCCTGAAGGATCCTTATAGAATCCATAAAAGTCTCTCTCATTCCCTATGTATCAAAGCTAGAATCCTCAAAAGAAATATATGATAAATCGGTGGAACTATTCTCGAAAGGTTCTACAAAGGAAATAATATCCCTGAGACAAAAACTATACAAATTGAGAATGCCGAAGGAAGGAATAATTCCATATCTGATGGAGATTTTCGCAATACAAGATCAACTACTGAAGTTGGGAGAAGTAATGTCTGATAGAGAAATACTCACTATGGTACAAAATGCTTTACCGAAAGAACGGAGAGGTTTCACTTCAAGCATAGATGGAAGACAAGAAGCCATGCCATTCCAAAGTCTAGGTAAGATGACTTAAATGAAAAGGTATGAGGTATGTATATATTTATATGCTGACACTGGTTGTTGTGAAGTCATGTCATATGGTTGCAGGTAATAGACTTCTATATTTAGAAGTATGATCTATGAAGGAGGATCTCTCAGTGCACTGACAAATGAAATCAACATAATATATCCTCATGGAATATGAGGTGGTTGTATATGAACAAGGAACTGGAAAATTTGTAAGTTCCTGGGAATGAAGAATGTGCAGAAAGGAAGAAATCATGAAATGCAACCATGTCAAGAAGTCGTTATTGTTCGGAAGCCAAGAAGATGTGACTAGGAGATCTCCTGGGAAGATATATAGACTCTGACAATATTCTGGTAAAGAAGAAGACCCTTGACAAAACATATCATTAGGAGATGTGTCAATCTGAATAAAGGATGTCGATGCCTACAAAAAGATGTCACGGTGAAAGATCATCACTGAGGTAACTTTTGTTTTAAAAAGTTCATATGTATATGTTTATGTGGATGAGTTTGTGCAGGGATGCTAATCATGAGAAAGGATGTATGATCCTTGGAGATGATTCGAAGGAAAGCAGCATGGCATAAAGATGGACCAGATGAGAAGACTGATGAATCACTTTCTGATGGTAGCCAAAGGTTGAAGATTCCTCAATATCGAAATCGATGACATCGAGGGGAGGAATTCTTCATGAGCAGCTCTAGGTGTCTCACCATTGCTGCTGCAGGACCCTGATTAAGAGGGAGGTTGGTGGTAAGTTTCTTATTTGGAAAAAATTCGAAGTATGTCCTTCTTGAGTTGAGAAGGAGTGACGTATGTGATTCTCTAATACATGTGTCATACATTAGACCAGGACTAACAGTCGTAAGTCTTAGTGAAGGCCATGTGGAGAGAATGGATAGACACATCATTCTAGTCTTCACCTAGAGGACAGAATGGAGGATTGGTTAATCATCTGGCATTCGATACTCTTTGAGAATGAGATAGGGAATTCAAGATAAGAGTAGTCAAGGACCGATATTCTTTGAGGGTTGGCTACCCAAGAGAAGAATAGTCCAAGAAGGTCATACTCTGGGAACACCTGGGTGGAGTATGTACCTTGGAGAGACAATGACTTTGGTGTCTATAAGTCATGTGTCTCGCCAGCATTGTAGCCCATTGTCTCGTTGAGAGATGGAGTTGTTAGTCAAGGCCTTGCACTAGGACTATGTTGGTTGATATGATGCTATACAGATGCAATTACCAATCTGATTCTTCTTATGAGATTCTTCAGTTTGAAAGTGACCATGTACCTTTATGAATACCTCCCTAGTTAAGAGGGAGTGTTGAAAAGTGTAAGTAGGATCGGTCTTCAGATTGACTATGTAATTATGGATTTATGTAAAGAAGAAGACAAAAATAATAAAATGTATTTTGTACTTGCTTCATGGGTTTCATAAGCAAGATTTTATTATAGGTTAATAGACTTCTTCTTGATGTCTATCTAGGGTTTTGTCTTCTAGGTATAAATGTAATTAGGTGTCATGCGTATGAAGGATCTAGTCCAAAAATGCTCGAAGACCTTATCGGAGAATCCGTGAAATAATAGCTTATGACAACCCTAATCTACGCTGAAAGATAAGCTTATTTGATGTGTAAATTCGGCCTCCCAACAGCATGTCAAGTCGGCCTCACAGCAAAAGGTATGGTCAGCTTCAAGACAGTGAATATATATATATATATATATATCCATGTGACATCTAAGTGTCATAAGGTGTTGCAACCTATTGAAGCAGAAGTGCGGATCACCCTGAAGCAGCTACAGCGTTGAAGTGCAGACCTATTCCAATGCAACAGCAATGTTAAAGTGTTTACTATTCAAGTGCATGAGCATGAGCATGAGATCATCCTAAAGTGCGGATTTGTCCAAGAGCATCAGCATAAGCATGAGATCATCCTAAAGTGCGAATTTGTGTAAGTGTAGTTTTCAGGCTAATCTAAAGTGAAGCTGTTGGGACAGTGGTTTGCAAAGAGAAGAAGCGGTCAGAAAGTGGAAGAAAGAAGTAAATCTGAGATTTACTTTCCTAACAACAGCTTATATATATCTCAAGCAACTGAAGGTTCAAAGGAATTACTGGTGCAGAACAGTGCAACTTGGTGAAGAGAAAAAGGATGAACATTAAAGGACATCAAAGAAGAAAGGTCAAGGTCTTGGATGCATATATAGGTCAAGGGTCTAATCCTTGGCCATGGTACTTGTCATCTGAAAATCTATAAGAAGAATTTCTCATGGGTTTTCCTCTCCAAGAGGGAGAGGTTTCGCCCTGGCTTGAGGAGCCTATTTCGTGTGTCTCGTGTACTCTGATAATTGACTTGATGAAAGATTAAATAAGCTAACGACGAAAAGTCATAAGTAATTCAAGTGACCTCACAAGTAATTATTAAGAAGAGAATTTGTATTAATCACTAACCCTCCAAATTCTCAAAACTTCTCTCTGAAAGTACTGCAGTCCTGCTAATTGTATGTGCATCTATCGGCATCTCATTAATGGGTCGGCCCAAAGATGGATGCACCACCATCTCTAAGAGCTCCTCCCTCTCCTGATCAATAATGTCATACCCCTGCTCTCTACTAGCCTCCTGGAGAACTACCCCATCAACCTCCAACATCTCCCGAGGATAAGGATTTGCAACTACTATCACCGTACTCTATGTTTGTGCATCTGACTGCTCCTCCTCAATGGCTGACCTCTTGGTTAGCCACATCTCCATCACAGACTCAATGTATGCCTCCATCTAGCTCTCCCCCAAAGGACTATCATGCATGATGTGCATATCCTTCTCCTCAACTGACTCTTGCTCCACCATATGCTGCTCCAGCTGAATCGTCACAAGCGATTTATCATCCAGGATATCTCCCATAGAGTCCCTCGACTGATCACCATGCACACAGCAATACAAATCCAGCCTACTGTCATCAACTCCACATGATTGCTCATACTCCCCAGAAGCATCCTCATATGACCCCATGGACTCATCCAAAGAAGAGTCCTCATCCTGACATACAGAAGGAACGTCTACCTACTCTACCTCTGCCACCTCATCTACATCTCTCAAAAATGAGTGATCAAGCCCCCAAGGTTCTTTGCAATTGAAGCAAAGTCTCTTCCTCCTCAACTCATTTATGTTGTCTGACCCACCAAACTGGAGTAGCTCCTCCCTGGTCAACTGTCTCCTGAAAAGCTCAATGTTCTGCTTAACCAGCCTTTGGGCTAGCTCATAAGCAGCAGGTGAGACCAACTGCTCTCTCTTCCAAATATTCAACAACCTAGTCTGTAGCTCCCTGCAAATGGCATAACGGTCTCTCATACATGACGACAGGATGGACTGCATGTGAGCTATGACTATGTCAGAATGATGTCTCCTAATGCTGAAGAAGCATTGGAACATCTGCAGAATCAAGCCATCACTCTCAAGGTCAAACATGACCTCATAAGTCTGGGTCATGGCCATGACTCCTAAAACCTTGAGCTTCCTCCCAAATGTAGAGCTTGCATAGTTGTCCAAATCCTGAAAAGTTCCTACTATCAGCCTGAAAATTCTCTTCATAACATCATCATTGTAGGGAGGAAAGGGTGCTACTATCGTCAAAATATCACTGAAACAAGAGGCAACTATAAGCTTGACTCTCTCACTTGGATGTTCCAAGAATCTAGCTTGTACCAATGCAAGCATAGATGGCTCCAAAGCCCATTTTAAACTCCAATCAGATTGCTCTATCTTTGAAAGACAAGATTCCAGTTTCTCCAACATGGGAAAGTCATTTTCTGATCTTCCATTCTTTAAGTCCATCCCAAGTGCATAAAGTCAATTTCCCACTTCTCTCTCCTTTTTTAAATTCCTCGGGTGCCTTTGTTGGAGCAAATTATGTACCTCCTTGGAGAAGGGTCTGTTGTTTTGTTTCAAGGAACTAACTTCTGCATTGTTTAACCTTTTTGGTCTTTGGTTTAGATCGCAACCCACTTAGGCACTGCTATGTTGATTTAGGAGTTGTTTTAAAAACTTCATTGTTTCAACGACATATATGGAAGTAACAGTGGTTTAGCTAGAATCAGTCAGCCATGAACATGACAATAGGAAGCTACCACATTAGCATGTGAAAATACAGGTGTACCCTAGAAGCCAATTCTACTCACCCCTCATGACATCCATTGATCACTACAAAAAATCAGTCAGCCATGAACATGACAATAGGAAGCTACCACATCAGCATGTGAAAATACAGATGTACCCTAGAAGCCAATTCTACTCACCCCTCATGACATTCATTGACCACTACAACAACAATTTTTTTTTTTTTTTTAACTCAGTACACAACATATAAGCAGAGGGTAAATACTGACAGCAAGATAGACAAACTCAGCTCACTACACTTTATGGATTTCCTACCACAATGATAAAAATAACTTTGACACCAACTCTACAAACTGGCCAAATGATAATGCTGTGATACAAAATAGTTGGAGAAAATACACCTGGACTTGCACAAGGCAAGCTACAAGCACCAGGTGATGAGCGCAAGAAAATCCAACCTCTCCAATAGCAAGCTCCTCCAGAAATTGCGTTGCTACTCCAAGACTACACTGTTGCTTGACTTCGCCCTCTAATTTACCCACTGAAAATTGCTCAGAAAATTCTAGGAATTTGGGAATGTGATCCTTGCCCAAAAGCCAGAAAAACCCAGAAAGGGTTTCCTCTAATTCAAACCTTCAAAATCTGACCCTTTGTAGTTTGGCTCTCTTCCAATTTCGTTTTCTAGCACTGCAGCTGCTACTGTCAATCATTGCTCTCCAAAATCCCAGCCAACCTCCTCAAATGGCTCTCCTATCAATCTCCCAATACCCCAGCTCTAAAATCCCACCAATGCAGCGCCCACAAATGAGCCTCCTCTAATGACTGCGTAGGCCCTTCTAACCAAAATAGTTGAGATGAAAGTTGGCCTCCAAGATAATCTGTTGCACTGCCATGTTGGCCTTCAATTCTAGAATTTGGCCAAATTTGTCGTTTTTCGAATCCATCTATGGTTTTCATAATAAAACTCGTATAGAATAGCCAACACAAATTTTTCTGGGAATAATCTTGAACCATAATAACTGCAACTAAAAATTGGAAACCCGCAGGTTAATCCAAGATTGAAGCTCTGATACCACTGTAATATCCCAAATGGGATATTTTACTAATTTTGCAGAAATTTTACTAACCCAACATTTTACCATAAAATTACTGAATTAATAAACAGAGGATTGCCATGTAAAATAAAAACACATAAAACACTACAATCCAATAACACATTGAACAGGACGAATCTCAGCTTTTTATTATAAATGATAAACTGGGGTTACATGTATATATGACCCAAAAGAGCTGAGATGGAAAACTAGCCACCAACATAACTGTTGCACTGCGTTGGCCTCCATAGTTGAATAGTTGCACTCTCCCTCCGGCAACAGCTACCACTGAATCAACTGAAAATCAATGAAGCACCAATTGGGGATCTGAATGATCCTCACTCCAATATCCCTGAAGCTCCATGAAACTCTTGAATGAAGTCTCCTCAAAGAGAGTTGGGTTTCCGTCCAATACTCGACAACATACCCAAGGGTTTCCGTCATGGGGCTACCAATGGAGAAGAGAACTGGGTTCTCAACCTCACATACAAGGAAAGATATCAAATCGAAGATATCCCACAATGGCCTCCTCCTTTTCTTTTATAGATCTCATGGATCCTTTTAGAGCGTTATTTTATTATTACTCTAATCATGGAGCAATTTTCCTTGTTAATTTCCAATTAAAATATTCCTTTTTAATGTGGAAAGAGTAAATCGGCTACCATGTCTCCTCAAGTCACTGAGACTCATGTCCGACCACCCCATCGTGTAGGTATTCTCGTCTCGGTTCCAACGAGCTATTACACTAAGGTGTTCTATCACATATTCCTCCCGGAATGCCACCTTAAGCGTAATTAATTGAGTTAAGCCCAAAAATAACTCATTTTTCCGAAAGTTGTCGGAATGCACCAGAACAAAAGGCAAACGGTGTGGATGATGGAATATATCAAGCGAATGCCACTGGTCCTCATAGAAACTCCTCAGAACTCCTCCAAAAGCCCCTGGGCCCACTGATCACACCACCATGTACTTGTGACCTGTCTGCTCCCAACTCTGGAAGTCTATCCTAACCCTGTCATAGGTGACACCAAAAAAAAGGAATATTACATTGTGAATATTCTAATGCTAATCATTTTCATTTTGGAACCCAATCTCATCTTGAGTATTAAGGCATACTTGTTTTATTTACTGAATCAAGTTCCTTTTTTTCATCCACTACATCTCGATTGGTTTCATGTGCCTGCCATATTGGCATTCCATTTTAATGATTATGATGCCCATCTAGTTTGTAACCAATCACAAGTAGATGGTTTGTCGCATTCGACATACGAGGAAGATGATGCTTTCATTCAAAGCATATGCAAAGTTGTTCAAACTGATCTATGTTTGTTGTCTCCTAATCAAGAATCTTGTGCCTTAATCAGCCCATCTGATCATGGTTCTTGTTCTAACAATTGCCATTCAATTGATCATTTTCCCAGGAGTGTATCTCATGATAGTTGTTTTACATTGATATATCCCTATGGTCTATCTGTTATGAAACCAACTCCAAAAATAGAAGAAAAGAGAGATTAATGCCTTAGAAATCAGCCACTTCGAGGGGGCAACCTCCAATACATTACATAAATGAACAATTCTTGGATGATACAAATGACCAAAACCTCCTTCTATATATAGGAGTCCATAGGGTCACAATACAATCCTAGCCGACCTAACAATAATAATGTAAGGACACAATAATAACAATATTGGGGTTACAGGGGTACAACAATAACAATAAGGGACTATACTAGTAATATAGGGGCTTAACATGCCCCTCTCCTTAAAAAAAGTGTTGTCCTCAACGCTTGAGTAGCTTCGGATGCTTCTGTATAAAATTCTCGTCCTCCTATGTAGAATTTTCAGTGGGTAAGTTCTTCCATTTGATGAGATACTCTGAAATTGATTGATTTCGTAGTTGTCGAGTTCTTGTTTCTGTGACTGTTTCAGGTTCCAATATGATTCTTCCTTCCTCATCAAGTTCTAGCAATATTGTTTGAACTGGAATTTTGTCCCCTATAACCTTCTTTAAGCATGAAACATGGAAAACTGGATGCACTCGCGAAGTAGGAAGCTCCAATTTGTATGCCATAGTACCAATCTTTTACAACACCTTGTAAGGACCATAGTACTTTGACGATAATTTATTATCCTTCTTAGCTTGCTTGAGGGACATTTGTTTGTATGGTTGTAGTCGTAAAAATACAGTCTCCTACATCGAAACTTCTCTCGCTGCGATGTTGATATGCCTGTTGTTTCATTCGGTTTTGTGCCAAACTTAGGTTATCCTTTAAGAGTTGGATAACTTCTTGTTGATGCTCGATGTGATCTTCCACTACTTGAACCTTAGAATTTTCTCTTAAAGAAAATGTGATGGACGATGGATGATATCCATAAAGTGCCATAAATGGGGTTATTTTTGCTGCAGTATGGAAGGAAGTGTTATACCACCATTCAGCGAGAGGTAACCACTTGACCCATTGTGTTTGCTTATCAGATACAAAACAACGAAGATATTCTTCCAAACATTTATTCACTCTCTCTGTTTGACCATCATATTGAGGATGATAAGATGAGCTATGAGCTAGTTGAGTTCCCAAACAAGAAAATAATTCCGTCCAAAAATTTATTGTAAAAATGGCATCTCTGTCACTTACAATAATCTTTGGGTTTCCATGTAGCTTTTGATTGTTTCCATAAATGCACTAGCAATTGTACTTGCTTTAAATGGATGAGATAATGCACAAAAGTGTGCATATTTGATAAGTCTATCAACTACCACCATGATTACACTCTTTCCTTCGGACTTAGGTAAACCTGTGATAAAATTCATTGAAATCTCTTCCCAACGTTGACTTGGAATGGATAAAGGTTGTAGAAGACTCGGGGTCTTAATTGTCTCAACTTTATTTTGCTGGCAAACCAAACATTCCGCCACAAACTTTTGAATATCAGATTTAAGGCCATCCCAAAAAAATTCTTTCTTCACCATGTGGTAAGTTTTTTAAAATCCTGAGTGTCCTCCTAAAGGAGAAGTGTGCAATTCCAAAAGAATCTTTTGTTTTATTTGGGAATTCTTGCAAATATATAAGCGATCTTTGTACCATAAGGGATCATTTTTCCAACTAAATGTATCAGATGTACTGGGATCTTGCTGCAACTTTTAAATGAGTGTCCACACTTCTTCGTCCTTCTTCCATTCATCCCTTGCTTTGGTTATCCAATCTGGTTGGATATTAGAAATGGCACAGAGCAATGCTTCCACCTCTTCATCCTTTCTTGAGAGTGCATCTGCAACAACATTTAGCTTCCCTTTTTTGTAGATGATTTCAAAGTCATAACCCAATATCTTTGTGACCCATTTTTGCTGCTCTTCTGAAGATAGTCTTTGTTCCAAAAAGTGTTTAACACTATCATGATCAGTTTTTACCTTGAAGTGTCTTCCCATTAGGTAAGGTTGCCATTTCTTCAGTGCATGTAGTATTGCCAACATTTCCTTCTCATAAATAGCTTTCTGTAAATACTTTCCTTTGATTGGACGACTTTCAAAAGCAATGGGTCTTCCTTCTTGCATTAAAACAGCACCAATTCCATTTCCTGAGGCATTACATTCCACAATAAAGGTTTTTGTGAAGTCTGGCTTAGCTAAGATTGGTGCTAGGCACATTGCCTCTTTAAGATGTTCAAAGGCCTTAGTTGCTTCAGGAGTCCATGAAAATGCATCTTTCTTCAATAATGTTGTTAGAGGTGCTGCTATTCTCCCATAATTCTTAACAAACTTGTGATAATACCCTGTTAACCCAAGAAGTCCTCGCAACTGCTTTATGGTTGTGGGGACTTTCCATTCCTTAATGGCTTTAATTTTGTTAGGGTCTACCTTAACACCCTCGTGAGATACAATATGACCCAAATATTCCACCTCTTGTACTCCAAAGAAACCTTTGGATGTTTTTGCATATAATTGTTTCTCCTCCAATAGTTTGAGCACCCTGTCAACATGTTGAACATGATCCTTCCAAGACCTGTTATAGATTAGTATGTCATCAAAAAATACTAGCACAAATTTTCTAAGGAAGGGTTTGAAAATGGAATTCATTAACTCTTAAAATGTAGAAGGTGCATTGGTAAGGCCAAAAGGCATGACCAAAAATTCATAATGATCCCCATGCGTTCGAAATGTTGTTTTCGGAATATCTTCAGTGTTCATTCTAATTTGATGATATCCTGAACGAAGATCCAACTTGGTAAAATAAATTGCTCCATGTAATTCATCAATCACAAGAATGAGAAATTTATCTTTAATAGTGAGTTTATTGAGCTCCCTATAATCTGGACACATGCGCCATGATCCATCCTTCTTATGCACCAATACTACTGAAGCAAAGAAAGAACTTTGACTCGGTTGAATTATACCAACCTCTAACATTTCTGCAATCATACGTTCAATTTTGCTCTTTTGGACATAAGGATATCTGTAAGGCCTGATGTTTGGAGGAACACTTCTTGGAATCAAATGAGTAGCATGATCATGATCACGAATAGGTGGGAGTCCTTTCGGAGTTTCAAACACCTTGGAATGATTGTCGAAGGCATTTTGGAGATCTGGAGAAATAGATGATTTTGATGTTGGAACTTCTAGTGAGCATAATTGTGCAATTACGCCTCGTTGTTATTTCTTCAGAAGCTTTTTCATGACATTAGAGCTTATTATCTTTCCTGGCTTCCTTGCGATACCCCATAATTCAATTTCCTTTCCTTCCGAAAAAAATTTCAAGAAAAGTTCTTGAAAATTAAAAGCTACCATCCCCAAAGATTGTAACCATTATACTCCTAGTACAACATTAGCACCTCCCATTGGAATGAAAAGAATTGGACTATTCAATACATATTCCCCCATGGTTAGCTTGATATAATGGCATTTTCCAAAGCAATTTATAGTTCCTCCATTTGCAACCATCACTTGAAATTCTGGTGTTGGGTATAGGAAACATTTCAATTCCTTGGCTACCTTACAATGAATAAAATTATGGCTACTACCCGAATCAATCAACACTATTACCTTTTTCTTCTTGATATGTCCTTCTATCTTGAGAGTTTGAGGAGTGGTAATTCCTGCCAATGCATTACACAATATGGTCGAACTCATTTCTTCTTCTTCTAGGGTTGGTTCCTAGTGTATATCCTCTTCTTTTGAAGTTTCTTGTTCATTTTATTCCTCCACTTCACAATCTATGAAAAATAATTTCTTCTCAGAACACTTATGACCTTTAGTGTATTTGCTATCACAACTATAGCAAAGACTTTTTGCTCTTTTTTCTTCCAATTGTTGTGGTGTCAACCTTGTAGGTTGTGGAACTCTAGGAGTAGCAACACTTCCATCTTTATAGATGTGAGTGGTAGGCTTCCTTGTCGCCATAATTTTACATTCATTTTTCCTTGCCAACCTGAATGCCTTCTCCAATAAATCAGGTTCGCAAACGCGAACTTCATGTTGGATGTTATCCTTTAAAGTCCCTATGAAGACATCAATCCTGTGTTCCTCTGGAATATCAGTTACCCTTATGTACAATTTTTGGAAGTCCTCAATGTGCTCCACCACTGAACCCTTTTGTTTGAGATTTATCAATTGGCTAAAGAAGGTGTTGCTCTTTGTATCCTCATAATGTGCTATCATTTCCTCCCTAAAAATTGACCAAGTGACAATTTTTTTACGGGAGCAAAGCCATCGATACCATACAAATGTATTTTGTTCTAAATGTAAAGTTGCAATGCGTACCTTTTGTGTGTTTTGCACATTATTGAGATCAAAATATTGTTCCATCTGTAGTATCCATGTTATGGGATCCTTGCCATCAAACTTCCTCATATCCATCTTTGGAATATGGTGGTTCTTCAATCCACCATTAGAGTTTATGAAATCACGATTAACATTTATTTTTTTCTCATCATGAGTTTCCTCTACTATCTATTTGCTGTTAGGAATCATTTCTTGTATCAACTTTCACAAACCTTCCTTCAAACCTTCCATGTCTTCCTTCAAACCTTTCATTTTTTCTTCCATCCCATTCTTCAAACCATCCATCATAGTTTCCACGCTTTTCTTCAAAACATCCATTTCATTTTTTGTTGCTCTTTGCGAGAGTGAAATTTGGTGCACTTGCTCTTGTAATTTTGATATGTCATGCCCACGTGGTGTAGAGCAGTCGGTGATGGGGTGCACTCTTAAGGCACTCCATTCTGCAAGGTCACTGGTTCTAAACCCATGGGTGGGATGGGAGGAGAAAAAAAGGGAAGATTAGGATTAGTCTAAACGAGCAAAAATAAAAAATAAAAAAATTGATATGTCATGTTGCATTTCTTCATCTTCATGAGCCATAGTAGAGCCTTCTAAAGGCTTAATGGGTGTTGAATTCTTTTTAGGGGGCATTTTAGGACCCAATGCTGATATTTATTCTACAATATGCCCTTGGAATCAATTCAAATTGATTCTTCAAACAAGACTCCTGCAATTCAGAAAAAATAAAAAAATAGAAAATAGAAAATAAAATAAAATAAAGTATAATAAATAAAAAATAAAATAAAATAAAATAAATTAAAAATAAAAAGTAAAAAATAAAAATAAAAAGATAAAAAAAATACACACATTTTTCTTGCTTTTAAGGAGCTCGATATTGAAATTGAATTATCTCTGTGATTTCGGATCTTCAATCTCTGAAATTCGGCCCTGTAGTAGCACTCTGGATCTTCTTTCGAATGCCACAGGTCTTACCTGATTTGGATTCTTCAAGGCAAAGGTATGCCCAATCTCCCACAATGACCTAATTATGGACTGGTTCAGTAGAGCAAACTTGTACAACGTGCCACGTGTCATTGTTTCCTCCTTCGGCACTGAAATTGATACACAGGAAACTACAGTCCGTGTACTTGCGGACACTTACAGAATTCCAATCCAACGCTTAAAGAGAGAGTTATGAAAATTTTCCCACGGTCACCTCTTTGTGATGAAATTCGGGAGCCTAAAAAAACCCTGACTTCCCCAGATCATATCTCTGAAAATATTGCGAACCAAAATCTGAAATGTGTACAGGAAGTTCATCCGGATTTTGAGTTCGTTCTGTAAAAATTTCAGCTTCTGAACCTTCGTAGAAAAAAATTTATAGCGCAAATGCCACGATGACCTATTTTAGGTGAAATTCGGGAGCCTAAAAAAAACTAACTTCCATCGATCATATCTCCGAAAATATTGCGAACCAAGATCTGAAATTTTTACACGATATTCCTCAAGATTTCGGCTTCGCTCTGTAAAAATATTAGCTTTTGAACCTTCGTAGAAAAAAAAGTTATAGCGAAAATGCCACGATGACCTGTTTGGAGCAGCAAAACCCTAGAATCCAAAGCTTTGATTCCAATTGTTATGAAACCAGCTCCAAAAATAGAAGAAAAGAGAGATCAACGCCTTAGAAATCAGCCACTTCGAGCGGGCAACCTCCAATACATTACATAAATTAACAATTCTTGGATGTCACAAATGACCAAAACCTCCTTCTATATATAGGAGTCCATGGGGTCACAATATAATCCTAGCCAACCTAACAATAATAATGCAAAGGCACAATAATAACATTATTGCAGTTATAGGGGTACAACAATAACAATAAAGGGATTACACTAACAACAATAAGGGATTATACTAGTAATATAGGCTAACACTATCTTCTCAATTTTCAGATACTTGTCTAGCAGTGAGGCACTTAGCCTTCGTTGATGGTTATGACAGGCCCTCACTATCTTGACAAGATTTTTGAATATGATCAGATTTATTTTCCCTTGCAAGATTCTCATCTTGATTCCACACCATTAATTGAAAATTCTTTTTCCCAAGGATTTCAGGATTTTCAAGAGGATTGTTTTGAATTTCATTATCGAATCTATCATCAGTTAGAAGCATCTTACTTAGCAAGCCCATTTGCTAAAAGAAAGTTCTGATCTTTCCGGATGTTTTCTAAGCAAGACAATATAAGTGCAGGTGCTTTCACAAGGAGTTGTAGAGGTTTGTATGATTTTTGTTCTTATCGAAAAGGTAAGGTGGCAGGTTAGGTAAAGTTAGGTGGTATGACACATCTTTCTCTCTTTAGGAAATACCTTCTATTTGTTGTACAAGATATCAAAGCTTTTATATTTTCTGATGCACGTTATCATATATTGGTTTTCATTGCTCGTATCTTTGTGATTATAGGTCGGGAGAAACTACATTGGCTTCATTCGAAATATCATTATACTTAGCCGTGAACTTCTAGCTGGTTAGGTTAGGAGTAGGCTTAGCTGCATTTAGTTTCCTTTGCATTGCATCGACCTTCGTTCATGCTCTCCATATATTCTCTTCATCTGTTTTGTTTTTGTATGATGTTTTGGCTTCAATCTCCATTTGCTTTGTCTCTTGTTTCTTCTTTTGGTTTTGTATGTCTTTTCTTTCGTGTTTGCTTAATAAGACCTTGTGTGAAAAAGTGCATGGCTCAAAAGGTACTTTGTCGTGAAATAAAAGTGAAGTGTGACAACCACAACGCTTGGCTTTCTGTTGTTCTGCTTCTTTGGTTGGGAAAATTCCATAGGTTGGGCTAAGTCCAAATGGAAAATATGCGTCCAAGAGGAGAACCTCGAGGGGACCTATGCTAGTGTCTAAACTACTCAACTTGGTGTAAATCTACCTATGTGTTAACGCTTGTCCAATCTAGTAGAGAAAGTATAAGGGGAAAATTTAAAGTGAGCAAATAAATGTCAGAGGTCTTAAAATACTTCTCTAAAGGAGCAGCCTCCCCTACTCTCAATAAGTTGGGATCCCTCTTCCGCCCGTTGAAAATAATAAGTGTCAATGCACAGTCTATTAAATAATTAAATAAAGGGTGAAAGAAGAGAAAGGCTTCCTGCGCAGGGAGGTGAAGCAAGTGATTAAGTCGGGTACTGTCCAGGCTCACTGGCAGCGAAGCAATGTTTGTGCTCTTGAAGTGACTCCGTCAGGATACTGTCCAGGCCTGCTGGCAGCGGAGCAACACCAGAGATGAAAACTCAATATTCTAAATATCATAAACTCGTTGTGCACATTACCTTTACCTGGATTGAAACAATTGTGATATGGTGTATCTTTGTGTGTATGTTCAACCAAGTAGAGAAAAGTAAGATGCTATGTATAAACGGGTTGAAAGGGGGAACTTGAGGCAATCAATACTTCCTAAAGGTCTGGCCCTTAACTGAAAGCTATTCCCGGACAGAGAAGTTGAAGTCCTCCCAATGTGCCCCAAGTGTTGTCGTTGCTACAACAGCCTCCAAAATTTCACTACATCCAAATTTTGGAGCCTACTTCATGGTCGTATCAAGTGTCACCTTGGTCGTCAAGTGTCATTTTGTTGTTCATATGTCTTAAGTGTTCTCAAGTGTCGTCGCATTGACTAGAACATCTCTATATGCATCTTATGGTCATAACACCTTTGTTGTTGTAAAATGACACTTTTGGGTCGCAGTCGTATATACTTCACTATTTGTACTTGGGGAATGTGCATAAAGTGGCATTTTGATGTATATTTATTGTTGATCAAGCTTGTCTAAGTTTTCTCGATGAGATAGTATGTGTCGCTCATGGTTTTATGTCTGGAACTCATCTTGGTCACCCCTTGACCAATCGTCCAAACTTAGACAAATTTCGGTTGCAAAACGAGCTCATTAAGGCTAAGAGCGCATCAACGCACTCTGAAGCCTTGATGGGAGACCCTTCGTTGTTCAAAAGTGCGCCTTGCGCCCTCCTTAAGAGTTAGGCACACTCTAAAGGCATGAATCCCCTTCCTTGTTCCGAACTGTGCCCTTCAAAAACCAAGCCTTCCTTTGAGCGCACTCCTTCGACCTGAAGGAATGTGCCCTCCTTGGGAGCACTCCTTTGACCTGAAGGAATGCACCCTCCTTGAGCGCGCATGAGCACACCCCGAAGGCCTTAAGCTATGCCCTTCAGCGTTCCACAATGCGCCATGCGTCCTCTTGACCCTTTGAGCGCACTTTGAAGGCATGATGCCCATGGGCGCACTTCGAAGGCACGAAGCATCATCCTTCAGCCTCCTGACTTGTGCCATGTGCCCTCTTTGGTTTCCTTTGAGCGCACTCCTTTGACCCGAAGAGATGTGCCCTCCTTGATAGCACTCCTTCGACCCGAAGAGATGCGCCCTCTTTAAGCACACTCCTTCGACCCAAACAGGTGCGCCCTCTTTGACAGCACTCCTTCATCCTGAAGTGATGCACCGTCCTTAAGAGCACTCCTTCGACTCGAAGAGATGTGCCCTCCTTCTCTCCCTTGAGCGCACATCGCACTTGGGAAGCCCAAAGCCCTCCCCTTCGTCCTTCGGACTTGCACCATGTACCTTGCCTTGACTGTCTTCCTCTCTTGAGTGCATGAGCGCATGCCGAAGCCACGAAGCCTTTCCCCTTTATACCTTCAACCTTTCAAAGTGCGCCCGTGTGCCCAGAAGCCCCTTTAACCCTTTTGAGCACACTGAAAAGGCATAAACAGAAAAATATGCATAAAAGATGGTAGATTAGGAGATTTTTAGGCTGATAGTTGCTCATCATGGGTGATTGCAGAAACAAGTATTCTAAGGACCTCATGGCAAGCACACATGAGGAAGATTGAGCAAAGAGGATAAACAAAGGAAGCATGAAAAGAACCAAGAACACACTTGAAAATTGACGATCGAAGCACCCCAAAGACTCCATGATTGAAGACCTTTTGGACGGTGAAAAGCGCCACAATCATAAGATAAACAAAGAGCAAAAACAGAGTGGCAGTCATGTCACCACTGTAGAAATTCCATGTCATTAGTCACTATCAGTCCCAGTCATCAAAGATAGTGACACATCAAGTCTCATCATATGATGATGTGGAGGTCATGATGTAGTATTGTAATCATTGTAAAAGACAAATAAGTGGAAGTCCAAGAGTGATATGTGAAACATGAAGAGTCACATAGTCATATATGGATCAGTGTTTTCGGAACCGAACCGGTTCCGGAAAACCAGCCAGCCCGACTGGTTTGGAGGCAAAACCGGTCTGAACCGGCTCTCCGAACCGACCGGTTTTGGCACCGAACCGGTCGGTTCAGTACCAAACTGGTCCGGACCGATTCAGAGATAGATTCACAAGCCTGGGCATTAAAAAAAAAAAAAACCGGTCGGTTCAGTACCAAACTGGTCCGAACCGATTCAGAGATCGATTCACAAGCGTGGGCATTAAAAAAAAATAAAAATTATTATTATTATTATTATTATTATTATTAATTATTATTTTTCGTAGTTAATAACGCTACCCTAGCCACCCCCCCCTAAAGCTACTTAAACACCCCCACCCCCTCTATTTCACTCACACTATTCATTCGAGTCTCTTGCAATTCTTGAGCCGAGTTCAATGAGGAGAATTCATAGAGTTTCTTGCAGGGTTGTTCGGACGGAGATTTTTTGCAGATTTGAAGAGTTGATTGGATTGTTGGAGAGTTGTTGGGTTGGCATATTTTCGAGCTACTTCAAGGATTTTTTTTCCCAGAGATCTTTGGGTTTTCTTCAGTGGTTTTTGCAGCTGGTGCAAAAAAATATATATTTTGTTGGGGTTGCTACATAGTTGATTTCAGAGGATTTTGGAGTTGATTTTCTCCAAAATTTTAGTGGGTAAATCAAGGACCATGGGAATCAAGCCATAATCCCATTGCAAACTTGAATGCTACTCATTCTTCAGATGAGGATAAGGAGGATGATCATGATGATGATTGATGATTGATGATTTGATCATTGATTTTTTGTAGATGTAGCTTATAGTATTGTAGGTTGTAGTATAATACTATGATCTATGATGTTATTTTGGACTATAAAGGCCTTTTAGAGCATGTTTCTTGATGTTTGTAACTTTTTTGGTTCAACGATGTTTTGCACTAAGTGTTATTTTGGTTATATCATATTTGTGTATAAATGTTTTGGATTCATATGGATGCACATGAATATATTTGTTTTTCTTTAAAATATGAATATTTTATGTGTTTTTGGTAATCCGGTTTTATTTCCGGTTTATTTCTGGTTCCCGGTCCACAAGGTTTTCCGGTTCGATGACCAATTCAGTTCTGATAACATTGATATGGACAAAGATTGTATAGAAGTCCAAAATTCAGTTAGAAGTTCAAGAATCATTTAGAAGTCCAAAGGACACACTAGAAGTCCAAGAGTCATGGGGGTAATCCAAGAGTCATGAGGATATGAAAGGGCATTCTTCTTGTTATAAAAGAAACCTCATAACTCAAGCAAAGGGATTTTTGAGGCTTAAGCTTTGGAGAGCTAGTCTTGGCTTCTCTACTTGGCATAGGAGAGAAAACTATTCTTTGGAGAAGCAATAAGTGGCTTAATGTCCACTATTGGAACTAGTGTTCACCATTGTAATTGATGAACTTGGATCTTTCATCTTATAACTGAAGCTCTATGAGCCAACACATTTTCATGCATGTATTGCAAATGTTTTAGCACTATTCTTGGGATATTTGTTGAGAATTTGGTAGGGCAGTGATTAAGTGAAACTATTCTTGGGATGCTTGTTGAGAATTTGATAATTACTTGTGAGCTTACTTCTTTTACTTATGTCTTCTCTTCTTAGCTTATTATGTCTTTCATCAAGTCAATTACCAGAAACACAAGAGACACAGATTTAGGCTTTTCAAGCCACGGCCAAAACCTCTCCCTCTTGGAGAGGAAAACAGGCAAGGAATTATTCTTATAGACTTTCAATTGACAAGTACCATGACCATGACTCAGACCCTTGACCTATGTATGCCTTCAAGACCTTATCACTACTTCTTCATTAACTCCTTGAGGTGATCCTTCTTTTCTGCACCATCCTGCACCGTTCTGCACCTTACTACACCTTGTTGTGAACTAGCCTATGCACGCCTTGCACATTTAATCTTGTTGGTTGATATTCAGATTACAACCAGGTCTTCTTTTGATGAGTTGTCCTTTTCCTACTATATTGATACACTCTCCTTTTTTAGCATACTTGATGCACTTCATACTTTCAACATAATTCAGTCACAATAGGCTTATCCTTGCACTTGACACTGTCAACGCAATGTTGTTCACCACAGACTTTGTCCTTGCACTCTGTTCGCACTTAACACAGTCAACGTAATGTTGTCACCACAGGCTTGTCCTCGCACTCTATCGCCACAGTTAACGCACTGCTGTAACATGGTCCCTATTCTGCACTTGTACGCAGTCTCTGCTCCGCTTTTCTATCTCCTTTTAATGCAGTCCTAACTCGCACTTGATACAGTCACATATCACTAAAGTTTTTCCTGTACCCTTGTCCACAGATCTCAAACTTAACCTCACATTTCCTGTGTAGAAATTACACCAATGGATTCAATCCGATCATGCAATGTACTAAAACAAGATACTGAATCCTTCTACAAAATTTGCAGAATATAAATCATGATCGCTCAATCACATGCAAGTAAGAGAGAAGTAAATCAATCGCACAACACAAGATTTTCCTGGGGAAAGCAATTGCTCAATACCCCTCCATCTTTATTGTATAATCAACCAAGGAATCATGAAACAATACAATGCATGTGTGTTCACCACAACCTCGTACACTCTACCAACTGTGTCACACTAATCTAGGCAAAAGTGGACCAATACATAGCGAATTTCCGGCCTACCTTCAGCCTGCCTTGCTCACGCAATCCCTAGGCAAAATAACTCCTATTCAATAGGAATTCCAACCTTCCTTGATTACGCAATCCATCATTGGCTTCCTGTGGCTTTATAATTACGCTCGGGCAATTCGCTAATAATACAATTGATAGTTTACTTGCCTTTAACCTTTGTCTCAACTGGGTCGTCATCAGAATTGACATGCATGCAGCTATTAATAGTGAATCATCATTTACTTGGTAGATCACTACTTGTGAATTAAATTTATTTTAATTCACTTGATCTTCCACTAGCTCATCAATCAGTTAGAACTGATTTTAACTCAATTAATTTGAGTCAACTGATTGCACTCATACAACACTAGTGCTACAACTGCAACTAGACCCTGTAAATAATATAATCACTCTACATGCCTTCTCTTTGACCCTCGACTCGAAATTCTTGAGCTAACTAAGATTATCACACTTAGTTAACTATTACAATTTGTTTGGTCATCACAATGTATCACTGTCGGATCCATCTGATGACCAAACAAACCAATAAGTATCTTCCTCATCCAGATGGCCTCACATGCAGGCTGACTAGTTGCCATGTACTCTGCCTTGGTTGAACTGAGTGCAACTGATCTCTACTTCCTGCTGTACCAAGAAACTGTTGTTGATCCTATGCTGAAGATGCCCCCTGATGTGCTCTTCCTGTCTGATGGACTACCTGCCTAATCTGCATCGGTGAAGCCTTGACACTTCACTCCCTTTGTCCATCTGTACCATAATTTGTACTTTGTAGTGCCCCTAAGATATCTCAAAACATGCTTCCCCGCCTTCCAAAAGAGCTTGGTAGGCTTAACCATATCTTGACTAAGCTGGTTAACTGCGTAGCATATGTTTGGTTGTGTGTTCACCAAATACATAAGTGAACCCACAAGTTGCCTGTAAACAATGGCATCCACTACCTCACCTGAAGTAGCGTCCTCCTTCCTCCAGTTTCCTATAAGAGGAGTCTCCATTGGTTTGCTGCCCTCCATTTGGAATTTCCTCAGAATCTCCTTGGCATACTTTCCCTAAGATACAAATAGCTCCCCATCTCTTTGTCATATTTCCAAGCCAAGGAAATAGTGCAAGAGCCCCATGTCCTTCATCTCAAACTCTCTTGCAAGATCCTCTTTGCAAGAAGTTATGAGTTGCTCATCACCTGTCAGTATAAGATCATCAACATAAAGTACAATAATCAAAAGCTTACCATCAACCACAATATGATATAGGTTCGCATCCGCTTCACTCTTTGTGAAGCCCAACCCGGTGAGATAGTTGTTGATCCTGGTGTACCAAGCACAAGGTGCTTGCTTCAACCCATACAGTGCTCTCTTGAGTCTGCACACATGCGACTCCCTGTCAAAGGTCTCAAAACCTTTTGGCTATTCAATGTACACTTCTTCCTCAATAACTCCACTGAGAAGGGTTGTATTTACATCCATCTGATTTATCTGCCACCCCATCTGTGCTGAGAGTGCAAGGATAGATCTAATCAATGAGTACCTTGCAACTGGTGTAAAAGTCTCCTCATAGTCAATCCCCTCTACCTGTGACAATCCTCGGGCCACAAATCTAGCTTTGTATTTCTCCACACTCCCATCTATTGCTTGCTTCACCTTGTAGATCCACCTGGATCCAACCACTGACTTCCCCACTGGTCTTGGGACCACTTCCTATGCACTGTTTCTGATAATGGAGTCATACTCCTCAACCATGGCATCAACCCATTTTGGCTGTTGCACTTCTTCCTCAAAAAAGGGTGGTTCTGTCACAATACACTAGCTCATAACAGCCATGTATCTAGTATACTTGTCTGGGGACCTTCTATGCCTGCCCTGTGATGTAGGTTCACCTACATGCTCTGTCACATCTAGCATCAATCTGTCAGCCTCTCTGGTGTGCTTCCTACCATTTCTGGTGGATGGCTCTGCATGAGTGGTTTCTGCCACTCCGTGATCCTCTGCTTGTGGTTGCTCCACATCCTGAGGTTCATCCTTTGGTACTAAGAGTTCCTCATCTGCATGCAAGTCAAGCTCCCTCTCAAGGGACAATCGCATGGCTTTCTCCTCATCAAATTTAACATCTCTCCTGACAACTGTCATCCTCTTAGCCGAAAAATACACACGATAGTTGTGGGGAGTATCAGTGTACCTCAAAAATATCCCAACCTCTGTTGTTGGTTCTAGCTTCTTCTTGGCATCTTTGGTCACATGGCAATAAACAGATGAGCCAAAAATTTTAAAATATGAAACATCTGATTTCTTACCTGAAAAAGCCTCCTCTAGTGTACTCATGCCAAGTATCCGATGAGGACTACAGTTCTGCACAAATACCGTTGTGTTGCATGCCTCTGCCCACAAATGCAACGATAGGCCCTGATCATGTAACATAGTTGTTGGAAATGTTGTCATTGATGGCAAAGGACAGCAGAGAAGAACAGAGGGAGAGTACATTTACAAAGACAGGGCAGCAAAAAGAGAGGTAGCAGAGGCAGCAAAAAGAGAGCTGCATAGGCTGCATAGGACTGTAGTAGAGACAGAGTAGAGGAGAAGGGCCAATTCATCGAAGATCTGGCCAGCTAAAGGCTTGTAAGTTAATTCACTGTGTAATGAAGATTTGTTTCAGTATTTATGTGAGATTGTTGGTTTAATTATGTGTAGAGAATACCTGTAACCGGTGAGCTCGGTGTAATTAAGACTCTGTGATTTGCTTAAAGTCTGTCTACGCGTTCAGTGATGAGAATGTGTGGGTTATCCCAAGAAGTAGTTGTATAACCCGTGTGATGGAACTGTGGGCGTTGAACTCTGTGAGTTAGAGTTTGAGTGTGCTCTGTGCATCTTTAGAGGATTCGATGTCCACGATAACGTGGTGGTCGAATGTGTATGGTATTTTATGCAATTAAGGTGAAGGTTGATCAGAGTTCTGTGTGTAAGATTCAATTTTGGATTTGGTCGAACCTTGCGAAGGGGCGTTTAGCTTGTAAGTCGGGAGCAGAATGAATCGTGGTTAAAAGGCAAAGGCGAACAACGTGAGTAGACGAAGGAACGAACCTATGTATTGATTGAAGCGAGAGCGAAAGCGAAGAAATTGGCGTGAAACTATACAACGGAACCCTGAGGGAGAAAGCAGCGGAACCACGAAGAGTGAACAGTAAAAGTGGGTTTCTGGTTTTGATCGCACCACCTTTGCAGGGTAAGTGGTATTTAAGAATTCGGAGCGATCCCATACATTGGGTGACGCGTGTCCCTGAGCGAATTTGGAAAACCGCTTTCATCGCGCGCCATCGCTCATTACCGTTCGTGCATCTAAACCAAGCGATATCCGTCGGATCATCTGAAGCCGTGCGACGTGTTGTCCGCCGTTGGATAAGAAGGCAGGTATGAATCGGTTGTGTGTTGATTCCACGTTTGTTGTATGTGTGGGCCCCGTTGCTTGTAATGGCACATGTTTAATGATATAAAGCCCCGGAGTGATAGACAATATTGAAGGTCTGAGCGGGGTTTTCATAAATCAATTGGAAGGCCTTGTAATGTTGATGCAAGAGTCGTGCCATGGTTAGAGTTCTACAAAGGAAAATATGTATTGCACGGGAGTTCATTATTTGGTGTAATCAAGTTGGGGCTATATATATACAGTGTGTGAATAATACGCGAAGGTTCATATGATATGGTTGGATGCATAACAGTCTTGTTGCCGATACATTTATGATTACAAGGTGTGCTAATGGTTTAGACACGAGGCCGGTTCCTTTGTTCAATGTATAAGGGAGGAGACTTCGATGGTAAATTGAGCGCTTGATAGAAAAGGGCCACGGCTATAATATAGTGTATGTTAAGCATCACAATGGATAACGAAGGGTGTTAGTAAATGGAGCGGTTGCGCATTGAAGCAAGGCTTAGAGGATCGTAATCATAGTTTGTATTGAACAGTGAAAAAGTTGAAGTTTAAATTTGTTTAACAGAAAATTTGCAGATTTGATCTGACTGAATACGCAGTGGAGGTTGATAACTCAGATTTACAGAATCTGGAGTTGAAGATAGAGTGTCTTGGAGATTGCAGAGTTGAAGAAATGTGCATCAAAGGGATTCAAAAGTGCAGTGAACAGGTGGAATATGCAAAAGACAGTGAACGAAGTATGCAGGACAGTTGCATGACTGCTACAGAAAAGACAAAACCAGCTAGCCAAGGGCTGAGCGAAGTTTATGTATTGAAACTGAAAATATAAATGTTTTAATTGTTTTTATATTGTTTGTGATGCAAAGGCAAGTATCCAAAGGAAAAAGAAAAATCCCATTGTAACATTGAAATTTGTACATATTGTTATATTTTTAATGAGTTGGATAAAGAATTGAGAAGGCAGAAGTCAAAGAGTCATGGTTGTTCACTCCAAATTCCTTGTGGAATACAAACAGTCATGTGGTGAACTCTATATATATCATATCAACTTGATATGCAAAGTGAGGTTAGAGAGAGTAAGGATAGAGAATGAAAAGAATAGAAGATTGAGGCAGAGAAGATAAGGAAGAGAGGAGCAAAAAGTGATGCTACAGAACAGAGCTGATATCTGAGGTAAATCAACAAACATTTCTTTTGATAAATTGAGGAAGTTGGAGCTTCCCTATCAAGTTGAAGCTTGATAGCTGTCAGTTGTAGCTGACTGAGGTTGGAGCCTCCTGTAGGTTGGTGCCTACAGAAAATTGAAGGGAGTTGGAGCTTCCTTGCAAGTTGTAGCTTGCAGAATTGAGGTTGGAGCCTCCTGTAGGTTGGTGCCTGCAGAAAAATAGTGGTGAGAAGGAGTTGGAGCTTGCCTTTGCATCACAACAATAATAAGATGTGGTTTTCTCCCTTTATGGGTTTCCACTTATATCTGTTGTCTCTATCTGTGTTGTCTATGTGTTGAGATGATTTACCAAATCTGCTTAATGTTTGCTGCTCTCATAATAAGTTTGATGTCACATTAATTTAATACTTGCTACAACTTATTAAGACTGTTCATATACTAAGGTTGGTTATAAAAGTAAGTCGTAAATAAGCTGATGAAAAATTTAAAAAGCTCATGTACGTGTTACACTGATTCACCCCCCCTCTTAGTTTAACTAAGAATTCAACAATTGGTATCAAAGCCAAGTTCCTTTTATACCAGTTTAACCACTGAAAGGAGATCCTAGGCCTCCAAGATGGCTAGTCAAGAAGGAAGCTCAACCAATAAAGCCCCTTTCTTCACTGGTACTAATTATGCCTTCTAGAAAATCAGAATGAGAGCATACATAATGTCTCTAGGAATAGAGGTATGGGCTGCTGTAGAATTTGGATATGCCCCAAAGGCAACTGACCTAGAAAGAGAAGCTAAACAAGAATTTGTAGCAAATGCTAAGGCCATGAATGCAATTTTAAGTGGACTCTGTGAGGCTGAATTTATCAAAATAATGCACAGTAAGACTGCCAAAGATATGTGGGACACTCTAGAGAATATCCATGAGGGAGATAAAAAGGTAAACACTGCCAAACTTCAAGTATATAGAGCCCAGTTTGAAAATTTAAAAATGAATGATGATGAAGATGTTAGCAGCTTCTTCCTAAAAGTTGCAGAAATTGTAAACAATATGAAAGCTCTCGGAAAAACCATACCAGAAAGTATAATTGTGCAAAAGATTCTAAGATCTTTTCCATCTAGGTTTAATCCCAAGGTGTTTGCAATAGAAGAAACAGTTGATTGGGAGACCTTGACCATGAACCAACTACTTGGAAATCTAATAGCATATGAGATGAGGCTCCCACAGAAGAAGCCAAGTACGAGGGAGGCAGCCTTTAAAACAGAAAAGAAGAAAGAAGAAGAGGAAGACATATGCTCTTGCTCGGATGAAGAAGAGGCAAAATTTGTCAAGAAACTGGATAGAGGCTCAGGTAAATACAAAGGTAAACTTCCTTTCAAATGCTTTAACTGTGGAAGAATTGGACACTATGCTGCTAAGTGTCCTCACAAGAAAGTAAGGAATCAGGGTCAAGAATCAAAGAAAAATACATCAAAGAACTGGCAGAAAGGAAAGAAGTTCAGCAGAAAATCCTTCTATGCTCAACAAGACAACAGTGCATCTGAAGACTCAGATGAACCCTCAAGTGAAGAAGGAACCTCTGAATTCTTATTGATGGCCATAGAAGAACTTGAAGGACTCCTGCTAGAAGATGAAGAAGAAGGTGGTGAAGTCGACCTTGAGGGGGAGCTAAGAAGTGCTCTGGAGGAGATTGATAGACTCAAACTGAAATGCAGAAAACAAAAAGACATTCTCCTCAAGTATGTACGAGAAGAACAAAATTCAGAAGTCCTCATGCAGTTAAAGATAAAGCTTGAAGAAGCCAAAAAGATAGAAGACATGTTACTTAAGCAAATCAAGGAGAAAACTCAGGAACAAGAGAAGTTGGAAGAAGAAGTAGTATGTCTCAGGAAGAAATTAGAAAATGCTCAAAAGAAAATGGCTATAAATTCTTCTCAAACAACAAGCTCTAGTAAGTTGAACGAATTCTGGATGCCCAAAGATATCCTATGATAAAAACTGGAATAGGCTATGAAGGAGAATCAAGTAAAAGCAAAGAAAAAGAAAACAAAGAGATTATTTTTGTAAAAGCAAAGAAGGATGATGAAGCAGCGCAAATAATTCCTACAAAAGAAGAAATATGTAAGAAGGGAGACAGAACCCAGAAGAATCCTCTAATAACAAAGAATGAAAGAAATACTCAGACAACAGAAAAAGATTCATATACCCCTGAGTATGTCAAATTTGGAAGCCATCAAAGGAGATTCTTCCCTCCTATGAACAATGCTACCTGTTATGTCTGCCACAAGCTGGGACACATTGTTGCATACTGTTATATAAGGAGGAGTAATTCATACGAGAAAAAGATACAAACAGTGAAGGGACTGCCTAAAGAAAACAAATGGAGAAGACAACCTCACATCAGGTATGCAGATTGTTTCTATGGTTACTGTTTTTATTGTAAAGAATTTGGGCATAAAATCATTGAATGCAGAAAATGTGGACAAAGATTGATGCTCAACACCTCAAGGAGGTTTATGAATCAAAGAAATTTGACTCATAATCACAATTCAGCAAAAGTCATAATCAAATGCTGTGTATGTAATAAAATTGGACATATGCCATCCAAATGTCCTCTTAGAAGATGTAGTTCATCATCTCACAAAAATTACCAAACAAAAGGATGCTTCCAGTGGATAAAGAAGGTGAATAAATGTGACTTGGCTCTAACTACTCAAGACCTGAAAAGCCAGTGGTATTTGGAAAATGGTTGCTCTAAACACATGACTAGAGACAGAAGCAAGTTTATAACTCTTGATGAAAAGAAATCTGGCAATGTTACTTTTGGCAATGATAAATCAGGAAAAATAAAAGGAAAAGGCTCAGTCAACCTAGACAATGGCAGAGGAAAGGCCCAAGATGTACTATTTGTAGATGGGCTGAAAGCAAATTTGCTTAGTGTCAGTCAAATGTGTGATAAAGGCTATGAAGTTCTTTTTAGAGCACAAGATTGTGAAGTCAGATCAAGCACCACAGGTAAGAGTCTGCTCAAAGGAGTTCGAGCAGAGAGTAATGTTTACATTATGAAAGAGGAAGATCAAGCATGTCATCTTAGCAAGCTTGAGGAGTCATGGTTATGGCATAAAAGGTTGGGACATCTCAGCTTCGATCACATCATCAGACTAAGCAAGAAGAAAGCTGTCAGAAACATGCCAGAAATAAAAAGGCCTTCTAATACCATATGCAAATCTTGTCAATTGGGCAAACAGACCCGTACATCAGTTAAGGCCAAAGATGAGTTATCAACAAGAAGACCACTCCAGCTTGTGCACATGGACCTGTGTGGACCAGCAAGAACTAAAACACCAAGTGGAGAATCCTACTTCATGCTGATAATAGATGATTTCTCCAGAATGACATGGGTTGCATTTCTCAAGAATAAATCGGAAGCTTTGGAAAAATTCAAAATATTCAAAGCCTTAGCAGAAAATCAGACAGGATGCAAGCTGAAATGCATCAGATCAGACAGAGGAGGTGAATTCACAGATTATGACTTTGCAGACCTATGCAATGAACATGGCATAAAGCAACAATTTATTGCAGGGACACCTCAACAGAATGGAGTAGCAGAGAGACAAAACAGATCTGTACAACAAATTGCCAGAGCCATGATGCAAGAGAGTAGTATTCCTCAAACCTTCTGGCAGCGGTGCATATCCTTAATAAAGCTCACTTAAGGCCAAGTAGTGACAAGACTCCCTATGAACTATGGCATGGTAAACTAGCTTCAATCAAGCATTTTAGAATCTTTGGAAGCAAATGTTATATAAAGAATAATGATGAAAATCTTGGGAAATTTGATGCAAGAGCAGATGAAGGGATATTTCTAGGATATGCATCCAAAAGTAAAGGGTACAGGTGCTACAACAAGACTCTTCGAAAAATAGTAGAAAGCATTGACGTGAGATTTGATGAAGAACTTCCAAACCATACAAGAGATACATACTGCAGTAGTCCATCAGACAACCATGAAGAAGAAAACCAAGATGATGAGGAAACAAGCAAGACAACAGAAGATGCTAAACTGAGCTCTAAAGCCCCTTCTAGATACACTCAGAAGAACCATCCTGAAGATCAGATCATACGAGACAAGAGAAAAGGGGTCCAGACAAGAAGGCAACTAACAGAACAGACCGAAGAGGTATACATAGCCATGTTATCACAAATAGAGCCAAAGAAGTTTGAAGAAGCTAGCAAGGACAAGTATTGGGTGAAGGCAATGAATGAAGAATTGGACCAAATTGAGAAGAACAATACCTGGGAACTAGTTACTAGACCAATTGAGAAAAATATCATTGGCTCAAAATGGGTATTCAAGAATAAAATGAATGAGCAAGGACAGGTAATCAGGAATAAAGCTAGACTAGTTTGCAAAGGATATTCACAAATCGAAGGACTTGATTATGATGAAACATTTGCTCCTTTAGCCAGAATGGAAGCCATCAGAATGTTTCTAGCCTTTGCATGCTACCAAGACTTCAAAGTATATCAAATGGATGTGAAATCTACATTTCTGAATGGAGATCTAGAAGAAGAAGTCTACATGGAACAACCAGAAGGTTTCTCTTTAACAGAAAAAGAAGACTATGTGTGCAGACTGAAGAAGGCTCTATATGGACTGAAACAGGCTCCTCGTGCTTGGTATTCAAGACTGGATAAGTATTTGCAAAAACAAGGCTTTAAGAGAGGCGGAGTAGACAGCAATCTATACATAAAAGCCCATGAAAATGAACTCCTGATCGTTGTAGTGTATGTTGATGACATTATGTTTGGAAGCAACAGAGATGAACTAGCAAAAGGGTTTGCTGAGGAGATGAAATTAGAGTTTGAGATGTACATGATTGGAGAACTCAGTTTCTACTTAGGACTTCAAATTCAGCAAAAGAACACAGGTACATTCATCTCACAGGAAAAATACTTAAAAGAAATGTTGAAAAAGTTCAAAATGGAGGACTGCAAACCTGTGTCAACTCCCATGATCACGGGATGCAAGCTATGTGATGATGATGGATCTGCTAATATAGATCAAAAACTTTACATATCCATGATAGGAAGTCTGCTGTATCTGACAGCATCAAGACCAGACATCATGCTAGCAGTAGGACTAGTGGCTAGATATCAAGCAGCACCTAAACAAAATCACCTTCTTGCAGTCAAAAGAATATTCAGATATCTACAAGGAACAGCACAGTATGGACTTTGGTATCCTAAAGGCAAAAGCTTCACTTTGACAGCATACACAGATGCAGATTGGGCCAGCTGTGTGGATGACAGGAAAAGCACAAGTGGAGGTGCATTCTATTTAGGAGAAAGTTTGGTGGCATGGTTAAGCAAGAAACAAACATCTATCTCTCTGTCTACAGCAGAAGCAGAATATATAGCAGCAGCAGCATGTTGTACACAAGTCATGTGGATGAAGCAAACCCTCCAAGACATGAAGGTAAGCATTGATGAACCTATCTCAGTCAAATGTGATAATACAAGTGCTATAAGTATATCTAAAAATCCTGTGCTTCACTCAAAATCTAAACATATCCCAATCAAGTATCATTTTCTCCGAGAACAAGTGGCTCATGAGATAGTAAAACTGGAGTATGTACCAACAAAATAACAGACATCAGATATATTTACCAAACCTCTTGCTAGAGAACCATTTGAATATTTGAGAGATAGACTAGGGGTAGTATCTGTAGAAGCTACTCTCTGATATGAAGAGAAAGCACAGTTTCAGGGGGAGAACAGAAACGAAAATATCATTCCAGGGGGAGATCAGCCAGCAAGGGAAGCATGAAACAAGTCCTCAAGATCAAAGGATTATGGCAAGAATACATCTAGCATAAAAGAGTCAATGAAAAAGGGTCGGTATTTTAGATGTAATCCCAAGTTTGGAGCAGCAGGGTACAAAGTTAGAAGATCTGAGAGAGAGGAAATGCAAGAAATGTTGAAAAAGGATAAAATCAAAGGAACAAAGGACAAAATCTACACTAAGAGATGTGCAACCCCTTGCCATTGATGTCAAAGGGGGAGGAAGAGCAAGCAACAGGAGAAAGGATCCTAAAAGGCAAACAGAGAAAGTGTATTGCCATCAATGCCAAAGGGGGAGACTGTTGGAAATGTTGTCATTGATGGCCAAGGACAGCAGAGAAGAACAGAGGGAGAGTACATTTACAGAGACAGAGCAGCAAAAAGAGAGGTAGCAGAGGCAGCAAAAAGAGACCTGCATAGGCTGCATAGGACTGTAGTAGAGACAGAGTAGAGGAGAAGGGCCAGTTCATCGAAGATCTGCCCAGCTAAAGGCTTGTAAGTTAATTCACTGTGTAATGAAGATTTGTTTCAGTATTTATGTGAGATTGTTGGTTTAATTCTGTGTAGAGAATACCTGTAACCCGTGAGAGGGGTGTAATTAAGACTCTGTGATTTGCTTAAAGTTTGTCTGCGCATTCAGTGATGAGAATGTGTGGGTTATCCCAAGAAGGAATGTGTGGATTATCCCAAGAAGTAGTTGTATAACCCATGTGATGGAACTGTGGGCGTTGAACTCTGTGAGTTAGAGTTTGAGTGCGCTTTGTGCATCTTTAGAGGATTCGATGTACACGATAACGTGGTGGTCGAATGTGTATGGTATTTTATGCAATTAAGGCGAAGGTTGATCAGAGTTATGTGTGTAAGATTCAATTGTGGATTTGGTCGAACCTTGCAAAGGGGCGTTCAGCTTGTAAGTCGGGAGCAGAATGAATCATGGTTAAAAGGCGAAGGCGAACAACATGAGTAGACAGAGGAATGAACCTGTGTATTGATTGAAGCGAGAGCGAAAGCGAAGAAATTGGCATGAAACTATACGATGGAACCCTGAGGGAGAAAGCAGCGGAACCACGAAGAGTGAACAGTAAAAGTGGGTTTCTGGTTTTGATCGCACCACCTTTGCACAGTAAGTGGTATTTAAGAATTCGGAGCGATCCCATACACTGGGTGACGCGTGTCCCTTAGCAAATTTGGAAAACCGCTTTCATCGCGCACCATTGCGCATTATCGTTCAAGCATCTAAGCCAAGCGATATCCGTTGGATCATCTGAAGCCGTGCGACGTGTTGTCCGCCGTTGGATAAGAAGGCAGGTATGAATCGGTTGTGTGTTGATTCCACGTTTGTTGTATGTGTGGGCCCCGTTGCTTGTAATGGCACATGTTTAATGACATAAAGCCCCGGAGTGATAGACAATATTGAAGGTCTGAGCGGGGTTTTCATAAATCAATTGGAAGGCCTTGTAATGTTGATGCAAGAGCCGTGCCATGGTTAGAGTTCTACAAAGGAAAATATGTATTGCGCGGGAGTTCATTATTTGGTGTAATAAAGTAGGGGTTGTATATATACAGTTTGTGAATAATACGCGAAGATTCATATGATATGGTTGGATGCATAACAGTCTTGTTGCCGATACATGTATGATTACAAGGTGTGCTAAGGGTTTAGACACGAAGCCGCTTCCTTTGTTCAATGTATAAGGGAGGAGACTTCGATGGTAAATTGAGCGCTTGATAGAAAAGGGCCACGGCTATAATATAGTGTATGTTAAGCATCACAATGGATAATGAAGGGTGTTAGTAAATGGAGCGGTTGCGCATTGAAGTAAGGCTTAGAGCATCGTAATCATAGTTTGTATTGAACAGTGAGAAAGTTGAAGTTTAAATCTATTTAACAGAAAATTTGCAGATTTGATCTGACTGAATACGAAGTGGAGGTTGATAACTCAGATTTACAGAATCTGGAGTTGAAGATAGAGTGTCTTGGAGATGGCAGATTTGAAGAAATTTGCAGCAAACGGATTCAAAAGTGCAGTGAACAGATGGAATATGCAAAAGACAGTGAACAAAGTATGCAGGACAGTTGCATGACTACTATAGAAAGGACAAAACCAGCTAACCAAAGGCTGAGTGAAGTTTATGTATTGAAACTAAAAATATAAATGTTTTAATTGTTTTTATAGTGTTTGTGATGCAAAGGCAAGTATCCAAAGGAAAAAGAAAAATCCCATTGTAACATTGAAATTTGTACATATTGTTATATTTTTAATGAGTTGGACAAAGAAATGAGAAGGCAGAAGTCAAAAAGTCATGGTTGTTCACTCCAAATTCCTTGTGAAATACAAACATTCATGTGATGAACCCTATATATAATATCAACTTGATATGCATAAGAGAGGTTAGAGAGAGTAAGGATAAAGAATGAAAAATATAGAAGATTGAGGCAAAGAGATAAGGAAGAGAGGAGCAGAAAGAGATGCTACAGAATAGAGTTGATATCTGAGGTAAATCAGCAAACATTTCTTTTGATAAATTGAGGAAGTTGGAGCTTCCCTATCAAGTTGAACTTGATAGCTGTCAGTTGTAGCTGACTGAGGTTGGAGCCTCCTGTAGGTTGGTGCCTGCAGAAAATTGAAGGGAGTTGGAGCTTCGTTGCAAGTTGTAGCCTCCTGTAGGTTGGTGCCTACAGAAAAACAGTGGTGAGAGGGACTTGGAACTTGCCTTTGCATCACAAAAATAATAAGATGTGGTTTTCTCCCTTTATGGGTTTCCACTTATATCTGTTGTCTCTATCTGTGTTGCCAGTGTGCTGAGATGATTTATCAAATCTGCTTAATGTTTGCTGCTCTCATAATAAGTTTGATGTCACATTAATTTAATACTTGCTGCAACATATTAAGACTGTTCATATACTAAGGTTGGTTATCAAAGTAAGCTGTAAATAAGCTGATGAAAAATTTAAAAATCTCATGTATGTATTGAACTGATTCACCCCCCCCCCTCTCAGTTCAACTAAGAATTCAACAATAGCTTGTGTTGGTCCCACAATTGTTTTGTTCTTTCTTTCTGCAACCCCATTTTGTTGTGGGCTATGAGGTGCAGTCAATTCTCTCTGAATTCCTTCTTTGGCACAAAAGTCCTTGAATTCATTAGAGATATACTTGCCACCATTGTCGCTCCTTAGAGCCTTCACCTTCTTCCTTGTATCTTTCTCTACCAGTGCTTTGAACTCACAAAACTTGGAGAACGTCTGATCTTTCTTCTGCAGAAAGAAGATCCAACACTTTCTAGAAAAATCATCAACAAAAATCACATAATACTTGTGCTTTGTTGTGGAAGGTGTAGAGAATGGTCCACACACGTCTGAGTGAACTCTCTCAAGGATTGCCGCTACTCAGTTCTTCTTCTCATCAAAGGTGGCTTTAGTATACTTCCCCATGGTACATCCCTTGCATGTGTCTATCTGCGGAAGAGTACCCTTTGGAAGACCTGTAAAAATCTGTTGCATGATTCTCAAAGCACTGTGGTATAGATTGCCCAATCTCCTGTGACATAACTCACCTATATCTCGGCTCACCACCTTCCCTGCGTTACTGCTCAATGTTGCACATCCATCTACATCAAGTTTGTAGAGGTTCTTCACACGAACCCCAATCGTCTTTACCTGTTTTGTGGCTTTGTGTCAAAGGAACGCCTTTCCTTCATTGAAAACCACATCATATCTAAGATCCTCCAACATAGCAACTAAAACTAAATTCTTTTTCAAGCCTGGTACATCCATGACATCTTTTAATATGAAAGGTTTCCTCACTGTCTCTGGAAAGTAACTGTACCAATCTCGGTACCGCTATACCTTCCGTCATCACCCATCTCGATGTGGATCTGAAGATCCTTCTCCTCCAAGCTACTAAAGAGTTCTTGTTTCCCATCATGTGGAAAGATGCTCCACTATCCAAGTACCACATAGATCCCATCTCATTTAACACCATGCATGTGATGAGAGAGAAGTCCAACTCAAACTGTGAGGCCAAAGCTTCACCCGCTCCAGCTCCCGAAGCCTTTTTGTTGTTCTTCTTCTTTTGTGGATAATTTGTGGCATAGTGTCCGTGACCATGACAGTGAAAACATTTCACCTTTGACATGTCACGCTTCTTGCCTTCTTTGCCGGTCTCAGATTTGGAATGGGACTTCTTCCCCTTCCCCTTCTTTGCCTTACCAGCCAAAGCACAATTTTTTTCATCATTAGTCTTGGATGAGGATCCATCCCTGGTATTTCGCTGAAACTCTTCTTGTACCAAATCCGACCATAGTCGCTCCCAATCTGGTAACTTCTCCCTCCCATTTACAGAGTCCTGGTAACTATGCCAGCTCTTGGGAAGGCCTAGAAGTGCTAGGCTCACCAAGTCATCATCAACTATAGTAATCCCAACACTTCCAAGCTCATCTCGACATTGAGTGAACTTGGTCAAGTATTTATGGATTGTGTTGCCCTTCTCCATTTTGATTTTCCTGAGCTTGTCCTTGAGTGCCAATTTTCTATGGTCACTGTTGTTTTGAAACAGATTTGTCAAGGCCTTCCACATAGCATATGGAGTTGTCTTGCCATGGAGACTCAAGACAATATGATCTCGAACTCTCGCTAATAAGATCCTCCTCACCTTTGCTACCTTCTTCTGCCATGCATCAAGAAGTTGGGCATCTGCTGCTGCGGGCTTGGGAATATCATTATCTATGAATTCCTTCAACCCATTGTCCTCCAACACTGCCTCCATCCTATCCTTCCATGCAATATAATTTGAATTGCCTTCGAGTGCATATTCGAGTCTTAAGCCATTGAAAGACATCTTGATTTGCTTCTAGCTCCAAAGAAAGTATCTACAAATTTGAATACTGTTCAACACAAACTCAATTTCTTCTCCACTATTGTTATTCCTAGCGCTCTGAGACCATGTAGAAATTACACCAATGGATTCAATCTGATCATGCAATGTACTAAAACAAGATATTGAATCCTTCTACAAAATTTGCGGAATATAAATCATGATCTCTCAATCACATGCAAGTAAGAGAAAGAAGTAAATCAATTGCACAACACAAGATTTTCTTGGAGAAAGCAACTGCTCAAAACCCCTCCATCTTTATTGTATAATCAACCAAGGAATCATGAAACAATACAATGCATGTGTGCTCACCACAACCTCATACACTCTACCAATTGCCTCGTACTAATCTAGGCAAAATTGGACCAATACATAGCCAATTTCCTACCTACCTTCAGCCTGCCTTGCTCACGCAATCCCTAGGCAAAATAATTCCTATTAAATAGGAATTCCAACCTTTCTTGACTGCACAATCTATCATTGGCTTCATGTGGCTTTATAATTGTGCTCGGGAAATTCGCTAATAATACAACTAATAGTTTACTTGCCTTTAACCTTTGTCTCAACTGGGTCGTCATCAGAATTGACATACATGCAACTATTAATAGTGAATCATCAGTTACTTGGTAGATCACTACTTGTGAATTAAATCTATTTTAATTCACTTGATCTTCCACTAGCTCATCAATCAGTTAGAAGTGATTTTAACTCAATTAATTTGAGTTAACTGATTGCACTCACACCACACTAGTGCTACAACTGCAACTGGACCCTGTAAATAATAGAATCACTCTACATGCCTACTCTTTGACCCTCAACTCGAAATTCTTGAGCTAACGAAATTTATCTCACTTAGTTAACTATTACAAGTTGTTATGAGATAAGATTACAATTTATTTTCCTATTTATTTAAAAATTGGACGCCCACATTAGCACTAATGTGTCACTGAATTCCTCGCTCATGTGTAACTTGGAATCCCACACTAGTATGTGGTGCATTTTCTTGTTGAATTTCAACATCCTGATGATTTGTATTACCGTATAGAACTTAGACTTCTTCGCATTTTCTACTTCAGACTTTGCTCCAAATGAACCGCAGACCCTTCTTATATATACAAGACGGATCCTTCTTTTGAGCCGACATGAGAGCCTTACTTTGAGCCGACTTGTTCACTGTACATAGGTCGTCTGGAGGGGTTACTTTAACATTGATCTTGAGCCATAACTTCAAGGCTTATGTGACAAGGTATTGAGGCATACAAATGAGACTTTGACTCTTCGTAAACATGACTCTTTAATTAGTACATTTATGACCAAAAGACAAAATCCCTAAAAGATATCAAGAAGAAGTCTTTTGACCTATAATAAAACCTTGCTCATGAAACCCATGAAGCAAGCATACCAAAAATATATCTTATTATCTTTGTCTTCTTCATTACATAAATATATAATTACATAGTCAATATGAAGACCAATCCTAGTTACATTTTCCAACACTCCCTCTTAACTAGGGAGGTATTCATAACGATACATGGTCACTTTCAATCTGAAGAATCTCATAAGAAGAATCGGATTGGTAATCGCATCTATATAGCATCATATCAACCAACATTACCCTAGTGCAAGGCCTTAACTAACAGCCCCATCTCTCAACGAGATAATGGGCTACAATGTTGGAGAGACACATGACTTATAGACACCATAGTCATTGTCTCTCCAAAGTACATACTCCACCCAGGTGTTCCCAAAGTATGACCTTCTTGGACTATTCTTCTCTTGGGTAGCCATCCCTCAAAGGATATCGGTTCCCGACTACTCTTATCTTGAATTCCCTATCTCATTCTCAAAGAGTATCGAATGCCAGATGATTATCCAATCCTCCATTCTATCTTCCAGGTGAAGACCAGAACGATGTGTCTATACATTCTCTCCTCGTGGCCTTCACTAAGACTTACAGTTGTTAGTCCTGGTCTAGTGCATGACACATGAATTAGAGAATCATATACGTCACTCCCTCTTAACTCAGGAAGGACATACTCCAAGTTTTTTCCAAGTAAGAAACTTACCTCCAGGCCCCCTCTTAACCAGGGACCTGCAACAACAATGGTGAGACACCCAGCTACTCATGAAGAATTCCTCCCCTCGACGTTATGGATTTTGATTTAGAGGAATCTTCAACTTTTGGCTTCATAGGGCGCAGATCATCCATCACTTTCATCCATGAGTCATGTCATCCACCTGAAAGTGATTCATCAGTCCTTCTTTTCTGGTCCACCTTTATGCCATGCTGCTTTCCTTCTAATCATCTCCCAAGGATCTTACATCCTTCCACATGATTGGCAGCACTGCATAAACTTATCCAGATAAACATATACATAAAAACTTTTAAATCAAAAGTTACCTTAGTGATGATCTTTCACCATGACATCTTCTTGTAGGCTTCAGCATCCTTTATTCAAATTGACACATCTCCTAAAGATATGTATTGTCAAGTGTATTCTTGTTTACCATACTTCTATCGGAGTCCACATATCTTCCGAGGAGATCTCTCAGTCACATCTTCTTGGCTTTCGGATGATAACTGCCTTTTGACATGGTTGCACTTCATGATCTCTTTTGTTCTTTCTCCACGCAGCTTCATCCCCGGGAACTTCTAGTATCCAGTTTCTTGTTTGTATACAACCACCTCATATTCCATATGAGGACATATTTAATTTCATCTTATAGTGGCAACCTATGCACCAGAAGAGATCCTTCTTCCATCATACTTCTAAAGATACAAATCCATCTCCTGCAACCATATGACATGACTTTACGGCATCCAGTGTCAGCATATAGATATATGTACCTCATCCTTTTCCTTTTGAGTCATCCTGCAACAATTTTACTAGAATGAAGAACTTCATTCCCTTGACCTGCTTCATCAATATGCCATCCTATCCTAATCCCAGAATTCTATAACATAGAATTCTTGATGAAACCTTTTTCTTTCTTTCTAATCAGTGAATCCATAGAGAACTCCATTAGAAAATGTCAGCACCTGTTTCCATATTGATTATTAAAGGATAACACTTGATCTAGATGACTGCCTTCCATCAATGTTGTTATCAGTGAGGTTTCCAGGAGCTACTTCTTCAAGTGCTCCTTCCATGCTTCTATCTTGATGCTATTAATATACATTGCTTCCTATCATACTATTGTACATCCAACAGAAATCACTTAAAGAGGAAGATGATCTCAATCATAATAGAGATCTTTTGCCTCTTCTTTCTTAGATTTCTTTGCATCAAGTTCTTCCTTTTCATCTCTGACATGGGCTTCTTCCTTTTCCTCTTGTCCTTCCCAGATTTAGGACAATCCCTTTTATAATGCCCAAGTTTATTACATCCAAAGCATCATGCTTTGTCCATGTTTCTTTTTTTATTCCGAGGACCAAATTTACAGAATCTTCCTTTCTTCCTGGATATGGCTAGAAAGGCTTGATTCCCTTCACTTGATCCTGTATCAAATTTGGCTTTCAATCTTTTTTCTTTTATCTTACATAGATCCTAGAATGGTAGTGCTTCTTCTTTCCCAATGATGCTAGAAGTGAAAATTTCCCCATTCTTTAGGTAGAGCATTTTGTATCATAGTGAGAATTTCTCCATCAGACATTACTTCTCTCAATTTGTGCAGTTGATCTCATATTGAGAAAATCTCCATCAGGAATTATTCATTCCTTTCTTGACATTCTCAATTTGTATAATTTTTGTCTCAAGAATATTATTTCCCCTGCAGAACCTTTCGAGAATAGCTCCACCAATTTATCATATATTTCTTTTGAGGATTCTAGATTTTATACATAGGGAATGAGAGAGTCCTTTATGGATTCTATAAGAATCCTTCGGGCTCCTATGTCTCCCTTCGTGTATTTGATATATGCTAGAATGTCTTCTTTTGAAGGTTGAATTGTAGATCCTTCGATGTAGCCCATAACTTCATTTTCAATTAGATTCAAATCAGTCCTCTTCTTCCATGCACTAAAGTTTGATGACCCAACCAATTTGTTGCTCTCTATATAGTGAGTCATTTTGACAGATTTAGATAAGGTCATAGATACTTACTTGAGTAAGGTAACTTTCTCCTTCCAGCAGCTTTTTTGAAGAAGATGAAGTTAGGAACTCCTCCTTAGATTGAATTCTCCAATGTAGATGTCTTCAATAGTGATGATGGAAAATATCTTCAATATAAATCTTTTATGGCAAAGATTATCTTCTTGAGAATCTTCCTTGCAAACTGAATTGATCTTTCAATGTAGACTTTGATTCTTGCTTCTTTGAGTGTCTCTTTGTCAATTAGCCCTTGTCTTCAGCACCTTAGCTTTGATACCATGTTGAGAATTTGGTAGGACATTGATTAATTCAAATTCTCTTATTGATAATTACTTGTGAGCTTACTTCTTTTACTTATGTCTTCTCTTCTTAGCTTATTATGTCTTTCATCAAGTCAATTACCAAAAACACAAGAGATACAGATTTAGGCTTTTCAAGCCAGGGCCAAAACCTCTCCCTCTTGGAGAGGAAAAGCCACAAGGAATTCTTCTTATAGACTTTCAATTGACAAGTACCATGACCACGACTCAGACCCTTGACCTATGTATGCCTTCAAGACCTTGTCACTACTTCTTCATTAACTCCTTGAGTTGATCCTTCTTTTCTACACCATCTTGCACCGTCCTGCACCTTACTACACCAAGCTAGAGAGATATTGGCACCTTGTTGTGAACTGGCATGTGCACACCTTGCACATTCAATCTTGCTGGTTGATCTTCAAATTACAACCAGGGCTTCTTTTGATGAGTTGTCCTTTTCATACTATATTGATTCCCTCTCCTTTCTAAGCATACTTGATGCACTTCATACTTTCAACACAGTTCTATCACCATAGGCTTATCCCTGCACTCGACACTGTCAACGCAATGTTGTTCACCACTGACTTTGTCCTCGCACTCTGTTCTCACTTAACACAGTCAACGTAATGTTGTCACCATAGACTTGTCCTCACACTCTATCAACACAGTTAATGCACTGTTGTAACACAGTCTCTATTCCTCACATGTACGCAATATCTTCTTCACTTTTCTATCTCCTTTTAATGTAGTCCTAACTCGCACTTGATACAGTCACATATCACCGAAGTTCTTCCTGCACCCTTGTCCACAAATCTCAGACTTAACCTCGCATTTCCTATTGATCTGTATTACTGTAGAGAACTCAGACTTCTTCGCATTTTCTACTTCAGACTAATCCAAAGTTCCTTGCTCCAAATGAACCACAGACCCTTCTTATATATACAAGACAGATCCTTCTTTTGAGCCAACATGAGAGCCTTACTTTGAGCCGACTTGTGCAGGAGTATTGAAGCTGACTTGTGCGGGAGTATTGAAGCCGACTTGTTCACTGTACATAGGTTGTCTGGAGGGGTTACTTTAACACTGATCTTAAGCCATAACTTCAAGGCTTATGTGACAAGGTATTGAGGCATACAAGTGAGACTTTGACTCTTCATAAACACGACTCTTTAATTAGTACATTTATGACCAGAAGACAAAATCCCTAAAAGACATCAAGAAGAAGTCTTTTGACCTATAATAAAACCTTGCTCATGAAACCCATGAAGCAAGCATACCAAAAATATATTTTATTATCTTTGTCTTCTTCATTACATAAATACATAATTACATAGTCAATATGAAGACCGATCCTAGTTACATTTTCCAACAATGTTTATGGTATATGTTTTGTTTATGTGTACTGGAGAAATGGAACTATTTCAGTGGCTTCGGTACTTATCTTGTTGAATGTGTGTTGTATTCACCTTAATATCGTTGTGTGAACTATTTCGCTAACGAATCTTTTCATGCTCTTGTGAGCCTCTTCTAGGATAGTACTATTACTTTCCTCTTAGAGACTCACTCTTTCTCTGCCCTCGTGAAGGTTTCCTTTTATATCTTGCAATTGGTGCTTCATAATGTCATCTTACTTGCTTATTCAAGGTTTATGTGTATAATCTCTTATGTTATTCATTGAAACCAAGACGAACCTGTGTTATGGTGGTCAGGCTGATACTCCAGATGGGGCTCCTACTCCAAATAGTGTGAGGTCTAATTGGGACTTCACATTGGGGAGACCCCCTGTATGTTGTGTTATCTATCTCCTTGCGATCTAACAAAATTATTTTAAGTGTGTAGAGATCTTTTTCTAAATCAGATTGTGAGCGTTCAAGGACATTTTTGGTTGGACTATCCAACTCTCAAGCATAGAAGTGGAAGAACCCGCATAGATCCCTCTCAAAGGCTTATCATAAGATATATTTTAAAGGGAGTTCTTTGCCTTAACTCGTGAAGTTTATCAAAAAATATTTTAATCTATTTTAATTTATGAGCATTATTTTCAGATCTAGCGAATTTTGAGCTATATTTTTGTTTCCCAAGAGCGGAGTTGTACTCATACTCTTTGAGTTAACAAATTTGTAAATCTTGTGAATATTTTTGTATACTTTACTAACCCTTGTTGTATATAAACTTCATTCTTTGTATATACTTGTGATCTAACTTCTCATGTTGCAGATCCAAGTCTCTCTATTGATTTGCACAGATCTTTAGGGAGGCTTGAGATCCAAGGGTTTTAAAGCGATTTAAAGGGATTCTCTTGGAGGCTTGAGGATCAATCGAGTCACATTTTTTGGGGGCCTTCCACACCTTTGTTCGTTGATAAAAACCCTCATAAATTTATCTTGCAAATCTCCTTACAAAAGAGCTTGACTGCTAGGGTTTTCAAGTGGATCTGAAGAGATCTTTGTTTGAAAGCTTGGAATAAATTTAGATTGAATTTTTTTGGAAGTCGACTGCATTTTTGGAGTCATTTCTCTCCTAGCCGCAAGCATAGGAGCGGCTTCTCTTCTTGGGCGTCAAAATTTCTTTGAGCAAATTAGAGCAAAGCATTTCTAAGGCTTGGGAATTCTAAGATTTGATTTTTGGAAGCTTCATAGCTTAAAGTTATAATTTTTGGAGGCTTCTATCTCTTAGCTACAAGCATTAGAGGGTTTTTCCATTAAACCCTTGCGTAAATTTATATTCCCTTGGACGTCTGGCAGCTTGAACGAAATACATTTTTGGAAGGAGGGAGCTTAAATGGAGAGAGTTGGGAATAAGGTGGCAGCCCCTTCTCTGATTGTTGCACTTTAAAGACCACACCTGGTGGGATTGGGGACTTTTCCCACATTTATCTAGGTGTGCATCTTAGGCGACAACAGAGCTCAACTCATTTTAAAGAGTAGCTCTCCATCATTTGTCATGGTTGGATTTTTGGAGATTCTGCTCCCTAGAGCTTAATGGATATATCTCTCTTGGAGCATATGTGATGTGTAAGGGTTTGTTTCCTATCAAAGTGAGGCTAATGTTCTAATGCTTTCTATTGTTGCTTATGATCATAGAGTTGCTAGTGTTTGCTATTGATTAGCCATTGGCGAAGGATACCACAATCACATTGGAAGGGTTTCTTGTGAGGAGTTTCTCCCCCCTAACCTTTGTTGTCTTGTATATAGATTATTTACATGCATCTTACATGTACATGAGTGATTGTTAGACTAATAGTGCATGGTTAGGCACACCTCATTAGCAAGGTTTTGATGTGGCACTTTAAAGGCCATCCTAGTATTCCTTTAATTTCGTTTTTCAACAATGTTCTTCTTGTGGCATGTATATGTGGCCCTTGTAGCCTTAACCTTTTATTAAGCTTGCCTTCTTGGATTGGATCTTGACTCCATTTGCCCTTGTTTGTATAGGCATCCTTCCATCCCCTTTGTACTTTGTTATGCTCCAAAAAAAAAAATTGTTAAAGCTACTCTCTTATATCACCTTGTACCTGATAGTTTAGCTTTGGTAATCCTACTTCCTAGAAATACCGCCCTTGAACTGAAGAGAAGATGGCATAAAGTGAGAAGATAGGTTGCTTAGGTTACAGTGGTTATCATCCTAGTAGTTCCGTTTTGGGTTGTACCTTGTGGATTAGGGCTTTCATCATTAAATGCAAGTTGGGGAGGTAACACTGTCCTCAAGGGACTAAAACTCTTTTTTCGCAAGCCTTCACACTCTTACTATATGTTCACACACCTCACATGTATGAATATAATCCTCAAACTCGACAAGAGAGAAAAACAGTTACAAAACTTGGCTGCTAATAACAGCTCTCTACACATATTTCCATGAAATGGATGTCATAACTGCATAAGGAAGTCGTCATAAAGCTATCATAACTATGTAAGAGGAATTTTTCATAACTGTCATAGAATCTGGCATACCAAAATTAGAAAATTCCAAGCACTGTAAAGAATTTGTCATGGTGGCACGCCCATCTTGGAAGGCAGCCCCTTAAATATTCATGTGCCCTCTTCCTACTAGAATGACTTGGAATAACCAAAAACTAATATTAGCTGTCAAACTTGTACTATATGCACATGATATTATGTCCAGGCATAGTGCTAAGTTCCCAAAGATTAGATGGAGTGGTTGAAAGAAAGCTTGGATGTTTGCTTGTTTATAATTTTGCAAAAAAAATTGCTCTTGTTTTTTCAGCTTGCTTTACTTAATAACACGATAAAACACAATGCATCAGTCTTGTACTTCAGGTTTAACTGTGGAGTGTGGATTGTGGAGTATTTAGTTTTTTCTCTGTTTGCATGTTGCTTTAGGAATGTGTATTTATGCTATAGGGTTTATACAATGAATGGTCTTTAAGTATTGTTTGGTAAAAAAATTATTTGATATTATAATGAGTGTTTGATTTCTTGTTGCCATATTCTTGTGATCTGCTTAGGTGGCTTGCTAGACCGAGTCGATAGCTACATGTTCACCGGTGCTCTTGTTTATTCATTTGTAAAAACTGGCTTGCCCCTTTATGGTGTTTGATATTAGTTTATCCCCAACAATGCCATGAAAATGGCAGCCAAATTGTAAATGAAGTTTTTTCAATCAGTCCATAAGCCTCTGTCTTATGGAGTTAAATATTGCTCTCAAATGAAAACATTTTCTTTGGCATGGCCCTGAACAGGTAATTATCCTTCGAGTACAGAAACTATACTTGGATCAAATATTTTTCTTCTAGCAACATTTGTGACTTAATTCTTTCGTAGTGTAAAATTGATCTGAAAGAGAGGATATATATGAAATAATGTTTATGCAATTTAGAGCAAAATTGATTTATTCAGATGTATCGACAGCACAGTACAATAGGCCATTTTTCCTAGTGGTGGCACTTTTGTTTCTCGATGATTGTCAGAGGCAATTAACATAGTTGCATGTATTGATTTTACTCTTTATAAAAATTTATATAATAAGAATAATAAATTTATTTACATCCTAAAATACCCTACAGGATCTATGGGATGGAAAATTTGCACAAAATTTAGCCGCAACTTAGCTGCCATTTACCTCAAGGCCGTCTCTGCGTGCCATAGGTATACTATCAGGATTCAGTACTCATTTCCGGATGCTTGAAAATATCGTTAGTATAGCTGCCTACTTGTTTAGAGGGCAAAGTCAAAGGGATGCAATATTTCCCTCCTTTCAAAGGAATTAAAGATTTCGATACATGTCACAAATGGTATCTTTGCGTGTTGAAGATGTTTCTCATTAAGTCGTTATGGGGCTCTTGTCACATGTTTTTGAGTTTCATTTGTTATGAAATAACACTAATTTTTCCATTGCTGTTGATCATAAAAACATCTGCCCTTGCGGATATAGATGCTCTTGTAAATATAAATGCATAAGGCGGTGTTTATTTACAAATCTCAATGAAGGCGAATTTGAGGAGATATCTTTTGATGAGTATGCTCATCTTCAAGAATTGTTGTTAAATTTGTTGGGGAGGATATATTTTGATGTGTAGGCATCACTAACTTGATTGAAATTGTTAAAATATGACAACAAATGTAAATAATGTAATTTTGGACAAATTACTTATTACCTGTTAGTTGGTTGTATAACAAAATGAAGTTAGAATAACGAAATAGCCCAGGTTAAATTGGATGGCCCAAGAGGCTTGTAAGATGAGGAGAATCATTCTTGATTAATAGAGTTTCCAATCCTTTGCCCCGTGGAGGTTTCCTTGACACCCTGTCAAGGTTTTACCACATATATTTGTGCATTTACCTATGTGTGTTTATCTTTCAGTTTGTCATTCAGTTTCATAGATTTCTTTCTTGTTTTATAACTGTTGGGTTCAATAAGTGGTATCAGAGCAAGTTGGGAGAACTCAACCCTGCGTCCAGCAGCCAGAAAATAAAAAATAAAAAAATAAATTAAATAAAAAAAATCTAAGTTGCAGGAGAAAAGTCGACTTGTACGCTGGAGAGAGAGTCCCTGTCAAAAAAAATCGGCCTGCATGTTGGAGTATGTTGGAGAGAGAGAATTTGTTGTAGATAATGGAAGGCGTTGTGTAATAGAAGGCTGGAGAGAGAGAATTCGTTGTAGATAATGGAAGGCGTTGTGTAATAGAAGGCTGGAGAGAGAGAATTTGTTGTAGATAATGGAAGGTGTTGTGTAATAGAAGGTTGTTGATGTGACATAAAGCCTCCTTACCGACTGCACGGTGGAGAAAAGCCAACAAAAGCCGCACGGTGGAGAAAAGCCATCAAAAGCCACTTCAGTTTTGCCGTTGCTGCTCAGCTGTGGGGAAAACCTGCTGCTGGATAGGAGATAGTCAAAGCCGATTGACTGAGCCGTCGTTTTTTTTTTTGGAACAGAAGCCATCGAAACAATCAAGGAAGGTCAATGCAAAGACAGCCAAACGCTGTTATAGCCAACCCATCCCATCGAAAAAGGGAAATTGGTGTTCAAAAGCCTGACGGAGTTGTGTCATAGTGCTAAGCTGGAGGTCCTGTGAAGAAAAAAAAGGAAGAGAAGGACCGCTTGATTGTTAAAAAGTAGCCTTTGCAGAAACAATCATTACATGGTAAACTTCAGAATTCAAACTCTGTTTTTTAAAGAATTTTTCTGTAAAGTTTCTTTTTACTGAAAGAGGATGAGTTGAAAAAAAAAATAGGAATTGAAGTTTTGTGAGCAATCTCAGAAATTATTTCTGGTTGTAAGATAATTTCTTGAGCAGTAGGGTTTAAAAGATGTATGAAGGAGTTTGAAAACTAAAAATAGGGGGCACAATCATAAATTTGTTTTTAAACCCTAGTTGAAGGAAGGAAACCCTAGAAACAAGTTGTGTAGGAAGAAATGGCCAAAATGACAAATGCAAAGTTCGAGGTGGAGAAGTTCACTGGGAAGAAAACTTTTGCATTGTGGAAACTGAAAGTTAGGGATTTGCTGGTGCAACAAGGGTTGCACAAAGCATTAAACGGGGTAAAGAAAAAGCCTGCAAGCATGACAAATTCGGACTGGGAGGACTTGGATGCCTGAGCCCTCAGTACCATTAGGTTATTTTTGGCAGATAAAGTTCTCTTTAATATTGTTGAAGAGAGTACAGCTAAAGGGTTGTGGGAAAAAGTAGAAACCTTGTATATGACTAAATCATGGACAAATAGAATTTATTTGAAAAGACAATTGTACAGTCTTTGGATGAAGGAGGGTACAAAAGTTGCAGAACATTTTAAATGTTTTTAATACACTTATTTGCCAGTTGTCAGATATGGAAGTTAAAATGCAGAAAGAAGACAAGGCTATAACTTTGTTGTGTTCTCTGCCCGAGTCATGGGACCACTTCGTAACTTCAATCAGTTTGAGCACTGCTGATTCTTTGAAATTTGAATCAGTTGTGGGTGCTCTCTTATCTGAAGAAGTACGAAGGAAATCTAGTATTGAGACATCTGCACCAGAAGCCATGGTAGCCAGAGGTCGATCAAAGGAAAGAGGGGAGAAAGTAAGGGGTTCTTCCAGATCGAAATCAAAGGGCGGCAAGAAGTGTAAAGCCAAGTGTTGGTACTGCAACAAACTTGGACACCTCAAGAAATACTATTGGAAACGGAAGGAGTCGGAAAACCAGAATAAGGAAGCAAATCAGGTTGATTCAGGTGTGATTGATGAAGTTTTAACTGTTGAAGCTCTCCCTGTTTGTAATGTCTCTCAAGATGCTGAAAATTGGCTATTAGATTCTGGTGCTTCTCATCACATGAGTCCACACCGAAGTTGGTTTACTTCATATGAAGTTGTAAATGGTAGTTCTGTATTCATGGGAAATAATGCATCTTGTCAAACTGTTGGGATGGGAAATGTAAAATTAAAATGTATGATGATACAGTTAAAACATTATCTGATGTTAGGCATGTACCTGTACTAAAGAAAAACTTGATTTCTTTGGGAGTTTTGGATTCGAATGGGTATAAATTTACAGGTCAAAATGGAGTGTTGAAAATCTCAAAAGGAGCCTTGGTAGTATTGAAGGCTGAAAAGGTTGGAAATCTGTACAGACTCAAAGGAAGCACTCAAGTTAGTGAAGCAGCAATTGTATCAGAAAAAGCAGAAGAAGGTTCTCGTCTATGGCATCAGCGCTTGGGTCACATGAGCGAGAAAGGTCTTCAGGGACTGATGAACCGCAAGTTGTTTCCTTATTTGAAATCCTTGAAGTTGGATTTTTGTAAACATTGCGTGTTTGGAAAACAATGTAAACAAAGGTTCAAGACTGGAAATCATAATAGCAAACAAATTTTAGACTACATTCATTCTGATCTGTGGAGATCATCTCCTACTGTCTCTTATGGAGGTGCATTATATTTCTTAACATTTATTGATGATTTCTCCCGGAAATTTTGGGTCTATATGTTGAAAAAGAAAGCTGATGTATTTAATGTTTTTAAAAAATTTAAAGCAATGGTGGAAAAGAAAACAGGAAAATCAATTAAATGTTTAAGAACTGACAACGGTGGTGAATTTACTTCTTAAGAATTTGAACATTTTGTAAGGATGAAGGGATTGTTAGACATAAAAATGTTGTTTATACTCAGCAAAATGGCGTTGCGGAACGGATGAATCGGACTCTTATGGAAAGAGCTAGAAGCATGATCAGCAATGCTACCCTGTGAAAGGAGTTGTGGGCAAAAGCAGTATCTACTGCTTGCTATTTAGTTAACAGATCACTTTCGGTTGCCATAAACTGTAAAATTCCTGAAGAAGTTTGGTCAGGCAGTCTTGTGATTATTCACATTTGAAGATTTTTGGTTGTGATGCCTATGCTCTTATTCCTAGAAATCAGCGTTCAAAGTTAGATCCAAAATCAAAATGTTGTGTCTTTGTTGGGTATGATTATGCAGTGAAAGGATATAGGTTGTGGGATCCTTCTTCACGGAAGATAGTCATTAGTAGAGATGTAACTTTTGATGAATCTTCTCTTCTAAAATCAAATGTTGGAAAAGTTGAACAGGAATAGGTATCGCCAAATCAGTAGATTCAATTGGAGATTAAACCTTTTCCAGAAAGTCGAAAGGAAGAAAAGACTTCTGATGAAAAAGGTGGAGAAGCAAAGGAAACTGGAGAATTTCCAGAACCAATTCAGCAACCAGTCACTCTAAGAAGGTCTACAAGGGAAAGAAAAACACTTGAAAGGTATGAAGATTCTGCTTCATCTTTTGCATTGATTACTGAAGATGGGGAACCTTCTTGTTATCAGGAAGCAGTAGATGATGCAGATAGCGAGATATGGAAAAAGGCTGTGAAAGAAGAAATGGATTCCTTAGCCAAGAACAATACCTGAGATCTTGTAGAACTTCCTGAAGGGAGAAGCGTTGTTGGGTGCAAATGGGTCTTCAAGTTGAAGAGAAAAGTTGATAGAAGTATTGAGAGGTATAAGGCGAGGCTGGTTGCAAAAGGATATTCTCAAGTTGAAGGTATTGATTTTCCTGAGATTTTTTCACCAGTTGTTAAACATGTTTCTATTCGTACTGTGTTAGCACTAACTGCATTACTTGAGTTAGGACAGTTAGATGTTAAAACAACCTTTCTTCATGGTGATTTGGATGAAGAGATATATATGGATCAGCCAAAGGGTTTTGTACAAGGTCGCAGCAGAAGATTAGTTTGCAAGCTCAGGAAATCCTTGTATGGCCTGAGGCAGTCGCCCAGGCAATGGTACAAGAAGTTTGATTCCTTCATGGTGAGCCAAAATTTTATCAGAAGTGAGTATTATCATTGTGTATACTTCAAAAGTTTCAATGGCATATTCATTATCTTGGTGTTGTATGTTGACGATATGCTTATTGCAAGCAAAAGCATGGAAGAAATCAACAGGTTAAAGACTCAGCTCTCTAGGACGTTTGATATGAAGGATCTTGGAGCGGCAAAACATATCTTGGGCATGGAGATACACAGAGATAGGAAGAATGGTAAGCTTTGGTTATCACAACAGAAGTATGTGGAGAAAGTACTTGAAAAGTTTGGTATGAACAATGTGAAACCTGTTAATGTTCCATTAGCTTTCTTCGGATTTAAGTCCTAGAACTAATGAAGAAAAGAAGTATATGTCTCGTGTACCATATGCAAATGCGGTAGGCAACTTAATGTATGCGATGGTATCTACAAGACCTGACATTTCACATGCAGTTGGAGTTGTCAGCAGGTTCATGGCAAATCTAGGAGAAGAACATTGGCAAGCAATGAAATGGGTGCTTCGATATTTGAGAGGCACAAGTGACCATTGCATCAGCTTTGATGATCGTGAAGGTTCAGTGTGCGGATATGTGGATGCTGATTATGCAGGTGATTTGGACAAAAGGAGGTCTACTACAGGTTATGTTTTTACTCTTGCAGGTGGAGCAATCAGCTGGATGTCAAAGCTTCAAGAGACGGTTGCTTTGTCCACTACTGAAGCAAAGTATATAGCTGCTTCAAATGCCTGTAAAGAGGCAATCTGGTTAAAAGGTCTACTTTATGAGATTGGAAGGACGCAGGAGAAAGTGAATGTATTCTGTGACAGTCAGAGTGCTATTCATTTGGCTATAAATCCAGCCTATCACAGCAAGACCAAGCACATTAATGTAAGGTATCACTTTGTGAGACATGTAATCGAAGGCGGCAAAGTAATTCTCAAGAAGGTCCGTACACAGGAAAATCATGTAGATATATTCACGAAACCAGTTATAGTAGAGAAGCTGAGATGGTGTCTCGCTTCTCTTGGCTTGCAGAAAAGATGATGAATGGGCATGGGCAAGGGATTAGGAAAATTGTTGTCAAAGTGGAGTTTGTTAAAATATGACAACAAATTTAAATAATGTAATTTTAGGGAAATTACTTATTACCTATTAGTTGGTTGTATAACGAAATAGCCCAGGTTAAATCGGATGGCCCGAGAGGTTTGTAAGATGAGGAGAATCATTCTTGATTAATAGAGTTTCCAATCCCTTGCCCCGTGGAGGTTCCCTTGACACCCTGTCAAGGTTTTACCATGTATATTTGTGCATTTACCTATGTGTGTTTATCTTTCAGTTTGTCATTCAGTTTCATAGATTTCTTTCTTGTTTTATAACTGCTAGGTTCAATAGAAATCATTTAGAAACTACAATTACTAATATTAAAAGAACTTGTTCAGAAGTCACTGATAAGGTTATTTTCTTGATCTTTTCAACAATTGTGTTATAATAGAGCAGTCCCTCTTGCCCTCTCGATTCTCATTTGTGTTTGTTGGCACACAATTCATGGGTTGGTTACTTCTAGACCATAGATGATTATGAATGAAATAGGCACCAACTACTTATCCTAGGCTCATTTTTCTGATGAGCATTCTTGAAAATTCCAAGGGGGCATGGTTTATTGATGCTGTTATATATTTACAATAATTGGCTATAAGAACAAATTTGCAAGGCTCAATGAGACTCTTTAATATCCCAGTCCTTGAAGTTGACACAGAAGATAAAAGAGAATTTGAGAGACCCCAACGCACTCAATATGGTGTTCGTCACTTCCATTAACACTTGTCCTTTGGGCAAGGAATGTTATAGGATGACGTCTTAAATCATATCTCAACACAGGCTCTAACAAGGTAATAAGCTCAACCCCTCTTTCACCTTTTCCAATAAGCTCGCTTCCTTGACAATGGTTCTAAGCTAGGGCCTTCAATCTCACGAGTTTTCTCCAATGCTATTTTTTAACCTGATATCCACCAGAACTAGCAACTGCTCCCGACTCACAATTACAGCTCATTTACTTGGTAAACAAGTATGCATGCACATTTCAGTGATATTACTACGTGATGAGCAAGGTTCAGTGGAATAAGTTTATGGCACCACTATCTCAACTTTTTATATTATATTGGCTATGCATACTGGGTAATGCAATCGTTGGCTTACTGCTGGGTGCTTAATATTTGCTTATAGATACTATGTACGCAAAATATTCATAAATGGTAGCAATATTCATCAATGATTCAATAATACTGTTGTGTAACAGATTATTTAAAAGTTAAATATGTGTGTGCCAATGCAAATGTAAGACGTAAACCATGTATGAAATAATCTCTGTTATGAAAACACAAATGGGGTTGCCTTGAATCAGTGATAAGACGTAAGCCAGGTATGGAATAAACTCTATTATGAAAACACAAATGGAGTTGCCTTGAATCAGTGATCCTGTACATGTGGTACTAAATTTCAAATTGTTGTGCTTAGTTCATGTAACTTTGAAAGTTAATTTCAAATAGTCGTGTTTAATTTATGCAATATGAAATCTAATTTCAAATAGCTGTATTTAGTGCATGGGATGAATATAGAGCTATTTACATTTTAATCAATGGAAGTGCACAAAGCATGTAGGGTTTGCATATGACAAAGATGGCAGATGCCAAACGGTGGTGTATTAAATTGATGTTGGTAAATTAAAAGCCCAAATAAATTTGAATTTCTTTTATGTTCAAACTTTCATTAAAAAGATGTAAATTTAAAATTTCATAGTGAATCAAAATATTTTTAAAATATTAAAAAAAAAAATTGAATGGCAAAAGTTAAATTCAGCTCCAACTTCATTTTTAAGGTGGAGGTAAAGTCTAGTTACAGCCATAAAGACAAGTTCAAAAATATTATACAATTAAATAGATGAAAGGTTGAGAAGATTTTGAGTATTGAATAAATAACTTTATTAACGCACTTAATATATAGTTAATAACATTAATTTTAAGTTTTGTTATTTGTTGACATTAAAAAATATAAATTATAATTTATGTACTGTTGAAGTATCAAACTGAATATTTTTTTTTAATATCTTTAACATAATCATAATTTATTAAATAGATGCATGGTTGAGAAAATTTTGAGTATTGAATAAATAGCTTTATTAACTTACTTAATATAGTTAATAACATTAATTTTAAGTTTTGTTATTGGTTGACTTTAAAAAATATAAATTATAATTTATTAACTATTGAAGTATCAAATCGAATATTATAAATTATATTTTATTGACTATTGAAGTATCAAATTGAATATTATAAATTAAAATTTATTGACTATTGAAGTATCAAACTGAATATTTTTTTGAACATCTTTAACATACTCATAATTTATTTTGAGCGTTATTATGTCATTTCTGAAAAGGTATAGAATGCCCATTTATAAGACATTGTTTTTTTTAGCATGAGAAGGGCAAACTTGTACTGTTGGAAACCAATAATTAATATTTTTTTAAAGTTAAGAGGAGGTTGTGTCCTTATAAGTTGTTTCATTCTTTTGCACAATTTTTCTCACAACTAAAAGAAAATTGGAGATGGTTTCTTCAAAAAAAAAAAAAAAAGTTTCACAAACATTCTAACTAATAATATTGATATTTTCACTACAAATGTATTAAATATATGATAAGTGTCAGAGAAATTACTATGAAGTTAAATTTTATTAAAGTGCAAATTTATTACAATTCCAATTAGTATTCATTTAAAAGCATACTTGCTAAGTATAGCAAAATCATCTAAATTTATTTTAAAGAAACAAAGGGTCGTGTTTCATTTTATGAGTTGCATAAGAGTTTTGTTGACTTTCGTTCTTTGTCAATTATATGGGTTGATGTTTGAATCTCTTTAGTCTGGAAGATTGACAAATAATGAAGGTACAATCATAGTTAAAAATAAGAGGATGAGATGCTTTAAAGGGACGATTGCTTTTTAGGATCAAAAATATTTTTAAAATATCAAAAAAAAAAATTGGATAGCAAAAGCTAAAATTCAGTTCGTCCTTGTAGGATCCAACACCATTTTTCAAGTGGAGGTAAAGTCTAGAGGTAAAGTCTAGTTACAACCATAGAAACAAGTTCAAAAATAGTATACAATTAAATAGATGAAGGCTTAAACTATTTTGAGTATTGAATCAATATCTTTATTAATATACTTAATATAGTTAATAACAATGATTTTAAGTTTTGTATTTGTTGAGTTGAAAAAATATAAATTATGATTTATACACTATTTGAAGTATCAAACTGAATATTTTTGTAACATGTTTAACATAGTCATATAATTTATTTATAAGCGTTATTGTGTCATTTTTTAAAAATATAGATTGGCCCTTTATAGGATATTTTTTTTAATCAGGAAGAGGGCAAACTTGCACTATTGGAAACCAATAATTAATATATTTTTTAAAGTTAAGAGGAGGGTGTGTCCTTATAAGATGTTTAAATGTTCCATTCTTTTGACCGAGTTTCACTTTATGAGTTGCATAAGATTTTTGTTGACTTTCTTTCTTTGTCAATTATATGGGCTGATGTTTTAATCTTTTTAGTCTTCATGATTGACAAATGATGAATGTACCATCATAGTTAAAAATAAGAGGTTGAGAAGCTTTGAAGGGACACTTGTTTTTTAGGATGTGGGTGTTGAATTATTGTTAGGAGTTAGGTTGACTATTATGATTTATCAAACTACCATTGGGTTTCAACATAGTCCTTTGAGAATATGTCCAATGTTATCAATAGGAAGTCAAATTTCCATTTAGATGAAATGGAAATTTTATCAACCATCCGTCTTATCAATGGTTATTACTAACCTCCAAAGTAGGGCCATGAATTTACACTATCTCTTCTTTTCAGGCCTTTGTAGAGTGGAGGTGAATCATGATATATGCTGAGTGGACTTCCTAACATTGTGATAAAATTTAAATAAACTTTTGGACCTACCCTAAATTTATTGTTAGACTTAGAATATTATATTGGTCATATGATTTAATATTAGCAATTTAATAATGTGATAATCTAAAAAAAAAATCATACTTGAAAATTTAGTATATTGTAATGGTTATATAATTTATAAAGTGACTTAAGGTATTTAAGTCATGTGGTCATTTAGGCTAAGTTATTAATAGGTTGGTTATGTTTAACTAATAAATTGGTTTATATGAGATTTTCGTACAGGACATCACCATATTAAAGAATGAACCATGCATGTCTTTCTCTTTTAACCTAGTGTGGCTTGCATTTATTTTTTATGTGCTTGTTTGGTTTTCTAACATGGTATTAGAGCCAATGTGAGGAGAAGTCAAGGAGAAAGTAAAGAAAGGACCTAAGCGCTATATTGATTATAGATGGATCAAAGGATTGTTCATACACAAGTCAAACATTAAACAAAGAGAAAGGCAAGCCAACCAAATTGGTATGGTTAAGTACATTAGTTTTTTGAGATCAAATTATAATGATGAAATACATGGTTTTTTAGTGGATAAAAGTCGTTCTTTTTATTTATTTTGACAAGTAGAAAATAAGCTAAAACAAAATTTGTATTTGTAAGATACTTAATTTAACACCAAGATAAATCAAATAATATAAGAGAAATCCTTAATTTAACATCGTGATCAATCAAGTAATATAAGAGAAATCCAAGGTGCAAGTGATGTATGAGAACTAAGGCATTGTGTAGAAAAAAAATGCATGCATTTTGTAGAGTCCAAAATACATAAGGGGTAATGGTGGTGAGAAGACTTGAGATTATTATCACAATCATTAAGAGTATAAACATTACATATTTGCAAGGTAAAGGTGAAGGAGTGGATGCATGTTGGAGCACAAACAACACGAATGAATCAACATTGTTGAGTCATTGCAAATTTATAAACAATAACATAGGAATGTCACAAGCATGAGAATTGGGTGAAGTCACAAGTGCAAAGGCAAGGTTGCACAAGGTAGTGCATTTATTGAAAAGGGGTGTGGGACTACTAGAATGTGAGAGTATACTTATGATAGACAAAGATGTTAGATGCAAACAAAGCCATCGCATAGGCTACGAATCGAGATATCAAGGTTCCATGATTTGTAATAGGAGGGAACATATTAGAGGTATGGTTGAGTTTGTGATGGATAAGATTGATTTGTGAAGGGCCACACAAGAGTTGCGTTTAAGGTTGTGTTTGAAAACTTAGGGTTTACTCTAGGTATAGATGCCTAAATAGGGTGTGCTTTACAAAAGTGAGAACATGTGCATGGGCAAAGGCATTGTAAAAATGAAAGCACATACATAAGGTGCAAAGGTGTAGTTTCTAACAAATTTAAAAGTTAGTCACAAATATAAGAGATCACTAGCGCCAACCATAGGAAAACTTGAAATATAGAAAGTCTTGTTACTTTTTTGTGTCCTTCACGTGACTTATTGTCTTCTCTAAAAATAGGAAGTTTCTTTAGTGCAATTTTTTTAATGATATTAGGTGTATAAGATTGATTGTTTATTGATAAGACGAGGAAGTGATTACGTGCGGTATTAGATATCAAATTTGTGTCAAAGAGTTATAGAGTGCCATCATACTCACAAGAAATCTTCTTCCTTTTTTTCTTTTTTTAATATGACATCCCAACTTTATTATATATTTCAGAATGTGGAAACGATTTTTATAATGACAATATTAAATTCAATTATAATAACCGCATATGACAACTCAAATTATATTATACATAATTATAAATTTAATTTTATGTTGTCCCTTTATGTTGCAATAAAAGTTATAATAATATAAATTTTGAATAAACCTCATACAATTTCCTTTTGCTTACTTTATGACTTTTCTTATTTATGGTGTGGCTAACCAATCAATGCATGAACACTCTAATTTCATTATATATATTGGATGTGGTTCATTGACTCTGAAGATCGATGACCGCTACATCCACAAAAACATTGTTCTGAGCAGATCAACCCAAAGGGATCACGGTGTTGAGCCTAACTCTGAGAGCGTTGAGGAGAATTGACCATGTGACCTCTCAATAGCAAGGTGCTTTAATGACAAGAACTCGACCAATTAAGTTAACCCTCATATATATATATATATATATATATATATATAATTTAAGAATCCAGCCATATTCATAGTTAGTGCACAAAAAAATTGATCTCCATCAATTATCACTCTTAAATACTCTATTTTAATTAAGTAAATGTTAATTATTTTATTGTCATTAAAAAAATAAAAAAATACCTACTTGGAGTACATTTGGTTTATCTTAGAATAAATACAAGTGCAATGTTGTTGGAGTTATGTTATGCTTTAATTACAAAGCAAAATTTACAAAGTATACACATGGTTGCAAATGTAAAAGAATTTTATTTTTATTCTTTTAACCAGAATGAGAATTTCTGGAGAATTGGTAATTTATTTCATAAGTGCCACAAACAGGCCAGTTACAATATGTCTTTGAAGACTTGAACCCACATTGTCTCGAAAACAAATCTCTTTCGACCACTACCTCAAAGTGCCCCCATGGCTCCAAGTAAGCCCTCATGGGAATTAAACCTTTCCCAATGGTGAAAAACTCATTGCTTTCCACCATTCGATCCAACCCCTTTAAGTTGCATTGTAAAATATTTTAAACAAAACTTGTGCGCTCAAATTCAAGTTCAAGTAGTTTAATAATGATGTAAATATCTCATGAGTAATTGCTTAAGATTATTATTTATTCATGGTATCATATCATCTATTTATTTATTTTTTTAAGCTTCGTAGGTCCTCTTCATTCATTCATATTCAAGGGCAGGTAACAATCATGAAATATGTTTGGTGGTCTCAACCTACCCATTGGGAAACCAATTTTGTTGGCCACCAAAACGCATTATAAGCCATCCAAAATCTTAGAAGTTTAAGTCTGTCAAACTTGGCCTTATAGACTTGAATGTCTAAGTACCATTTTTCAGCTACATCTATATAACTATAACAGTTTTTACTATATGACATATACAACATATATAAATATCCAAAAAAAGACTAACATACTAAACATTAATCATCTTAAGAGGACTCCAACGGAGCAAGGTCCTTAGCACTGGAAGTAGGTAACTCTGACTGAAAGACGCATGGAAGTTTCTTTTCAATACGACCAAGGAAAATGTTCTTTTGTTGGATCTGAAATTGAATCAGCCGTAATTCCTTCTGAATGTCTTAAAGACCAGGGTCTGATTTAGTTGAATTAACTGACACAATCATAATGGCTTTAGCCATAAGATTCTTCATAAGCCAATAGAGATGAACTTAATGTTTGTATTAGGTGGTACGACCGCGAGTATGACCCAGATCCAGGGCGAGGAGTCGCCAATCCTCCACTTGCAATTCAATTTTTGCTCGCTGGTTGAGCTTTGCTTCCCATGACAAAATTAATTGCTTCACCTGGGTTGGAGTACCATCAATGTAGACTTAAATCGCTTCTTGAATTACTTGCACATTTGTCCTTCTACCGCTTCTTCTTGATGGCCCAGCTGAGGAGGATCCTCTGCCACCTCGGGTTCCATTCTTCCTGCCCAGGCCTCCATTAACTAACGTGTTGAGTTTTCAGATTATCTATTTGATACCACATATAATGTTCATTCCTAAAATATATAATACTCCTTACTACATTATCATTTTTTTTCTTTCATTACATTAAGTGTAAATAGACATATCCACAAAGATTATTTTTCTAATTAATAATACATATGAATAAATTAATTTCCTCAAACAAGCAAGGAAATTATCAAACATAAATAAATAATTAAAACTTCATACAATTGAATATACAACTAAGATGATATATATATATATAACCTTGTTTATATTAATATATACATAATTCATTACTTTCATCACTTATCCCCAAATGTATATAACCAATTATACTTCTACCTTATAAACTGAATATGGATATAAATCATATACTAGATCTCATATAACATATATACTACATAATTGTTTGTAAATATACTCTATAGATATTATATCTAATTCCAGTTATATATATATATATATATATATATATATATATATATATATATATATATATATATATATATATATATATTATGTAATTAATTTTATATCTTTTTAAGTTATTCTGTATAACTATTTTATACCATTTATTAATCAATTAATAATATTTAATATTTTGATACACTTTTATTTTGGGTTAATTTTAATTTTTAAAATGTTCAACTATTAGCGTGATACTTTTTGTTATAATAATGTTACATCAATTTGGGTTAGAGAATTAGAGAATTAGCCCAACATTTATATGCATATGCATACAAGAATTATATATAACATATGCTTATTATCCAATGACTAAATATTTATCCCTTTGAGTACTTAATATAAATGATTAAAAACTATAAATTCCATCAAATTGTGATGAATAACATTCCATGTGGATATATGACAGTATATATCGTAATAAGAAGATATCTTTTAAGCCACCTAATCATCGTGTCTATAGACAATATTAGTTTATCATTTATAGTTCTTAAGGGTATACATTTCGTCATCCAATGAAGTAGGACTAGGTTAATTATACATTGGACTATATGTTGAGAATTTAGAGGGTTGATGATTAATTCAAATTCTCCTTTTGATAATTACTTGTGAGCTTACTTGTGTTACTTATGTCTTCTCTTCTTTAGATTATTTAGTCTTTCATTAAGTCAATTATCAAAATACACAAGACACAAAATTAGGCTCCTAGAGCCAGGGAAAAACCTCTCCCTCTTGGAGAGGAAAACCGGTAAGGAATTCTTCTTATAGATCTTCAAATGACAAGTACCATGACCAAGACTTAGACCCTTGACCTAGGAATGCCTCCAAGACCTTGTCAATGATTCTTTGACTACCTTCAATATTGATCCTTCTTTTCTACACCAACCTGCACTTTCCTGCACCAACACTAGAGAGCTCGATCTCTGAGTATATCTTCAAACACTTCTTCTTTCTGATTCAGATATTAGATGCACGATCATTCGAGATCTTGTCCTTCATTTTTCATACACTAGAAACTTTGTAGAACCTTTCATTTGAGAGTAGGAAGGTAAATCATAGCTCCTTTTCCCCATATTGTAATAACCCTTAAACTTCACATCACAGCATGATCATCAACCTTAATTATTTGCATGACATGACATCCAAATAGAAAACAGACCTTAGGTGTATATAAGTGTATTTATTACAGGTTTGACCATACTCCATTTGACCACAGCCCCTTCATACTGATATGCATCCTCTACTTCAGAGTGCTTCATAACATATCTACACCATACTTAAAACATTGTCTTCAGTTCACATTTAAACCAAAATTTATCGTGATATATCTATTTCAGAGATATCTGCACTAAACACTGTACTTGTTTGAAGTTATATCCTTCCTGAAATCACTGATGTATCCGCACTATTTTTTGTACTCACCCATTATTCCTTGGTGCAAATGACCACAGAGCTGACTGTATATATAGGCATCATGTAACTGTTTTTAAGCCAACCCTTCAAGATGATAGGAGGTTGACTAGATCACTGTGTAAATAGGCTGACATGAGATATTATATTTTCCATCATTTGATGAGGTATGTCTTAAGCCATTCCTTCAAGGATTCATGACAAGGTCTTGGAGCATATATTGATGACTAGACTCTTCATATACATGACACTTAATTATACTTGTAACTAGAAGACAACCCTAATAGACATCAAGAAGTAGTCTATTGACCTATAATAAAAATCTTGCACATGAAACCCATGAAGCAAGTACAAAAAAAATTCATTTTACTATCTTTTTTCTTCTTCTTTTTGTACTCATCCATAATTCCTTGGTGCAAATGACCACGGAGCTCACTGTATATATAGGCATCATGTCACTGTTTTTAATCCGACCCTTCAAGATGATAGGAGGTTGACTAGATCACTATGTAAATAGGCCGATATGAGATATTATATTTTCCATCATTTGATGAGGTATGTCTTAAGCCATTCCTTCAAGGATTCATGACAAGGTCTTGGAGCATATATTGATGACTAGACTCTTCATATACATGACACTTAATTATACTTGTAACTAGAAGACAACCCTAATAGACATCAAGAAGAAGTCTATTGACCTATAATAAAAATCTTGCTCATGAAACCCATGAAGCAAGTACAAAAAAAATTCATTTTACTATCTTTGTCTTCTTCTTCACATAAATACATAATTACATAGTCAATATGAAGACCAATCCTAGTTACACTTTTCAACACTCCCTCTTAACTAAGGAGGTATTCATACAGGTACATGGTCACTTTCAAATTGAAGTATCTCATAAGAAGAATCGGATTGGTAATCACATCTGTATAGCATCATATCAACCAACATTGTCCTAGTGCAAGGCCTTGACTAACAGCCCCATCTCTCAATGAGACAATGGGCTACAATGTTGGCGAGACACATGACTTGTAGACAACATATTCATTGTCTCTCTAAGGTACATACTCCACCCAGGTGTTCCCAAAGTATGACCTTCTTGGACTATTCTCCTCTTGGGTAGCTAGCCCTCAAAGAATATCGGTCCCCAACTACTTTTATCTTGAATTCCCTACCACATTCTCAAAGAGTATCGAATTCCAGATGATTACTCAATCCTCCATTCTGTCTTCCCAAGTGAAGACCATAATGATGTGTCTATCTCTCCCTCTTAGACAGGGAGGATCTATTCCATAAGGGAATGTACTCACAACCGTATAAGGAATGTACCTAAGCTCATTCTTAGGAATTACCCAGTTTCTTCCAAGTAAGAAACTTATCATCTCCCTCTCATCGGGACCTGCGACAATGGTGAGACACCCAGCTACTCATGAAGAATTCCTCCCCTCGGTGTCATGGATTTCGATATTGAGGAATCTTCAACTTTAGCTCCATAGGGCACAAATCATCCATCACTTCCATTCATGAGTCATGTCATCTATCAAAAATCGATTTATCTGTATTTCTTATCTGGTCCACATTTTAAGCCATGTTGCTTCCTTTCGAATCATCTCCAAGGATCTTACATCCTTTCACATGATTAGCAGCCCTGCACAAATTCATCCAGATAAACATATATGTATGGACTTTTAAAAACAAAAGTTACCTCAGTGATGATCTTTCACCATGACATCTTCATGTAGGCATTAGCATCCTCTATTCAGATTGACACATCTCCTCATGATATTTCTTGTCAAGGGTCTTCTTCTTTACCAAACTTCTATCAAAGTCTATATATCCTCCAGGAGATATTCCAGTCACATCTTCTTGGCTTCTGGATGATAACTACCTCTTGAAATGGTTGCACTTCATGATCTCTTCCCTTCTACGCATCTTCATTCTCAGGAACTTACAATTTTCAGTTCCTTGTTGATATACAACCACTTCATATTCCATATGAGGATATATTATGTTGATTTCATCTGTCAGTGCACCGAGAGAGATCCTCCTCCATAGATCATACTTTTAAATATAGAAGTCCATTACCTACAACCATATGGCATGACTTCATAGCATCCAGTGTCAGCATATAAATATATATATATATATACCTCATACATTTTTATTTTGAGTCACCCTGTAGCAATTTCACTAGAATAAGAGCTTCATTCCCTTGACCTGCTTCATCAATATGTCATCACATCCCAAAATTTTGTAGCATAGAATTATTGATGAAACCATTCTTATTTCTTTCTAATCAGTGAATTCATAGAGAACTCCATTTGAAAATTTCATCACCAGTTTCCATGATGACCCTTGATCTTGATGACTGCCTTCCATCAATATTGTTATCAGTGAGGTTTTCTAGGAGTTGATTCACCAATATCTCCTACCATATCATGATGCTATTAACATATGTTGTTTCCTATCATACTGGCCAACAAAAATCACTTAAAGAAAAAGATGATCTCAATCATAATAGAGATCCCTCGCTTCTTCTTTCTTAGATCTCTTTGCATCGGGTTCTTCCCTCATATCTGTGACATGGGCTCCTTAATTTTTCCTCTTGTCCTTTCCAGATGTAGGATAATCTATTTTACAATGCCCAATTTCATTACATCTAAAGCATCATACTTTGTCCATATTTCTTCTTTTATTCTAAGGACCAAATTTTCCAAATCTTCCTTTCTTCCTGGATATGGTTGCAAAGGCTTGATTCCCTTCACTTGATCTTGTACCAGCTTTGGCTTTCAATCTTGTTTCCTCTATTTTACATATAGACCATAAATCACAGAATGGTGTTGCTTCTGTCTTCCTGTATAAACTTGAAGTGAAGTTTCCCCATTCTTCTGCTAGAGCATTTAGCACCACTGTAGTCATCTCAGTGTCAGACATTACTTCTCCCAGTTCCTGCAGTTGATCTCTTATTTCAGAAATCCTCATAAAGTATGAAGTGATTCTTTCTTCTCTTGAAAATTTCATTTTGTATAGTTCTTGTCTCAGATAGATTGCTTCTCCTGCAGTACTCACAGAGAATAGCTCCACCAGTTTCTCATATATTTCTTTAGCAAAATTTAGTACTGATACATAGGGAATGAGTGATTCCTTAATGGATTCTATGAGAATCCTCTGGGCTCTGATTTCTTCCTTCATGTACTTAGCATGAGCAAGAGCATATTCTTTTGAGGATTGAATTGTAGATCCTTCAATGTAGTCCATAACTTCGCCTTCAATTAGATTCAAATCTGTCATCTTCTTCCAAGCGCTAAAGTTTGATGACCCAACCAATTTTTTTCTCTCTTTACAATAAGTCATCTTGACAGATTTAAGTAAGGTCATAGATACTTACTTGAGTAGAGTGAATTGAAGCTTCCTTGATGATGATGAATATGAAGTCAGGAGCATCTTCTAACATTGAAAACTCCATTGTAGGTGTTCTTGGATCCTTGATGATAAAGGATATCTTCAAAAGATGATGTTTCTTCCAACAATGTTTTTGAATATAGATCTTTGATGGCAAAGATTATTTTCTTGAATGAGTTGATCCTTTGAATAAGATAGAAGATTTTTCTTGAAATAGCTTGAGAGTCTTCCTTGCAAACTAATTTTACTTTTCAACCCAAACTTTGATCTTCACTTCCTGGAGTGTCTTCTTTGTCAAGTAGCCCTTGTGTTCAGCACCTTAGCTCTAATTCCATGTTGAGAATTTAGAGGGTTGATGATTAATTCAAAATCTCCTTTTGATAATTACTTGTGAGCTTACTTGTGTTCCTTATGTCTTCTCTTCTTTAGATTATTTATTCTTTCATCAAGTCAACTATCAAAATACACGAGACACAAAATTAGGCTCCTAGAGCCAGGGTAAAACCTCTCCCTCTTGGAGAGGAAAACCCATAAGGAATTCTTCTTATAGATCTTCAAATGACAAGTACCATGACCAAGACTCAGACCCTTTACCTAAGAATGCCTCCAAGACCTTGTCAATGATTATTTCACTGCCTTCAATATTGATCTTTCTTTTCTGCACCAACCTGCACTGTCCTGCACCAACACTAGAGAGCTCGTTCTCTAAGTATATCTTCAAACACTTCTTCTTGTTGATTCAGATATTAGATGCACGATCATTTGAGATATTTTCCTTCATTTTTCATACACGATAAACTTTGTAGAACCTTTCATTTGAGAGTAGGAAGGTAAATTGTAGATTTACCTTCCTTCTTTTTCCCATACTGTAATAACCCTTAAACTTCACATCACAGCATGATCATCAATATTAATTCTTTGCATGACATGACATCCGAAATAGAACACATGTTTGACCATACTCCATTTGACCGCAACCCCTTCATACTGATTTGCATCCTCTACTTCAGAGTGCTTCATAACAGATCCGAACCATACTTAAACATTGTCTTCAGTTCACATTTAAAGCAGACTTTATCATGTTATATCTATTTCAGATATATCTGCACTAAACCTTGTATTCAAGTTATATCCTTCCTAAAATCACAGATGTATCCGCGTTTTTTTCTGTACTCATATCCGCTATTCCTTGGTGCAAATGACCGCAAAGTTGATTGTATACATAGGCATCATGTCATTGTTTTTAAGCCAACCCTTCAAGCTGATTGGAGGCCGACTAGATCACTATGTATATAGGCCGACATGGGAGAGTATATTTTCCATCGTTTGATGAGGTATGTCTTAAGACATTCCTTCAAGGATTCATGACAAGGTCTTGGAGCATATATTGATGACTAGACTCTTCATATACATGACACTTAATTATACTTGTAACAAGAATACAACCATAATAGACATCAAGAAGAAGTCTATTGACCTATAATAAAAATCTTTCTCATGAAACCCATGAAGCAAGTACAACAAAAAATACATTTTACTATCTTTGTCTTCTTCTTTACATAAAGACATAATTACATAGTTAATATGAAGATCGATCCTAGTTACACTTTTCAACACTATATGCTCTAGTAGTGTTGCCTGATCTAGATTGAGGTAAGATTATTAGTGATCAATAATAACCATGTTACCTGATCTAGTTTGAGAAAAAAAAAAATAGTGTTATTGAATAGTAGTTTCAATGATAATAATAATGATCAGAAGGGATATATTCTAATTAAAGTTATAATGATGAAAGAGATTGTATTTCTAAGGAAGGAACTCTCAAATGCAATATACTAATAATATTATAGCATTATACATTAATGATCTAATTTGATCAACTTTTCCTAGTTCATCTTTGAATAATCACAGGTTGAATGGTTTGTGGTTGTTGAACCCTTAATATATATCGAACCCAAAGCTTTGGTACTAAATGGTTGAATGGTTGGATTTACATTCCAAAAAAATATATTTTTATAACATCTGAAATATATATATTTACTTGAAAATTATAATGACTCTTAGCTTGGAATAGAATAGATCAAAATTATAATCAATGTTATTGGTAGTAGTGATTGACAGGTTTTCATTGCAGTTTATATGTTCTTGATTGGTAACATTTAAGTAATATATCACAGGTTTTCCCAATAATTTAAACTCGAATACGATTTAGGGATTGTAATGTTCCATGTACTCTCATGAAATAAATCACTCGAGATAGAATCAATTATTTGTTGTGTTCTCATTACAAGCAGCAAAATATTGTCCTAATCATAAAAAATAAAAAATAAAATAAAATAAATGTTTTGATATGATTATTTAAGTTGTATCATTGGTGTGATTTTGGTTAATCTGTAGTAAGTCAGTACCTCCTCAAGCATGCACTATTTTATTGTTTGAATTATAAATATCTATTTAAAAAAAAAAAAAAAAATTCCTTTGATGCCACAATGTAAAATTGTGGACTTCATAAGAATAAATTCCATCCTAGTGAGTATTTTATTCAATCATTAAAATACAACATGTACACCATTAACTAAAAGGAAATTCCAATAGATATCATTTAAGACATTTGTATTCCTTTCTTAATATCAAATATCGACAATTTTACAAGTTTACAATCCAAAATTGAAAGATGATTATGTAAAACCTTCTTCGTTACATTCACATAGTGATAGAAATCCAATTATAATAAAGGTTTATTTTCACAAAAATATAACACATCTACCAATTTACTTAGGCTTGACAATCTAGTTGGTGGCGCAAATTGGAATATGGAGCTTCCTACCTCAAAGTTGATGGAGTCTTCTTCCCTGTAAATTTCTCGTCACTTTTTGGAACATTACCGACTCACCAATGAACCTCCCTACCTACTCTTTGGGTACTCTCCTTCCCTATGAATCCCCAAGCTACAATAGGGATGTATAAGGAATGGGTGACTCTATCAAAGTGGAGAAGACGTTCACCAAACTCAAGAGATCCCCACTCTACACAATCTCCACACACAAAACCTGCAACAGTACTCGAGCTAATCACATAATAAATATTTCTGCATTAGAACAATCATCCAACCTTAGCATGCATAATATCCTTTCCTTTTAGTTTGGTATTCTTTTTATAATAGTTTTCTTTGTTGCCTCCTGCCTTTCCATACAAAATTAACAATTTCTTAAATCCCCAAATTCTTATTATTCACCTACCCTTGTGTCAAGTTTGCTGAAGAATGTATTTAGTGTCGATCTTCATAGTTGTATTTGAGTCATGTTGTAATGCATTTGTCAAAATAAAGAAAAATAAATTTTATTATAAATGAAATTGACTTGTTAAAGCATGGGTTTCATGCTTGGGTCAATGTTTAATAGGTGAAAGCCTCCATTGTAGGTAGGCTTCTTGGGTTTGTTTCAAGAGTCCTCGTCCTTGTCATAATGTAATAGACCCTTCTTGGGCTTCTTGAGTCAAGAAATAAAAAATATATTTATGTAAATTAGGTCTTCTAGGCCTCCTCCACCAAGTTGGCCTCAACCTGAACAAGTCAACCTCATAGATTCACAATATATTGGCAGCTATTTGACCTCATTTGGAGTACCAACCAAGAAGTTTTATCTGTAGTAGCTGGAAGCAGTAAAAGGGTGTGAAATTCATTTAAGAAGGAAGAAAACCTAGCAAAGGAGAAGGAAGTATTTGTCAAGAAAAAAGAAGTCGAAATTTTCTCTCTTTATCTTGCACGTGCGAAGAAGCTGGAGTTGCAGGAGGTCCGGAGTTGTTGACTTGAAGCTGGGCCAAAATTCTGAAGCAATAGAGCGGAAATTATGTCTTTGATTCACTATTGATGCAGTGGTGTTGTAGTTGATATTTGAAGTTTGGAAGGGAAATTTGAGGGTTGACATGGTGGAGGAGGAAGGCCATTTGGTCTAAGGTATTGGTTTATATTAATTTGAATTTTCTACTGGAAGAGTTTGAATGGGTTTTCCCCTATAAAGTGGTTTTAGTCGTGGCTAAGTGCCTATATCTAGTGTCGTTGATCTTCATGTTTTTTATTTGATGATTGCTTGATGAAAATTAGATAAAAGAATAACAGAAAGAGAAGTTAATAAGACAAGAAGAATATCACAAGCAAATATCGATATAAGAGAATATTTATGCCTTTCTGAATTTCTAACATGATATCAGATCTAAGGTGAAGGGGGAAAGAAAAAGGGAGCTAGAAGGTATATTGAAAGTAAGGTTAAGGAGGAAGGCCTCTTATATATATCAAGTGAAGGAGATATTATAAAGCATATGGAAACCTCAATGAAGATAGAAAATAAGCTAGAAGGAGCCTCCAACTACAGGGCATGGAAGAAGAGGATAGATCTTATTATTTCTAAGCATGAAATTTTGGATTTTGTTCAAGGAAAAGTCAAGGAACTAGAAGATGATGCAGGAAAATAAAAATACAAGAAAACTAACATATTGGCCATGAATTTGATTGTAGATGGAGTAAAGGACAATCTAATCCCATACTTATCTAATATAGAATCTGTGAAGTAAATGTATGAATCCCTTTTCAAGTTATTTACCATCAAGAACCTTGGTTAGATAGCTAATCTGAAGAATGAAATAAGGACAATAAAGATGACAAAATATGATATTTTTTCATCATATTTTGTAAGGATGTCTAGATTAAGAGATGAACTCCAAGCTATTGTTGTAGCAGATATAACTCATGATTGTTTCACTTCTAGGTCTACCAAAATCTTGGAGCTCTTTTGCATCAGGAATAAGCAGTTGGAAGGATAATCCAACCTTTTAAAAAATGTGGAATGTATGCAGAAAAGAAGAAGCTTGTATCTCATTAGTAAGTGACAAAAAGGAGGATGAAGAAAACAACACTTAAAATTTCTACTATAATCATCACAAGAAGAGGGGAGTATACAAGAATCTCAAAGAACCAAAGAAGCAGGTTGATTTATCAAAGATTGAATGCTACAATTGTCATAAGATGGGACACTACAAAAATCAATGTCCTTAAAATCCAAGAAATAAGAAGAGAGAAAGAGAACATGCCAATATTGTCGATGAAGCTCCACCCAAGAAAAACAAGACTGAAGAATCTGAAGTTAAAAATTTATTTGCTAAAGTCTCTTAGGGATACTCTCCCTTGCATATCCTTATATTTTAAGTTTTTGCAATGTTTTATTTTATGTTTTGATTTCTAGAGTTAGTAGATATAATATATCTTGTTAGAACTTTTTGAATTGTCTAAGTTGTATGTATCCCTCAGAAATACTAGATTAAGAGGGAGCCTTCACCATTTTACCAAAAGATAAGTATGTTGTCCTTTGTTTCATCTTTCATGTTTATTTTCCTCTTCACATCTAGATTTTTTTGTATTGTATGCTAAAAACATTTTCTTTATATTTTCCTTGGTAGGAAAGCTTGCAAAATACACAAAGGTTGTGGAGGAGACTTCAAAGGAAAGACATTAGAGAAATTTTGAGATCTAAAATGGGTCTCAAAACAAAAATGTACAACCAAAATCAACTTTATAAGAACCAATAGGATTCAATATGATGATGTAAACCACGGGGGATGATTCACCATTTTTGGAGTAAAAAAATGTAAATATTAAAAAAATAAAAATAAAAATAAAAACTATTTTTCAACTCATATTTTCAACTTATCTCCCTACAATTTTACTCAAATTTTGAGCGGGAGCACTCATTGGATGCAGAATTTAATTCATCATCCAATGAGTAGCCATGTTGCATACTTTCGATGAACCCTTCTACACGAAAAAGAGAAATACATGAAAAATGTGATTGCAATAATGTTTTTCCATGCATTTATCATTTTTCATGTAGCAAGGTCCATTGAAAGTATGCCACATGGGTACTCCATGGATGAGGAATTAAATTCCACACCCAATGAGTGCTCCCGCTCGAAATTTTAGTAAAACCATAGGGAGATAAGTTGAAAATATGAGTTGAAAAACTAGTTTTTTCTTTCTTTTTCCCTCTAAAATTTGATGATGTCATCTACTCTTATTTTATTATTTCCACTATTATTTTATAATATTCCTTAGGAGGCCCATTTTAGACCTCAAAATTTCTCTAATGCTTGAATCATAAAATTATTTTTGTTGCAAAGGAAGCCCTTCAAGAATTAATGTCCTACAAGGTTTGTTAAAGAACAACTCAAGGTATGTCTTAGAGTACAAGATTTGTTGCAATATTCTCTTCATACAAAAGGGTATGATCATTCTCATTTAAAAAAAAAATTATATTACTAACATCTTTATGTCTAGGGTTTTGAATCATAAATATTCTTGTTAGGGTAATGTTGTCGTTGCTACAACACCCTCCAAAATTTCACTACATTGAAATTTTGGAGCCTACTTTATTGTTGTATCAAGTGTCGCCTTGGTCATCAAGTGTTTTTTTGTGTTGTTTCATATGTCTTAAGTGTTCTTGAATGTTATCAAATGTCTTCGTATTGATTAGAACATCTCTATATGCATTTTATGGTCATAACACCTTTATTGTTGTAAAACGACACTTTCGAGTCGCAGTCGCACACACTTCATTGTTTGTACTTGGGGAATGTGCATGAAGTAGTGTTTTGATGTATATTCTTTATTGATCAAGCTTGTTCAAGTTTTCTCAATGAGTTAGAATGTGTTGCACATAGTTTCTATATATAACTCATCTTGCTCACCCCTTGACCGTTCATTCAAACTTAGACAAATTTCGGTTGCAAAGTGAACCCATTTAGGCCAAGAGTGCATGAGAACGCACTCTGAAGCCTTGATGGGAGACCCTTCGTTGTTCAGAAGTGTGCCTTTCACCCTCCTTGATATTTGGGCACACACCAACAACTCGAATCCCCTTCCTTGTTCCGAACTACGTCCTCCAAAAATAACTAAGTATTCCTTGAGTGCACTCCTTCGACTCAAATAAGTACGCCCTCCTTGAGCGCATTGGCGCACCCTCAAGACCTGAAGTTCAATCCTTCAGCCTTCCACATTGTGACATGCACTCTCTTAAACTGCTTGATCGCACTAGCGCATCCTGAAGGCATGAATCCTCAGCGTTCAAGAGTGCTCCATGCGCCCTTCCTTAGGCCTCTTAGGCACATGAGTGTACCCCGAAGGCACGAAGCCTCAGCCTTTAGCCTTTGGGAGTGTGCCCTACGCCCTCCCTCTCTCTCTTGAGCGCATAACACACTTGGGAAGCCTGAAGCTTTCCCCTTAGTCCTTCGAACTGGCAACATTCTCCCTGCCTTGGTTGCTTTCTTCCTTTGGGTGCATAAGCGCATGCCGGAGCCTCGAAGCTCCTCCTCCCTAGTCCTTCAGCCTTTTAGAGTGTTTCCTTGCGCCGTGAACCTTCTTTGACCATTTTAAGGACACCAAAAAGGCACAAACAGAAAAAAACAAAAAAACAAAAAAACAAAAAAACAAAAAAAAAAAATGCATAAAACATGGTAGAGTAGGATATTTTCATACTGATACTTGCTCGTCATGAGTGATTTCAAAATTAGGTATTCTAGGGATCTCATGGAAAGCACACACGAGGAAGAACGAGAAAAAGGGATAAACAAAGGAAGCATGAAAAGAACCAAGAACACACTTAAATATTGATGATCGAAGCACCCCAAAGACTCCAAGGTTGAAGACCCTTTAGAGGGTGGAAGCTTTATGGTCAAAAGAAAAACAAAAAAGAGATACAGTGGCAGCTATGTCACCACCGAAGCGAGTCCATGTCATCAGTCACTGTCAATCCCAGTCATCCAAGATAGTGACTTGTCTAATTTCATCATATGATGATGTGGAAGTGAATATGAATTATTGTAATCATGGTAAAAGACAAACAAGTAGAAGTCCAAGAGTCATGTATGAACTCAAGATTCATGGAAGTCCAAAGGACATGTAATACCAAAAGTCATATGTAATTCCAAAATTCATTTGGAACTTCAAAGGTTGTAAAAGTCCAAATATTACTAGAAGTTAGAAATTCAAGAGTCATGAGGATATGAAAGGTCACCCCTCAAGTTATAAATAGATCCTCATTTTGCATGTAAAGTACTTTTAACCTTTTCTTTTCCCATAAGTCATAAGAGAGACAAGTTAGTACTTTTTGGGATCAAGTAGTGGCTCCAATGCTCCACTATTGGAGCAAGTGATGTTTGTTTTATTTATGTGGCTTAGGATTGATCAAAGACTCTGCATTTTAGCTCAAAAATGAAAGTAATAATAATTGAATGAAACCAGAACGACAGCAACCGGTCCATCCCAAGGAATCCAACGCAACTCATTTTGTTGAAAACTGAGTTTGGATGAAGGAGTTATGGTATGTTGATCGTCGTTCAAAACAGGCAAATTTTTATTAAAAAATTGTAGAACAGGTACAAGCTGATGACGTGCCAACCCAGTCAGAATTTAGGGAATATTCTTCAGTTTTTGTATAATGGGACTATGACAAATGTCACTGCGGGATTCGCCAGTTTGGTTTGTGAAGGTTTCGCAATGTTTACGAGGGGGCGCATATTAAAATCCGTGCAAGCAAAACCATATACGAGGGTCGAGGTCGGGGTTCGACCTTGGGACCTCCCCCCAGCAATTGCGTTATGATACCGTTGGGCCATGCGCCTATGTCATTGAATTCCTATGCTTCAAATTTATATTTAACCTTATGATATTCACCATCGGGCAGAGGAGGGGACCAACCCTGTAGGCCAGCCCCCTCGTAACATGACCGTGACCCCTTGACCATGGCAGAGCGCTGGGGCTTAAGCACGATTAGCGCTAACTGCACAGTTAATTAATATTAATCATCACTTATCACTAAGCTAATGGCGTGATTAGTTTGGCAGACAGTTTGGTGGAGCGTCATTTTCGGGGGGCAGCTCCAGATTTAATCGGAGTTAACTCCAATTCTCCAGATTTGCAGGCAAAATTGCAGGAGAATTTTTTTTTTGCCATAAATGAGGAATTTTTCAACCAATTTTGGCTCAGGGAGAGTCATTCTTGGTATATTTTGATGTTTTGGAGCCATTGGAATAGGTTTTAGAGGCAAAGGAGTTCATCTACATAGGTTTTTGTTGCCTTGAATAATTTTGAAGCCCAGTTTCACTAGGAGGGAAGGTCATGCCCAAAGCATATGGTAACCAAATTGAGTAAATAAATAGTCATTCTGATATATTTCGACATTTTTAACTCATTGGACCAGGTTCCAAGAGCGTTTGATGCATGTAAACGACACTTTGAGCACAATTGAGCTAATACAGAGGCCCAAGCTATGAAGCTGGACCAAGGAGATATAGCCCAAGAGGGGTGAACTCCTTCATCAAAACTTTGTTTTAATTAATCGGGTGTTATGGTTTGATGTTATTTATTTTGCTACTTTTCAGCCATTTAAATTCATGCTTTATTCTTTAAAAAACACTCATAAAATTCAGTTTTAATTACCTCTTTGACACACATAAGCAATTAGGGAACCTGCACATCAAGCATAAGATCTGTAAATAAATTGTGTATCTGAAAATGAAATTAGCACAGAAATAAATAACATTCAAATTCAGATCAAGTTGGTATCAGAGCACAAGGTTGCTAAGGTTATTTGCGTGATAGTTGCTTGAATATTTGTGCAAGTTTAATGGTTGCAATTTTGTGATGCTGACAAGATTAAAGTTGCAGAAAGGTGAAGGGAAGTTGTTGGTTGCAAGTCCTGAGATTAGGACCAGAAGGAGAGTTGAAAGAGCATCATCCTCACCCAAAATTCCACTCATAACTACACTTGAATAACCTCAATTTTTGTTTCAAGAAGCTGAGATTGAAGAGGTGCAATTTGTATAAGAAGCTGAGTTCATTGAAGAGGTACAAGCATCAGGAGTTGAGCTTGAATCCATAGCCATCATGTCAGGTGTTGGAGAGACTCAAGGACATTCAGAAGAGGAACATGTCAAGAGAAACGTCAAAGACATAAAGAGGATGGTTAAAGTTATGTTTGATGTATTTATTTTTGGGATGGCAGGAAAAGGTTCTAAGCCTCCATATGGAGAAGGAACTTTAGATGGTAAGAAGGATGAAGAGAATAGTTCAAAAGGAAGAGGAGGAAAGCCACCTCCATCTCCACCATCTTCATCATCCTCATCATCCCCATCTGCATCATCTTCCACTTCCACCACAAAGACCACTCACACTCACTCAAAAGCCACAAAAGGGAAAACTCCATTACTCAAATTGGACATTAAGTTTGAACTTCCCATGTACAATGGCGAGGTAAATGCAGAGAGGCTTGAAAATTGGATACGTCAATTGGAGGTGTATTACAAAATTCAGAACCTTCATGAAGACGACATAAAGATCCAGTTGGCTTCATTAAGGCTAAAAGGAGCAGCACTAGTTTGGTGGGAAGCAAAGACTCAAGAGGAAATGTGAATCCATGGTAAGATATCCATTTTTTGGGTTGAGTTTATTTCTTCCATTAAAAGACAGTTTTATCCATTAGCCTACATTCAAAAATATATTATGAGTTGGAAATTTTTTAAGCAACTCAAGGGTCAAATAGTTCAAGAATATACCCAGGAGTTCAGAAAGAGATCTTTGTTGCTAGGAATAAATTTGAATTCCCAAGATACACTCTTGAAATACATTGGGGGTTTACATTCCTATTTGAAACATACTATTCTTGTGTTTAACCCAAGCAATTTAGATGAAGTTTGTGTACAAGCGACACACTTAGAGGCAAGGGGGAAACAAAACATAGAGGAGAAAGGTGAAAGTGAGGGTAAAGGAAAAGGAAAGTTTTATGGAAGAGGAAAAAGAAATAGCTCTGCAAAAAGAGAGAAGGAAAAACTCACATGCAAAAATTGTTCAAAGACTGGCCATGATGAAGACCATTGTTGGCAACTTCATCCAGAATTGAAACCAAACAAACTGAAAGCCAAAGAGAAAGGTAAAATTGTTGCTATATCTGAACATGACTTAGGGTCAGATTCAGGAGATGTGACAAAGATTACAGCCATGGGTTTGAAAGGTTAACATATTGCAAGCACTAGTACTTCAAATTGTTCAAATGATACTCATGATGAAGATACAAGAATAGAACTTTTCCATATTAGAGTTGTCTCTAAACATACCAAGATTGATACACTTTTTTATAGTGGGTCACAAGCTAAATTTATTTCCAAATATTTGGTTAAGCAACTAGGCATTGAAACTATTATACATCCAAGACCATATCCTTTGGGTTGGATATGCAAGAATGTAAACTTGCAGGTTACAAGGAAGTGCTTACTAAGATTCGCCATCAACTCAAACTTTATTGATGAAGTTGAGCTTGATGTGGTGCCACTTGAGATATCAAGTATTGTATTGGGAAGTCCTTATCTGTATGATGGGAAGTTGTATTTCATCGCCATGAGAACAAGTATCACTTGTTTAAGGATGGTATTGATTATAGAATTAGAGAGCATAAAAAGAAGACAGGTTTGTCTCTCATATATGCAAGTGAAATGAAGAGGATAGTGAATGCAAGTCAGAACTTGACATTGTTGATGATCAAAAAAATAGATGTTTTGAATCACACTTTTCAAAAAGATGCTTATGCTTGTAATGATTTGCTTCAGGATGTTAACAGGTTTCCTTTGAAAGAAGGTGAACAAGATGAAAAACATTTGCAACATTCAACAGTAATGTTGAGTAGTGTTGGAAATAAGATGTCGGTGCAAGAGAGTGAAAAGGTCAAAGAGAAAGTGACAAAGTAGCTTGGAAAATAAGTCATGGGTTCCACAAATGCTGGTTTATGGTTTCCAAAAGGTACATGGAAATGGTGAAGATACTTGTTCAAGATTCAACGCAAGTACAAAGCGAGATCAACTAAAAATCGCCATGGTGACAGTGTGCAAGGTGAGAAAAATTTTAAGTTTCCTTTGATTATTGACCAAGGTAGGAAGAAGATGGTTTCTGCAAAAATAGATTGATGTTCTGCAAATTCAAAAATATTGCAGCATGATGGTGTCAATGACAGCAAGAGAAGGTCGAAAGAATCAAGGAAAATGTTGACATTTTATGAAAAGCTCCAAATGATGAAATTGGGAAAATTTCAGTGGATAGAGACTAGAAGGGTGAGGGAACAGTACCCTCATTCACATAATCAATAATGAGAGATATTTTGGGTTCCAAAAGGCTTCTAGTGGGGAGGAATGATCAGAGGCTTAGTATTTTAGCTCAAAAATGAAGGTTCTCAGAATTGAATGAAACCAGAATGACAGCGACCAGCCTATCACAAGGAATCCAACGCAACTCGTTTCATTGAAAATCGAGTTTGGATGAAGGAATTATGGTATGTTGATCATCGTTTAGAACAGGTACAAGCTGATGACATGGCAGCCCAGTCAACATTCAAGGAATTTTCTTCAGTTTTTAGCCAATGGGATTGTGACAAGTGTCACTACGGGATTCACTAATTTGGTTTGTGAAGGTTTCGCAATGTTTACGGGGGGGGCACGTATTAAAATCAGTGCAAGCAAAACCATATACGAGGGTCAAGGTCGGGATTCGACACTGGGACCTCCCCGAAGAAATTACGCTACGATACCATTGGGGCATGGGCCCGTGTCATTGAATTGTTATGCTATGGCTTTATATTTAACCTTACGATGTTCACCATCGGGCGGAGGAGGGGGCCAGCCCCCTCGTAACATTCGTGACTCTGTGACAGTGGCGGAGCACAGGGGCTTAAGCTCGATTAGCGCTAACTGCACAGTTAATTAATATTCATCAACACTTATCACTAAGCTAATGACGTGATTAGTTTGGCGGCCAGTTTGGCGGAGCGCCATTTTCGGCGGATAGCTCCAGATTTAGTCGGAGTTAACTCGAGTTCTCCAGATTTGGAGGCAAAATTGCAGGAGAATTTGTTTTTTCCATAAATGAGGAAATTTTCGACCAATTTTGGCTCAGGAAGAGTCATTATTGGTATATTTTGATGTTTTGGAGCCATTGGAATAGGTTGCAAAGGCATAGGAGTTCATCTACATAGGTTTTTGTTGCCTTGAATATTTTTGAAGCCTAGGGGCACCAGGAGGGAAGGCCATGCTCAGAGCATCTGGTAACCAAATTGAGTAAATAAATAGTCATTTCTGATAGATTCAACATTTTAAACTCATTGGAATAGGTTCCAAGAGCCTTTTATTCATGTAAACAGAATTTTGAGTACAATTGAGCTAATACATAGGCCCAAGCTATGAAGCTCGACCAAGGAGATGTAGCCCAGGAGGGGTGAACTCCTTCATCAAAACTTTGTTTTAATGGATTAGTTGTTATGGTTTGTTGTTATTTATGTTTCTATTGTTCAGCCATTTAAATTCATGCTTTATGCTTTCAAAAACACTCATAAAATTCAATTTTAATTACCTCTTTGACACACATAAGCAACAAGGGAACCTGCACATCAAACATAAGATCAGTAAATAAATTTTATATCTCAAAATGAAATTAGCAAAGCAATAACTAACATTCAAATTCATATCAAGGACTTTTACTTAATATTTGAAACCTGATGACCAGCATGATTCCATACATGGATTATGAATTTTTGTAAGCCTTTATTCTGTGAATGTTTATGATTCATGTTTTCTTTCACCAGTACTAAGATAGTTGAACTATTTTGGTTATTTTAGTGCTTATCTTATTGAGAATGTGTTGTAATGGTTATAACGATCGTTGCATATTTGTGGACTATTTGTTGGATGTTAGAGGAAACATTCTTTTTTATGTGTGTCTTTATTAGGTTGGTAGTATTACCTCTCTCTTAGAGGTTCACTTTCTCTCCCCTCTGCAGTAGAAGAACCTTGATGCACCTGCAACCGAACATTCACCGGGCACACTTGCTTTCTTTTCGAAGGAACATATGTGATTCTCTCTCTTAATGACAGCTAAATCGAAGGAATATCTTTAAGTAGATGGCAGTGGAGTTGTATTACAGATGGGGCTCCTATACCAAACGGTGTGAGGTCTAATTGGTATTGCATATCGGGGAGACCCCTTTGAATGTTGGCAGTTCTAGCACTGTCAACATTTTTGGTGCTAGAAGGAGGTCAGCCAGATTTTTATGGTTGATAAATCCACCCACCCACACCATACTTATTCCAGAAAAGGCAGCAACATTCCCAACACCTCTCTGACTCATATTCCTAAAGTAGGCGTATCTTCTCAGCCCAGCCCGGAACAAACTTGTGAAGTTTCCTATGAGCAAATCTGGGCAATTCGACTTATAACCCGTCGCTTTGCGAAGGTTGTTGGATTAATTCATGGAGCACATAATATTCCTTATTTTCCAAATAAGAAAGAAACAACTCCTACTGGGATAATAGTTTATACAGTGGAAGATTTGGTTTCCGCTACCCTTGAAGAGTTAGTGAAATCTACAGAAAACTTAGAAAAACAATAGTGGACCCCATCTTACAATGAGGGGGATGGGGACAATATTGTGCTCTTAGATGACACTTTCACGGGTTTGGTGGTCACAAATAATATTCCTCAGATTCTGATGAGGATGTTCATAGAGTCGAGAACATGGCAGACCAAGATCTGGATTGGATGTCTCAGGGCCCACTCACTCTTCTAGGTATTTTACATAAGATGCCAAGACACTCGGAAAAGTTGTTAACAAAATATGACCTTGAGAAGGCGATCAAAGCAAAAGACCATTTGGAAAACTTTTATCTACACCTGCATATGCTCGATGTACCTTATGATGATGTTGTATGTAGACTATTTACTTGTACCTTAGATAGTAGAGCAGTTGTTTGGTACCATAGTCTTCCTGCACATTCAATTCAAAATTGGATGGGGTTTAAAAAGTTGTTTCTTCAAAAGTCTGCTAATGACAAAACCCCGGCCATGTTATTAAAGGAGCTATGGAATCTAAATATGGAGCAGAAATAAAAGGTTAAATATTTTAATCAGAGGTTCAATCGCATATTAAACAAATTTCCCACAGATATGAAACCTGATGACTCTGTCACAATTGATTATTATGATTTTGACTTGCCAACGAGCATTGCACAGTTTGTGAAGAGAACTACGAAAGAAACTTTGGCACAAAATTTTGAAGAAGCCATTGTTGTTGATAAGGACCTACGTGTGATTGGATTCATTGTCGACAATGAATCATCTAAAGACTCCAGGGAGACAAGCAAAAGGTCTCAGGCCTCTTCATGCAAGGCCAAGGATAAAGAAGCTACTAATCTGGAAAGCTTGAACCAAAATATCAAGACTCTGTCCAATGAGATGGTAGAATTTTTTTTTTAAAGGACAAGTGAGACCATTGTCAGCAGCAAGCCCCTGAAGTTTAACTTTCTGAGAATGACTAACAATGACAACAACAACATTAAGCATTCGGCTAAGTCTACACAAAGCTCGAACATCATGTTGAATGTCGAAAGTATGAGAATTGACCAATACTATTCTTTTCATCGAGAATATCATTTAGAAAAGGCATGCCCGCAATGGAATCATAACATGAATGCTCTGGTTGCGCACATTATTGACTCAGTACTTTCAAATGAGCAGATGGAAGAAAAGGAAGAACCCGATGCCGCTGAACAGACTGCGGGGATCAGACACGCAGTAAATACTTTTAGTCGTGTGTCCACTATTGAGAATAAAAATGTTGAAGAACCACCACTGAATGAGGCCCCATCTCAGTAAAAAAAATATTCGATACAAGTTGAGAAGTCGGGGGCATGTTCCTGAAAAATAGTTGACGGGTCAAAAATTGAAGGAACATTTGTTAAGAAAAATCACACCACCCGTCAACCAAGCTCAGAGCAAGTCTGGAGATGCTACCGCAACAAAGAACACTTATGTCGACAGTAAAAGTAATTCTACCATTCTGGAAGTGACGAAAAAGGTTACCCCTCCGTACACTTCATTGATGTTTGTTGTGTTGGATTATAACATAGTGGAAGATATGAAGAAATCTCGTGCAAATATTTCAATTTTTTAGCTACAAGGATTGCAAGCCAGTGGGATATGCTTGGCCAAACCCTTGCATAGTCCTCATAAGGTGATAATGCTTCTTCTTCTTTGAAGGTATCTGGTAAGTCTTCTGGTCCCCTGGAATCAGTTGTAAACATTGTAACATTAGAGGCTAATACTCTTTGCCCTCCATTTTTATTGACTTTTGAGATTTTCAATTACAATGTTCATAATTGTTTAGTTGATTCTGGTGCACCTGTAAACATAATTCCATTATTGGTTGCCAATGAAATCAATTTCAAATGGGATAATATCGATGCACATATTATTTAGTTGGACAGGTCTCTTGTCCAAGATATTGGTGAACTCATAAATGTTCTTATTCACTTATCATCTGATCACCGAGTTCGCCAATGTATAAACATAGTGATTATGGTCATTCCAGAAGCTTAAGATGTATTTCTAAGCAAAGATTGGTCTAGAAAACTATAGGGGTACTTTGCTACCGATTGGTCGCATTTATGGCTTCCGTATAGGGGAGATAATAATCAAATATGGGTGGAATAAAAACCTTACATGAAAATCACTATTGCACCCTTCGAAGGGAAAAATGAACCTGTTGCTTTTGCAAACCTAATTTTCAAGAACTGCTTTTTAGAAACTGACCTTGGGTGCTACCTTGCACAGTCATCACCCATTCCACCAGATACGCATTTGGGACTCCTTCCTTGTTCTCCAGCTGGTGCAAATGAATCATGTAATATAGATGTACAAAATAGTAGTAATGCTAGTATTAGTAGGAATAATAATGCAAGAAACAACTTGGTAGCTTGCAATTTTTGGACTCTTTATTTTGATGGTTCTAAGACGAAGGACGGTTTCGAATACGGTTGTGTACTTATAACCCGCACAACAAGAAACATATACTTTCATGTCGTATGGAGTTCAAGTGCATGAATAATATTACAGAATTTGAAGCACTCATACTTGAATTGAAGAAAGCTATAGACCTGGAGGTAGAAATCCTAAAGGTAATTGGTGACTTAGAGGTAGTCACTCGTCAAGTACAAGATACTATACACTATGTTTCAACTCATCTTAAAAACTACCAGTAGGAGGTATGGCGTTTGATAAATCATTTTAAAGCTTTCAATATCGTTTTTGTTCCAAGAGTTATAAAATTGGAAACAGATACAATAGAAAATGTTGTTGCTAGGATGTCGCCATTGAAAAATGGTTTCTCTATTGAAATTTTATATAAACCACCTATACCTGATAATGTTACTAATTTACATGTTTTCAATAATGACCAATAGATTCTACACTTTATGGCGAATGTTGATGTATTCAAAGACGTCGACATAGAGGAGGATGAGCACGATCAGGCCCTGGAGGAAGCATCCAAAGAACCAAAAGGAAACACTATGCAAAAACGTGTGGTGTCCCTGGAGAAATTATATGACTTAAAGAAACGATTCAGAGGACTTACTAACACAAAGGCTCAGAGTTTGAAGCTTGCATCTAAACAAGTCAACCTCGAAACCCCACAGAACCTGAAATATGTGAATCTCGGTGTAACATCCCTGGTGAAAATTTCATGTAATAAAAGTTAAAAATAATAACCACTGTTGATGAGACACTTATTCCAAGCTTAATGTTGGGAAAAACATCCTAGGGGGTGTTTATTTGGTTTATTATGGCTAAGGAAATTGGAAAAGGCTATGGCTAAGGCATTAAAGAGACAAAAAGTATTTTTGGCACATTTATTTATGAAAATAATGGAAAATAGGAGAAAAGGGAAACAGGTTGCATGTGAGGAGGAAATTGAAAGAAAATAATGGAAAATGAAGAAAATAGAGGCTTCTTCTATAAAAAGGCTTTTGAGGATCAGTTGGTACCTTTTTGTCAGTGCATTTTTTGGAGCTCTCTCATTATTCTCTCTCTCTCACTCACTCTTGGACACTTAGAATTTTCTTAGAGCACTTGGGCATTGGAGCAAGAAAGGAAAAGCAAGCAAGGAAGAGTAGGATCAAGCATCTACAACGGGATTATTTGCAGTTATCGATTTGCATATGTGATTTCCTTGCTATATATAACATGCATGGTATTGTGTGTGGTTTCTTATTGTCTTGGAATGGGTTTTTCCAGGTGAGACAGTGGTTTTCATCCTAACCTCGCCATTTCCATATATCTTTGATGAGATGGGTTTCTCATACTTCAGTTTATATGGATTGCCGGATGGATTCGAAGTTGAGTGGGGTGGATCTATGAAATGACAAACACATCACCTAGTGGTCCCTGAACCAGACTGTGGATCACGGTAAATCCACTAGCCTATTAACCCTTGAGCCAGACTGTGGGTTGTTGTAAAGCCATATTGTGTGCCTCGGTAGGCCTAGGAATCATTGCCAGTGAATGGCAGGATATACGGTAAATCCAAGAAGTGGATTTCTCTTCGTTGGGCCTAGTAGCACTAGGATGGGATGTACGGTAAATCCTAGAGAGATTATCTTGGTGTAGGGCCTAGTGATCCCTGGATCAGAATATGGGTTACGGTAAAGCCTGAGAGACTAGGAGGCACTCAAATTCCTCACAGTATAGGTGGAGAACTCCGGTAGCATCCATGCTTGTTTGGTTCTTTTTCAGTTGGTTATGAGTCCCTCAATCATGCTTAGAATATGTCCTTGGGGTGATTGGTTGAAGAGAGATTTGGCTCAGCCAATATTTGGTTGGGTGGAACGTGGAAGTCCCATCTCTGGTTGGCTTTTAAATTTAGTAATGAAGAGTTCATTCCGCTGGTATTCGGTATGCAAATGTATAGGCTTATGTGTGGATTTATTTGTTGTTATATGCATTTTATTTTTGTTGTTATTATGTTGGTTATAAACATGTATTTTATCAGTGATGATCTATGGCTCTATCTATGTTTTTGCCTGTAAATGAATATACAATGTATCTATGTTCAAATAGATTGTATTGTAGCTTATGATGTAGGGGAGCAATGCTTCTAGCTATTTTCATATTTTTAAGAGACCCCCATGTTTAATTATGTTGTTTACACTTGTAGATGCAATGTTTGTGAAATTTTTGACAAAAATCTTGTCATGACTGGGTGGGGTCAGATGAGTTCCTGGTGATGTGATTTCTTCCATGTATGTTTTTTAATGTTATTTACCCTCTCCTGGAGTTACAGGAAGTTTTGGGAAATGACTTGAGCTCAGGGGCTGAGAATGTGGCACTAATCCTGGAGTTGCAGGCACAGTATTGAACTTTTGGGGCCATAACCAAGGCCTTGACAAGGCAAGACCACAGCTAAGGGTCTATAACTGCTCCCTTCCCTTACATGCCCACGGTTAAGCCTCAAATGGGTTAAAAATCAGTGTAGAAATAATATACAAGATGCATGTATATTACCGGACTCCCCTGATCTAACATATTAATCTTATGTTAAATACAGAATCCTTCCACTTAATTATTTGCGGAAATTAAATCGCTAATTTCAAAACACATATGAAGAAAAAATAAATCGCACATAAACATAGTTGTTTAATGGGAAAACTTAAAGCTAAAAACCCCAACTATCATATATTATGTATATCAATGGATCATGTAACAATCTCATACAAAGCTTAGTACATCAAGCTCTCAGTACAATCAACAATCATTACACATTGTCATGCAGAAATTTGCATATCTATGCACCAATTTCTTACCTCCTGACAGCCTGCCTCCACTGCGCAATCCCTGCTGAAGAAGACCCCTGAATGAATTCGAAATGGCCTTGCCTTGACTGCGCAATCTTCATTGTCATATCCAATGTGTGTCAGATGTATTGAATGCATCACTATAGTCACAACATATAGTCCATCTCACCCTTTCACCTATCTCTCCACTGGGTCTCCACTGGAACTGACATGCAAGTAGTTAAATGCTATATTTGTTCAGTTGCAAGTGAGTTTCTAGTTGTGAATTAATTAAATAATTAATTCACTAAACTCTCACTAGTGTATCTTCAGTTAGAACTAGATACAACTAGCACAACTGAGTTTAACTCACTTAACTGAGTTAAACTAAATAACAACTTCCATAATTACTCTTCCAACTTTGTCACAACTCTGCCACTTCAATTCTGACTGAGTTCTCCATGCATGAGTCACCAACCACCCTAGGAATTGTGTAATTCCTTCAGCCCACTGATTTTCCAAATCTGTTTGCTGAAATAAAGTGCTCCAAGAGAATAAGTTGATATTTATTGTCGGATTATTATTAAGAGCTAATAATAATCAACATGTATCTATTTTTAGATTAGCGATCTATAAATAGACTTCGCCCAATCTTCTAAAAATAGAATTTCATCTATTTTTCCAACTTGATCAACCATCTACAAATAGCATCCTGCAACTTATAGAATATGCTCACCATGTCTAAAAATAGACATACACCTAAAAATAGCCTGCGGGCCCCACTTAGTGAAGGTGCTTAATTTTCACTAAGTTCATCATCTTGTTGAATCTCAACAATCAGTCCTCCCTCAGGGAACAGGGCCCTGGAAGGTGGGGTTATCACCTGGGGATGTCAATGATGTAGTGTAAGGTTTGTTTGTCATGTTTTCATTGGTTCCACTTCCTCAAAGTCATATAGTAGGTTGAATCTCATATTAGTAGCCTCTCATCACATTTTTACCCTAGTTGGCTGGTTACTTAGGTAGATGTGGAAAGAAGGTGTTACAGAGTGGTATCAGATCATGGTTCAACTCTCAGAATGGATGGGTAGTGAGTTGATTATGTGTTATGTTGATTGCGTATGTGTTTCTCATACCTATGTTGTATGTGGTTGTTTCACTTGCGTTGTGTTGGCCATGTTGGCAGTGGTATCACCATGGAATTGTTGATGATGTTACTGTCGACATATTGTCATGAACGTGAGACTAATTGTGTGTTGTTCCTATTTATGTACTGTGTGCACACTCTTTATTACATATTATTACATGTTTTATATGCATTTCTTGGTTATGCTAGGTCACATTTGGGTCATGCTTTTGTATTGGTTGTGTATGCTTTCTTGTGTGATGTCATACGCGGAACATGCATTGGTCATTCATGATTGGTTATACATTTCAAGTGGGTGCATATGGTCAAGTTTGCATTGGTTTAGTAAATGTTTTGTTGCATAAGGTCATTGTATGCAACTAGGGCATCATGATGATATTGGTATGTTATGATGCTAATGTGTTGGCTAAGATAGAGCAGGAGATGTCGACCATCAGATTGAAGTTGCAGCATTGGACTTCGAGGCAAAAGTATGTTGTAATAGAGGTTTGGATGTTGGCCATGTAGGTATGTAGGTTATGGATTGTTATATGCATTATGGTTATGAATACTCCTTTCATTCTATTTATGTTATGGTTGCATACGTTATAGATGCTAGTTTATTAGTACGGTTATATGTACATGTGTCGGATAGTCATGAATGATAGCAACCTATGTTGGTATGCATTTCTATTGTTGTTTTATGTTGGATAACTTATATTCTTTTGATAAGCATGCTATAAGTTAACTTGTTGATCTATGATAGTAGTTTGATGATTATGTTACATGTTTTTGATGAGCATGATATATAACTTGTTGTTACATGCTAGTGACTTGATGATTAGGGTTATTTCATTAACATCTTGATGTTATATGTGTTATGTTAATTTGGATTTTCCCATGCAAATGGTTAGGGTTATGACATTCAGGCATGAGTCGACCTAATTATGATAGTGTGTTGTATTATGTCTAGGCTGATTGTGTATGTGATTGTATGCATGAATGACAGTTGCTTATGATCTTATGATGTAAACATGTTAGCTAGATATTGTTATGGATATCATGGCCTTATTTATGATTGAGTTGATATGTTGTGAATTTATATCATGCTAATCTAGATTGATTGTGTAGACAAGATAGCCTCCCCTGAGATACATTAAGGTATTAGTTTTCTTATGCCATATACTTGGTGCTTGAATGTTTTATTAGGTCGTCTATTTGGTGTTTGAGTGATTTGGTGTCTACTGGGTCATCCAGTTGATTTACTTAACATAGTATGTTTGCAATGTCTTTGAATGTTTGATCAATTGCATGATATGAGTATATGTGTCTGTAATATTGCATGAAGGAATGATGTTGTTTTAAGATGGTTGTGCTAACACATATGTGTTGATATAGTTGGTATATACTTGAGTGTAGGTAGGTGCTACTATAGGTATTATGACCGATGAATGTGATTTGATTGATGATTATGACATGGTTTCTAGTCTTAGTAAAATTTGATTTTGAATTGATAGATATGTTGTCTCGATGTTGATACATATGGCTGACATTTGTGTGTTTAGTTACAAGGCAACGTGCTTGGCACATCAAGGTAAGATAATTGGTATGTTGTTATATTTATTATGCACTGACAGTTATGTGGTTATGGAGGTATGATGCAAGGATTGCATGGAAAAGAGATTTCCATGAAATATTGAAGAAGGATCAGGTTGATTTTTCCTTCGAAAGCACTGGGGACCCATTGGGATTGAGTCATGATGCTTTTTGTTAAGTCTTATGCTTTTGTTCCTTTTGATTTTTTTTACGCTTGATTTGTGGTCTTGTTTATGTCTGGTGCATAGCTATGCCGACTTTCCTCTTGTTTGTTTTTTTTCTTTCCTTTTATGTTTTGAGTCTTGGAAATCGGCTCGAGCAAGGGGAAATTTGATGGTGCTCAGGAGAGATTTTCGGTACCCAACAGATAATGTAAGACTTGGATGAGCCTCGATGCATGAGTAAGCGCATTAGAGGGTAAGAATATGACAGTCAGTTGGATTGGTTGAGTCCATTGGGTAAATGGATAGTCGCAGAGTAGGTAAAGTAAATGGATTTGAGGCGTCAAATTCCTTGGCTGTGTTGGGAATTGTTATTCTCAATGTTGTGCATGATGGGCATAGATGAAGTAAGTTCTCTTAACCTAGACCTTATGATATCTAGCAATTGTGTTGTTCTCATGATTATGTTGATGTTTATATATGTATATATGTGTGTATGTATGTCGTTGTCTGACAGGATAATGATTGTTTTATGTTAATGATTATATATGTATGTATCTATGTATCTATGTATCTATGTCCCTGTATGACAAGGTTTTCAAGGATCATTCTTGTGGAGGAATGATTGCTTATGTAGGTGAATGGAATGAAGAGGTTCCTGGCTATGAGGAATCAAGTGGAAGAGTAGCCCTCACAGATCCATGAGGTCAGTATCATGTGGATATGAATTAAAAAAGTAAATAGAGAAATGTGTTACCCTTTAGAGAATAATAAAGTGTGTTGTATAATGTTGTCATGGAGTAATAAAAGTCATGGTGTCCATGAGGTGTGCCCCTCTGGAATAATATGGTTATGTTGGCCGGTTCTCATCCCCAGAAATCCCATAGCTGGGCCTCTCTACAATGAGAATAGATTAAGATAGATTATGAGAATAGATTAAGTTACCATCTTAATCTATTCTCATTGTAGAGAGGCCCGGCTATGGGATTTCCGAGGATGAGAACCAGCCAACATAACCATATTATTCCAGAGGGGCACACCTCATGGATACCATGACTTTTATTACTCCATGACAACATTATACAACGCACTTTATTATTCTCTAAAGGGTAACACATTTGTCTATGTACTTTTTTATTATATGCTTGTAATATGCCTATGTTCATGTCATGGATAGGTAATGTTGAGGGGTACATTAGTGGAGTGAAATCAGTATGCCTTGTGGCATGTTGGGACAAGCATGGATAAGACACTAGAAGCAATGTTGCATATGGGGTCAGTGTGTGGTATGGGGATGTACAGTGCTATTGTTTTGTATATGTTGTGCATGTTTTATATTCAGTGATTTTACCTATAGTGATGTGTAAATCTTCATATATAGTATTGTGTACGTATGATTTTGTATGCCTGGTGTATATATTGTGTCTTGTTTATATTGCATATGAAGTGTTAGGTATAGATGGTGCTATGTACATGTTGGATATGTGGCATTGTGTACATATTGTATTGTGTGCATGTTGGATATGCAGTGTTGTGTGCATGTTGGATATGTGGTGATGTGTACGTATGGTGCTATGTACATCTTGAATATGTAGTGCTATGTACATACGGTGTTGTGTGTGTGACGTACATATGGTGCTATGTACAAGTGGTGTTGTGTGCATAATTGTACAAGTGGTGTTGTGTGCATATGATGCTATGTACGTGTTGTACATATGGTGTTGTGTGTGGGTGGTGTCATGTACATTTCATTCATATGGCATTGTGTACAACTAGTGTCGTGTACATGTCGTGCATGTGATGTTGTGTACATGTGGTATTGTGTACATGTTGTACAGGTGGTGCGGTGTACATTTAGCATTATGTACATGTTGTGCAGGTGGTGTTGTGTACATGTGATGTTGTGTACACATTGTACAGGTGGTGCGGTGTACAGTTATCGTTGTGTACACGTTGTGCAGGTGGTGTCATGTACATTTGATGTTGTGCACACGTTGTGCAGGTAGTGTTTTGTACAGGTGGTAATGTGTACATGTTGTGCATATGGTATTGGTATACATGTGGTATCATGTGCATGTCATACAGTTTGTGTTGAGGCCATGCAGTACTATGTATGTGCATGGTGTAGTCGTGGTATCATGACATGTATATTCATTATGTTTTACTCTATATATGTGTAAGTATTTTGTTTTATTGTACACCGGGTGTAGGTGTATGTGTCGTATGTCGTTGTGAGTGTATGTATTGTGTTGTGTTGAATGTCGATGTAGGTGTATGTATTGTGTTGTATTTTACACCGGGTATAGGTGTATGTGTTATGTTGTGTGTTGGATGTGGGTGCATGCATTGTGTGGATGTATGTTTTGTGATGTACGTTGTGTGTATGTGTACGTGATTAAAGAGAAGGCACTGGGTGCTTTTCGGGTGTGGCAACCGATCCGTTGTGTGTACAAAGAGAACAAGATAAGTGGCGAGGAGTGATGAAGGATAAGTTTCTATATTTTATTTCATCTTTATTATGCATGTGATTTATGATTCTAACTTTGGTGACATGTGATTTATAATTATGGGTTATGGTGAGTTCATGTGATTCATGATTTTAATGTACGATGGTTATGTTTTGAGCTAACCAAATGTGATATGTTGATACATGATGTTTGATCAAATAGTTAGTTTGACCTATTGTGACATGAAGTGAACAGGATTGCAAGTGTACCTTATTGACAAGCTACCAATGAGGTATGATGTGAATTTATTTCAATTTATTTTGAATCTAATGGCAGTTATGTGCTTGGTACAGGAAGCACAGAAATGTCTGGTTGGGTCGTTGAAACTTATTGCAAGCATTAGCAGCAACAACAAAAGGAATTGGAACATGCAACATTATGTTGGTAAAGCACTTCAAGCGTAGGGCCATTGTGGGACACTGGTACCCAATAGTGTCCATTGATTTCCATGAGCATGATATGATCAGTATAATGGTTTTGAGTCAGGTATATGCCTTAGTTTTTATATCTTCCGATGCAAGGAAGCCTTGCCAAGGAATGGATCTTTCGGGATAAGGGATGTCGTGGAACTTGGAAGGTGAGTGACTACCGGAAGGGGATTACCGGATTTCCCAAGGAACTGTCTAGCAGAGAAAGGAAGTTCAGGAATGGTTTTTTTTTTGTCATTAGCATTTCCAGATGGAATCATATGCACATTGGGAGTGTGCCCTATAAAAATGAGTCAGTAATTGTTCACCGAGGGGACATGTAGTGCGGGATATTAGCATTGGGAATTGGATACAGCTTTGAATTTGGCAGTGGATTCTGGACTTCCTCGGAAGGAAGTGAATCCTAGTACTACTTTGAGGGTGGAGGTGTGAGCCTCTGGATTCCCTTATTGCTGATGTGGGCATCGTATCCTTTTATTTGTCAGTTGGGAAAAATTCCATATGTATATATGTGGTTGATATTGTAAATATCGCAATGAGCTATGTTATAAAGCTCCAGTATGCAGTATTAGTGTCATGATGGTTTCTCTTTTGAGCGGGTTATTCGTTGTAAATACTGCAACGAGCTGTGGTATAAAGCTCCATGGGCAGTATGTTTTATTTTCAATGGTTTTCCTGAGGTATATGTGTGGTTGAACACCGAGGATGGTGTCCCCCAAGGGGGAGGGTTCTGTAACAACCCTGGTGAAAATTCCATATAATAAAAGTTAAAAATAATAACCTCGGTTGATGGGACACTTATTCCATGCTGAATGTTGGGAAAAACATCCTAGGGGTTGTTGATTTGGTTAATTATGGCTAAGGAAATTGGAAAATGCTATGGCTAAGGCATTGAAGAGGCAAAAAGTATTTTTGGCACATTTATTTATTAAAATAATGGAAATTAGGAGAAAAGGGAGATGAAAGGTCATAGGTTGCATGTGAGGAGGAAATTGAAGGAAAATAATTGAAAATGAAGAAAATATAGGGCTTTTCTATAAAAAGGCTTTCGAGGATCAGTTGGTACCTTTTTGTCATTGCATTTTTTGGAGCTCTCTCATTTTCTCTCTCTCTCTCACTCTTGGACACTTAGAATTTTCTTGGAGCACCTGGGAATTGGAGAAAGTAAGGAAGAGCAGGATCAAGTAGATACAGCAGGATTATTTGTAGGTATTGATTTGCATATGTGGTTTCCTTACTATATCTAGAACGCATGGTATTTCATGTGGTTTCTTGTTGTCTTTGCATGGGCTTTTCCAGGTGAGACGATGGTTTTTAGCCTAGCCTCACCATTTATGTAGCTTTGATGAGATGGGTTTCTCATACTTTGGTTGAGCTGGGTTGCCGGATGGATTCGAAGCCGAGTGGGGTGGATATCCGAAATGAAAAACACATGGCCTAGTGGTCCCTGAACCAGACTTTGGATCACGGTAAAGCCAATGGCCTAGTAACCCCTGAGCCAGACTCTGGGTCACAGAAAAGCTATATTGTGTGCCTCAATGAGCCTAGGAATCCTTGTCGGTCAATGGCAGGATATACGGTAAATCCAAGTTGTGGATTTCTCTTCGTTGGGCATAGTAGTCCGAGGATGGGATGTACGGTAAATCCTGGAGAGATGGTCTCAGTGTATGTCCTAGTGACCTCTGGATCAGACTGTGTTACAGTAAATCCTAAGAGACTAGGTGTTACACAGCATTTTGTCACCATCCCTGCAATCCCTCGCCCCGCATATTGGAGGGTCTTTCATGTGACCTGTGAGCAGTGTCATACTCTGCAAACACCTTCTTTGCATCCTTCTGCATAAGGACATCATTTCTCCTGTTGAACATTTCCTCAAAAATCCCACAAAAACATATGTTTTGGCATTAGCGAGGGTAGCCTGTTCACCCCTCGCGCCAATGTGGAGGATGTACACTATAGGTCATGCCAGCTAGCGCTCTGTCTCTTTTTTGTGCCCGCGCCAGCCTTTTTGGGAATGTTTTTTAACAAATTAGAGGCGGAAGTTTCCTTTAACCACCTCAGGGATGAGTCACAGCAAGTGGTTAAACTTGATAAGCCACGGATCTCTTCCCTTAGGTAGTGGTTTTTGGAACATTCTTTGAAGATAGGACTCCCCTCCATGATTATATGGATCCTAACCTCTCCTCCTTCCTCTATATAAACAGGCCTTCTCCCTTTACAAAAGCTAGCTGAACATATAGCCAAGGAGATGAACTTGGAGAAGAGATACTATAGCTAAGTAATCGCTATCGAGAAGGTAGAACCAAGGAGAATTCCGTAGAGAGAGCCTCGTCTGAATTCCCAACAAGCTTTGTGAGACGCGCTCTGCTGGAACCTTGTTGGAGGAGACCGCACCATCAAAGCTTGGTTGTACTCTTCCTTCATTTCATTAATATACTCGACTATGGTATTGGTTTCATCATTGTGTTGTGTTTATTTATGCAATTTATTTAGTCTTCTTCGACTGACTGATAGTTACGGATGCGAAATAGTATGTTGTATATCATCTTTGTTTCTTGTGTATGTGCAGGTATCCGAGCGTGAGAACGAGCGGATCGCGATCTGTCAAACTAGGAGCGAGAGGCAGCCACTCTTTCGACGACAACAACAGTGCAGGATATACGGTAAGTTATCTATCGAATCTTCGTCCATTCGTTAACTAGGAATTGATGTCATAACATGTCTTGTTTGTGGCTAGACCCACTCTAGGGCTAGTGGGATCGCCTATGTCCGCAGAGGGGATTTACCTCACCAAAAAATTGGCGACTCCACTGGGGATCAGTGCGAGTTCGTCTTTCGTCCATTAGGTCTTCTTCTTGGTATTTTCTTTCTTAGCTTGCCTTTTCTGGTTGTTTTGCTGAGTTTTAGACCCCTGTTCAGCCCTAGAGGATCAGATCTGACCTCTGTTTTTCCAAAATTTTCATTTTTCTAGGGTTGGCTTGATTAACGCAGTTTCCAGTCTGACAGTCGCGCCCACTGGCGCTTGTTTCCAGTTTATCACCCGCGCCATCCCCTGTCTGGCACGGATTACAGCCAAACAGTCGCACCATTTCTTGTAGGTGTTAGGGTTATACCTGTTTTGGAGTTTTTTGTCAGTGCTGGTGCCTCTGGGTGTTTTCTTGACTTGATTTGAGCGCTTTGAGATTGTTTGTGACTGTGAACAGCCTCCTTCCTGTGGTTGTTTGTCCATTTCTTTCAGCATCATGACCTTAGGGTTTTCTAGTGCTAGGGTATGTTGAGCCTCCTGTAGGAGTTTGAGTCTTTTGTTTCGCGGTCACCTTCGTTATTTGCTTGATTGCATTCATCTCCCTGGATCCGTTTTGAGTGATTTCATTTGGTGGAATGAGTCTTGAGTGATTCTTGCCTCTTTCATTCATTTTTTGCTTCTTGTCACTCCAAACATAGCTCACATTGCTTGTATGGGTCTTTTCCGACATCTTTCTTCGATTTGAGAGATTGCAATTTTGGTTTGAGTTTTGTCTTGTTTGCTTTTTAGTTGATTAGATTGTTTTGTTTCGACTCTCGCATCAAAATTATCGAACTAGTGTGAAGGTTTATTTTTAATGTCATTTATTGCATTGTTTGCCCTATTACATTGAAAAAAAAAAAAAAATCGTGCTTGCATTTTTGTTTGCATTGTGGAATTGGAAAATCTTTCGCATAACTAGCATTGGGCATTCTAGGAGAGATTTCTTGTTTTCATTAGCTTGCATCAGATTTTGTAGTGGATGCTCCTGTGTGTTCTCATTATTTTCTATCGCTTGAAAACTCCTAACTTTCTCGTAGATAGCTTTTCATCGAACGAAATGGTATTTTATGGCATGTAGCTTGCATTCAGCGATTTGTGAGATCCAACATTCGATAGGACCTTGGAATTGGAACATAAATACAAGATCAACTTAAAATTTATTCAATTAACCTAAGGAAACATTGAAACTTAACAAAACATTTAGTGGTCTAAGTTAGAGATGTGTTCCGACGTCTTTAAACCTAGCAGTTGTCGCTCGCCATCTAGCTTCAGACAGCGCTAGTACAGACTTGTGCTCCCCGTACTGTCGAGTATATAAAGGGAGACCCCTCTAGGTTGCAATCCTTTTATCCATAGGAAGCCGACTCTACCGCCTTGTAACCGTGATACACCGAACACAGCATTCGGGGAGACTACCTGCACGTATGTCAAGTCCTTGGTTGATTTTTCTTTCATTTTATAACCAAGGTGTATATGGCAGTTCACGGGAACCTGGTACACCCTTTTACCTAGACTACCTGAGCAGTCATTTTCGATCTTTACTGACTCCATAAATTTGAAAAGATCATCGAGCACTTGTCCTTTCGCGCTCGCTTAAAACTGAAAGAGACTAGAGTCATCTTTGACTATTTCTTGACTCTTAAAACATGAAACAACAAATTTTTGGTTTCAATGTGGTAAAATAAACTACCTACGATTACACGCCCTTTAAATTTTGATTACTTGGCATGTCTTTGTTTTCCTTGGTTTTGATCCAAGAGTCTTCATTTTCGATCTTTTTCCCTTTTCTGGTGCGCTATAGTCACAGTGGCGGAACCATCAATTTCGTCTACTGGCAGTCCTTCCTCGGACGATTCATCTGAGACTTCTCAGACCTCTAGGTTTGTCGAACTTCAGCAGCCTATCATCCCGATAGAGTACCCCTTTAGAGAACCAGTTGAGTTCCATTGGCCTCTTTCAAACACTTGGTTTGGGTTTGGGGTTGGGGAACATTTTCCCCCTCTTACATCGGGATCACCATTTTTGGCTGCTATCATACCTCCTAGCCCCCGTAGTATTTTACAATATCTCATGGTGGATTCAGACATGGACTCGTCTGGTCCTAATGGCAGTGAGGGTATTCCAGTTTCTGATGAAGAATACCAAATTTTCCCCGAAGACATCCATCAAGAGCCTGCTCAATATTCACCATCGGTGTCGCTTCCAGCCAGATATAGGTCTTTGGGTAAAATTATAGCCGGTATTGCCTCAATGGCAACATCAACTCCGTCAAGGGAGTCGGTTCTCCCGTCATTAGGGATGTCACCGATGAAACCTGTCTCGTCGACACCTTTTGTTACGTCTGTCCCCACTAGGCCTACTGTCTGTGTGGCTGCTTCGGCATCGGTCGTCACCACTCAGCCGTCAGGAGTTTTAACTTCGGTAGAGACTTCGATTGCCATGGCCATCCCTGACGGCCTTTCTTTTGAGGAGTATCGGCTGGCTATTCAGCAGCAGAGCTCCCAGACTAATCAGTCCCCTCAGGATCCTAATCGTCCTTATTTTTCTCATTATGGCGCGGATGGTACCCCGATTTATTAACTTCCGTTTCAATATGATGAGCACGGAAACCCTATCTATTTGCCTGCTCCTGAGGCTTATCAGTTCATTAACGGTTTTATACCTACCTTACCTGTGCAACCTTCTAACCAACAAGGAAAACCCTTTCAGGGACAACCTTCGGTTCAGCAAGGGTATGCTTTCGGCCCACAAGGACAACTCTTTCAGGGACAACCTTCGGCCCAGCAAGGGTATGCGTATGACCCACAAGGTAAACCCTTACAGGGACAACCTTCGGTCCAGCAGGGATTGTTTTATAGCCTGCAAGGGTAGCCTTACAATCCTCAAGGTAAACCTTTACAAGCTCAGCCTGTGGTCTAACCAGGGCAACCTCAAGGACCAGCTGGATCGCCAATATATCAACTTGGACCTTCATATGGTCCTGGGGGGAAAATCCATCCATCTCAACCTTTGGTGCAACCTCAACAGCCATATTTTCCAATTGGTCCAAATGTTGCACAGCCAAGGCCATCTTATGGTCCTGCTCCAGGCCAACCTGGTTATCAAGCACAATCTGGCCCACCCCAACCATCAGGCCAACCTGCTCAGCAGGGACAACCTTGTGGCCCTCATCAGTCAGGTCAACCTGCTCAGCCGGGCCAACCTGCACAGCTTATTAACCCTGCTCAGCCACCGCTCTACTCTATGCCGCAGCCGAATCAACCTGTGCGCCCGACCTATTCAGCTCAGCAGGGCCCTACTTATCAGCAGCCCGTTCAACCCCAAGGCGGGTATTACCCTCAAGGTCAATATCTGCCCGTATACAACGTGCCTCAAGGTTCTGCTTACTACCCTCAACTTCCAGGCTATACTTATACTCCACAGCAAAATCCTTATGCTGCTCAATCAGGACCCTCGTATACTCAGAATCAGTATCCTGGTTTTCAACCCCCATATCCTGGTCCTCAGCTGCCATATCAACCGAATTATCCGGCTTATACCCCTTATGGTTTGAATCCTCCGGGACAGAACCAATGTGGGCAAAGTTATACTCAACCAGGATGGAGTATGGGTACAGGTCCCTATCGAGGACCTGCCATGCCTTTTAACCCTCAATTAACTTTCCTCGCCACGTTGGAGCTACTAGATGTTTCTAAATTGAAAAATGATCCCATTCTTCATAATCCTTTTTGGCCTTCGGTTTGAGGGCAAGTTTGGAGACGACCCCCAAGCTCACGTTATGACATACCATTTATGGTGTTCTTCCAATTCTTGGGTGGATGACTCTGTTCGACTCTGTCTCTTCCAGCGCACTCTCACCAGAGCTGCTGCTAAGTGGTATATTGAACTGCCTCGTAGCATATTTCAAGATTTCAACACTCTCGCTATGGCATTCCTTACCTATTTCCAGTTGCCGATTCATTATGAAGCCGGGACGCATCTCCTAACATCCTTGAAACAAGATCGGGCTACCCATATCTTGGACCACATTCATGAATGGAGACGATGTCATCGCCTGATCAAGTTCGAAATTCCTAATCAGCTTCTTACTCATTGGTTCACTACCTCTTTTGTCAATCAAATTGTGAAAGACATCGCCATGGGGGCATGTGTAACAAAGGAACAAGCCATCGCTCGTGCCCAGTACCTTGATTTAGTGTACTCTCAATTGGGCATTTTGTATGAAATCTTGACTAAGACTCCATGACATGGGACCTTTAAAGCGTCGGCTACCCCATCAGTCGACGGCGTTATTGGTTCTGTGTCTCAGACTTCACACAAGTCTTCTAATGGGAAGCAGAAATCAAATTATTCCAATAATTTTGCTCCTCGAGCTACCCCAGATTCTGGTAAAACCTCGGGGGTCAATGTCGTTCAGGCCAATTCTATGAACAAGACTTCCAAGGGTAGAAATAAGGGCAAAGGCAAGGCCAAAGTCGATGCCCCAAAACCGGAATCGTCTAAACCTCGTGCTGATGATGGTTCACGACGAAAGCTGAAGTATCCCTGTCTGATTTGTGATGAGGAACACTACACTAAAGATTGTCCTAGACGATCCTAGGTTAGTCAACTGCTCAAAGGCGCTAAGGGAACTCCGGCGGTCCTTAAGGAACCTTTCCCATCTCAGCAGACCCAGATGGTCGAGCAACCTCCGCCATCTGCGTCGTTTGGCTCTCAAGTATTCATGATGAACGGTTCTGCACCCGTTTCCATCGCTACTCGGTCGAAGGATTATGCCAAATCACACCAAGCAGCCGGGAAAGAGGTCGTTGATGGTCCTCCTCCCCCACCTTCCTCTGGTCCTCTTGAGATTGAAATTCCCAGTGTTGAACCTGTTGTACGGCCACCTTCTAAAGGTGTTCTCCGAAAATCTTCTTATAATCCTAACGCCCGTGCTGCTCAGCATTACAGTATTGTTGAGCATTTAGCACAGGCGCCATCCGCGATGTCAGCGTTAGAAGTGCTTCAGAGTTGTCCGTCTCAACGGAAAGCATTACTATCTGCGATCGGCGGGATTGATCCTGCTTATTCTAGCCTTCTCTCTTTCGACTTGGAGAATTTCGTCCCCCGACTCCCACACCAGATTGCGCTTGTCATACAAGTCGGTATTAATGGTCTCAACATCCATAGAGCCATAGTGGACGAAAGTGCATCTACCTGTGTCATGTCATCTGCTTGCTGGAAGGCTATTGGCTCTCCAGCCCTAACTTCGTCACCCAATGCCCTTGAAGCATTCGATGAAAGGGAATCGAAACCCTTGGGTGTTCTCGCTAGCTTGTCGATCACGCTGCAAGGAAAGACGGTCAACGTTGAAGTAGAAGTCGTTGATGCCAAACTCAATTACAATCTTCTACTTGGTCGCAGTTGGACTCACGCTATGTTTTGTGTTCCATCCACCCTCTTTCGACTTCTAAAGTTTCCACATGAGAGAAAAATCATTACTATAGATCAATTGTCATTCTTTACCTCGTATTCTGAGACCAACGTACCATACGTGGATCAGATTCCTTCTCCCCCTGAAAGTGTAGGGCCGAGTCTTTTCAAATATACCGCTCTCATGGGTATCTTTCCCCTTCCGCCACCAAATATCGTTCAAGTTAATATGGTCTCTCGGTCAGATGACCCATGGATCGTCCCTTTACCTGAATAGGTTGATTCATTTGGAGATTCCATGTCGCTTAGTCCAATCGAAGTCAATTATTGTGAGCTTACATCTGCATATGATTCTCCCCCTCCTGAAGGTGCTCCTTTGAGCATGGCTCTTGACATTTATTCTCAACCCCCTTGGCTCGGTGATGCAGATTCGCCTGATCCTTTGAAAGAAGTTTTTCCATCCGACGAGGCTATCATGGAAACCATGTTTCTCGGAGATCTACCGTGGAGCAATGGGCATCATCGTTCCTCATTTATGCCTGGCCTCGGGACAATGTCTAACTGTCTTGAGCGTTTTGTGCCACCTGTTCCTTTACACCCTGTCATCATCGTTGGTCCTTTTGCCAAATGGGGCATCGATTTTATGACGTGTAAACCTCGTTCGGCTGGGGGGCATGCCTATATTATCGTCGCCATCGATTACTTTACGAAGTGGGCCGAAGCAATGCCTACACTGGCTACAGACGGTAAGACAACGGTGCAATTCATATTCACTCACGTTATTGCTTGGTTTGGTGTCCCTCAAGCCATCGTTACCGATCATGGTTCTCATTTTCGGGATTATATGATGGCGGCGCTGACGTCTAAGTTGGGTCTGCGTCATGACAACTCAACATCTTATTATCCTCAAGCTAATGACCAAGTTGAAGCTGCAAACAAAGTCCTTTTTACAATGCTTCAACGAACAATTGGGATCCATAAATCAAACTGGCATTTCATGTTGTTTTCAGCTCTTTGGGCTTACCGAACGTCGATTAAGAATGCAACCGGATTTACCCCGTTCCAGTTGGTATAAGGTTTGGAAGCCACTCTTCCGATTGAATGTGAAATCCTTTCACTCAAACTAGCTATGGAATTAGAGCCTAATACTTCACTTGAGGAAGAACGTCTCCTCTACTTAGAGAGATTGGACGAAACTCGTCGCTTAGTTGCCTTGGTCATCGAAGCACAGAAGAAGCGAGTCAAAGCTCATTTTGACCAAACAGTTTCCCCTCGTTCTTTTATCAAAGGCGATCTCGTTCTCTTGTACGACCAAGCTCATGACAAGTTGGGGTCAGGAAAATTCCAACCCATGTGGCATGGGCCCTACATCGTCAAACGTGTGTTACAGAATGGGGCTTATGAGCTTATTGATTATGAAGGTTACCCCTTAGCACAGCCCAGGAATGGGTTGTACCAGAAAAAGTATTATGATTGAGTCATTCATGCATGATATGTGTACATAGGTGATTTTTTTTATTTTTGTGCATGCTTTGATTTGATGTGCTTTGTGAGCTTTTTTCTGCTTATTGGGTCTTTTTTGTTATACAGATGTCTATTTCCCCTTATGTCGGTTTCGCGGATGGTGCTTCCCGCAATACTAGGAATTTGTCTTCGGTAGCCTGGGTAATTTATGATCCTGTTGGTGAGTTGATTAACTTACAAGGTATTTGTCTAGGACCAACTACAAACAATGTCGCTGAATATAGTGTTGTTTTGGAACTATTAACCGAGGCAATTAACCTCGGCATACGCGCGTTGCTTGTGAATTTGGATTCGCAACTTGTTGTTCTTCAACTTAACGGTCATTATTGTTAGCCTCTCTCAAATAACAATAATAAATCCAAAATAATAAATTAATTAATTAAATATTCCAAGTTGGGAATATGTGCCTAACTCTTGGGTTGTTCCTCAAATATTGGAGTTTGTTTAGTAACTCCTATCTTGGTGGCTTTTTGGTGAGAAATTATCTCAACCAAAGGAGTCTAAGATAGCACGGACTATCTTAGACATTTTCTCTCATATATTTAAATTTTAAACTAAATTCTTTTAATAAGAGAGAATAGGTGAGGAAGCCATGAGGCTTCAGTCCTTTCCGCCATAGTTTTGTCTAGTTTTGCTTCTGTGTTTTCTGTAATTTGTTTTTAAGTTAATTTCATTTCTAACATGTGGTATCGGAGCCTTGGATGAGCGAATATGGTGGTGTCGATTGTTGTGAAGGACTGAGCATGGTAGAGACTGGTATGCAGTCAGCGCATAAGGGAGAATGTATCCATATCCGTACCAGATTCGAAGCTTTGTTTTGTTTCGTCGAATATGGTGAAATTAAAGAGGACGAAAGTTTGTAGAGTATCGTCGACGAATATGAATTGCAGTTTTGGCATGGTTGTTGTTGATGATGGGTGTGAAAAACTGTTGATTAACAGGTTTATATCACGGTTTCCGAATATTATATTCGACAGAGATCTCCCAATGTGAAAAATAATTTTAGTTCCTCTACAGAAATTGATGTTCTTTTGAGTTTAGTTTCAAAATCCTCAGATTCGTGAGATTGTTGAGACGGTGGAATTGAGCCAGCGTCTTCGTCTTGAATCCCATATCCTCGAGGTGGGCCGCCCAGCTTCGCCCTCTGCTAGTAATGTTTTTCAAAATTCTAGACATGTAGGTGACTTTTCTGCAAAATCTGTGGGACTTTATCTTGAAAAATTGGGGTTCAGGATCTTTATTATAGTGTTGTATCTTTGTTTTCGGGCTACTCTTAGCCACATCCTTGTCGGATTGAAGCACATTGCAACGAGTAGAAGTTTTTTTTTCGATGTATAACTATCTGAATTATGTCAATTTGTGAATCATTGATAATCGTTGACCTCAATGAGAAACCGAGCAACCGAGAAATCCGTGAGAAATTGAATTATCATCCGTGAATTATCAGACCTTCTGCTGGTTTTTCTTCACAGAATCCAAATCTTCTATCTCTTTTGTTATGTTTGTGCCTCCGATAAATACATTTGGGACAGTCTGTTGTTCTGTCTTGAATATTCTATAAGGAAGTGCGCTTGTGGCAGCTCGGTTTCCACAGCCCATCTTCCACTTTTTACGTCGAACACCTCAACCCCAACCATTGTTTCAGGTCGCGAGATGCTGTGAACCATCCACAAGGGCAATGGAAGCAGTGCCAGAAAACTCATGAACTTTACAACATCCCGCTCCTCGGCACGCCATGCATGATGAATATGGAATCGGGAAAGACGGTTTCGTAATTATACATTCCAAGCTCAGTCAATTTTCACTTACCTCGTTGTTGGTCACAATCCATTGTAATGGTGTTCTTTTGATAAGTATTGGTCCCTCCATTGAAGCACAGTATGAAAGATCCATTTTCAGACAGTTTTGAATACCTCGTTATTGACCACAGCAATTGTGTTTTTGAATATCTCGTTGATTGACCACAGCAATTGCGTTTTTGAATACCTCGTTGATTGACCACAGCAATTGCGTTTTTTAATACTTCGTTGTTGACGCTGGTCCGACCTGTCGGATCCGAACCTGCTTGTGCCTCCACTTAGGATTCGAACAATTGATCTAATTTTTAAACTTTTTGCTCCACGCTGTTATAAAGAGCTGGTAACTTCACACAGTCACAAACGCTGGTGCCTCCACACAATTATAACGAGCCTAGGATGCAAGTGCAAGTCTCGTTTTCTGCCTCCGTTGGTTGATTTTATATATGCGTTATGAGTAATAGATGCATGGTTTTGTTTGAAATAAACATTCAAATGATATGTTGAAGATCGATGGCATTCGCGCTGGAGAAGTGCATGGAGGTTAACGAGAGGTAAGCTATGTTGTGGGACCCAGAAACCTTTCTATATATTGTTTTGTTCAAAACCAAAGCATGAAATATATTAATGGTGAACGAACATTCATATATGTTGGCGCTAGTGTTTTAATTCAAGGTCGAAGGTTTGATATAATACATGTTGACATTTGGGTTGGTTAACATTCATATGTATTAGTTATTGCTTAACCAAATCGACCTTTGATATGACTTGTGAATGATAAGCCGTGGGTGGATAGTATTATGATGAGGTTTGGATTTTTAATCCAAAGTCTCATACATGCATGTGGATTTCATAAGGTGAGTTATGAAAGTTTTTTTTTTTAAAGCTCTGTAATATCTGTGGTGATAAAGTTATTGGAGTGATAAGAAAATTTTGAAATTTTGGAGCGATAATTGATTTTGGAGTGATAAGGTGCATTACATTTTTGTAATATTTGTGAAGGTTTGGAGTGATAAGGTGTGGGATTTGAAAAATATTTTTGGCAATTGATGTCATCCAAAGTCAAACTTCTTGTAATTCCAAGAGGGTAGATTATCCTTTGAAGAATTTCTTGTAAAGAGTCAAGGTCAATCAAGTCCATTTCAAAGTCAAGTCAAACTAAAGTTGTAATTGAGCAGTCACAATGTCAAGTGAACCAAGTGAGAAAAGTGAGGGTTGAGGTGAAAGATAAGTAAAGTAGATATTGAAGTTACCTTTGAAGCTAGAGCTTGGCATTATCATTGCTTCAGATTCTGAAAGATGATGTACTACAATAATTAATAAAGGCTTATTTTTTGGTGTTGATGTGTCCTAGATCCGCCCGAAATTGAATAAGGGGATCTTAGGTACACCATGTGTGTTTGTGATGGCGCATGTTTTTTATGGCTTCATGTTGTTGCATTTTGATTTGTGTCTAGTTGTGACACATCAATAATTTCATTTAATATCGCATACATAAAGTTCAATATCATCAAGCACAACACATGTAATGAAATAGCTGTAAGATCAACACATGCATTTACGCCACTACAACATATAATCAAAGATTGTCTACATCAGCAGTATTCATCAACAATCAAATTCACTTAGTCAAGTTAATGCATTTCAAAGCAAAGTCTACATCAGCGTTCTTGCAAATCCATTTCAGAACTTGTAATCAAATTCATTGTTTTAAGTGAATCATTAAAAATTCATTGTTAATGAATTTTTAAGAGAACAAGTGAATCATTAAAATCATTGTAAGCTTTCTTGGGTGCATTGTCAACAGTGTTCGACACCCTTCCTTTAAGAAAAATCAAGTGAATGCACGAGTTTTTACCTCTAAAACAAACAAGCAACAAGTTCACATCTCCTACAAACAAGCGTGAGTATTCATTCAAGAAATTTGCATCAAGTCAGTACAAAGATCAAACCTTCAAGCGAGCCATAGTGAAGTTCATTGCAGCAACCATCAAAGCAACCAAACAAGTTCAACTCTAACACCAATCAAGCAAGTTGAGATCGACATCAAGCGATCGTGGCTATTCATTCAAGTGAGCGTGAAGTCATCAAGTAAGTCAAGTGAGTGCTTAAACAAACGCGATCGTCATCAAGCGAGCGTGAATTCCATAGTTTAAGCGATAAAATTCTACAATTCTAGCAAGTGTTCCAAGCAAGCGCAGTAAGCAACAAATCAAGTGAGTGTGCCATTCAAGCCACATTTAAGCGAGCCTGTCATTCAAGTGAAACAGTTCAAAGTATGACATCTACAATAAGAGAGCTTGATTTCAAGTGCGCAAGTTCAGATGGCGCAACATATTCAGTTGTTAAACATTCTTCATAGTTTGATCATCTCCAGTGATGAAGACATGGTGCAAGTCAGCAAAGAAACTCTTGTTGATCTTTCACGGCATCTACACCAAACACATGAAACTATTGAGTTTCTTCAACTCGAGTCGCAACTTCAAAGGATTTAATTGCAAGAAAAGAGTGATACTTTCAAGTCTTTGAACCATCCAAATGATAAGTCATTCATCTAAATAGCTTCAAGTGTCGAAGTTGTTCCAGTACCAATTTCTTCCAAGCCCATAATCAAGCCATGGGAAGAAATTCAAAATAGCAAGAATCGACGCAGCCTAGGATATGCCAATGATGACACCAGCTTGAGTATCCCAGATTATTCCAAGCCAATTAAGTTCGTCGGTGCAGGATTTCTTGCACAACTCACCTCAACAGTTTCTGAGAAAGTTGTAGACAACCAGCAATGCACACAACCCAAAGTTGCAGACAAACATAATTGCACGCAACATGAAGTTGAAGTCCAACTGAAATGTTCTAATTGTCAAATATCCAGTCATATGGAAGATCAGTGTTTTGATCTCCATCCTTGTTGCGATTGTGGCAATTCCAATCATTCCTCAGAAAAATGTCGCAACCAACAAAATCAGCTAGATTGAAGATACATTATGAATGGATCGACCCTTGGGAATGGTCATCCATAGTCAACAGATTGTCTCAGTTCTACAACCGACTACAATCACAAATAGTGCAGCCAATAGTGAAAAGATGATGGTACTCTCATGCAGTTGAATGGGGGAGTACACCAATGTAAAACTCCTACACCTGAAGGGGGGGAGTTCAGGAATACTTTCCAAGAGAAGTGTCTCTCCTTTCAGCTGACAAAGGGGGGAAAATGTCGATGAAATTGACAGTGGTTGTGAGACTTAAAGTCTCGACAAAACCAGCAAAAGCAGCCAGTGGGCATCAACAAATTTTCCAATGGGCATCAACAAATTTTCCAGTGGGAAATCGACAGCAAAGAAGCAGTGAACAGTTGTCAGCACAGCAAAAGCAACAGTGAGTTGTTTTTTACATCATCAGCCAGTGGGCTTTGAACAAATTTTGTCAGTGGACAAAGGATGTTGATTTCATGCAAAGGACAGATGGATCCTTTTGCAACTTGGCACTTGATGGAGTTTTCAAGCGAAATTTAGAGATGAATCAGACATGCAGCTGACTCATGGTCTCTTCATATTTCATTTTTTCAACATCCAACTTTGGCGGTTTTTTCAGGCAATGTTTTTTGAGGGTCAACATGAGAACTTGGAAGATGGTTCCTTGTTCTTCTTTTGGATTTTTCATTGAAGGGGGGAATGTTAGCCTCTCTCAAATAACAATAATAAATCCAAAATAATTAATTAATTAATTAAATACTCCAAGTTAGGAATATGTGCCTAACTCTTGGGTTGTTCCTCAAATATTGGAGTTTGTTCAGTAACTCCTATCTTGGTGGGTTTTTGGTGAGAAATTATCTCAACCAAAGGAGTCTAAGATACACGGACTATCTTAGACATTTTCTCTCATCTATTTAAATTGTAAACTAAATTCTTTTAATAAGAGAGAATAGGTGAGGAAGCCATGAGGCTTCAGTCCTTTCCACCATTGTTTTGTCTGGTTTTGTTTCTGTGTTTTCTGTAATTTGTTTTTAAGTTAATTTCATTTCTAACAATTATTCGGTTCGAAACACATGTATTTTGAGATAGTATTTGCGTATTCGTTTACTTGAAAGACATTTTTATTTCATTACATATCAACATATACCAAGATGAATGAATACATTAACAGATGCAATAGTTAACATTGTGCTTGATAGACATTTGCGCAATTTATACAAACATCATCATATGTAAATAGACCCATGTAGAAAATAGATGTGTATATATATATATATATATATATGTCGATTGTTTGCAATGCATGCATCATATAAAACCCAAAAATATGTATTTCTGTTTCAGTTACATCGCGAGACAACATGTCTCTCAAAAATGTGCGGAAATAAAAAGCCTAAGTTCCTAATCGGCGTGGTGCTCATGATAGCACGTCACCGCCCGTACCAACCGCCTCAGCAAGCGGTGGATACGACTCGACACTCCTACAGTGTGCCTCTGATAGGCCCAAGGAACATCATCAAAACGAGCATAGTCTAGAATCCCACAGGTGATCCCCTCCAGGTTATGTACTATTTCCTCGTCACTGCCCTCACCATGAGGATCGAATCACGAAGAGTTCGCCTCACTATCGGCGACATACCTGCAGGACGCTCTGGGCCAACATCTACATACACATAAGAGTAACTGTTAGAACATGCATATATACCCAAAAAAATTATAAACTCATGAAAATAAAAAATGAGTCTCACCTAGCTCTTCGTCCCAATCCTCTCCCTCCAGGAGCGGGAGGTTTGGATCTTCGATGAAATCTGTGTCGGCGTAGGGCCAATCCTCCACGACAATCAGTTGTCATCGAAGCCAATCAAAAAAATTTGGCCTCCAGGACATCTGTTAGCCACACCCTGCTCTAGGCATCAGTGCGGCCCATCGGGCCATCCGTGGCTCTGTGGGTGGCGGCATCGAGACAATAACTTCCTGACGTTGGAATATGGGTAATCGTTCCAAGAAGAACGATACCATAATCGATCCATACCCAAACTGCTTTAGTTTGGTCTTCTTGCACTTAGTGAGTTTCTGTTTGATGTTAACAGTCACAGCCTCGGCCCAGTTGAAGAGAGTCGGGTTCATACACTATGAAACAAAAAGTAGTTGTGTCTTCGTGGCCTCATCCAGTGCCTGCGATCTCGCAGCCCGCGTGATAGTGTGTAGCACTACTCTTAGTGCCAGATAAGGGACGGTTTGGATGTCCACTTTGCCACTCCTTGTTCCTTTTCATGCCCCTCGGCACACCCTGTCAATTACCATTGCCATGCTTTCCCCAGAAGTAAGGGTACCGGTCAAGATAGGGACTGCACCCCTACGCGACAATCCAATGATGAAATACACATCAGAAACTTCGAGTTCAAGCTCCTGATCCCGGAGACATGGTGTCAGGAAGAACTTCTTGAGCCCACAATTTCTAAGGGCATTCATGCATTGTTCATTTTCCATGGCCTGTTCATCCTCCTCATTGTGTTCTCTCCCTTTCCACTCAATTACCATATTTTTCTGCTTACTACCTGAATGCATTATCCATATGAACATTGTAAGTCCCCTTGGGCATTAAAATTTGTAATCAAATGGTTGCATTTTCTTGAAATTAAGGCGGATTTTGGGTTGCACGGTTGGTGCGACTGTTTTGCTAATAGTTGCGCCACCTGGCGCGACCCCTGTGTAAAAAAAGGTCGATTGTCCCTAGTTTTTACAAATCCTCCCCTAAGGGATTCAAAATGACAATTAAAGGTAATGAAATATAGCTCAAAAGATAGAAAATGGTGTCAGCTCTTACCTGAAACTGACGGAATCCAGATTGGTTCACTGGATTGTTCACAATCGTCGCCAGAAGATCGCAAGGAAAATGGGTCATTGTTGCTAAAGGGAAATGTCATCCCTAGAGGGCTGGTGCCTCTAGAAAGATTATTTGACAAGAATGATGTCCCATTGCATCCTAGCAGAGTGGTAGAAGAAAACCAGGTGGAAGATCTGAATCTGGGTACCAATGTTGAGCCCAAAATTGTCAAATTATCCAAGAAGGTCCCAGAAGAATATAAGGAAAAATACTTGAAATTATTTCAGTCATACAGGGATGTGTTTGCATGGTCCTATCAGGACCTTAAAACATTTGATATCAATGTAATGCAGCATAAAATTCCTCTGAGGGATGATGCAAAACCTTATAAGCAGAAGCTTAGACAGATAAATCCTCTGTTGCTTCCCTCCATTGAAAAAGAAATCAAGAAGCTGCTAAAGGCCAAAATAATTGTGCCATTAAGGTACTCAGAATGGGTTGCAAACTTGGTCCCTGTCCGAAAGAAAAATGGAGAAATAAGGCTATGTGTGGATTTCAGGAATTTAAACAAAGCATCTTTAAAAGATAATTATCCACTGCCCAAGATGGACCACATCCTGCAGCAAGTGGTTGGAGCCTCTAGAATGTCAATGATGGATGGTTTCTCCGGTTATAACCAGGTGGTTGTACTTCCGGAGGATCAGAAGAAAACTGCTTTCACCACACCATGGGGTACATTCATGTATGCCAGGATGCCTTTTGGATTGATTAATGCAGGGGCCACTTTTCAGAGGGCCGTGGACATTGCTTTTGTTGGGGAGCAAGATAAATTTCTGGTGGTGTACCTTGATGATATTACAATGTTTTCAAAAAATGATGTTGAACACATTGAGCATTTACAAAAAAAAATTCAAAAATGCAGAAGGTATGGCTTTTCCCTTAATCCACAAAAGTCTTTATTTGCATTAGAGGAAGGAAAACTTTTGGGACATATTGTAACTAAAGATGGGGTAAGGATAGATCCCAAAAGAGTAGAAGTCATAAATGGTATTCCTCTTCCCAGGAATAAGAAAGAAGTACGGGTATTTTTAGGCCGGATAAATTTCCTGAGAAGATTTATTCCTAACTATGCTGAAATAGTTAGGCATATAACAAATATGCTAAAAAAGAACCATGAAGTAAAATGGTCTCAGGAATCCAGAGAGGCATTCACCAGGATAAAACAGGCATTTGCTGAAGCTCCCGTGCTAGCTGGTCCGGATTATGCAAAGCCATTTATGATCTTTTCCTTTGCATCACCACATACAGTAGCTGGAGTGTTATTACAGAAAAATGAAGAAGGATATGAGTAGCCTGTTGCCTTTTTCAGTCAGGTGCTTCACGATGCAGAATTGAAATATAACATATTAGAGAAGCAGGCATATGCCCTCGTAAAATCCCTCAAAGCATTTCGCATGTATATTTTGCAGTCCCACATTACTGCATTTGTTCCTACTGCAGCTGTTAAAGACATTCTTATTCAGGGGGACAGTGAAGGAAAAAGAGGGAGGTGGATTGTGAAAATACAGGAGTATGATCTGGATATTCGTCCTACTAAGTTGATAAAAGGGCAAGGGCTAGCAAGGATCTTATCATAATCTAACTATCAAGCTCTGGGCATAAACCTGTTTATGATTTCAAGTGAGGAGTCTGAAAACGAAAAAGAACAGCAAGGACTGGAGGTAGCCACTCAAAAAGCACATATAAAACATCTTACTAGTCCTTGGTACAAAGAAATAGTTGAATATCTTTTGACACTCAGCTGTCCTCCAAGTTGTGATAAAGAAAAATACAGAGCATTAAGATTAAAATCACAGAAGTACATAGTTGCTAATGGGCAACTATATTGGAGAGATCCTTCTGGAATCCTACTCCTGTGCCTTACAGAGGATTAAGTAGAAAGTATAATGATATAATTTCATGAAGGAATCTGTGGAGGACACTACAGCTGGAGGGCTACAGCTCATAAAATCCTAAAGGCTGGTTTCTACTGGCCAAAATTATTTGGAGATGTTTTTACTTGGGTCAGAGCATGTGATAAGTGTCAGAAATTTCTTTGAGAGACGAGAAATTAGCTGGAAAAGCCCTTGATTCCGATTCCTTTCCTTGATGAACCATTTCCATGATAAGAATAGATTTTATAGGAGAAATACATCCCCCATCAAGTGGCCAGCATAAATGGATATTGACTGCTACAGATTACTTCACAAAATGGGTGGAAGCCATACCTGTAAGAAATGCTACAGATGCAGTGATCATAAAATTCATGGAAGAGAACATTATATCCAGGTTTGGTTGTCCTGCTAGAATAGTAACTAATAATGCACAGGCCTTCAAGTCTGCAAAATTTGTAAATTTCTGCCAACAGTATAATATTACATTGAATCACTCCACAGCTTACTACCCACAGGGGAATGGCTTGGCAGAATCTTCCAACAAAACTCTGGTGATGGCATTAAAGAAGACTATCAATGAGAATCAGAAGAATTGGGATTCCCAATTGAAATTCGCTCTATGGGCTAATAGAATCACCAGCAAGAGAGCAACTGGGAAATCCCCATTCGAATTGGTATATGGACGAGCAGCAGTGTTTCCTGTGCAGCTGGCTTTACCAGTGGCCCGTTTCATGCAAGGAAGTCAGGAGGAACCTGATGACATGATCAGGAGAATTAATCAATTGGTAGAATTAGAGGAAACACGGGACCAGGTGAGTCAGAGATTAGCTGAATATCAAGAGAGAATGAAACATATATTTGATCATCATGCAAAAGACAGGAAGCTACAGGTTGGTGATCTGGTGCTCAGATGGGATGTCCGGAGGGCTGAAAAAGGAAAGCATGGCAAGTTCGATCCACTTTGGTTCAGCCCATTTAAAATCGTGGAACAGGGAGGCAATAATACGTTCAGATTGGAGAATTTATAGGGTGACTTGCTTGATGCCCCTGTAAATGGTCAATTTCTTAAGCCCTACTTCCAATTCTAATTCAGACCGAAGCCGCCTAATGTACCATACTGTATATTAGTTTGTATTACAGTTTTTTTTAAACAAGGTGGGCGTGCTGATGATTCATGAATAAGGATAAAGAGCAGAGTTTACATAGATAATGATCAAAGGGTCTACGAGTTCTCGACACGTCCAGGGACGAACGTGCCGTCCCCAGGTGGAGCCAATGTTGATCATGATCATCTCCCCAGTAAAATTTCCATGGACCATCTGGTTTAAATCCTCTAATTCCTTTGCCCTTCCTTGCAAATACCCTTAGCTTTCTATCGTTGTTTTCTCTTAGCTTCAAAATCGATTTTAATGGCTAAGGTCTGAATTTGGAAATATATCGGGGGTCCTAGCTCCTCTGGCCTCATCCCTCTTCATTGTTGTTCTCCATGTAGCGCAGGAGCTAGACCATGAGCCAAAATAAAAGCGCTTACCTTCTGTGGCCGTCGAGCGTGTTCTCAGCCGCCCGATCAATCGCAAATCAGCGCACCATACCACACTGCCTTTGTGGTCCCCGCGCCCTAAAAACCACTCTTCAAAACCGGCCCGTTTTCCCCGCACTGCTTTTGAAGGACTGGTGGTTTTTCTCAAATGGCAACGATTCCATTTAGCAGGCGCCACGCGTCCCAGGCCACTGTTCCAACACCGCCCCATTTCGCGCATTAACGTTCGATCCCGGACGTGCAGCGAAATTAACGTGAACCGTCAGATCCTGAGGCCTTCATCCGACAGTGACCACTCTTCGAAGCTGCATGCGTTTTAAACCAAGCTTATAACGCCCGTGGCCCACCATCGCATCACCGCCTAACACAGTTTAAACCGTTGATCTCGTTTAAAGATCGTGCGGCTCGGATCGTTTGTCTGCCCAGCCGTTGACCTGGTCCACCTCCACGTCACAAATTCCACGTCATCCTTTCCATATAGTCTTTTGCACGCCCACGTGTCATCTGCGTTCCCCTCCACCATTCGCATATCCCGTTTATGTGTCATATCTCAGTATTTATGTTACGTGTCTCCACCTCGTTCATTTATCGTCGTTCCGCTATATATCTCATTTCCACCCTTCGTTCCTCCACTATTTATCTGCATTGTTCGCCACCCTGCATCTTCTCATCATTTCTCCCAATCTACATCACCATTCCATGATCACGATCGCATTCACCACCACTGTGTCAGGTTTTATTTAATATGTTTGTGGGTTTTGCAGGTTTATGGCGAAGAAGAAGAGCTATCACAATTCGAGGCATCCATTGCTGAAGCAAAAGACGCGTTGCAATACTGGGTGTTCAAGTACCATGTTCATGAAGAAGATCCTGGGTAGTTGCCGTGACATGGCTTGCATTAAAGAAGCCATGGTAAAATTCTACCAAACCCTCCAGAGCAATTTAAAACATAGATTTTCCACAGACATGGTTATTAATCATACGGCAAAAATTATCAGTCAGAGATCAAAGGATTCAACGTCTGGAGCTGAAGATTTTAAATAGCAATACCACATTCAGAAGGCAAAGAGTACAAGTGCATAAAAATCGTATCCTCCAGGTTTTACTTCAACATATTTTTCTCTCGGGAAAGTACAGAGTGTTACATATTTTATTCTTCATACCTTACCCCAAAAGAGATTTTCTACCCAGTGCATTTACTTCATGGAGCTGGCAGCAGAGTACATGCAGTATTTCATGGCCATCAAACAGTGTGGGCGCGAATGTTTCCGCCATTTTGTTTTAATGAGACAATTAATTGTTTTCACCTACTTCTTTCATGAGTTTTTCCCTCTCCTTCCTCTATAAAAAGGAGGAAGAAAGACATTGTAAGGGTTCCAGATTTTTATCAGAGAATTGTGCAGTGAAAGGCATTTTTGTATACATTTTGTATAAGCTCTTGTATGAAGGCTCAGAGCCCGTAGGGTCTCAGTGAGGAGGAGTTCTATCTGTATTAGAGGATTCTGGTCTTTGGTATCCCATAGTATGTAACTTCCTTTTATATGTTTAATACAACATTTCATTTTATCCATCTTCTTGTATCATGTACTGGAATGCGAGTGGCTCACTGATTTTAGGTAAGGATTTATCCTAGTTGATACCCATACTTGCATCAGTCAAGCGCTTTAAATATGGCTCAAGCATGATATACTGTTTCATGTTCATTTCATCCATCTTTATGCTATATTAGTTGCTTTGGGAGGGTGATTTTAAAACACCATTGTCATGTATGGATTCTTAGAATGATAAGCCCATATATGGTTATGTTGTGTATCTGGGTATCAGACCAAAGTTAACTAATATCTTCTTATATTTCTTTCACTGCACACACCTTATGATATTTGATTTATGTGGCATATTACTTGAATCAGCCCTCTCTACAGTAAATTGTCTCTTAACTGTCTGATGCTTTTGTGTTAGAGCTTTGCATCTTGTCTCTGCAACATTACTTTCCCTGTGACAGTTTCTGTAAGTTTTGGTCCCATTTAAATCCATTTCCTTGTTTTACGAGAGATAGCAGGAGAGCCTTTTGGATTGACACCCAAGTTATATTATGTGCTCCTTGCTATGATAAGATGTCCTAGGCACTGGTCTATGGAAACTCTAGGCTGTCTCTAGGAGTGATAATATCTGTCGACAACATCTTTCTGGCGCCGTTGCCGGGGATTGAATTTAAGAAAATCATTATCTCTGGGCCTTGACAAATCATATTCACTCTCTAATCATGTGAGCACAGAGAGTTGAAGAGTTGTATATCTCTCACCTTGGCGACTCCACTGTTCTTTATTTGATAAATCTATTTGTAGTCCTGGCTCCTCGTAAGCCACACCTAAGGTTAGATACATCACAGTCAAAGACACCTTCAGTGTCTGACCCTGAGAAGATTATACATAAAATAATTTGGAAAGAAAAGAAATCAGCCCGTGCTGAAATCCCTGAGTTTTCTATAGAAGATTATCCATCCTCTTCTTCTCAAGAAATCTAAGTAGAAAATCTCGACTCCACTGTGGGAGACACAGAATATTATTCAGATAGCCCACCCAGGGGAAGCGCTAGAGTTAAAGCTCATCTTCACCCTCCTCCTGAGGTCGAAGAAGTTAAAGAGGTCACCGAAGTAGCTGTTGTTAACCGTGAACTGTTCCCATCTACACCTCAGGTTGTTGTACAGTATATCACTATTGTTATTCATACTCCACTTCCACCTCCACCTCTTCCTCCCTTTGTACATCAGATTGTTGCACAACCCCCACCTCCTCCAATGGCTAATGTTCCAGCTTTTTTGTTAAACAAATATGCTCCCCTGGCATTACCTCAAGTGTTGAATGATATGCCACAAGATTATTTGAAGATCCTGCCCAGATTCACTGGGGAAAATGAAATTGATGCTCAGAAACATCTTGAGACTTTCTGCTCTTTTGCAGAGAACTTTAATGTAGAACATCTGGATGTAGTCTTAAGACTATTTGTGCAATCTCTGGATGGTGAAGCCAGAAAATGGTTCAAAACATTAGGAAACCGTTCTGTAACCACTTGGGACGATATGGAAAATACCTTTCTCATAAAATGTGGAGAAAAGAAAGATCATGGATAGTGCCTTACTGAGTTCAATACACTTAAGAAGAAACATAATGAAGGGGTGTCAGAATTTATCAAGAGATTTAACAAGTTATATCTAAATCTTCCTGCTTATATGAAGCCTCATCAGAATGTTGTCAAAGTGGTCTTCATAGCGGCCTTTGACTCAGATTTTGGTTTCTCTCTCAGGGAAAGAAAGCCTGCCACTCTAGATGATGCTCAGTCAGATGCTCTTGAGTTGGAAGCAAATTTTGCCTCCACTGGAAAATTAAAAGGGAAAGTTGAACAGGATACCAGAAGAAGGGGTAAAGAGGAAGTATCTATTTCCAATCAGGGTAAGGACTCAGATAGAATTGAAGAAATGAACAAAATGATTAAGAATCTTTCTAATAAACTAGTCAAGCTTGAATTGGAAACCAAGAATGCAGCCTCCAAGAATTTCTAGAATGCTCCAAACAGGGTTTACAATCCTCAGTATAGGAAGCCACCCCTGCAAATATTGCCAAGGGAAGCAAAGGAGCAACAAGATCAAGTTCCACACCCATTATACTTGGAAGGCCCAGTAGATGACTCCACTGAAGATGCTGCCTATGAACTGCAAGATGCAAATCTTGCTTTCTCTAACAATGATGAAGTAGAATGCCCATTGCACGAAGAAGCAGAAGAGATTAGAGACACAGAAGATGCAGAAATTGATCATTATTGCGAACAGTTTAATGATTTCATGCAAGCACATTTCAATAGAAGATACAATCTCAGGTCTTCAAGGAAGAGAACTCAAACTCAGGGTCAAGAAGAAGAGCCCCTCCAAAAGGAAGTATCTTCTCAAAAGGAGTCAACAGTGCAAAAAGCTACAGATAAAGGTAAGAGTCTTTTAAACAAACCTCTACAGTCTGATGACCAAATTCCTTCTTCTTCAAAGGTAGTCGCTCCTAATGCTGAGTCTGTATCAAAAGAAGTTAAACCTCCAGTTGAAAATAAAGAGTTAAAAGAAGTTGTAATAGAAAATTCCCCTCCTGCTTTCAATCTGCAAAAAGAACTTGAGAAAGTCAAAATCCCAGTTCCCCTGACTGAACTGTTGAAGCAACCCGCATATCAATCTCAAGTCACTTCTTTGTTGTTTCCTCCTGAAGCACCAATAATTCCAGATAGTCTTAACCTTCAAGAAGAAATACCCATGGTAGTCTTTGGCCCACATGTCGAGGAGATAGACCCCTCTACTCCTCCTTTCTATGTGTCTCTAGTGATTCATGACCTGCTATTGCACAATTGTATGTTAGATTCTGGAGCTTCCCATAATATTATGCCTCTGTCAGTCATGGAACAACTAGGACTACAGATCACTCGCCCATATAAAGACCTCTATTCATTTGATTCCAAAAGAGTTAAATGTTTAGGGATGATTAAAGATTTAGTGGTCAACTTGGCCCAAATTCTAGCAAAAAGTGTAGTAATGGACATTGTGGTGGCTGACATCCCAGCTCGCTTTGGCATGCTGTTGTCAAGGTCCTAGGGAACAAAAATTGGTGGGTCACTTAAATTAGACTTACCATATGCCACTATTCCAATTTTTGGTGGCCAGGAGAGGAGGTTATACAGAGAAACCAGATTTGTCAAGATGGTGACTAAAGCTGACAGCTCAAAGAATTCACCAGTCTACAGCAAGGAGGGAGATTTTTCATGTTTTATGCTTGAAAAAGATCAAGATTTTACTCATGAGCCATCATTCTGTCAAGTCAAAACTGAACAGCCTTCAGAGAACCACGAAGCAGGAATCTGGACTTTACATTTTGATGGAGAAAATTCAAGGGAAGGAAACGGAGTTGGAGTATTATTAATCTCCCCTACAGGAAATTGGGTGCCACTATCTTTTAAACTGGAATATGAGGCTACTAATAATGTAGATGAATATGAAGCATTATTATTGGGATTGCAAACAGCCAAGAACATGGGCATACAATGTTTAAAAGTTCTGGGAGACTCTGAGCTGGTGGTCAGACAGGTCAAGAATCAATGTCAAACCAAACATCCTCGGTTGAGAGCTTATAGAAATGAAGTCTGGGACATGGTGGAGAATTTCTTCTCAGCATTTAATATCCAATTCATGCCCCAGGAGCATAATAGAATGGCAAATTCTCTTTCTGTAGCTGCCAGTACGTTCCGTCCCCCTCAGAACCCTCTCTTGAGGTATGAAGTCGAGGTACGTTATAGACCATCAATCCCAGATAATATTAAGCGTTAGCAGGTATTTGAAGATGAGGAACAAATGAAGAGATTCCTAGAAACAGTGGGATAATTCTCTAGCATGGAGATTGATGATTGTGAAGAGGATGAGGCTGAGAATGTTTCAAAAAATAATTGGGAAGAGAATATGGCAGGCAGTAAAATGCTGCAGCTAAAGGGAAATTTCATCCCTAGAGGGTTGGTGCCTCTAGAAAGATTATTTGGCAAGAATTATGTCTCATTGCAGCCTAGTAAAGTGGTAGAATAAAACCGGGTGGAAGATTTGAATCTGGGTACCAATGTTGAGCCCAAAATTGTCAAATTATCCAAGAAGGTCCCAGAGGAATATAAGGAAAAATACTTGAAATTATTTCAGTCATACAAGGATGTGTTTGCATGGTCCTATCAGGACCTTAAAACATTTGATATCAATGTAATGCAGCATAAAATTCCTTTCAGGGAAGATGCAAAACCTTATAAGCAGAAGCTTAGACAGATAAATCCTTTGTTGCTTCCCTCCATTGAAAAAGAAATCAAGAAGTTGCTAAAGGCCAAAATAATTGTGCCATTAAGGTACTCATAATGGGTTGCAAACTTGGTCCCTGTCCGAAAGAAAAATGGAGAAATAAGGCTATGTGTGGATTTCAGGAATTTAAACAGAGCATCTTTAAAAGATAATTATCCACTGCCCAAGATGGACCACATCCTGCAGAAAGTGGTTGGAGCCTCTAGAATGTCAATGATGGATGGTTTCTCCGGTTATAACCAGGTGGCTGTACTTCCGGAGGATCAGAAGAAAACTACTTTCACCACACCATGGGGTACATTCATGTATGCCAGGATGCCTTTTGGATTGACTAATGCAGGGGCCACTTTTCAGAGGGCCATGGACATTGCTTTTGTTGGGGAGCAAGATAAATTTCTGGTGGTGTACCTTGATGACATTACAGTGTTTTCAAAAAATGATGCTGAACACATTGAGCATTTACAAAGAACTTTTGAAAAATACAGAAGGTATGGCCTTTCCCTTAATCCACAAAAGTCTTTATTTGCATTAGAGGAAGGCAAAATTTTGGGACATATTGTAACTAAAGATGGGGTAAGGATAGATCCCAAAAGAGTAGAAGTCATAAATGGTATTCCTCTTCCCAGGAATAAGAAAGAAGTACAGGTATTTTTAGGCCGGATAAATTTCCTGAGAAGATTTATTCCTAACTATGCTGAAATAGTTAGGCATATAACAAATATGCTAAAAAAGAACCATGAAGTAAAATGGTCTCAGGAATCTAGAGAGGCATTCACCAGGATAAAACAGGCATTTGTTGAAGCTCCTGTGCTCGCTGGTCCGGATTATGCAAAGCCATTTATGATCTTTTCCTTTGCATCACCACATACAGTAGCTGGAGTGTTATTACAGAAAAATGAAGAAGGATATGAGCAGCCTGTTGCCTTTTTCAGTCAGGTGCTTCACGATGCAGAATTGAAATATAACATATTAGAGAAGCAGGCATATGCCCTCGTAAAATCCCTCAAAGCATTTCGCATGTATATTTTGCAGTCCCACATTACTGCATTTGTTCCTACTCCGGTTGTTAAAGACATTCTTATTCAGGGGGACAGTGAAGGAAAAAGAGGGAGGTGGATTGCAAAAATACAGGAGTATGATTTGGATATTCGTCCTACTAAGTTGATAAAAGGACAAGGGCTAGCAAGGATCTTATCAGAATCTAACTATCAAGCTCTGGGCATAAACATGTTTATGATTTCAAGTGAGGAGTCTGAAAACGAAAAAGAACAGCAAGGACTGGAGGTAGCCACTCAAAAAGCACATATAAAATATCTTACTAGTCCTTGGTACAAAGAAATAGTTGAATATCTTTTGACACTTAGCTGTCCTCCAAGTTGTGATAAAGCAAAATAAAGAGCATTTAGATTAAAATCACAGAAGTACATAGTTGCTAATGGGCAACTATATTGGAGAGATCCTTCTGGAATCCTACTCCTGTGCCTTACAGAGGATGAAGTAGAAAGTATAATGATAGAATTTCATGAAGGAATCTGTGGAGGACACTACAGCTGGAGGGCTACAGCTCATAAAATCCTAAAGGCTGGTTTCTACAGGCCAAAATTATTTGGAGATGTTTTTACTTGGGTCAGAGCATGTGATAAGTGTCAGAAATTTGCTGAGAGACAAAAATTGGCAGCTCTGCCCTTGATTCCAGTTCATGTAGATGAACCATTTCAACAATGGGGAATATATTTTATAGGTGAGATTCACCCACCCTCAAGTGGACAGCATAAATGGATATTTACAGCCACAGATTACTTTACAAAATGGGTGGAAGCCATACCTGCAAGAAATGCTACTGACACTGTCATCATAAAGTTCATGGAAGAAAACATTATATCCAGGTTTGGTTGTCCTGCTAGAATAGTGACTGATAATGCACAGGCCTTCAAATCTGCAAAATTTGCGAATTTCTGCCAACAGTATAACATTACATTGAATCACTCCACAGCTTATTATCCACAGGGGAATGGTTTGGCAAAATCTTCCAACAAAACTTTGGTGAGGGCCTTGAAGAAAACTATAAATGAAAATCAGAAGAATTGGGATTCCCAATTGAAGTTTTCTCTATGGGCGAAGAGAATCACCAGTAAGAGAGCAACAGGGAAATCTTCATATGAATTGGTATATGGACGAGCAGCAGTGTTTCCTGTGCAGCTGGCCTTACCAGTGGCACGTTTCATGCAAGACAGTCAGGAGGAACCTGATGATATGGTCAGAAGAATCAATCAGTTGGTGGAATTAGAGGAAACACGGAACCAAGTGAACCAGAGATTAGCTGAATATCAGGAAAAAATGAAACACATATTCGATCAGCATGCAAAAGACAGGAAATTTCAGATTGGAGATCTGGTGCTCAGATGGGATGTCCGAAGGGCTGAAAAAGGAAAGCATGGAAAGTTCGATCCACTTTGGTTCGGCCCATTTAAAATCGTGGAACAGGGAGGCAATAATACGTTCATATTGGAGAATTTACAGGGTGACTTGCTTGATGCCCTTGTAAATGGTCAATTTCTTAAGCCCTACTTCCAATTCTAATTCAGGCCGAGGTCACCTGATGTACCATATTGTATATTAGTTTGTATTACAGTTCTTGTTTAAACAAGGTGGGCGTGCCGATGATTCATGAAGAAGGCTAAAGAACAGAGTTTACATAGATAATGATCAAAGGGTCTACAAGTTCTCGACACATCCAGGGACGAACGTGCCATCCCCAGGTGGAGCCAATGTTGATCATGATCATCTCTCCAGTAAAATTTCCATGGACCATCTAGTTTAAATCCTCTAATTCCTTTGCCCCGCCTTGCAAAGACCCTTAGCTTTCTATCGTTGTTTTCTCTTAGCTTCAAAATCGCATTTTAATGGCTAAGGTCTGAATTTGGAAATATATCGGGGTTCCTAGCTCCTCTAGCCTCAGCCCTCTTCATTGTTGTTCTCCATGTAGCACAGGAGCTAGACCATGAGCCAAAATAAAAGCGCTTACCTTCTGTGGCCGTCGGGCGTGCTCTCAGCTGCCCGATCAATCGCAAATCAGCGCACCATAGCGCACTGCCTTTGTGGTCCCCGCGCCCTAAAAACCACTGTTCAAAGCCGGCCCATTTTCCCCGCACTGCTTTTGAAGGACTGGCGGTTTTTCTCAAATGGCAGCGATTCCATTCAGCAGGCGCCACGCGTCCCAGGACACTGTTCTAATACCGCCCCATTTCATGCGTTAACGTTCGATCCCGAACGCGCAGCGAAATTAACGTGAACCGTCAGATCCTGAGGCCTTCATCCGACGGTGACCACTCTTCGAAGTTGCATGCGTTTTAAACCAAGCTTATAACGCCCGTGGCCCACCATCGCATCACCGCCCGACACAGTTTAAACCGTTGATCTCGTTTAAGGATCATGCGGCTCGGATCGTTTGTCTACCTAGCCGTTGACCTGGTCCACCTCCATGTCACAAATTCCACATCATCCTTTCCGTATAGTCTTTTGCACGCCCACGTGTCATCTGCGTTCCCCTCCACCATTCGCATATCCCGTTTATGTGTCATATCTCAGTATTTATGTTACGTGTCTCCACCTCGTTCATTTATCGTCGTTCCGCTATATATCTCATTTCCACCCTTCGTTCCTCCACTATTTATCTGCATTGTTCGCCACCCTGCATCTTCTCATCATTTCTCCCAGTCTACATCACCATTCCATGATCACGATCGCATTCACCACCACTGTGTCAGGTTTTATTTAATATGTTTGTGGGTTTTGCAGGTTTATGGCGAAGAAGAAGAGCTATCACAATTCGAGGTATCCATTGCTGAAGCAAAAGACGCGTTTCAATACTAGGTGTTCAAGTACCATGTTCATGAAGAAGATCCTGGGTAGTTGTCGTGACATGGCTTGCATTAAAGAAGCCATGGTAAAATTCTACCAAACCCTCCAGAGCAATTTAAAACATAGATTTTCCACAGACAGGGTTATTAATCATACGGCAAAAACTATCAGTCAGAGATCAAAGGATTCAACGTCTGGAGCCGAAGATTTTAAATAGCAATACCACATTCAGAAGGAAAAGAGTACAAGTGCATAAAAATCATATCCTCCAGGTTTTACTTCAACAGATTTTTCTCTCGGGAAAGTATAGAGTGTTACATATTTTATTCTTCATACCTTACCCCAAAAGAGATTTTCTACCCAGTGCATTTACTTCATGGAGCTGGCAGCAGAGTACATGCAGTATTTCATGGTCGTCAAACAGTGTGGGCGCGAATGTTTCCGCCATTTTTTTTTAATGAGACAATTAATTGTTTTCACCTACTTCTTTCATGAGTTTTTCCCTCTCCTTCCTCTATAAAAATGAGGAAGAAAGACATTGTAAGGGTTCCAGATTTTTATCAGAGAATTGTGCAGTGAAAGGCATTTTTGTATACATTTTGTATAAGCTCTTGTATGAAGGCTCAGAGCCCGTAGGGTCTCAGTGAGGAGGATTTCTATCTGTATTAGAGGATTCTGGTCTTTGGTATCCCATAGTATGTAACTTCCTTTTATATGTTTAATACAACATTTCATTGTATCCATCTTCTTGTATCATGTACTGGAATGCGAGTGGCTCACTGATTTTAGGTAAGGATTTATCCTAGTTGATACCCATACTTGCATCAGTCAAGCGCTTTAAATATGGCTCAGGCATGATATATTGTTTCATGTTCATTTCATCCATCTTTCTGCTATATTAGTTGCTTTGGGAGGGTGCTTTTAAAACGCCATTGTCATGTATGGATTCTTAGAATGATAAGCCCATATATGGTTATGTTGTGTATCTGGGTATCAGACCAAAGTTAACTAATATCTTCTTATATTTCTTTCACTACACACACCTTCTGATATTTGATTTCTGTGGCATATTACTTGAATTGGCCCTCTCTACAGTAAATTCTCTCTTAACTGCCTAATGGTTTTGTGTTAGAGATTTGCATCTTGTCTCTGCAGCATTACTTTCCCTGTGACAGTTTCTGTAAGTTCTGGTCTCATTTAAATCCATTTCCTTGTTTTACGAGAGATAGCAGGAGAGCCTTTTGGATTGACACCCAAGTTATATTATGTGCTCCTTGCTATGATAAGATGTCCTAGGCACTGGTCTATGGCAACTCTAGGCTGTCTCTAGGAGTGACAATATCTGTCGACAACACCCCCGATATGTTCAAGAGAATTTTACCTCTGAAGTTTTCAACCTCCCTCTGATTCTCTGTTGGTCTTGATTCACAAACATCATATTCCTCTGTCTCGTGTCGATGATGTGGGAAACATTATGGCCCACCTTCGATTGAGGTCACTTCCTGTCGACTCCAACTCATTATCCAGGAAGTTTATCTAGAGACTCCCTTCAGGTACCTTGGAGCCTACATGCCTCAATGGAAAGTTCTTTGCATTCGACGTAAGGTCCATGTGTGCTCAACTTAGTGCTCCTAAATTGATGTCATAATTTGTCAACCAGGGCTAGTAAACTACTGAAGTGAGGTGCACTATATGTGCCTAGGTATATGTTTCTCACTACGTTGTGTTTAGTGTTTTTCTGATGTTTTTGGTTTTATGGTTTTATGTTAAAAAGGAAAAGAACCAAGTGTTGGTAAAGAGAAGTGGATGGTTACACTAAAACAGAGCAAAACCTATTCTAAACTGTGTATGGCACTAAAGAACAGAAAATGCAAAGCTTGATAATGACTCATAGCAAGGAAATAAATCACAACATGAACTGAATAACTCATAACATGAACCCATCCAATTCATTCATTAGAAATATGTTGGAATAGCTTGAGAAAAGGACAAGTTTAGTGCAAATGAGGTTCTCCTAAGTAAATAATCACCTTACAATATTACAAAGAATATCATCCATGGCTAGAGGTTTATTGGAACACAATTGGGAAAGATTATTTGTCGCACAATAATATTTCTACTCTGAATTAACTTGTAATGCTAAGATTAATCCATTCTGCAGCTCAACTTGTCACTACTAAGCCTCATTCGAAAGTTAGAGATTTTCTAGAATAGTTTTTGGGAAAGGGCTTATTTGTGAAATTGCAAAAGATTGCAGAACAATCAAGGCCTTAAACTGATGTCACTAATTCCTGTCCATATGATGATGCATTAATAGAAAGTCAGAACAAGAGTAGTTTGTAAACAATGAAGGCCGTGAAGTCTAATTTGACAGTTAATACAACTTAAAGAACAATGGATAACACTGAACTAGAATGCAATTGATCAAACTTGAAACACAGTGACCACAACTAAACTAGAATTCCATTAACCTAACTTGAAATACAGTGAACTGGAACTGAACTAGAATGCCACTAATCTAACTTGAAATACAGTGAACAGAGTTGAACTAGAGTGCCATTATCAAACTTGAAATATAGTGACAGAATTAAACTAGAGTGACATCTACCTCCGAAGTATTTCAACTGAACTAAAATGCAACTAATTCTATGAAATACTACAGCCCTATCTCGTTCAGTATGAGTGATATTTTGGAGTAGTTTGTAAAAATAAGTCTGGCTATATCTTTCAATGCAAATGAGCATAAAACATAAAGCTTCGGAAAAAAATGCAATTAACTCCTAAAATACTACAGTTATATCTCATCCAATGTTAGTGGTATTTTGGAATAGTTTGTAAGGATAATACTAATTGTGGCATCCCCTGCAAGTAAGTATAAAAACACAAAGTTCAGAAAATTGATTAAACTAGGAATGAAACAAGGCTAAGTTACTTATCTAAACCATATGAACAAAGCTTCTCAGGTAGCAGGGACCCTCACCGGATTAGCACGCAAATCTACTCAAGATTGACTCAGCTCTTGCAATAAAGTGATGCTTCTTTCATTAAAGGAGAAATTCTTCAAAAAAATAGAGTATTACGGTCTTCTGAGATCTAGCAACAAAACAAAATCTAGCTAGCTATCTCTCGGTCTCCCGAGCCATACTTATAACAAAATTACATAACTGTCTTTGAGATAAAACAGGAATAAATGTCTTTCCCAACTAAAATCGAACTAGAACTCTGGTGGTGGTCTCGTACTATGATTAAGGACATCTGTACAGTCCTTGTCCTATTAGAAGTCTATCTCCTAGTTTTGGTTTCCCACGTGCATAACCACCTGTAGACTCAAGATCAGACTTCGTGGAGAGCAAGAAATGATGGGGGAGTGATGTGGAATATGACCATATGCGTTTTTCCTTGAGGTGACACCTGGAACCTGCGTGAACGTGAAGATAGCTGCGGAATAGGCGACTGGCTACAGAATGACTGCGTTTTGTAGCCGAGTCTAGTCAAAAATTAGTACAACAACAAAATCATGAAAACATAGCAAGTTAGTCATTATATACATTCTTAAAGAATCCTAATCAATCCTATTGATCATTCAAGTCTGTAATTGATGAGGGACAAAGGAAATGAAGTGAAATGTGGTGGAAAAGAAGGACATCTTTGGGGCTCAACAGTCCACATCATTGGCCTTCGATTGACTGACTCTGCGGGTGTTCGATGTCAGATCATTGTTCACATTCCGTGGATTGTACCTTTTGTACCTTGAGATCCATTGTCATTATTGGTGGTTTCTCTCGCGTCTGTTAATAGCTTTCATCATTGGCTGGTAATCAGACGATTTTCTTGCATGTTTGACTTCAGCTCACATATTTGCATGCTCGAATTTGTACTTTGATCGAGTCGAGATAGAGCGCAAGACCCTGGGTTTTGTCTGATGAAATCCAGGCTGAGGGTTCTTTGTGGATTACTATGACTCATTATATGACTCTTCTGATTGGATGGCTGAGACCATACCTGAGTCTATTTGTTGATCCCTACTGTTGGATGGTTGTGTCCATACCTCGGATCTCGTTGTTTATGTACTCTATTATGGATGGCTACGCCCATGCCACATGTCATGCATCAGATGTATCAGTTGTATTCGTACTTGCAGGTTTTCCGACAGTAGTGTTTGGGTTGAACGTGTTCTCATAAAGCATTTCACCCCTCCCTCTCTCTCGGACCTCATGCTTTAGGGGGCATCTATTACACAACATTTTTTCACCGTCCCTGCAATCCCTCACCCCGCATATTGGAGGGCCTTTCTCGTGACTTATGAGTAGTGTCATACTCTGCAAACACCTTCTTTGCATCCTTCTGCATAAGGACATCATTTCTCTTGTTGAACATTTCCTCAGAAAGCCCACAAAAACCTATGTTTTGGCATTGGCGCAGGTAGTCTGTTCACCCCTCGCGCCAGTGTGGAGGATGTACACTAGAGGCCGCGCCAGCTGGCACTCTGTCTCTTTGTTGTGCCCACGCCAGCCTTTTTTGGAATGTTTTTTAACAAATTAGAGGCGGAAGTTTCCTTTAACCACCTTAGGGATGAGTCACAGCAAGTGGTTAAACTTGATAAGCCATGGATCTCTTCCTTTAGGTAGTGGTTTTTGGAACATTCTTTGAACATATGACTCCCCTCCATGATTATAGGGATTCTAACCTCTCCTCCTTCCTCTATATAAACAGGCCTTCTCCCTTTACAAAAGCTAGCTGAACATATAGCCAAGGAGTTGAAATTGGAGAAGAGATACTATAGCTGAGTAATCATTATCGAGAAGGTAGAACCAAGGAGAATTCCGTAGAGAGAGCCCCGTCTGAATTCCTGACGAGCTTTGTGAGACGCGCTCCGCTGGAACCCTGTTGGAGGAGACCGCAACATTGAAGCTTGGTTGTACTCTTCCTTCCTTTCATTAATATACTCGACTATGGTATTGGTTCCATCATTGTGTTGTGTTTATTTATGCAATTGATTTAGTCTTCTTCGACTGACTGATAGTTATGGATGTGAAATAGTATGTTGTATACCGTCTTTGTTTCTTGTGTATGTGCAGGTATCTGAGCGTGAGAACGAGCGGGTCATGATCTGTCAAACTAGGAGTGAGAGGCAGCCACTCTTTCGAAGACAACAACAGCGCAGGATATACGGTAAGTTGTCTATCGAATCTCCGTCCATTCGTTAACTAGGAATTGATGTCATAGTGTGTCTTGTTTGTGGCTAGACCCACTCTAGGGCTAGTGGGATCGCCTTTTTCCGCAGAGGGGATTTACCTCACCAACACTAGGAGGCACTCAAATTCCTCACAGTGTAGGTGGAGAACTCTGGTAGCATCCATGCTTGTTTGGTTCTTTTTCGGTTGGTTATGAATCTCGCATTCATGCTTATAATATGGCATGGGGGTGATTGGTTGAAGAGAGATTTGGCTCAGTCAATATATGGTTAGGTGGAACGTGGAAATCCCATCTCCGGATAGCTTTTACATTCAGTAATGAAGAGCTCATTCCTCTAGTATTTGGTATGCAAATGTATTGGATTATGTATGGATTTATTTGTTGTTATACCATTGTATTTATATTGTTATTATGTTGGTTATAAGCATGTATTTGATCAGTGATGATGTATGGCTATATCTATGTTTTTACCTGTAAATGAATATACAATGTATCTATGGTCAAATAGATTGTATTGTATCTTATGATGTAGGGCAGAAATGCCTATTAGTTATTCTCATATTTGTAAGAGACCCCCATGTTTAATTATGTTGTTTACACCTGTAGATGCAATGTTTGTGACATGTTTGATGAAAATATTGTCATGATTGGGTGGGGTCGGATGATTTCTTGATGATGTGATTGCTTCCATGTATTTTTTTTAATGTTATTTACCCTCTCTCGAATTTACAGGAAGTTTTTCACAGTGACCTGAGCTCAGGGGTTGAAAATGTGGCAGAATTCTCAGATATGTAGGCACAGTATTGAACTTTTGGGGCCATAACCACAGCCTTGACAAGGAAAACCTGTGGATAAGGGTCTATAACTGCTCCCTTTCCCTTGAATGCCCATGACTAAGCCTTAAATGGGTTAAAAATTAGTCCCCCTCATGGAACAGGGCCTTGGAAGGTTGGGTTACCTCCTTAGGATGCCAATGATGCAATGTAAGGTTTGTTTGTCATGTTTTCGTCAATTCCACTTCCTCAAGGTCATATAGGAGGTTGAATCTAATATTAGTAGCCTTTCGTCACATGTTTACCCCTGTTGGTTGATTACTTGGGTAGATGTGGGAAGAGGGTGTTAAACTTGGTACCTGTTGTTCCCCGCAAGAACAACAAACATTTATTCGTTGATTCAAGAAAAATCGAAACAACCTAAAGATGGATCCTCGTTGGGATTCAAAACGTCGACCATTGTTTTATGCTACTGTGAATAATCCAGATTCTGAAATTAATATTGAAACATGTTCACATGGACAGACAACAATTTAAATTCTTATGACACTCCTATTATCTAGTGCATAATTCCTATAAAAGAAGGGTTGAAACCATTCCAGTAGAAACTACGTAAAGTTCATCTAAAATTGGAACCCCTCATCTGGAAATAATTGAAAAAGTTGTTAGATGCCCGGATCATATTCAAAGTTAGACATTCCAAGTGGGTTTCCAACTTGGTCCTAGTTAGAAAGAAGTCTGGTGAAATATTTTTATGTGTCAATTTTCGAAATCTTAACCAGGCTTTTGAAAAATATAATTATCGAGTGCCATCCATGGAGTAGATACTCCATGTTTTAGGCAATTTTATTGCATCTGGTCAATAGGCATACAAACCACATCAATCCACATCTGTGAACATGTTGTCATCATCCATACATAAATCCCTAAGCATGACCTTTACAAATGACTGAGTTTATGGGTCTAACTGCTAAAAATTAGAGCTTTTAAGCCCCATTGCACCATGCCCCTTTAGCAACCTGCGTTCAGCACTAGTTAATCCTTTCTGCACTAGCGCTGGTCAGCAATAGCTTGCTCCTTGTTGGGGGTGCGTTGATTCTAGAAATTCGGTAAAATTAAAAATATTTTTGAAACTTCCTCTTCCAGGAACTTCTAGGGGTTGTTTTAACCATTTTCCATGGATAAGAAGCTTGAATCCCATCTAATCCTACCTTGGATATTTCATCTCTTATCCCTTGAGCTCATCTTCCCCTCTTAAGTGGATCTCAAGCATAGATTGGTAAATGGATAAGAATTCATAAACTACCACACTCCCTTATAAATCTACTACCATCCATAGCATCAGGGTTGGATTTTGGAGATTGATATTGCCCTTATGTTGTTTCCTTGAACCTAAAGAAGTCATCATCTTAATGCATTAGGGTTGATATTGAAGTGTGCTTTGTGATAAGGAAGGACAAGTCAACTTGGGGAGACCCTTAGAAAATCAGCTACTATTCTTGGTTGTAAACTCTCTCCTATTTATATTAATACAAAGAGTATCATGTTTTCCTATATGTGTTATGTTATGTTTACATTCATGTATTTCAATGCCTCTCTGATTCATTGAATAGAGTAATTGAATTATGTTATGTAGATTTTGTGGACCCTTGGCTTGTTTTGGTTGTATGTGCAGGTTCTAATTATAGCATTTGGATATTACAAGCCATGAGGAAAGTGAAGCTTGTGATGGATTCCAAGTAAGCCTATTTCCCATTCTTCAATTTATCTAAGGGAAACTCTATATTCTTGTCTTTCTGTTACATTTCTAGACCATTCAACTATGTCTAGGGAAGATACTTTTTGTCTGCAATCATAAATTATGTATAACAAACTGGCGACTCTACTGGGAAACATTTTTTCCCTTAGTGGTGTCCTTGACCTTAGCACATTTTTCACCTCTTGAACCAACCTTGATTGCCTCACTCGGACCTTGATTGACCCTAGGAAAAACCTTCTTTGAGCTTGATTTTATTTTTTTTTGTCAAATTTTGGTCGATCTACCTCAGTGCACCCCCTGGTCTCGAGATAGAGCGCTTCATCACACCTGCTCCTTCTCTGCACCTGCACTACAGAGAACTGGTGCTTGTTCTACACCTGTGTTGATCCCTGTAAGATGCAAAAAAATATTTCTCCTCCCTTACTCTCTGAATTGCTTTGGTCCAGCTGGTTTTCCTTTTTTTTCCCGAGTCTGTCCTTGTCCCTGTAAAGCAAATCCTTTATGTGAAATTGCGTATTTTTTCTTTCATTTTTGCAAAAAAAATTCCTCCTCGGCCTTAATCACCTATGAGAGATCACATTTTTTATAAGATGTTGTTCTTTCTTTCTTTCTTCTTGTCAATTTTGGTTTGTATGCATATATTAATTGTTGAATTTGAAAAGTAAATTTTACATTACAGTTAAAGTCTATGTGGTTTCTTTTCATTAGCAATCAAGTTGCATTCATATGTTTCTATGCATTTGAAACATTCAAAGAAAAAAGAAAAAAAAATTATTTGCATTTCATATAGGGATTTGATTTTTATTGGAATAGTGAAGTTGAGGAGATTTATGTTGCATCACTTGTTTGTCGCAATTTTTATTGATTTCTTCTTCCCCTACTTACTTAGTCCTTTCAGTTTTAAAAGGAAAATGAAAATAGTTATTTTTGTCATATTAGTTGCATCATAAGTGTGTTGAGGTGACATTGATTTTTGAGCCTTGAAATCAAAACATAATTCAAGAAAAACTTATAAAATTCACTCAATCAATCTAAGGAGTGTTTGTCACATTAACGCAAAAATCTATAGGTCTAGGCTAGAGACGTGTTATGACATCTATAACATAGGAGTTGTAATTTTTTTCCAGCATTGCATTCCAAGGGTGATATCTTGTTCCACATACATAAGTGTATAGGATCGTTCTCCACATACCTTCGGGTATATTTTGGAAGTCCACACTAGGTTTCTATCCTTGCCTTAGGTAACCAAGTCGATCGCCTTGTACACCATGATACACTAAACACAACATTCGGGGAGATTGTCTACATGTACGTAAATCCTTGGTTCACCAAGGTGGTATATTGAAGTTCACAGTTTCTTGGTAAACCATTTTTCCAAGTTACCCCTACGTTTTATCTTGTGTCTTTAATTTCTAAAATCAATTAATTTATTGTGGAATAACATCCTAATTTTGGAACAACTCCTTAGTAGATCTTAGGTTGAGAATTATGGCAACAGTTCTTGAGTCTACTAATCAAGGAAACCCATCTTATGGGAATCCTGGTCCTTTTCCTTATTTTGGAAATATTGGTGCTCTTTATACGGAAAAAATTTCCCTTCCCGGATTTACCATTAGTTTACCAGTTTGGTTATTTTCAACCTCCTTGGTCTCAAATGTCCCAACTACTTCTCAACCAAGTAGTCCTCCACCTGAACAAGTTGATCCTAACGTTGACACTTTTCCTTCTTCGCTTATTTGGTTTTCTTCCTCTTCATCTAGTGAAAGCCTCAGAGTTAGTAACCATGTGGATAAGAATAATAAGAAAAGGAATGTTAATAAAATCAAAATAAGCAAAGGGGAAACCAAGCAACCATTGCTACTGATGCAACTAACGTTGAGAATCCTTCAAATCCCGGTAAAGTAAAATTCCCTTGCATGTTATGTAAGGGTGACCACCTTCTTATATATTTCCCTGGTATTCCACATGTATTAGAAGTGTGGTCTACAGGATCACGTCAACCATGGTCATCAACCTCAGGATATCATGCTGGTGACAAACAATTAACCAGTGATAGTAAGATCCACAGGAAAAATGGTAAAGTTAAGTTTCCATGTAGATTATGTGAAGGGAATCATCCTATTCACCTTTTTCCTTATATCGATGAAGCCTCGAAAGCATTGGGAAACCTTATATCTTCTCAGCCTCGTCTTTCGAATGGTTATCGAAAGCTTTCTCCCAATCCTCCACTAGTTGATGAAGTGATCAATCAGAATATGAATCCAATCAATCCCACTCTCTCTGAATGTAAATCCCATGAGTTTGTTCCTGACCAAAAAATGGATCAGAAAATGGTTGACTTGATTTCACATTCATTTGATCGTACCTTTCCCATAGAGAGTGAACTTCATACTGCTCGGGATCTTCTTGTTTCTTCGAATTCCAATGAACTGGGGGAAATCCTCCCTTTCCAATGACGCAAGGGGACAATCCTCCTATTCCCATGGCACAGGGGGATAATTATCTTGTTCCCACATCACAGGGGGGAAATCCTCCAATCCCCATAACACTAGGGTTAGTTCTCTCGTTCCCATGGCACCTCCTCCAAGTATTATTGTCACTTCCTTTGATTGGAGTCGACTAGCAGGACATCATCTTCCTCCTTAAATTCCCTTCTAGAACATAGTGTAGGCTTATAATGTGCCCCTATCTGGCATAGTCATAGACGAAGGCGCTTCTGTTAGTATTTTTTCCTCAACTGCTTGGAAATCTTTAGGTTCTTCGCAGCTCGTTCCCATTACCCAGAATGTGTTGGCTTTTAACAAAGGAACCATTCAATCGTTGGGGATCCTTCCTTAGTTTCCTATTACTTTGGGAGGAAATATTGTCTCTATAGATGTGATGGTAATCCAAGGCCCTTTGGATTTTAATTTAATCCTTGAGCTTGACTATGTTTATGTCATGGGAGCTCTTGTCTCTTTACTCTTTCATGTGATGTGTTTCCACATGAAGGAAGAATCGTAACCACTGACCAGCTTTCGTTCGTTAATCCTAATTTGACTCCCAATCAACCAGCTTCTCTAAATGGTCCTTATATGGAAGTGATGCCTCTCTCGCCACAGATTTATTATGTGGAAACCTGTCCCATGCCCATACCTACTGATGAAGATAATCCTTTCACTGTTTGTTCTTCTTATTTTGACATAGATCCAGTAGGAGATATGGTGAGTCATTTATTGTGGGAATTCGATCCTGATATTTATTTTGGATCCCTTGATATGTATCATTTCCAGAGCATTTTTCTCCCATCTGATGAGAACCTCTTGGAGTCCATGGCCTCTTGTGGGCCATGAACAAGGTCCCAGAGAAATTTTTATTTTCTTTTGTCAAGCTCATCAAAAAATGAAAGAAGGCACTTTGAGAATAGTTCATTTTCTTGTGTAAAGCTCGTTAAAAAATGAAACAAGCTACCTTGGAGCATAGTTCTTTTCCTATGTAAAGCTTGTTAAAAAATGAAATAGATCCCCTTCCAATTCGAGACTTTGATTAGATCTCGTAATTCCCAGTCGAGTCTTTCACTTGATCTCGTAAATGAACCTTAATTCCATACACTTTTAGTAACCAGTAGTCTACTTAGGTGAATGAAATGAAGTGTGGGGGGCATTTACTTAGAATTGCATTATTATTTTCAAGGCGTGAAAACCAATTCCAAACATAGTTGCCACATGTTTCAAGCTTATGTCAAAATTAAATCAATTCCAAGCATAGTTTTTTTCTCGTTTCAATATTGTGTAAAAATGAAACTACTTTCAAGTATTATCAAGAATTTTTTTTCCTCGTTTCAAGCCTTGTGTAAAAATGAAACTACTTTCAAGCAAACTCAAGCACATTTTTCTTCTGTTTCAAGCTTGTGTAAAAATGAAACCACTCTCAAGCATAGTTTTCCTCATGTTTCTAGCTTGTGTAAAATTGAAACCATCTTCAAGTATTCTCAAGCATATTTTCCACATGTTTCAAGCCTGTGTAAAAATGAAACCATCATCATACTTTTCCTCTCATGATTGCCATTTTTATCAGCCTATTTTTGCTAGATGAGCCTTGTTTTTCTCATTCCATCATCACTATCTACTTGGTCGATCATACGCTTTCACTTGCCTTTTACCCTTTCCTGGGGAACCACTATGATGAGTGGTATTATTAGCCATCCTCTTGACCTCTACATGTTTTGAGCAGTTCCATCATGACCGGAACTAGTTGCTACTTTTATACCACTTGTTCCTCCACGAAGAGTCCTCTTTTAGGTCTTTTCAAACTCCCAAAACATGAAAATATTATAGAGCACTTGTCTTTTTTAACTCGTTAAAGTAAATAAAAAGACGTATACTCGGTATAATTTATCCCTTTTCCAGACTGAGATAGACTAATTACGAAAAAGGAATACCTTAGTCGAGCATGGCTAAGAGGTTCTCTCGAGTATCACTTTCTGTCTTTTCAGACTCAAGAGACAAATTTACAAAAAGGAACCTTGGGATTTTTCTTTTTTCGCCTCTTTTTCAAACTCTCTAAACATGAAAAAGGAGTTGAGTTACACCTTTCTTGGACTCATAAAAGCATCAAACAGTGATGGACTCGTCGAACATGACGGGACCGAACCACTCCTTCTTAAGGTTCGTTAAAAATACTCAGAGGGATTCATCCAAAGGATGAACTTACATATCAAGCATATGTTATCCTCTCAAGCTTGTTAAAAGATAGAGGTATTGACCAGAAATGGTTGGGGAAATTGGGAAACTTGGAATACTCCACCTATTATTGGCAGTGAGTTTCTCTTGACTACTAGGTTGGGAAATATGCTTGTTTTTGGCTCATCACACCGTTCCAAAGCCTTTGTATTCTATTTTGAGTCAATGTTTCCAACTCCATAAAGTGACGTTGATACGTTCAAAGAGAATTCATTCAGTTGACATCTTCTACGATACTCATAAGCCTACATTTATGTTTTTCATTCTTGAACCAGTTCCACATTAGCATCATTTTGTCTCAAATCATGATACTTGTTTCGTGTCATTGATAAGGGATACATCAAGGCCTTCTTGTGATGGGTCGCTTACTGTCGACATCGTCTCATTATCCAGGAATTTGACTTAGAAACTCCCTTTCGCACCTTGGAACTTGCATACATCAATGGCAAGTTTCCTCGCTCTTAGCGTTAGGTTTTCATCATTGCCCTTTGGGCGAAATATTTTGTGTGGTATTAGACTTCAACTCATTCATTCACACCATATAAATTGTACTATAATACCTTGAGATCAATTAACATCATTGGTGTTTTCTCCCATGTTTGTTAATTGTTTGCATCATTAGCTGGTAATCAGATTGTGTCTACATGTTCGACTCCATCTTGCGTATTCGCATGGTTAGACTCGTCCATTGGACAATCAAGTGAATGAGATAGAATACCTCGGATCTAGTTCTATCCATCCAGGTTGTGTTTTTAGGATTAATACAAGATTACAAAAATATTATGGATATGATCATACAGACAGACATTCAAGCATGGGTCAACTCTTTGTCATCAGTGGACTAACTTCATGATCATTGTACGTGTAATTTTAGTTTATATGTTGGGCATGGGTATGCCTACCTCAGCAAACATATCATGATGAAAATGTATTGTAACAGATGATGATCTCGACCAGTTGTTCTTGATATGAACTTGTCACGAGGAAAATCACTTCATTCATCAGATATCATTTCTAACTTTTCTCTTCAAAGGGAAATCTATTATAGGCCATTTTGTCGCATCTGGTCAATAGGCCTACAAACCGGATCAATCCACATCTGTGAACATTTTTTCAGCATCCCTACACAAATCCATAAGCGTGACCTTTCCAAATTATTGATTTTATGGGTCTAACTGCTAAAAATCAGATATTTTAGTCCCTAGTGCACCCTACCCCTTTAGCTACCTGCGTTCAGCGTTGGTTGCTCCTTTCTACACCAGCATTGTTCAGCAGTAGCTTGCTCCTTGTTGGGGGTGCATTGATTCTATAAATTAGGGAAAATTAAAAATATTTCTAAAGCTTCCTCTTCCAGTTGCTTCCAGGGGTTGTTTTAACCATTTACCATGGATAAGAAGCTAAAATCCCATCCAATCCTACCTTGGAGATTTCACCTCTTGTCCCTTGAGCTCATCTTCCCCTCTTAAGTGGATCTCAAGCCTAGATTGGTAAATGGATAAGAATTCATAAAATACCACACTCTCCGATAAATCTATTGTCATCCATAGCATCAGGGTTGGATTTTGGAGATTGATAGTGCCCTTATGTTGTTGCCTTGAACCTAAAGGAGTCATCATCTTCATGCATTAGGTTTGATATTGTAGTCTTCTTTGTGACATGGAAGGATAAGTCAACTTGGGGAGATCCTTACAAAATCAACTACTATTTTTGGTTGTAAACTCTCTCCCACTTCTATTAATAAAAAGAGTATATTGTTTTCCTATACATGTTGTGTTATGTTTACATTCATTTATTTCAATGCCTTGCTGATTCATTGAATAAAGTAATTGAATTATGTTACGTAGATGTTGTGGATCCTTGGATTGTTTTGGTTGTATGTGCAGGTTCTAATTATAGCATTTGGAGCTTACAAGCCAGGAGGAAAGTGAAGCTTGTGACGGATTCCAAGTAAGCCTCTTTCCCATTCTTCAATTTATCTAAGGGAAACTCTATCTTCTTTTATTGTTGTTGTTCTATACCGATCCACTAGGTCTAGGGAAGATACTTTTGTCCGCAATCGTAAATTATTTATAGCACTCCAGATAGTATCTGGGTCTGAAATGTTTTCGCTACTAGATGGATTTCCAGGCTATAATCAAGAACTAGTAGCGAAACCAGACAAATTGAAAGCTACATTCTGGACCAAGTGGGGAACGTTTGATTTCAAAAAAATGTCAGTTGGTCTAATCAATGTCAGTGCAAATTTTCAGAGAGCGATGGAAATCGCCTTTCGTGGCCTTATAGGTCAAAGAGTTGTTTTTTATTTATATGATGTTACTATGTTTTCAAAGAAAAAATTGGATCATGTATGTCATCTAAAGTAGATATTCGAGCGGTGTCGAAAGTATGGGATTTCCTTGAATCCCAAGAAGAGAATATTTGGTGTGTCCAAAGCGATTATATTGGGGCACATCATAGCGAAGAGCGGTATCAAGATTAATCCCAAGAGGGTCAAGGCTATCACACAGATCCCGTTTCCAGTGAACAATAAATCCATGCAGTTTGTTGTCGCACGGAATGTCTAGGCACCGTGAAAACGGCTCAGATCGGGGGCTTATACAGAACTTGAAATTATGAATGTGAGCCTCGGTAGTAAAAGCATTATTGTCACTAAAAGAGGGAACCTCATCGATAGTCACACTGACCGAAGACGGGAAATCGTGTGGAGAACCCTGAAAGTTAGTAAAATCAAAAGGATCAAAAAAATCATCAATGATGACTTGCTTAAATGGAACAACGAAATGGATGTTAGAGAAATAGATCCTTGTTCAAGAAAAGTCAAGAGGTCAACAAGAAGCGAGCTTCTTAGCATAAATTTTTGTACGAAATGAAAGAATTGGAGTCGCCACTTGAACATGAATCTAATTCTAAAACTAAAAAATTCGCAGATGGATATCAGGGAGGGATTCTTGTCTGGGAGTACATGATGAATAAGTGGAGTCGCCACCTAAACAACAAACCAATTGAAATGTCCAGGTGCTAAAGGTGTAAGAGAAGATGAAAGGATTAGTGATATGACAAAAGATATGATGATGAAACGATGAAGGGATGAAATGACGCCATAAAATGTTATGTCGTGTGACGGGTTAATGAATGGAAAAAAAATATTAGAATATTAGAAAATGTCGTTAAGAGCAAGGACAGAAAAACTCTATCCCCGGCAACAGCACCAAGAAATTTTGTCGCACAAAATGTCTAAGCACCGCAACAATGGCTCAGATCGGGGGTTGTCACCCTGATCCCCAATCTCTCTATTTAATCTATATCCTTATACCACACTAAGGGGGGTAGACCCTATGGAAATGGAATGAAAGAGAACCAATTCGGGAGACACGGTTAAACGACCAAATACCTGTAAAAAAATCTAGCAAGAGTAAAAGATTCAATTGAATTTGAATGATTGATACCATTGCCTTATGGAGTCAACTATCTTGCTAAGAAATTAGGACTAAGTACTTGATGAGAAATTGTTGTTATGTAATGTTAACTGAGAATGTAGAATGCAAGGAAAACGATTTGAAGAATGAATGATATGAAGCAAGCTTCGAAAATGAGAGTTGATGTTAAAATCCTAAAGCACTTAGATTATAAATAATTTGATCTAACCACTAAGTACTTAAGCGAGAGTGCCAATTATGAAGATGCCAAAATTACTCAATTTAAAGATATATAATTTGTCGCAAATACACAATATAGTATTCAATAAACATATCGATCACACTTACTTGAAGAATTTCCCAAAACTTAAATATTCAATGACGATTCAATAATTCAAGTAAATCACACAAGAGTTAATTAAACAATATGTGATTTTAATCAATAACTCACATTTAAAAATTCAGATACCAATGATCATCAAACCTAGCTGAAGAATAAGAAAATAATTAGCATTAATCATCAAAATATACCATACTAAATAAACATTTCGCCAAGCAATTGATGGATTAAACAATATTCTTAAATAATGCAAATCCAAAAAAATTAAATTCTATCTATAGTCAAACTTAGGATATTAAAAATTAAATCATGTCAGCCATAGGAATTTTTCCACAATTAAGTATTTTGTCAAGCCTAAAATTTTATCATTTAAAACCCAATGTCATAAGATGAACCACAAAAATTGATTTTCCAAATTTATATGCAAAAAATGATTAAAAATTAAACTATAGACTAAAGTTTAAAAAATAAAAAATATATATCTTCTATTTTTTTCAAATTTTAAAGTTACGATTAAAATTTGATTTTTGAATGTTTTTAAAAGTTAATGGAATTAAAACTATTATACAAATTAAAAAAAATGCTAAAAAAATTAAATGTCAAAAACTTATGTAATGTTAAAATTTTAAATTTTAAAGTTTTATAATATCAAAAATTAAACTAAATAAAAAAAATCAAAATCTAATGTCAAAATCTAATTTATTTTTTAATTTTTTTATTTTTTTTAAATGTCAAACGAAATAAAAATAAAAATCGAAAGTTTAAAAAAAAATTTAAAAAAAAATTTAAAAAAAAAAAAAAAAAGAAGAAGAAGAAGAAGAAGAAGAAGAAATCAAAGTTAAAAATTATGATGTGTTAATGTTTTGTTGTGTTATGAATGCAAGTCGAGGCAAGTGGATAGCGTAAGGAGTAGGGATAGAGGAAGTGTATAAGAATGGTAGGGATGCAGAGATGGATGCAAGAAGAGAGGGGAGGAAGTTGCACGAAGATGCGAGCGGGTACAGGTTTTAACGCAGCAAGGAAAGGTTGCGAGGAGATGGAACAGAAGAGTACGCGGCCAACAGCATATGCATGGAGGCTACGGGAAGAGGGAAGCGTTAAGGAGAATGGTTGCGATGGAGGACAAGTGAAAATGGTTGAGACTGCCTGAGGAAGGCAGCGGAGGGGAAGCTAACGGGTAAGGACATGCAGTATGTTGGCAGGGACGGAAAGGAAATCACGCAACTCACACAGGCAGCCGGCAGCAAGAGCTTGGAGTCAGCGTGAAGAGGGAAAGAGGTGAAACCACAGAAAAAGAGGAGGACGTATAGAACTTTAGGCAGCGGGAAAAGAAAGCATGAAGAGATCAGTGCGAGAAAAACGTGGGCCAACTGATCACTTAAAAAAAAAACGAAATTCTCATTCTCACCAGCAATTAAATTTTAGCCAGAAAACACAGATTTGAAGAATTTTAACTTGAATATCCCTGCCAAATTCTAATCTTGAGATCAAATCTTACCCTCCAAGGCCTAGATCTGTCTCAGATCTAAAAAAATTCTCTGAAAACCCTCAAATATCACCTGCACAAACTAAAAACAAGAAAACCCAGATACCCAACAACTTTGAAAATTGAAACCTCAAGTTAGAAATCAGAAACTAAAAAAATTCTAAATATTTACACTACAAAAATACAGATCTACACAATGTATTTACAGATCTATGCACAAGAGTTGCAGATCTGCCAGATCTGAAGAGTGTAAGTCTAACTTTGCTCCCAGATCTGAAGATCTAAGGCTCTTACTAGCCAGATCTAACTTTAAAATCAATAAAAGTTAAGATAAATTTTTAATTTAGGCACAAGCCCTAGAAAAACCCTACAAAAAATAGAATTTAAGATAAGCCCGAGCAATTAGATCAGGAGGGCTCTTTAGATCTTATTTCCTTGGGAATCAACTGGTCCAATCGAGGACTTCCCCAAATGCCTAATTCTAAATCCGAAATATTTATGCATTCTTAAAGTTAAATTGTTAAATCAATAGAGAAATTAGATAAAAAATAAAATTTTCAAGAGTCATAGATACCTGCTAACTCAATCCAATTAATATTCTTACCCTAAATCCAGTAACCTAAGCAAGATACCTTTGCAATAGATTACTCTACAAGATCCATTAATCAACAATTCATTGAAATAATCACCAGCAGGATATAAAGAACAAGTTTACCATAAAATGTTGAAGAGGAACACGACCATCAAATAAAACCCCAAAGACTTTGTTTGTATTATTCCAGAAAGTATTACAGGAGAGCTTCAAGAGCTAATACACGATCAAAAGATCGGATGAAAAAATTAGACTGACACTGACCTCTAATTTATAGGTAAAATCACCAACGGCTAGTTCACTTGATCCCTGTCAAAGTAATCTCAACCGTCCAAAAGGATTTTATTATCTTTTAATCTCGTCCGTCAAAACTATAATTTTTTGAGGAAGTTCGAATTTTTCAATTAATTCCCTTTTAATTAACTCAAAAATAATATTTTTGAATTAATTAACTCAAAAAAATGACTTTGACTTAACTACCAAGGCCCAAGGGTCCAAAACTTCTCAAAAGTTTCAATATTCCCTTGGCCCATGACCTTTAAAAATTTATTTTTTAGGGACCCATGAATTTTGCTTTTGAAAAAATTAATTTCACCTAGGACATAAGAGTAATTAAATTTCTGGCTTAGGATTTTTAATTTAATTTGTCCATAAAAGTCAATTAATTGACTCATGAGGGGATTAATTATTTTCCAACCCTCTTTACAATACATTAAACCATGAGGGGAACACTCGTTCGCAACAGACCCTCAATAATCTACCCAATTCTGCAACTCAAAATATGATCTAGTAGACCTAACAATCTGTAATAAAATGATCTAGCCAATTAACTATGATCATTCCTAGATTACTTTACAAAGACTCGTTAAAAAAACACTAGGACGCACTTAGTATCTTGACGAAAAAATTCACCCTAGCTTTGGGGTGAGGCTAAAGGGGAAAAACTTTGCCGATCGTTTGTGTCGAGAAACACAAATGAATCAGTGAGACAAAAAACCTCCTAGGATAGAAATCATCACCAAAATACTATGCTTACCTAGGTTGTTACATACATGATGGTCTTACTGAGATCATTTACATTATAGACATGCATAATGGGTTTACATATTTTACAAAACGCTCGACTAATGATGAAATATGAATGGCATGAACACCTCGAACATGATAAATCCCATTTGCAAAAATGGGGGTGTATTGTTATGGGGTCGTTGACACAAAGTGGTCAACATCTGGCCCTACTTGGGGACATGTTCCTTCATCGGAGGAAGGTGAGAATCCAGAATCTGCATCCAAGCAACACAAAAAATTATATAAGTAGCGTCCATCCAAATATCATCATATATCATTAAGCACACAAAAAATAGAAGCTCTTCTATCATTTATTATTCTACTAACATGAAATGTAAATCTACTCTAACTACAAAATGAAATGTTGAAAGGACAAGGTGTAAGGTTAGAGATACAATACAAAGGATGCCCTGTGGCATCATATGTGTTCAATATAGTGTATACTAAGCATCTTCCTGCTTTCAGGCAAGTTTGTGGGTTGTTTTTTGGATGTTCCATATGCAATCTTGCATACGGTAGGACTTTGTCTTATCTAAAAATCGAGCTTCTCGCGACCATTAGATGTATCGAAACGTTTCCTTATTCTTTTTATTTTTTGCTTGAGGCTTTTCTTCGTGGCATACTGTGTTGTTGATGATGTGGAACATTGTGCTTGTGAACTTTCAGACGAAGTATTCAAGATATGTGTGACATGCCTCTCTTCATTCTGCATCTGCTCTGTCAAGGGTGATGGATTAACTTCACATGTATTAACCTGATTCCCCTCAGTTTTCCTTTTATCCAAGTCGCCTTCAATCAACCACTTTTCAACGGAAGAAATGGTCTCCTCATAATAGTATGGATCTTGCTTCAACAAACTGGGAGGCCTATGATATGTTGATAATTCTGACTTGGGTTGGACATTCTCTATATGTGATATTTCCATTTTTTCCAAATTATTCTGAATAGCAGTCATTTGATTAGAATGTTTAACCTTTATATTATTGATTTCCTTCGCATGACTCTTTTCAACAGTCAATAACATGTGTTGAAGATACATTTGACTGGTTTCCATGTCCTTTATCATTTTATCATTATCCACTTTCATGGCCATGAAGCAATTATGCATATAGTTCATTTCTTTCTCATGATTTTCTTCCATGGTGATCAAATGATTCTGCATGGTGGCCATTCGATTAGAGTGATTAAATTCCATGATCGTCACTTCCTCGATATTTTTTTCTTCCAAGGCCAATAACCTGCTCTCAATAGAACCAATTTCCCTGGCATGATCCGTTATTAATTTTTCTTGATTAAGTTCCATATTCTTAATGAATTGAGCCTCATTTAGTTGTATATCCTTAACCATATGAATCAATTCGTTAATGAAATAATTTTCAGCTTCTATAGTTTCATTTACTTCAACTTTTTCTTTTACCTTTTATTTATCTCCATATTTATTTTCAAAGGCCTCAATGAGTGATTGGAAAGAATCAAAAGTGTTTTTAGGGGAGTCAGCGAACCACTCCAAAGCATCACCAGCTAAGGTGAGAATGAAAAGTCGCATATTCACATTTTCATGATCATAATATGGGCGACACTTACTTATACAGAGGTTGAAATTATGAATGTGAGCCTAGGTAGTAAAAGCATTATTGTCACTAAAAGGGGGCACCTCATTGATAGTTACACTGATCGAAGACGGGAAATCGTGTGGAGCGCCCTAAAAGTTAGTAAAATAAAAAGGATCAAAAAATTAATCCATGATGACTTGCTTAAATGGAACAGCGAAATGGATGTTAGAGAAATAGATCCTTGTTCAATAAAATTCAAGAGGTCAACAAGCATCAAGCTTCTTAGCATAATTTTTTGTAAGAAATGAAAGAATTGGAGTCGCCACTTGAACATGAATCTAATTCTAAAACTGAAAAATTAGCAGATGGATATCAGGGAGGGATTCTTGTCTAGGAGTAAATAGATGAATAAGTGGAGTCGCCACATAACCAACAAACCAACTAAAATGTCCAGGTGCTAAAGGTGCAAGAGAAGATGAAAGGATTAGTGATATGACGAAAGATATGATGATGAAACGATGAAGGGATGAAATGATGCTAGAAATATTATGTCATGTGATGGGTTAATGAATGGCAAAAAAATATTAGAAGATTAGAAAATGTCGTTAAAACCAAGGACAGAAAAACTCTATCCCCCGCAACGGCGCCAAAAAATGTTGTCGCACATAATTTCTAGGCACCACAACAACAGCTCAGATCGGGGGTTGTCACCCTGATCCCCAATCTCTCTATTTAAGTTGTCTTCTTATAGCAGACTAAGGGGGGTAGAACCTATGCAAATGGAATGAAGGAGAACCAGTTGGGAACCAACCAGTTCGGGAGACATAGTTAAACGACCAAATACTTATAAAAGATCTAGAAAGATTAAAAGATTTGATTGAATTTGAATGATTGATACCAGTGCGTTATGGAGTTAAATATCTTGCTAAGAATTTAGGACTAAGTACTTGATGAGAAACTGCTGCTATGCAATGTTAACTTAGAATTCATAATGCAAGGAAAACGATTTGAAGAATGAGCGAGATGAAGCAAGATTTGAAAATGAGAGGTGATGTTAAAATCCTAAAGCACTTAGATTATAAATAATTGGATCTAACCACTAAGTACTTAAGCGAGAGTGCCAATTATGAAGATGCCAAAATTACTCAATTTAAATATATACAATTTGTCGCAGATACACAATAGAGTATTCAATAAACATATCGATCACACTTACTTGAAGAATTTCCCAAAACTTAAATATTCATTAATGATTCAATAATTCAAGTAAATCACACAAGATTTAATTAAACAATAGGCGATTTTAATCAATAACGCACATTTAAAAATTCAGATGCCAATGATCATCAAGCCCAGCTAAAGCATAAGAAAATAATTAGCATTAATCATCAAAAAATACCATGCTAAATAAACATTTCGTCAAGCAATTGATGGATTAAACGATATTCTTGAAAAATTAAATTCTTTCTATAGTCAAACTTAGGATATTAAAAATTAATTCATGTCAACCATAGGAATTTTTCCACAATTAAGTATTTTGCCAAGCCTAAAATTTTATCATTTAAAACCCCAATGTCATAAGATGAACCTCAAAAATTGATTTTCCAAATTTTACATGCAAATATGATTAAAAATTAAACTATAGACTAAAAAAAAATCTTTGATTTTTTAAAATTTTTAAAGTTACGATTAAAATTTGATTTTTGAATATTTTTAAAAGTTAATGGAATTAAAACTATTACACAAATTATATATATATATATATATATATATATATATATATATATATATGTCAAAAACTTATGTAATGTTAAAATTTTAAATTTTAAAGTCTTATAATGTCAAAAATTAAACTAAATAAAAAAATTGAAATCTAATGTCATAAAATTAAATAAAAGTCCTTTTTTTCAAATTTTTAAATGTCAAACGAAACAAAAATCAAAATTGAAAGTTATAAAAAAAAAAAGAAGCAAAGTTAAAAATTATGATGCGTTAATGTTTTGTTGTGTTATGAATGCAGGTTGAGGCAAGCGGACATCATAAGGAGCAGGGATAGAGACAGTGCATGAGAATGGTAGGGATGTGGAGATGGACGCAGGCAGAGAGGGGAGGAGGCTACACGAAGATGGGAGCAGGTACAGGTTTTAACACAGAAAGGAAAGGTTGCGAGGAGATGGAACGGAAGAGTACGTAGCCAAATGCATGGAGGTTGTGGGAAGAGGGAAGAGGTAGGGAGAATGGATGTGGGGGAGGACAAGCGGAAATGGATGAGGCTGCCCGAGGAAGGCAGTGGTGGGGAAGGTGGCGGGTAAGGACAGGGATTACGTTCGCAGGGACGGAAAGGAAATCACGGCGCTCACACAGGCAACCGGCAGCAAGAGCGTGGAGTCAACGTGAAGGGGAAAAGAGGTGAAACCGAAAAAAAAGAGGAGGACGCAGAGAAATTCGGCCATCAGGAAAAGAAAGCATGAAGAGATCAACGCGAGAAAAACGTAGGCTAGTTGATCACTTAAAAAAAAATCAAATTTTTCTTTCTCACCAACAATTAAATTTTACCTAGAAAAACACAGATTTGAAGAATTTTAACTTGAATATCTCTGCCAAATTCTGATCTTGAGATCAGATCTTACCCTCCAGGGCCTAGATTTGTCTTAGATCTAAAACATTTCTCTGAAAACCCTCAAAGATCACCTACACAAACCGAAAACAAGAAAACCTAGATACCCAGCAAATTTGAAAATTGAAACCCCAAGTTAGAAATTAGAAAAAATATTTACACTATAAAAATATGAATCTATACAATGTATTTACAGATCTATGCACAAAAGTTGCAAATCTGTCAAATATGTGGAGTGTAAGTCTGACTTCGCTCCCAGATCTAAAGATCTAAGGCTCTTAGTAGCCAGATCTAACTTTAAAAGCACTAAAATTTAAGTTAAATTTTTAATTTAGGCACAAGCCCTAGAAAAACCTTACAAAAAATAGAATTTAAGATAAGCCTGGGGAATTAGATCCGGAGGGCTCTTTAGATCTTATTTTCTTAGGAGTCAGCTGGTCCAGCCGAGGACTTCCCCAAACGCCCAATTCTAAATCCGAAATATTTCTACAGACTTAAGGTTAAATTGTTAAATCAATAGAGAAATAAGATAAAATAAATTAAAATTTTCAAGAGTCAGAGATACCTGCTAACTCAATCCAATTAATATTCTTACCCTAAATCCAGTAACCTAAGCAGGATATTTGTGCAATAGATTACTCTACAAGAGCCATTAATCAACAATTCATTGAAATAATCACCAGCATATTATAAAGAACAAGTTTACCATAAAATGTTGAAGAGGAACACAACCATCAAATAAAACCCCAAAGGCTTTGTTTGTATTATTCCAGAAAGTATTACAGGAGAGCTTCAAGAGCTAGTACACGATCAAAAGATCGGATGAAAAAATCAGACTGACACTAAACTCTAATTTATAGGTAAAATATCCAACGGCTAGTTCACTTGATCCCCGTCAAAAAGTAATCTCGACTGTCGAAAAGGATTTGATTATCTTATAATCTCATCCGTCGAAATTATAATTTTTTGAGGAATTTCGAATTTTTCAATTAATTCACTCAAAATTAATATTTTTTAGTGAATTACCTTAAATTTTTGACTTTGACTTAAATACCAAGGCCCAAGGGTCCAAAATTTCTCAAAATTTTCAATATTCCCTTGGCCTGGGACCTTTAAAAATTTATCTTTTAGGGACCCACGAATTTTTCCTTTGAAAATTTTAATTTTACCTAGAACATAAAATTAATTAAATTTTTGGCTTAGGATTTTTAATTTAATTTAGCCAGAAATTTTAGTTAATTGACTCATGAGGGGATTAATTATTTTCCAACCCTCTTTACAATACATTAAACCATGAGGGGAACACCCATTCACAACGGACCCTCAATAATCTACCCAATTCTGCGACTCAAAATATGATCTAGTAGACCTAGCAATCTATAATAAAATGATCTAGCCAATTAGCTAGCATCATTCCCAGATTACTTTACAAAGACTCGATAAAAACACACTAGGACTCACTTAGTATCTTAACAACAAAATCCACCCTAGATTTGGGGTGAGGCTGGAGGGTAAAAACTATGTCGATCATTTGAGTCGAGAAACACAAATGAATGAGTGTGACAAAATCCCTCCTAGGATAGAAATCGTCACCAAAATATTAGGCTTACCTAGGTTGTTACATACACGATGGTCTTACTAAGATCATTTACATTATAGACATGCAGAATGGGTTTACATCTTTTACAAAATTGTCGACTGATGATGAAATCTGAATGGCGTGAACACCTCGAACATGATAAATCCCATTTGCAAAATTGAGGGTGTAATGCTATGGGATCGTTGACATAGAGTGGTCGACATAGTGTTTCTTGGGGAAAATCAATTTCCTCAGGAAATTCATCTCTAATTACGCTCAAATATTCAAACCTATACAGGAGATGATCAAGAAAGATGTAGTATACAAATGGGACAAATGGGAGAAAGATGCTTTCGCTCAATTTAAGCAAGCCATAGATGATTCACCCTTGTTATTCAGTCCATATTATGACAAATATTTCTTTCTTTATACATTTGCTTCGAATTTATCGGTTGCGGCAGTATTGACTCAAAAGGACAATAAAGGAAATGAACGACTTATTTCTTTTATGAGTGCTAGTATATAGGGGCCATAACTAAATTGGGCATGCCATTGATCAACAAGCATATGCAATATACAAGGCAGTTAAGTATTTTAGGCCTTAATTACTCAAATATAATACAGACCTCATAAAATATTGACAACATTTCTTGTGCAGCAAGGGATGGGTGATAAAAGGGCTAACTGGAGTCCAAAAGTATGACTTGGAATACAAACCATTCCATAACATAAAGGTTTATGGCCTATGTAGACTAGCATCCAAAGCTAAGGATGCTCCTGAACAAGATCTTTCAAGATGGGAGCAAGAGATTTAAATGTAAAATGTTCATCGTGTTCTTCAGTCCACGTCTACAGCACCTGATGTGAATATTTACGGAAATTTTGGAGCATGGCACCTTGCCCTCATACTTATTGAAAAAACATAAGAGGGCAATTTGTTATAAGGCTCTATCATATCAATTGGTCCCTGGAGTACTTTTTCGAAAGCACCATAATCGAGTTTAGTTAAGGTGCCTCGAGCCACAAGATACAAAGAAGGTTCTTAAGGGTTTACACGATGGATAGGAAGGTGGCCACTATGCCAGCGACACCACAACACAAAAAGTTATGAGGGCTAGTTATTATTGGCCCACTTTTTTTAAATATGCACACGCCTATGTTTGCAAGTTCCAAGCGTCTCAAAAACGCGTTGGTCGTGATCAAAGTTCAGTCGCACCATTGCTCCTAGTAATAGTCGAAGAACCATTCCAATAGTGGGGCCTTAATGTTATCGGAGGGATTTTCCCACACTCATTAAAGCAGGACCAGTACATCCTTACATTTACATGTTACTTCACCCGATGGTTAGAGGTAGTTCCTCTCAAACAAGTAAATGACCAGGAATTCATTCTTTTTTGCAACAGAACATCATAACCAGGTTTGGCGTTCCTATGTCACTTGTCTTTGATAATGCAACTTACTTTTCATCGTTAAGACTTTATGAATTTGCATTAAATAATGGGATTGTTTTAAAACATGCATATAATTATTATCCGTGGAGAAATAATCTATTTAAATCAACAAATAAAATATTATTCGCATAATTAGGAAGACCATTTTCTCTAAAACAAAAGAACTAGCATACTGCTTTGACTAATTCACTTTGGGCCGACCGTGTAACTCCAAAGCCTTCCCTGAAAACCTCGTCATACTTTATAGTGTATAGTAAAGAAGTTATCTTTCCCCCGAACTTGTATCTCCCAGCCTTGCAACTCTCCTAAGATTTACAAGGAAAACTTTGCCAACTGGTTCAAAGAAGGATGGACACCTTACTCAAACTCGAGGAAGAGAGGCTCAAAACCAAAGGCTAATTTTTCGTACATCAAAACTGTGTAAAGCATTGGTTTGATAAGAAATATGCAGGGGAAAATGGCTTTAATGTGGGCGACCTGGTTTTGAAATGGGATAAACCCCATGAAGACAAAAATAAACACACTAAGTTCTATCCATTGTGGATTGGACCATTCACAATCGAAGATAGGTTTGACCATAACGCCTTCAAGCTGAAATATTTAGACAGGAATACTGACCACCTTCCCGTAAATGGTCGAGACCTTAAAAATTATTTTCATTAGCAGCTTCGAGTTGCATATCCTGTACATGTTGTTTTGCGCTTTTATTTCTTTTGTTTGAGTCTATTGTGTGTCCATTGTGTAGTCATGTCGTGTCGTGTCTTATTGTTGGTCATTGTACAAAAATAAGACAGGTAAAGTGCATGGCCCAAATATTTTGTAGTGCAACCAAATAGAAGTGTGACAACTGCAACGCATGGCTTATTTTTTATTCTCCTTCTTTGTTTGGGAAAATTCCATAGGTTGAGGTAAGTCCAGATGGAAAATATGATTTGTCTATTAAGAGAACCTTGAGGGAACTTATTAGATCCGCGCTTATGCTAGCACCTGAACTTCTCAACTTAGTATATGTCTACTTGTGTGTTAACGCTTGTCCAGTCTAGTAGAGAATGGATAAGGGGAAATATAAAGCGAGAAAACCAAAATCGAAGGTCTTAAAATACTTCTTTGAAGGGGAAACCTCCTCTTCTCTCAATAAGTCAGGATCCCTCTTCCGCCCGTTGAAAATAATAAGTGTCGATGCATAGTTCTATTAAATAAATAAATAAAGGGTGAAAGAACAGAAAGGATTCCTGCGCATGGAGGTGAAGCAAGAAACTTCACCAGGAGTCTGTCTAGCCTCGCTGGCAGTGGAGCAATGTTTGCGCTCCTGAAGTGACTCTATTCAACTTGATTATTTTTATAAATAGTTAGTGATTGAATTTTTTTTAAATATGTTTTTACTTATAATAATATATTAATTAAGAATAATATAAACTATCTTATACATAAATATTTATTTATTTATTTATTAAAAAAATTTACCATGGTAAATCTGTAATTTGTTGGATGCTACAAAAAGAATATATCTAATATACTGTAAGCCAAAAATGCCACAAATTTATGACTTAGCAAGGGCCAAGAATCCAAGAGGGTGGGGGAGCCTATAGTTGACTCCTTGAGCCTTATCATAATGGGCCAAGTTGTCTCTCCATGAAATTTGAAACCAGGTGGAGGGGATAATATCCCATTGTGCCAATCACTTTGTCATACCACGAGGAGACTTATACATAAATATTTAATAATAATAATATATTTTTAATATCACAAGGAACACCAAATCAATCTCTCTCTCTCTCTCTCTCTCTCTCTCTCTCTCTCTATATATATATATATATATATATATATATATATATCACATTATTTAAATTATAGAGAAAAGAAAAGAAAATGATGCCTTAAAAACTAGAAAAGGAAATATATAGGCATCATTTTCTTTTCTTTTATCTATAATTTAAATAATATATATATATATATATATATATATATATATATATATATATATATATATATATATATATATATATATATATAATGATAATAATATATATATACAAATACATAATTTAAAATATAAGAAAATAAAATAAAATGAAGGCTAAAAAAGGGTTAGGAAACGGAGGGAAAAAAATATATAGATTATTTATTCTTATTTTTTAATGATTAAAACGAGGAAACTTATACATAAATATTTAATAATAATAATAATAATAATATATTTTTAAGATCACGAGGAACGCAAAATTTCTCTCTCTCTCTCTCTGTATATATATATATATATATATATATATATATATATATATATATATATATATATATATTATAGAGAAAAGAAAAGAAAATGAAGCCTAAAAAACTAGAAAATGAAAGAGAAAAGAGAAAGGGTTTGGAAATGGAGGGGAAAAACTATGTAGATTATTTATTACTTATTTTTTAATGATTATAAGAAAAAGTCAATTTCCATGGTGATGTCTAAGATAATTAAAAATTGTGTGGAATAGTAGTCTGGTAAGTCACAGGAATAGTCAATAGCCAGTTCGTACAAACCTGAATTTTATTATAGTTTATCATCCACAAATAAATGGGAAAATAGAAAGAATCAATCAAATGATTAAACACATTTAAAATTTATGTGATAAGCTATCCAAGTGAGAAGACTACTTGCATTAAGTTGGATTTTCATATAACAATGGATATCAAACTTCATTAAAAATGAGCCCATTTGGAGCTTTATATGGAAGAAAATGTGTAGAAAATGTAATATCCTAGTAAGTTAAGACACTCCAACAAACAAAGTAGTACATGGGCTAGAGTTTCTCAAGGAATCAAAAAGGAAAATGGATAAGATTAGATGAATTTCAAGTTAGCACAAGGCATGAAAAATAATTATGCAAATAAAGGAAAGACGCCAAGGGAATTTAAAATTTGGGAGCATGGTTTTTTGAAAGTGAAGCTAAAGAAGAGTTCTTTGAAATTGGGAAGCTACACCAAGCTAGTAGTGAGATTTTGTGGTCCATTTGAGATACTATATAGAATAATACCAACCACACACATGTTTGTGTTACTTCCAGGAAAGTGCATAAGGCATTTCATTTGCCATTATTTAAAAATCATGTACATGATCTTAACCATGTCATTGACTAGACTTTGATTTAGGTAGATCTAGAAAGAGACTTCTAGATGTATCCAATGCACACATTGGGAAACAAGGTCATTGTTGTATGGAACCAAGCCAAAGATTAGGTAAAGGTCTAGTGGACATATTACAACACTGAATAAGCGACATTGGAGTTGGAAAATGAGATACAAGAGGAATACTTATATTTGTTCTAAAAATTTGATGTAATAATAATTGTACATATGCATGGTCATGTGCATCGAGGACAATGCAAAATTTAGGGGGAGGAGAATGTAACACACTAGTTTTAATCCTTTGATTAGCCTTGTATATTTGTAAATGTGATGAATAGTTGAGGACCAAGCAATATCATATGTAAATACTGTACATTGAAGATTAATAGTTAAAAAAATATCATGCGTCATAGATGGATAAGAATAAAAAGATGAGGGACTATTTCATTGGATGTTAGATGAAGTATTCTTATTTATGTGTCTTTATTAGGGTGGTACTTTTACCTCTCTCTTAGATGCTCACTTTCTCTCCCCTCTATAGTATAAAAACCTTGATGCACCTGCAACCGAACATTCACCAGGCACACTTTATTGCTTTTCGAAGGCACATATCTGACTCTCTCTCTTGTTGATAGATAAAGCCAAGGAAAATATTTAAGTAGACGGTAGTGAGGTCGTATTTTGGATGGGGCTCCTATACCAAATTGTGTGAGGTCTAATTGGGATGGCATATCAGGGAGACCCATTTGAATGTCTGCAGGTCTAGCACTATCAACCTTGCTAGCACTAGAAGGAGAGCAACCATATTTTTATGGTTGATAACTCCACCTACCCACACCATACTTACTTTGGATAAGGAAACAACATTCCCAGCACCACTCTGACTCATATTTTTGAAGTAGGTGGATCTTCTCAGCCTGGACTGGAACAAACTTGCGAAGTTTCCTACAAGCACATCCGAGAAATTCAGCTTATAACTCGTCGCTTTGCAAAGGCTATTGGATTAATTCCTAGAGAACATAATATTCCTTATTTTCTAAAGAATACAGAAACAACGCCTACCATGATAGTGGTTTCTACAGTGGAATATTTGGTTTTCGTTTCCCTTGAAGAGTTAGTAGAATCTACAGAAACTCGGAAAAACTAGAGCAGCCCCCACATTACAACAAGGGGGATGGGGACAACGTTGTGCTCTCATAAGACACTTTCCACGAGTTTGGTGGTCACGGAAAAGATTCCTCATATTTTGAAGAAGATGAGGAGAATAGAGACAAGAACATGGCAGACCAAGATCTGGATCGTATGCCTCAGGGCCCACTCACTCTATTTATTTTACATAAGATGCCAAGACACCCAGAAAATTTGTTAAAAAAATATGACCCTAGAAATGTGATCAAAGCATAATACCATTAGGATAACTTCTATATACACCTGCAGATGCTCGAGGTACGTTATGACGACGTTGTATGTAGACTCTTTCCTTGTACCTTAGATGGTAGAGCAGTTTTTTGGTACCATAGTCTTTCTAAAAATTCAATTTAGAATTGGAAGGGGTTTAAAAATGTATTTCTTGAAAAGTTCGTTGATGACAAAACCATAGCCATGTTATTAAAGGAGTTAGGGAATCTAAAGATGGAGCATAAAGAAAAGGTTAAATATTTTAATCAGGGTTTCAATCGCATATTAGACAAATTTCCCACATAGACAAAACCTTTGACTCCGTCACAATTGATTATCCCACTTTTTTTTTTGCCGATGAGCAATGTGCAGTTCGTAAAGAGAATTGCGAAAGAAAATTTGGTACAAAATTTTGAAGAATCCATTGTTGTTGAGAAGTACTTGCATGCAATTGGAGTCATTATTGACGATGAATCATCTAAAGACTCCAAGGAGATAGGAAAAAGGTCTCGGTGCTCTTCGAGCAAGGGCAAGGATAAATAAGCTACTGATATGGAAAGCTTCACCCGGACTATCAAGACTTGGTCTAGTGAGTTGGAAGAATTTTAAAAAAAAAGTACAAGCGAGACCACTGTCAGCAGCAAGCCCCCCAAGTTTAACTTCCTAAGAAGGACTAACAACAACAACAATAGTAATCAGTTGGATAAGTCTGCACAGAGCTCGAACATTGCGTTGAATGTCGAAAGTATGGGCATGGACCAATAATTTTCTTTTCGTCAAGAATATCATTCAGAAAATACATGCCCGCAATGGAATCACACCATGAACGCTCTGGTTGCACACATTATTGACTCAGTACTTTTAGCTTAGCAGACTGAGCAGACAGAAGAAAAGGAAGAATCCAATGTGTCTAAATAGACTACGGGGGTCGTACATATAATAAATACTTGCAATTGTGTGTTCACTTCCAAGAAGAAAAATTCTGAAGAACCACCACTAAATGATGCCTCGGCTCAGAAACAAAATTTTCAATACAAGTTTAGAAGTCAGGGATTTGTTCCTGTAAAAGAGATGACAAGGCAAAAATTGAAGGAAAATTTGTTAAGAAAAATCACACTGCCCGTCAACCAAGCTCAAAACAAGCCTGGAGATGCTACCACAGCAAATAACACTTCCGCTAATAGTAAATTCAAGTCTACCATTCTGGAAGTGACGAACAAGGTTACCCCTCCAGACACTTCAGTGATGTCTGTTGCACTGGGTTATAACATAGTGGAAGATATGAAGAAATCTTGCGCAAATATTTCAATTTTTGAACTTACAAGGATTGCAAGCCAGCCGAAATGACTTGTACAGTCCCTTTCCCAATCCTCATCAGGTGGTAATGCTTCTTCCTCTTCCAAGGTAACACACATGCATAACAACCTCCGCACAACTTCGTCCACACAACTACTTTCGCGCTCAATAACACCCTTAATTGACATTTGAAACTCTGCACACAAAACCTCTGAACAACTAGCTTTGAAACTGATATTAATTAATGATTATATGTTGTGGAATATGTCCCTAAATAATAATTAAAAATGATATTTTTATATTTATTATCTTAGTAAACTTTGAACAAAACTTTAGCATAACATCCGCGCACTCACAACAACCACGGCACATGATGTCTTTCACATATCATGTATTCTCTTTTCTTCAATTCTATTAAATTTACTATACAATTTAATTGAAAAAAAAAAATGTGTGCAAAAATAATAATTTGATGTTCATAACACAATAAGGCTTATGGTTATTTCATCAAGAAAATAAATTTTGTGTATAAAGAAATGAAATGTACCCATTACTCAATTAAAACTATAAGCTTCGTTCCTAAAATATGATGTATTCATTTTCGTCTTAATGCCAAATGCCCAGTTTGTCAAGTGATGCAAATAGAGGATAGGAGATTTGAACCTGGCAGCGATGATTGTTTATCACTTATGGTACTTGTGTAATGAACTCCCTGAAATATCTTATTTACGATGTTATAGAATTTGGATGGGGAAAGTCGCTTAGCGTGCAGCTAGAAAAGTTGATTTTGTGACCTTAGTGACATTTGTAGGGCTCGAGTTGTGGATATCAGTGCATTTGGATCATAACACATCGGCAAACAATATAATCTCTTATTCGTTGTATATATTCCTTTAATTATTCTCTGAATTAATATCATGGCGCTATCTATTTTTGGTCTGATTGTTGCACTACTCTATTCTTTCATTGGGTTCGTTCTATTTGTTGTAGTTTTATAGTTGTAGTAGATTCATAGGACTTGTTATTTTCGATAGACTATTATTGCATTGTGTTGATGATAATGTAATGTGTTGATATGTGCTTAGCATATTTTGTCGATTATAATGTTATGTGATGAGGATATTAGGATATGATATTAGAATTAATGACAAGTGCATCATTCCTGGTTCATTGGCACTACATCATATGGCCATATTCTTAGAAAAAAACATTGTGATTGAGAAGGCGATCCTAGTAGTCATAGGGCTTCTCTTCAGAACGTTTTGGTGCATTTGGACCATAGCAGACCAAGAAACAACAGAAGTTTTTGTTCATTGTAGATATTGCTTTAGCTCTCATCTGAATTGTTAACATGGCATTATCTATTGCTATTGCAATTGCAGTTTTATGTAGACGATTATTGCACTTGATTTACCATTAGTACTTGCTGATCGAGATCGATATACTTATGTGTGAAAATTACATGAAATATTTTAGTTCAGTTCGAAAAGGATAACTAACATGTGGCATTTCTCAAATTTATAGCAATCGATTCGGGAATAGCGATGCTATTTTATTTCAATACAATTGTGATTATTATAGAAATTATGGTACTTGTTTTGTATTTCGTGAAATTTCTTACTGTCAAATTCGATGACTTTTTGTCTTCAATATTATATTGAAGGCGTTGCGACAGTTAAAAATCTAGACTAGATAACAGTGTTTCTAGATAATGATGAGGACGATTAAACTATGATTAGGAAATAATGTCGACTGCTTTATTTCGATTCAATTTTCATTATTATTATTATATAAACTGTGGTAATTTATTTGTATTCGGATACAGATTGTGTTGAATTACTTACTGTCACTTCTCCTGGATTATTGCATTGATAACAGCGTATCTAGATAATGAGGAGGATGATTAAAATGTGATTAGGAAATAATACCGTCTGCTTTCTTTCAATTCAATTGGAATCTTTCTACAAGGAGAAAAAAGACAAGTTTCTCTTCTCAAGGAGAAAAATTCATGGTCAGTTGCACATCGGCAATGGCAGGCTACACAAGTCATTGTGCGGAGATACTTTTACAAATTTCCATATCATATATCATATGAATGTTTACGGAGGATGAGGTATGTGCGGGAGAACGGGGAATATTATCATGTTTCGTTGTGCAAATATTTTATTGTGGAGATTACGAAGTTTATGCGAGAGAGAAGTTGCATAGAGCTTTTGATTTTATAGCTATGTATCTTTGCGGAATGATTAATATTTTTAATTTCAATGTTCTGACTTTTCCACACTATGTAGTCTTGATCTGCATTATCGAATGAGCGTCAGGCAGTGCTTGTTTATCTCTTTCTAGTTTGGTCTGCCTAAAATTTAATAGGTCAATCTTATACAGTGGTGGTTGTGTGGAGGAAGCAAGCGGTTGTTCGAAGGTGGTTGTGCGAAGGAAGCATGTGTGGCGGAAGTTGTGCGAAGACTGGAGTTAATCAATTAATTTAGTATTTTTTGAGCATTGGTGCTAGAATTGAATCTTTGTGGAGCTTCAATGTTAATTTATTATTATTGTTATTATTATTATTATTATTTTTGTGGAGCTTTGACTTGAAGTGACTTTGACTTCATTAACTTCTGGCTTGAGCTGAAAAGGGGGATAACGTTGGCTAATGGCCATGATATCATCATCTCTGTCATTAGCATCCTCTTCTGCATTGTCGTTCTCTACATGGGCCAAATTATGCAAACGAATACTCAATGTTTCGGTTTCCAATTACAATCACTCCATATTCAATTCCAGTAATTCCATTTTCATATTTAGAAGGCCAAAATGGACCTGTGCTTCAAATCTAATCATTTCAGTATGATTTAAGACTAAATCGATGAGAAATTCCATAGCATCACCTATTGTAGCTAAAAAGCAGTTATCTCTTGTTGTACAACTCTATAATCGTGTTCCACAGACTTCAATATTTATTACAGTTGCAAATAAACTTGACGAATTATGGTTCTAATCGTTGATTCTATGTTTGTAGAGTCATTCTAGCAATGTAAACATTGAGGTAACTTTTCTTGATTTTTAGTCTTTGTCTCTTTCGTTAATGTCGACTTTGAGTCTGCACAGTATATATGTTCATTGTCCCAAGGATGGGCGAAGAATTGTGTATGACCAAGAAAATGGAGGTGCAAAAGGAAATTAATGTCATCACATTTTCTTATTGCATTCATACAAATTTGCTTTAAGGTAAGGCTTTTTCAGTTTGCGTTTTATGCGATTAAAGATCTTAACAAATTCCATATGACAGAGTTTTTCTATTAAATTATTTGGTAGTGTTTAGGATTAATATATTAATAATAATAATAATAATGTTGAAGGGATTTCATGGAGCTCGCGCACGCTACCTGACCTAGGGTGGTGTTTGAATTTCTAACTCGACCCTCTGGCACCATGGCCCCCTAGTGTCTGATTCAGGTGGGGAACTACCCCCTGCTGCTCGTCCAAATGATGCGCAGCCTCCTCATGACGAATATGCAATTGCTTGTTCCTCTCTAGTTTCCTCAATCAGTGACCTCCGTGATCACGCCCAACTGTGACAAAATTTGTGAAAAAACTTGATGGAATACCATAAATCACTCTGCCTCCAACACTCCCACATAGAGCATCCCTCTCATTATCATAAAAAGGACTCGTTGGGTAGTTCACAGGATTGTGACCCTCATCAAAAAAATTACAGAAGTGGGTAGAAATAAATTGGTCTCAACTAACACAAGGGAAAATATCCATCAGATTCTGCGGAAGGAGATACTTCACCTTTCATTTCGAAACAAAGGAAGACATAGACCTCACCTTCAGAAGTGGTATGTATTTTATGGATACAAGAGGTCTCTATCTGAATAGATGGACTCCAGAATTTGATCCCGAACTGGATGTCTCGAATGTTGTCCGAGTCTGGGTTTGACTACCACATCTTCCCTTGCATTGTTGGGGATATGAATCTATCAAAAGCATTGGAAACGCAGTCGAAAAATACATAGATAAGAGCGAGCCAAAAGATAGCATGTAGGCCTATGCAAGGATTTGCGTTGAATTTGACATAGGCGAAGGGCTCTTAGAGGCTATCAAGCTCAAAGTAGACAACTAGACACACATCCAGTAGCTGGACTATGAGAAAATACTATTCAAGTGCAAGGTATGTCATGAATACATACATTTTTCAAATAGATTAGTAAGAAATAAGAACAAGAAAAGAAAAATGAAGAAGCACAAGAACAAAAATGGGAGCAAGTAAAAAAAAAAATACAACAAATAAATCTACTCATGTCCCTATTCCTACAACAACAAGATCCTCTTCCCCTCCCTCAAAGAACCCCCTCTCCTCCTCCTCCCTCCTCCCTGAATCTACTCCTCTCTTTGGTTTGAATCCCTTTGATCCTCTAGACATCCCCTCTGACCATCCATCATCCCCTCATGCACCTCTCTTCTCCTCACTTGTGGCCCCTAGTGGATGCTCTTCTCCTCCTCGCCCCCTCTCCCCCATGGATTTTCATACACTAGCCCTCCTCTTTTTCCTGCTCCTCCCTTCCCTCTTAGTCCTCCCCCCCGCCCCCCCCCCATTCTTCGAAAAGGATCCTCAACAGAAATCAGTCAAAAGAATCATTAGCATCAACTGACAATACCAAGAAACCAGGAAGAAGATCAAACAAGGAACTAAGAGATGAAGAAGCCAAAAAGGAGCTCACACTAGGCACCCAACAACCCATGTAAAGGCACCTTGAAAAAGGAACTGGAAGCAAAGAGAAAGGCCAACATAATCATCGAGGGAAAGGTCCCTTGGAAACAAATCAAAGTAAATAATGATATTGGTCTCTTGGAATTGCAGATTTTTAGGACATCCCTCCAAAATAAACATAATAAGGGATCTTATAACAACAACAAATCCAGATATCCTAATGATCCAAGAGACCAAAAATAGTAGTCAAGAAATGGGAAATATTATTCAAAAAATTAAAAACTATGAAGGAACGGCCTTATCCGCCATTGTGGCATCGGGAGGAATCAGTACAATTTGGAAAAAAGATAAGTGGTAATTACATAATCAGTGGATGGAGTCACATTGGATAAAGACCGAGTTAAAAAAGAAAAATAATGGAATCCAAATCATCCTTTATAATGTCTATGCCCCAAACCATTATAAAGATAAGGAAACATGTTGGGAATCACTGAAATAAAATATGTTGCTTGAAAAAGAAGAAAACCTCATTCTGGGAGGAGATCTAAATTTGGTTCTAAATGCTGATGAAAAAAGAGGGGGCTCTTTCCATCTTGATCCCTCTCGTGACACTCTTGAAGAGCTCATTGAGAGCTGCAATGTATTGAATATCCCTCTGAGAAATGGAAAGTACACTTTGGACAACAAGAGGGTAGGGAAGGAAAATATAAAGGAAAGGTTGGACATAATCTTAATTAAGGAAAACATAGTTTCCAACTACATCTTGGTAGCTTCCAAGGTCATTCCCTCAACAGCCTTAGATCATAAACCAGTGGATCTAGTCTTGGGCTCCTCTGAAAACTTCGGGCCTCTCCCATTCAGTTATAACCAATTATGGAACGGCAATGAAGAGGCAAAGAAAATAATTACAAAAACTTGGAAGCAGAAAATAAATGGCTCTCCCAACTTTATATGGGAAACTAAACTGGAGAGTGTCAAAACAAACCTTAAGCAGTGGGCAAAAATAAGTTACAAGGAACCACAAAAGGAAAAGGAGGAGCTTCAAAGAAATGGTAAAAATTCAAGGGAAATTGGAAAATATGTAGGACATAAAATAAAACCAAATAAGGGAGAAAGAGCTGCATTGGGAAATATACAGAAATAATAGGAAGGAAGAAGAGGTTTGGAGGTTAAATTCCAGACAATTTTGGATCCAAGCAGGGGACAAGAACACAACTTTCTTCCATAGTTCAGTAAAGACCAGATTGATAAGAAATAACATTGAAAAAATTATAGGAGAGGGAGGCGTTGAGATTAGAGGACGTGAAGATATAAATAAAGAAGTGCACAATCACTACAAAACTCTGCTAACAACTGAAAATGGGCAAGAAGATGCGGAATATTTTATTAAACACATCCTACATATAATAAATGGAGAAAATAATAATGAGATAATCAAAGAAGTCACAGAAGCAGAGTTAATGGCAGTCATTTGGAGTCTCCATATGGATAAAGCTCCAGGACCGGATGGATTCACCATCTCATTCTACCGTTCCTATTGGCAATTGATAAAAAAGACTTGTTAAAAATGATCAGGTATGTTTTTCAAAAGAAGAAGATGGGAGGATTCACAAACTCTACCTATCTAGCCCTCATACCAAAAGATGCCCGTCCCTCCTCTCTAAGAAGATTCCGACCAATATCCCTTTGTATCTCCTCTTACAAAATAATATCAAAAATTCTAGCAAGCCGCATTAAGCCCCTACTTCACTCTTTAATCATTGAAAACCAAGGAGGCTTTCTTCCCTGCGGATAGATAGTAGAAAACATAATGCTAGTACAAGAGGCTTTACATTCCAGCATAGCGTGCAAAGAACAGGGATTCATTTTGGAAATGGACATGGAAAATTCTTTTGACAGAGTAAACTTGTCTTTCCTATCAGTAGACTTACAAAATTTTGGCTTCTCAGTTGAGTTCATCGACATTATAAATGCTTGCATTACTGACCCTTAGCTTGCTCCTCTAGTTAATGGAAGACCATGTGTATTTTTCCAGAGTTCTCGGGGATTAATACAAGTTTTCCCCTTGTCCCCTTTCCTTTACATCTTGATGGTTGATTCTCTGAGCAGAAATTTGGAGCATTGTAGAAGAAACCACACCTTGATTGGTCTATCAATAAGCAAAAGGGTCAAAATTATAAATCAATCACTATTTTTGGATGATACCCTTCTCATGGGAGGAGCATCTTCTGTAGTTGCAAGAAAATTCAAATCAATCCTTGACAATTTCATGGAAGTCTCTGGAGGATTGGCAAACAATGAAAAAAGTTTCATTGGACACTTCAAAGAATGTCTCAAATTTTAAACATTCCTTTCCAAGCCAACTGGAACCATTTCCAATATATTGGGCTGCCAATCACTAAGAAAAATATGAAAACTAAACTCGGGAATAAATACACTGAGAAGATGAAAAATAATATTCACTCTTGGGGAATGATTTGGTTAAACCAAGCACGCAGAGTCATCCTTATAAAATACATCCTCTCTACTCTTCCCCTATATCAGTTTTCCATAATCTGTGCTCCTGCAAGTATCCATAAGTAAATAGAAATCATAATTAGATGATTTATATGGCAAGGAGGAAAAACAGAAACTAAGAAATTCAGTTTAATCAAGTGGATTCAAGTAACTATGCAATATAATAAAGGAGGTCTCTCTATCAGAATCCCTGGATTGATGAATTTGGCACTTGGACCCAAGATTGCACGGAGTTTCATTACTAGTGAAAGGAGTTGGTGGAAGCATGCTTTTGATTCAAAGTACTTAAAAGCTCCAAGAAACTCCATCTTGGATATGAATGCTCCTTTCAGACCTTGTACTCAAATCTGGAACCTTATAAACAAGGTGCTTCCATTGATCAAAAGAAATATTTCAAGAATTCCGGGCAATGGAAAAAATATTCACTTATGGATTGACAACATAATGGGAAGTGATCCATTATGTAAAAATCAAGAAATATGAAGACCAAGGAACTTGATGACATCAAAAGGCCTCTCCAACTTGGGAAAAATAACACAGTGGGACACAGATGGAACTTGGAAGCATTGGAAAACTCCTAATCTACCACAGGACTTAAAAATCAATAGGATGTTCTGACCTCCCTGCTAAAAGGCATAGCCCCTTTAGATCAAAGCAAACAAGATGCATACATATGGAGTCCTACAGGAGGGGAGTACACTGTTAATTCGGGGTATGTAGTGCTTCAAGAACAATAAGGGGAGAAATATTTGCACCTCTGGAAACTTGCTTGGAAAGTTGAAAGCTTACCAAAAATAAAAATATTCATTTGGGCACTCCTAAATAGAAAAATACTTGTTGCATAAAACTTTTTAAAAAAAGAGGAATTTTTGGGCCTTCTTAGTGCCCATTGTGTCTACAGGAGGAGGAAAAAATTCAACACATGTTCATAGAATGTAATTTTAGAAAATAATGTTGGAAGCGTGTGGTCTCTCCAATAGAAGCAAATTTAAACTACTCCATCCCACTCAATGAATTTCTAGCTGAGTTGAAAAATAAATACCCTTACACTTTCAAAAATAAAATCATTGTGCAAAGATATTGGACTAGCATTCCCTCGTTCTTATGCTAGCAGATCTAGCTATCTAGACACAACAAGATCTTTAGGAATAAAAATCCAATAGTGGAAAGGGTATTATCCAAAACATGGGGACAAGTCTCAGAATTCTACTCTGCCAAAGGGACAAAAGCAATTGATTGGGTGCAACTTTAGAAAGAAGAAAGAGAATGGGAAAGATTTGGAGACAACAAACCCAAATTTTCAACAAAGCCCATGGCCAGAAAGGAAAAACAAAAATGGAAAATAAGACTCTCAGAAGAAGACTTCAAGATTTGGATTAACGGCCTTAACAAGCCCTACCTCTTTTTTGATGGGGCTTTGAAATGAATCCTAGAAAAGCAGGGGCTAGAGGAATAATACTCTCTAGTGACAAGAGTAACACCATCCTATATGACTGGGGTTTAGGCATTATGTCTAACAACAAGGCCGAAGCCTATGGGCTTCTTCTTGGAGTCAAAATAGTAAAAGAAATAACCATAAAGAATTCAATAATCCTTGGAGACTCTTCAATTATTATACAGGCAATGGTCAATGGCAAAAGTTTAAAAAAATCAGCCCTACACCATATACTTGAAAGGATAAATCAACAGGCACAACATCTTGGGAAAATCTCTTATTATCATATCTTAAGGGACAATAATAAAAGTGCAGATAGCCAGTCAAATAAGGCAGTTGATAAAATAATTGGTCAGGCCAGCATCGACAGAGATATTGTCAAAATCCCAATCCTATGATTATGAATATATATCATAAATAAATAATGTAGGAAGGAGTATCTCTTAAAATAAGCGCTCTTCTTTCCAATCTTGGAGATGGAATATTTCCATGTACCAATGAGATCAATATCGATCTATTTCGGATCCTGCCCATATCTAATCTCCTCCCTGTGACTCTCCAGCTATCAGGTTCTCATTCTATATATAATATCCTTTGCGTTGTTCTCTTCAATACATCTATTTTCCCCAATTACAATCATGATCTGAGGCCCCTCTTTATTGCCTTTTGTTTGTTTTGCCCTTGGCCTTGTCTCCTCGCAACTAGCAAGCTCGGTGCTCCCTTTACTCTACCACTTCGCCATTGCTCCTCAAACATAACAACTTCCTCGTGCCTTGTTGCCTAGAAGATCTACTCCACTCCAACCTCCTACGCCCTGCTCCTTATCAACCATCACACTACAACGCTATTAGATTGGGTCAATGTCACGCTCTACGTTTTAACAGTTCCATTAAAAATCTCTGATCAGTGTATTGCACACCACTCTAGTCACTTCTCATCAGCGCTCCAAAATTCTATGGCTTCAAATATATCCAATCAAACTACTGAGGATAGCAACATTAAACAGTCATCAGTTCAGAGATATCAGTGCCACAACAGCTACATCGCTCCTCCAGCAAAGAAAGAAATGGAATCCAATGATGCCAAGGCAAAGTCATGTGTGTATTTTCGAGCACATCGGGCAGTAATAGACCACATAAAGGACCAGATGAATCAGAATAGAAACTAAACAAAATTGGAGATAGTAGTCCTCTGCCAACAATGGGCATCAACCAAAAAGGAGTTGTTGGAGGTTAAAAAAAAATATGCTCATCTAGAAAATACAATCCCATATCTCAGAGAAATCATAGCGAAAAAATCTGAGCATGGATCCAACTCCTTCAATCAGGGAAGTGAGCATAAAGACATTGAAAAAACTGTGAATAAATAGGATAAATCTTAGCACTTTGATCTCCAGGGACAACAAACAGATTCAACCAGCTCGCAATAGATAGGGATCTAGTATAATATTAGAATGAAAACGAAATGTATTTTGTTACTTCAACATGTATTTTGTGATTATTATAGTAGTTGTGATAATTGTTTCATATTTCGTGACATTGTTTGCCGTCAGTTTCATTGATTGTCTATCGTCAATATTGCATTGAAGGCGTTGCGACAGTTAAAAATCTAGAGTATATAATAATGTATCTAGATAACGATGAGAACGATTAAACTGTGAATAGGAAATAACGTTGGTTGGTTTATTCCAATTCAATTGTCATTATTATTATAGAAACTATGGTAATTCATCCATATTCAAATATGGATTGTGTTAAATTTCTTACTGTCACTTCTCCTATAGTACGATGTCAATATTGCATTGATAACAATGTATCTAGATAACGATGAGGACGATTAAACCAATTGTTTTTTTTCAATTCAATTTTCATCTCTCTTCAAGGAGCAGATAGACAAGTTTCTATTCTTGAGGAGCAAAATTCATGTTCGGTTGAACGTAGGTTGTTTTGCATATTAATGGTATAAGCAAATGCATGTGGGAACAAGTTTCTCTTTGCAAGGAGAAAAACAAAAATGTGGTCGATTTAACGTTGTTTGTTTTCTAGATTAATGATATATTACAAAAGACATTTTTTATTTTCAATTGAGCCTAGATGGCATCTTTAATCTATGTTTGTGTTTTATATGATATTTAGAGATGTCATTCAGGCACAATTGAAAGTCGAAGGTGTGTTCATCTATGATTTGTCGATGTATGAAAATCCTCTATTTTGCATAGATCTAGAGCTCTATGCAATTGCTTTTCTGGATATGTAGTGTAAGTTTTCTCTGTTGGTAGTGATGTCCATTCACAATGTCATTTAGCCCTATATTTCTCGTTTATGTGTATAACTACCACGTGTAACTATTTTATGTGTGCGGCAGAAAAATACGAAGTTAAATAAATATGAAATTGTGATACATCATACCAAATGAATGATGTTAAGTGGGTTACATTGTTTAAAAAGTAGTATTATGCGGAAGAAAAATGTGCGGGACAACTGTGTGAAGGGGAAAATTAATGCAGATGTGTACTTTTGTGATATTGTATTCCATGTATTTTAATTTTTTATTTCATCAATTATAATGTGATGTGCTTAGAAGATGGGGATATTATACTAACATTAATGATAGGTGCATCATTTCTAGTTCGTTGGCATTGTATCATATGCCCATATTCTCAATGCAGAACATTGTGATCGAGTAGGGGCTCTTGATCATCGCAAGGCTACTCTGCGAAGCATTTTGGTGCATTTTCACCATAGCAGATTGACAAATAGTATAAGCTTCTGTTCATTCTATATATTGCTTTAGCTCTCCTATGAATTATTAACATGGCATTATCTATTGCTAGTGCGATTGTGGGAATTGCCATTTTCAGTAGACGAATATTGTGCTCGATTTATCATTAGTACTTGCAGATCGAGATCGATGCACTTATGTGTGAAAATTACGTGAAATATTTTTATGTCATATAAAAATTGTGTTTGTTATTCCGCATTCTAGGTCTTTGGCATAAATCATAAATCAAAGGGTCAAAGTTCATACTCGTTCTTTGGCATAAATTATAAATCAAAGGGTCTAAATTTTATATAGCTTTTGTGACAAAATTTTAATACTAATAATAATGATAATAATAATAACGATGATAATAATGAAAAATAACGTGTTAGTGTGTTTTTCTCATTAGCTTAAGAATCATAAATCAAATGTTCTAAGTTTTATAATGCTCTTGTGGCGTAATTTTAACATGTAATGTGTCGGTAGTTGTATTGGCCAGCTATTGATCATGATTTTTTCTCTTTTTTTAGGGGGGATGGGGGGGATGCATGTTGTTATATTTCATAGTTCTTTGGAGATAAATCTCGTTACCAATGGTTTTATTCTAGTTGATGGAATCGAAACTTTGTTATGAGAATTGTGTATTTTAATTTTTGAACACATATACATATTTTACAATATGCATATTAGGTAAGTTTGGGTTCATTTGTTTCGTAACTCTATATCTCGTTAATAGACAAGAGTTTTACGTGAAATCAGTTGTATTTGTATCGTTTTACTTGTTTTCTTGTAAATTGTTTACGTTGTGCTTGTCGTTGAGTAAAAAATCGTAGTAACATTATTATTATTATTATTTTGGAGACGTAATTACTAAAGCATCAATGAACAATTATATTTGAAACGTGATTGTTAAATAATCAATGGAGAAGCATTTTATTATTGTACAAAGCAACGTATGGATGCAATACTAATGCGTTACAATCTATTTCGTTTGAACAATTATTCATATAATGTGGGAGATTGTGCATTCGATGATATGTGAATTCTATTGCTTAGTAAAATATTAGCAATAAAATCTTTTAATGTCAACATATTTATAAATTAATCATATGTCTCACAAGAGCATAAACAAATAGATATTAAAAAATTTATTTACAATTAAAAGAACATCAATAATATAAACATAAACAATATTATTATCCCCATAATGAAAATTTGAAAGATTCTTCCGCACAATGAAGATCTTCTGCACTTCTTCATGTCCTATAAATAAATATTTTGCTCAATGTTATTCTTGTTTATTGGCAAATATTTTGTGTAACGTATTTCACATTTGATATAGTCGGACGCGGTGTTGCGTTTGTAAAAGTGAGATCTATAGAATATATACATAATAATAAATAAATAAATAAAATTGTGCAATTAAGCGGTGTTGAGAACATTATTGATTCATAACGTATTTTTAGCTACAAAATGGATATGGTTAGCAGAGAAAACGATGAATCTATTTTCACTTATACCTTTAATTTACTTAGTGTTGTCAATGAGAACTTCCATTGGTCGATTGCATATGAACATTATGCTAATCTACCAATGGAAGAGAAAAATGGTAACAAGATTTGGACTACTAGATTAGCGAATGTTGCATGTGTGCCAGCGGTTTTTATTTCAGGGAAATTGTTCATTTGTGCACGAAAAAATTTGATTCATAAACAAGATCAATTATGTTGCGAACAGAGAGAATACCTTTTAATGTGAAGACATTTAGACGAATATTCAAGTTACAGGAGGCTAATGTTCAGTTCCGCTTGAACAAAGAAAATACTTTCACGATCTAAGAAGCAAGTGAATAAAATGTTATTGCAGAATTTTTTTCGGCGAGTCACCGAGTTCCTCACAATCTGTATATTTTTTAAATATATTTGTTTAAATACTCATTTAGAGACTTTTGTTCACTTTGTGCACATGTCATGGGCCAAGAAACTATAGCAAGAGTTCCAAAATGAATTGTTTATATGCTTTATCAGACATACAAAAAGGGTTGTGTATTCGATTGGGCTGATATCATTTCTAATCAACTAGCTTTTCGGTCAACCAATTTTTCCAAGACCAAAAGGTTCTTCATGATGGCATATCTCATAATAGCTTTGATTTCAAGTGACAACTTTAGCATTTTTCCAAGTAATCCTAAATTCAATGTGAATCAATAACCAATGCAATTATGGTATCTGATGCAGGAGCATTAGGCTCAGAAAATTCTTTGTATTCTAATAGATATAGGGGTCTTGTATTTTCTATGAAATTGGATTCTTATATAACAAATTAATATAATTTGTAATATTTTGTGTGATTTTAATGAGAGATATTTTAGAATAGGATTTAATTGGTGAGGCATTTGTAAATGTTCTTGAATGTTGGAGAACATGAGAGAATTAGGAATTGGAAGACTTGAGAATTAACTGTAAATCTTAGATTAGGAATTTATTCCATGATTTTATGGATTGGAGAGGATCCTTAGGAATTAAGAAGAGATTTTAGGACTTAGAGGATTCTTAGGAATTTTTTGAGCAAGTTATGGATCGAAACCAGAATTGGTTGTAGAATCCATTTTTTATAAATTATAAGCCTCAAAGGCATGGAAAAGAGAGGGAGATTAAGGATCAGATTAATTGGTTAAGGCTTTGATTGTAGCCTATGGGAAGTAGGAAGAAAGAGGCCACTGATTCGAATATCAGGCCAAAAGAAAATTCCTATGTAAATATTGAGTATAAATACAAAGAATTTAATTTTTGAGTTTGTGTTTCATTATTGAGTTTATATTGTGTGCGGGTAAAATTGGCAGAGTCAAAAGATTTCTGTCATTATATATTTGAGCTACAGAATTATTGAATGTATGAGACTGTGTGTTCGTAAGAGGTCGAACATTCATTTATTAATTGAATTATGTGTGGAATTCATTTGTCAAAGATCGATCATCGATCACAGTATGGATCGATGCCCTACAAAAGAAATGTGACCCTGCAATTCGATATCCAAACACAATTGCATAGAGGTGAGAAGTATGTTTTTTGTCATGGTATATATGAGTGTAAATTATGGTTAAATTTGAAGATTGCATAGTGAATTGCGTACTTGCTTGAGAAGAAGCCACAGTTATAATTTCTCAAAACACCGAGAGCACAAATTCGACTTAAGGAATTTATGCATATGCCAAATTGCCAAGAGAACTCTACAGAAGCAATAGCATTATATATTCTTCATCTTTGCCTCAAGCTTTAGTTTCTGAAATGAAAGACATCTTATCTTATGAAAAATGTGGCTGAGTTATTCATATATGCTAAGAAGTTATTAAAATACAAAATCGATCCACCGTGACTTATATAAGATGTGATTCATGTTGAATTGAGATTGTTGGAGTACTTGTCTTCTTGCGGATATGCACATGGTGTGTGTTGTTGACCCAAAGAACATATTAAATAATTGTGGTGTGCTTCGTGCTTTGTTTGGTGCCCAATTGTGCTGCAGCTGACGGTGGATCAAGTCGAAAGGCTTCCTCTTGGATTTGTTGCAGTCGAGTTAACAGGTACAGTGTAAAAAAAAAGGAAGGTTGTGCATAGAATGAAGACAGGAACCATGAATTGATGGCGAAAAGAACAGTGAAATGGTTTTGTAAAACTAGGACGTGGTTTTCGCATGAAAAAAAAGAGGTAAATGGAAATTCATGTGAGAGTGCGATAGTGGTCAGGTGTTGACACGTAGTACTGTAAAACCACTTATTTCGCAATTGATGAAAACCTTAAACATCGTGGTGTTTGAAATGCGATTGTCGTCGATTTGATGTGTGCATATAATTGACAGTGGATAAGTGAGTTGGGAAGTTGTGGGCCCGAATAGATTTGTTTTGTTGACATCGTATGTGTTAAACCAAAACTACAACCAAGGAATTAATTTTGTCGGATTATATATATATATGTTGACACTTTGGGGTTTTTAACCAAAGTTGAGTTCATAAATATGAAATTGTCATAAGGTGGATATTTATTCTTTTTATAAAAGAAATAATCCGATAAATGACTATTGCGACAATTGTGATTTTGGAAAAAATATATGTTGTTGCATTTTATAAGGTATATTGTGGGTTTTACGCAGCTTAGGCTGAGTCATGTGGTATCAGAGAAAAAGTGGATTCTGCATTTATTTTAAAGAAGTATGATTAGTTAATGATTGATTTTGTGTGAAATAGAATTTTTTAGAAAGCTGTAACAGATATTGAAAAAGAAGTCACAGTATCAGATTTTAAATCTGATTGGCAGCAGTTGTAGATTGGAAAAGGTATGCAGTGGAATATTGGTAGCCTAAAACTATGAGGAAATTCAGATCTGCAGAATCTGGGTTAAAAAGCAAATTTTCTTTGAAGATTTACAAAGTTATGTTTTGAAAGACTTGTATGCAGGTACAATGGTGATGACAAAAAGGAAAAGGAGATCAGAAATTTGAATCTGACAAACAACCTACACTTAAAAATAGAGTGTATCAGAATATTGAAAGAATTTGCAGCAGCCAAAGGAATAGAAAGTTCAATAGAGTGAACCAAAAGAATACCTAGGAAGAGGTCAAGCTCAGAAAAGAAGCTTGATAGGGTATTGAGTAGCAAAAAGGAGATTTCTACAAGAGAAGGCTATGTTGAAAATCACCAATCGAGCATGGATTAGCTCATAAAGAAGATGGAAATGGAGGATCGAGAGAGAGATATTGCAATGATGAAAGTACAACTAGAGGTACTACAGGGATGGCTACAAGAGACAGGGAATGAATGCCAAAGACATGGATGGAAAATGAAGAAAACGATTAAATGGAACCTATTGCAAAAGAAATGGAATGCTAAGTTGATGAACAAGTTCAGAGAACTTGAATAGATACATATTTCTTTGTTGGAAAAATAAAGACTCAAAAGAATTGAGTCACGGCAAATAGGATCTGCTGGAAAACAGAAAGTACATTCTGAAAGATTGGTGCTTGAAGAAACAAGCGAGACTGAAAGGTCTTATGGTTTAAAAACTAATGATTTGTGTATGATTGCAAGTACATCACAGGATGATGAAAAAGCCTTAGAGTTTGTTAATGAGAAGGAACTGAATCTGAAATATGTTCAGATTAATGTTGAGATAGCAAGATATCATAAATAAAAAGAGACAGAGGGGTCTCATGGAAATATGCAGCAAAATATTGAAACAGAGGAAAAAGGGCCATTTGATGATTGGTCAAAAACAAGTGAAGGTGTGAAAAACTGTGTAAAGTTTCCAAATTATCCCCCAATTGAAAATATTGAGTTATATAGAAAGTTAGATCTTCAAAGAAGAGAGTTGGAAAAGCAAAGGATCTATACTCAGGATGAATTGCTGAAAGAGAAAGACAAAGAAATTTTCATGAATGACAGTCACGAAATAGAGAGTAAGAATGCAATAATGGTAATAAGAGTCCAGCAAATCAAAGGAGTACATTATTGTGAACCAGAGCAGAGAGACATTCTTAAAACAGATGATATGAAGGAGAGACTAGCTGATAGTCTCATGGAGAATTTAAATCAGCATACTGATGTGCTAACAAAGGAGTTAGAAGAAAACTCAAAGCAACATACTGAGATGTTTCCAGAGGAGGAAGAGACATTGAGGTCTTGTATTTTTAATACTGACAATTCATGTGTTTATTATGCAGGAAAAGAAGGACAGCAAATGGAAAATTTCAGAGAATCTAATGAAAAGGAAACTATGTTAGCTGAAAACATAGCGAAGGATCATCATTCTATCATGGTGATTGGCACAATGGAGATAACCCTGGAAGTTGGGAATAAAGACAGTAAAAATTTTATGTGTCTTGAAAAAAACGTAGAACTGCAAGAGGAAGATTTTGTGACTAGATCATCAAATGAGATCATTGCGTATTGTGATTTTGAAATTGATAATTTGACTGTGTTTACAGGTGTTGCAGAAGACAATCCATCTCTTGGAGTTGTCTTGAATGAAGATTAATTGTTGCAGTAGAAGGAACCCATAGATTCCTTACTTAATAAGGAGAACATCTACAAGGAAGGTGAGACAATCATGTCTCATATGAAGGAACTTGTTATTGTTGATGACAAGGAGGAGTTGGCTTGTCTGATTGGCCAAGAGAACACTGTAGGACAGAGTCTTAGAATTGCCACAGTGGTAAAAAATCAGAATTATATTCTGATAGAGCATGAAGATACAGAGTTTGAAGAAGCTAAATTGATTGTCAGAATCAATCAAGGAGGTGAAGGAAAATCACTGAAGGTTGTCAAGGAAGAAGAAGAAGGTTATGCTAAAACTGAATTGCAGCATATTGATGATATATTTGAAATGAAACAAGTACAAAAGGAATGGTCGAAATGCTTGCTGGAAACAATTGTGCCAGAGAAAGGAATTGCAGATACTGAAGTGGAAATGTCTGAAGTTTTGGAAGAGGCAGGAGCAGATACTAGTTTGCCAAAATTGATTATGCTTACTAGTATACAAAGAAAGATGAATAAGTATATTACTACAGTTAAGGAATCAGAAGATAATTTACTTTTTAAAGATAAATTTTCAGGTTGTGAGCAGAAGAAGGATGTTGCAAAGGGAGATATATTAAGAGATATTCGGGAAGTCTATGAGATAGCAATGTCCAGAGCAATATCTACAAGAGTATTTAGAGCAATACCTACAACAATATTTGCAGCAGAAATTGGAAGCGGCAACAAATGGCAGAGTGATTACCAGTCAGAATACAACCTGGACATATAGATTGAAAGCATAATAATATTTATGATGAAGGTGTCTCAGAAGAAGACAGCAACAAGAAAGCAAAGGAACAACAGCCAGGAAAATACAAGAACAGAATGTGAAAGCATAGCTAGTGGGAAGATGCATAATAAAGTATGGAAGCCTGGAAAAGAAGAGCTGGAGAATGATGAAATAATGCAGCTTATGGACAGTAGCAAAACAGAGTATGGGATCCAGGAGGCAAAAGTTGGAAGCACATGATCAAGAGATCATGATTAATTTCTAATTTTGGAGTCTGATGCAGGAGCATTCGGCTCAGAAAATTATTTGTATTCTAATAGATATAGGGGTCTTGTATTTTCTATGAAATTGGATTCTTATGTAACAAATTAATATAATTTGTAATATTTTGTGTGATTTTAATGAGAGATATTTTAGAATAGGATGTAATTGGTGAGGCATTTGTAAATGTTCTCGAATGTTGGAGAACATGAGAGAATTAGGAATTGGAAGATTTGGGAATTAATTGTAAATCTTAGATTAGGAATTTATTCCATGATTTTATGGATTGGAGAAGATCCTTAGGGATTAAAAAGAGATTTTAGGACTTAGAGGATTCTTAAGAATTTGTTGAGCAAGTTATGGATCTAAACCAGAATTGGTTGTAGAATCCATTTTTTAGAAATTATAAGCCTCAAAGGCATGGAAAACAGAGGGATATTAATGATCAGATTAATTAGTTAAGGCTTTGATTGTAGCCTACGGGCAGTAGGAAGAAAGAGGCCACTGATTCAAATATTAGGCAAGAAGAAAATTCCTATGTAAATATTGAGTATAAATACAAAGAATTTATTTTCTGAGTTCATGTTTCATTATTGAGTTTATATTGTGTGTAGGTGAAATTGGCAGAGTCAAAAGAAATATCGTCATTATATATTTGAGCTACAGAATTATTGAATGTATGAGACTATGTGTTCGTAAGAGGTTGAACATTCATTTATTAATTGAATTCTGTGTGGATTGAATTTGTCAAAGATCGATCATCGATCACAGTATGGATCGATGCCCTACAAAAGAAATGTAACCCTGCAATTTGATTTCCAAACACAATTGCGTAGAGGTGAGAAGTATGTTTTCTGTCATGGTATATATGAGTGTAAATTATGGTTAAATTTGAAGATTGTGTAGTGAATTGCGTACTTTCTTGAGAAGAAGCCACAGTTATAATTTCTCAAAACACCGAGAGCACAAATTCGACTTAAGGAATTTATGCATGCACCAAATTTCCAAGAGAACTCTACAAAAGCAATAGCATTAAAAATTATTCATCTTTGCCTCAGGCTTTAGTTTCTGAAATGAAAGACATCTCATCTTATGAAAAATGTGGCTGAGTTATTCATATATGCCAAGAAGTTATTAAAATAGAAAATCGATCCACCGTGACTTATACAAGATGTGATTCATGTTGAATTGAGATCGTTGGATTACTTGTCTTCTTGCGGATTTGCACATGGTGTGTGTTGTTGACCCAAAGAACATAATTAAATTGTTGTGGTGCGCTTCGTTCTTTGTTTGGTGCCCAATTGTGCTGCAGCTGACATTGGATCAAGTCGAAAGGCTTCCGCTTGGATTTGTTGCAGTCGAGTTAACAGGTATAGTGTAAAAAAGAAGAAGGTTGTGCGTAGAATGAAGACAGGAACCTTGAATTGATGGCGCAGAGAACAGTGAAATGGTTTTGTAAAACCAACACGTGGTTTTCGCATGAAAAAAAAAAGAGGTAAATGGTAGTTCATGTGAGAATGCGATAGTGGTCAAGTGTTGACACGTAGTACCATAAAACCACTTATTTCGCAATTGATGAAAACCTTAAACATCGTGGAGTTTGAAATGCGATTTTCGTTGATTTGATGTGTGCATATAATTGACGGTGGATAAGTGAGTTGGGAAGTTGTGGGCCCAAATAGATTTGTTTTGTTGACATTGTATGTGTTAAACCAAAACTACAACCAAGGAATTAATTTTTTCGGATTATATATATATATGTTGACACTTTGGGGTTTTTAACCAAAGTTGAGTTCATAAATATGAAATTGTCATAAGGTGGATATTTATTCTTTTTATAAAAGAAATAATCTGATAAATGACTATAGCGGCAATTGTGATTTTGGAAAAAATGTATGTTGTCGCATTTTGTAAGGCATATTGTGGGTTTTACACAGCTTAGGCTGCGTCAATATCCTATATTGTGGAAGAATAATGCTTCTTCAAACTTTTGTATAATTCAAGATTTTTTGTGAGGCAAATCAACTACATGATAACTGGACAAGAACCTCATTATATATCTAGATACACACAAGTTTTCCTATGGGGAAAATGTATGCATGCATAAAGAGAAAGTAATACGCTAATTCAAATATATGGGTTTCGAGGTAAGTCATTACTATTGTCAAAATATGTTATAGAAAGGTATTTTGTTACTGAAGTTTGTAGGAAATACCTTGACTAGCTAGAATTATTTGAAAGAAAAAATACGAAAAAATTCATTCCCTTGTCGTTTATTGTTGGAGAAATAACAGTAAAAATTGTTTCCCATGTTACAGAGTTCGCACATACTTTGAACACTTTTAACTGAAGTAAATTTGAAGCAATTAAAGCTTTTAATGAATAGGGCATATTGCACACACACTTGGAAAGAATTGGATACATAAACTTGTTTTCATAATTTAGAGAACAGAGCGAACAATGTCAAGATAAATTGACAAAAAAAAAAGCGGTTAATCATAAATTCTTAAGATATCATGGAAGTATCAAGTATCAATATTTCTGAAGATTAATTTGTATGTTGCATAAATAATACCCATGGAAATCAAGGGCTACTCATAGGTGTTGAACAAATAATCCACGAATCAGGAATCAATAGTTTTTTAGAGAAATTTGTATATTAGATAAACAATATTGATGCAAGTTCATCGTCAAGTTAAAACAGGACAAAAGATACTGCAAATACGAAAATGATTTACGACAAGCTATCAGATAATGTGAAGCACAAAAATTATGATCGATTTATATTTCAAAAGAAGTGTATGTTGTTGAAACAACCAATTTCAAAAGTCCTATGAGAACAGTAAATGTTGATGAAACTATAAAGGAAGAATTTGACAGCATAAAGCTACCTGATTGGATTGGTGTTTTTTTTCCTAAAAAACAAGAAACAATAGAACAAACTGCCAATGAAACTATTATTTTTTATGTTGGCTTTGTCACATTTTGAAATGCAAAGTATGAAAATAGCAGTAAACAAATGAATATTGAAAAGGTAAAGCTTCACAGCAATAACGTTTTATACCGAACATAAATGTGGGTTGATTTGTTTGGAGCTGCAATCATATCACTCATGGAGCTGCATCAAGTTATCGGTAACATGTTTGCATAGTCTCTTTGTCAACGGGAAGCATAAAACTTAAACCTAAAAAACAAGAATAAAATACCTAGAATATTCTATAGATCTTGGTCATTTGTTGATGACTTCATTAGCAATATGAACAGTATTTCCTGCTGCTAATGTTCACGGCACTTCGTATGGATGTTCTAAATCTATCAGTTTTCTTAATGCAGTGAAAACATATATTATTAGAAACATATGGAAATGATTACAAATCATTAAACATGCATGGAAAGAAGATTCTGATTTGAAGCACTTGGGATAAAGAAACAAGTCATTTGTCGAGAGCATTGAACGTGATCTCGAAGGAGACAGGTATTTCGTGAAAAATTATTTATTTACTTTTTGCCAAAGACTTGATTTACTTTCTCGTGCAGAGAAAAGAGAGCAAGAACTGCCAAATTCTAATCGAATAAAGCAACTCAAAGCTGCATGGTCTTAGAGAATAAGAAGAATGGAAAACATTATTTCTAAATATCAAAACATAGAGAATCGAAGGGCAGATGCGTATGTCAAAGTTGTACAGATTGTGAAGAATCTGAACGACTCGCGTATTACATGTGACTCTGGTTTAATTTTAAGAGAAACGTTAACAATTGAATTGGATAAATTGAAACAGTCAAAGGCATCAGAATTTGGTGATATAGTTGATTTTAATACACATGAAAACAGGGAATGGATAATTGGCTTTGTTAATGTTAATGAACATAACTATGTTTTGGATGCAAAATTGTAACACGAGGTCACATAAATTGAGAAATGTATATTTATTCAAAGTGTCAAATTTCACATTACAGTTGCTCCTATGAAACATTGCATAAATGAAAAGTTAAATAAATTGTTTCAAGAAACCAACAACTCTAAAAACAGTGAACAATTAAGCAATAAGGACATATGCTTTTACATAGTGTAAGTTTTGTTAAATCTTGGAATGTTCGCTTTTTTGTTTATCAGTGATCAATTATTAATATTTTTATATATTTTATTATAAAATGAGTCAATTTCTGGATGCATTTTTTTGCTCTTAATTGTAAATGGATTTTTCATATAACCGTTTATGTGATTGCATAAATGTTTCAATGATAAATTCTTTACAAATCAAATGTTTTTTTTTGTATGCAAAATTGTCGTGGTAGTTTACATGTTCACATGGTTTTCCTCGTTCTTCTTTTTTTTTACCCATATCTTTGTTTCAGAGTCACATTATCATTATTATATGTATTTTATTAATTGCAGAGCAATTGTTGTTATTTTGCGTAAATGCAAGAGCAACAAGTTAAAGAGACAAAAGAACTAGATAGCAACCATGAATATGCTAATGAACTGTGATATCAGAAAAAGTGTTGTTATCGACAAAATAGCTATTGTGAGTAGCCATATAGTATTATTGTTATTCAAATTGTATACCTTATTGTTAAAAAAACTCATTTCTTTGTGCAAATTCTGACACTGTATATCAGTTTTGTGAACAATTCAAACACACTTGTTCTTTTGTTAATAGAAATGGAAATGGATTTTCAGTAACTATTATTTATTTTCAGAAATGTTTTCCACCTTTGATGTTTATTTTGATCATAGCTATAGTAATTTCAATTTGAACGTGATTACAATTTGAACTTGAATATAGTTGTTCCTACACGAATATCGTATTTTATTTTCTTATAATACCAATAACAAAGACCATTTTTTTTTACTTTGAATAGTGTCATCTAGCTTTGACCAATCTTTGCAATTTGTTCAATTATCTTATTTGTAGACTATAGAAAATGAACATTAACAAATTGTTTTCACAAATAACAAGAATTTATATCTAATCTCTGAAATCATTTTGTATTGTGCATTATGAAATCTCAGCTTCGAACTCCCACCATGCGCAGTCCCGCTACCGTTTTTGCAAAGAACTTGCAACCGCTTTAATTCTGTCATAATTGAACATATCATATATGAAATGACATTTAACTATTATTGTTGTTAATGATATAAAATGGAATTTTTCTACTATCGATTTTAATGATATTCATTAAGTAGTGATTGTCATCAATGTTGAAATTTTGCTATTGCTTCTGTGATGATGACATTGGACAGTTTTCAAATTTGTACGTGGTTTGGTTGAATCACAGCGCAAGTACTTGTCAACGAAGTTTTAGATTTCAGTATTTGTTCTTGTTCCATAGATGGGAGCATTTTTAATCCATATCAATCCATGTTCATGTTGGATTCCTCGATTTTGGAATTACGTTACAAAGAAATAGTCAATGATATCACCAAAGTACTTGGAATCATATGAAATCAACTGACGTAGAGAATCGATATTGCTTATGTAACATTGTACACAAGTGACGGGGTCATTTGCTATCAAGGTATCAATATCAACTTCATCTACTTCGTTTTCAATACACAGTTTTTTTTATCGATGTATTTGTTTCAAATCAATTACTAAAGGCTCCCAGATGTGTTCAACACTACTAAACGAAACCAAGAAAGTGGGTGGACCTAATTTTTGAATCATTGCATATAAGTTCTTGCGCAAATGCGAAAAATAGTCAAGCAATGTCCATATTTTCCTAAGATCCATATAGGCAATGTTCGATGCAAGAATGCATTTCAAATTAGTGTTTGTTTTAACATCTTTAGCTATTAGTTTTCTTCCTTTTAACTGTCCTTTTCTTATATGAATCAAAATACAATTAAATACATGATTGAGGATAATTCACACTATTTTGTAAAACAAATTTTTTATATGATACGCAAAATCATGATCTTGATGCAAAATTTCCCACTTATAAATATCGTGATATGTAAAGTTTCTTGTAACACTGTATCATAATTGTTTCCATAAAACAATGTGGGAAAGCTCATCCCTTTCGAATACTCATCTCTGAATATGCCCAAAGGCTTATATCTTTCACCCAGAGCAATGTTTATTTGATTATTGTGAAGGTCATAAATACTATACAATTTGGTAAATCCTTGGAACATTGTCTTTTTCATTGTCTCTTCATCGCATAAATCATTATCGTCATTGTTATATATATCTGTATATGTATCACATGCATATGCATATTTGTTTTGATCAAAGACAGGTTTCCAGTTTTCGTTTATTCTGACATTCTCTAGTCTATAGAGTGGAGTTTTACACAATCGTCTCAATGCCCTCATGAATTTATGAACATGCATTCGCCCAACAACAAATATGTTTTTAAACACTAAACATATTTTAATTGCAACGACCACAGTACTAGATTCATGTATGTCATGAGGGAGTGCAATTTGAATTTGATACATATCAGCGGGTACACTTATTAGTCCACGAGTCAATGTCAATTGTGGTTTTATAAAATGTTGTCCAAGTTCTCGTATTTGCAAAAATGGTAATCGTAGTGATATCAATCGTTCCTCCAATTTATAAATTTCTTTTACTATAGAAACTTGTCTAATACAGTTAATTTTCTTTGGAACTGCAAATTTGGTAACTTTTTCATTGTCTAGTGCATTTCTGCATTTTTTGCATATCCGTTTAATTTTGAACACATCGCTAATTTGTTTCTCTATGAAATCTCTTTTAAACCCAGTTTGATTGCAAATTGCACAGTAATAAACAAGAACATCTTGTATTTTCTTAAAATATTGTTGTTCACCTAATGTATCCATTGTGTACTCAAATATTTGTGACAATACTTTTTTTTCACTAGCAAATACGTTATCTTGTATTGACTTTTGTTGTTTGGATCCTCTAGTAATCAGTTTTGTTTCGATGACAATTTTGTTTCTCATTTATTCATTGAGTTCACGCAACGAAGCATATGGTCTTCTTCTTCCATTGACATACTTTGTGTTAAGTTCCATAATATCTTCATCAATGTTCATGTTCTTAGAGGTAGAATCTAATGGCTTGCATGGTTTCCTAAGAACATTTGTTTTGAAAAATTCATTGTTTCTTATTTACATTGACAGATTTTGTATCAATTTCTATGTGATTTTCATTCATGTTGATGTCTTCAAAGTCAAGTGTATTAACGTCACTATGTTTTTTTATTGGATTTTTCTATAAATTGTTTTTCATTAATTGTTTCAATAGTACATGGAATCTTGTTTTGTTGTGATATTTCTTCGAGAGGTTCATAATGCAAATGACCTATAGTCGTACCAAATTGCATAATATGAAATATCGGTTTGTCTTCTTGGAATGCTCAAAATTCAGACACAATAGTCAGACTGTTAGCAGACCATATGCATAAGTTATGTTGAAAATAAGTCATAAACAAAAATACCATCGTCTATATTTCCTTTTTCATATGGCATTGCTAATTGTATCATGTATCCTTACCAATTTGTTATTCCAGGAAATCACTTAATTGCATTTTCGCCCATGTATTTTTCTATACAGTTTAATTCAAATGAATAATTATGCATTATTGCATTGCAAAAAGTATATGAAATTATGTGTCGTAAACAAGAAACATCATATTCATTCTCCATCAATTAGAATATTGTTTCAAAACATCTTTCACCATAAATACTCTTGAATCCAGAAAATTTGTTAACCATATAACTTCCCATTATTTTATCTATTTGCATCCATCCATGTTTTGTTTCTTCATATGTTGTTATATTTATTATAGGTTCATGATGAGGTCCTATCGAACGTTTTTTCTTACAGACAAGTGGTTTGAAATGTCCACAATTAAATTCTCGTCATGGAATAATATGCCATAACTTTCTTTGCACAAATATGAATTAAAATGCAAATAGTTTTTCATCATTGTCTTTGACCAAAGTCCTATGGGAATTTTCAACCAATTCTATAACCAATGTATACAAAATATGTCTCCCCAAAGTCCTTTTTCCTTTGCAGCAATAGTATCTGAATTTGAATTTTTCATCCTTTCCAAGTAAACATATAGGCTATCTACACCATGCATATATATTAATGCATTTATATTCAATTCGTGTTCATAAGATAGTATGGATTTAGTCTTCCTTTTATGTAAACAATTCCTAAAATGTTCTATTGTTCCTTCACGCAATTCTATTGACCTGTGTCTAAAATGCAACAAATTTCACATAATATCGAATAGGAAATCCCCCACCTCATGTGCAAAATTGTGCAAGCGAAATAGATAATGATGCCTTAGTATTGCATCTGAACCATTGCTTTCTATAGCAAACAAATGCTTTTCCATCAATTTTTTGACAATCACGCTTCAAACATGCTTGTTCATTGTTGTTTTAGCAATTACGTTTAAAAAAAACGAAGGAGTATTTTAATTTCACTATCAGCTATTGCTCAACGACAAGCACAACATAAATAATGTATAGGAAAACAAGTAAAATGATATAGATATAATCGATTAGCCTAAAATTCTTGTATATGAACTTGTAGGGTCACAGAACAAATGATCCATAACTTACCTGATACGGATATCATAAAATTTGTATTTTTTTCGGAAACAGATATTGTGTACACTTCTTACGCTACCCAGAAAAACTCGCAACTCTCAGAACAGGAGTATCGATTTTGATAACAATAGAAAAATCAGTCATAATAACAAGCATGCATCCCCAACAAAAGAATGCATGATCAACACATGGCCAATGAAACTACTCAAACATTACATGTTAAAATTACGCTACAACAACTTTATAAAACTTAGAACATTTAATTTAGGATTCATATGCTTTAACCCATATGCTAAAGAGAAAGTTATTTATTGTCGTTATTATTATTATTAAAAATATATCAGAAAAGCCTCATAAAACTTAGACCCTTTGATTTATGATTTCTACTAAACAATGACTATACGAAATAACAAACACAATATTTCTATGGCAAAATTTCGTACTTTCGCATTCACTTCTCATCCTACACAGTTCTCTCACACACAAACATAGATTGGAGATGTCATTAAGGCTCAATTAAAAATTGAAAATGTATTTTACAATATATCATAAATATGGAAAATAGCCAATGTTCCCCCTTATCAGATTAAGCCACAAGTTAATGAAGCTCACGTCGCTTTTGATATAGAGGACATGTATAAATTTACATAGATCTTAGTTTTCTTTCATTTTATTCCCGGGATGTCCTGGTTAGCGAGTGGAAGCCCCGAAAGTGATGATTGACGCTATGTGATTCATTTTACTAGTTTCAATCCCATTTCTTCACCCTTGGGAGCATCACCCGATGTAATAAGTGCTAAGTGTACTATTCAAAAATCATGAGAAATTAGTCAGTTACGACTACCTCTCATGGAAATGGTCATACATGAATGACTTACTTAACATAGTTGAATCCCAAAAATGATATCTAATATAAAGCAAATAAGTTAAGAATGCCTTCATGTTAATCCTTCTTCGAATTTCATGTTAATCCTTCTTTGTTATAAATTAGCACACATATACCGTCAGCTCTGCACAATGAAATGTCCCGCACATACCCTGTTAAGAGCAATAACACAATCAAAGAACTCATGAAACCCCCAGTTCTACCACACATAAGTTTTGTTATAAATTAGCACACATATACCATCAGCTCTGCACAATGAAATGTCCCGCACATACCCTGTTCAGAGCAATAACACACTCAGAGAACTCACGAAACCCCGAGTTCTACCACACGTAAGTTTTGTTATAAATTAGCACACATATACCATCAGTTCTGCACAATGAAATGTCCCGCACATATCATGTTCATAGCAATAACACAGTCAGAGAACTCACGAAACCCCCAGTTCTACCACACATAACTCGTTTTTTTTTTTTTTTTTTTTGGCCTTTGGCTTTTGGCGTTTGCCTTTTGGCTTTTTCCAATAGAAAATACATATTCTTTCAATATAACACAAATGCATATGTGTCATGTTTCACAGAAAATCCATTCTACGCAAAAATCTCACATATTAGCATTAATAGCTTAACAATAATTTCCATATGCACCACCGTGCACAATGAAAACTAACAATTTTAATCATTGTGTTCTTTCGCAAATACCCCAACCTCGGCAAAGATTCATAGTTCTAAAATCGAAGCTCTTTGCAATTTCTCCCCCAACCATACTTCATACTCTGCACAGTAAAATATCCACACAATGAAACATAATAAAATTCCCTGCTCTCTATCACATACCCCATCCTCCGTAAACTTTCATACGATATACTATCAAGAAATGTCTAAAATTATTAGATTTGTTCAGGAAATCAACAAACATTAGGAAATTACTCGTCAATCAATTTTTTTTGACATTTTGGATCTTCATACTACTCGTCAAAGAACATTATGTTTAAAAATTTTCCCTTCATGAGTAATGTTTTGATAATAAATTAACCATTCACCAATAAAGTTTTTAGTAAAAAATTACTCTTCAATAACACGGTTATGTTAAAAAATTCACATATTTATCATAAGAAAAGAAAAAAGAAAAAACAAAATGACCACAACACACAAATGACTTATTAAATCTGATTATTTCTTTATAATTAATAATGATAACATATTTTCTATTTTAAAATATATTTTTATATCAAAATTTCTCAATAGCCAAATTGACAATCAAATTAATTATCAAAAATTAAAATAAAAGTACTTGATTGTAAGCCTTGTACAAAAAAATATAGAGTCCCTCATAGGTGCATGTTTTATATTTTGGACATTCCTAGAGACCATTTATATTTTATTTTATTTATATACAACCATATTATTTTTTATTTTTGTACACAACCATTATTTGTACACAAATGTTATTATTAATTCCAATTAAACTCAATTAAGTATCATTATTTTCCTAAATTGCCAAATTCCAACCCTAAGGTGGGATACTATGAGGAACCCACCCAGTGAAAGAAAACAACGCCTTTTGAAAATAAAGTTTTATCCAATTACATAGCTTTCCAAACACCCGCTCATGAAACTGTTAACATAGATATGGTATGAAAATTTGACCTAAACATGGTGATGATAGGAATAAAATATTATTATAGAACATGTGATAAGTATAAAGTATTTGATAGAACATGCATTCATGATTTTAGACGAGAAACACAAATGATCATTACATCATTAACTTGTAGCAAAAACTAGTCCAGTGAAATCAACACAAAAAATGTTGGTATAAGGAAAAGTTGATTAAATTAGATTTTTTATTTCCATCCTACATTACAAGTTCGTAGATTCTCTAACAATTTGTGTCTGTCTTTCCCATATATGAGTCAATAAATGTTATATCCTCTTCCTCATTTTTTAAAGTATACTTACCCTCTACCTTGGGCATGGTTGTCATGTCACCCTCTTATACTTTTTGTCATCTCATGGTGCACATATTCTAATTTTCATGTGCAATTGTAGTCTTTGCCTCCACTCCACTCCTAATGTCTCATCCTCAAACTAACTCCCCTTTTTTAATTTGTTTTGTGTGCTAATTTATTATCATCTTAAACTAACTTCCCTTTTTTTTTCTGTTCTTTTTTTGTGTTACTTTCTCATCATTTTAGAGGACACGTTGATATACTTCCTCTAAAATGTAACTTATGCAAAGTTATCTTATTTTACATTCCAAATTTTTAACATATTTGGGATGTTGGAATACTTTTTTCCTCCTCATTTTTATGTAAAATTATATCTCGTGGAATTCTATAATATATTATTTATATTATATTCTGGCGAACACATTTTCACTCATTTTCCTTTTCTTATATTTGAATAACGCTTTCAGCTCCTTTCTTTCACTTAATTCTTTTTGGGCCAAAGTTACAACTCATATCAACTTGAAACTAAATTTAATTGAGAGTTTCTTGGCCATATTAATTGAAACTATTTTTTTTTCCAAATTTTATTGTGAAATGTTTGGTAAATTTTAAATTAAATAATTAACTTAAAAATAAAAACCAAAGGCTACAACAAAGTGAAGTTAATCACCTCAATTGGAATTTCATGACAACATTATAATAAACCAAGTGAAGTTAATCACCTCATAGTTGCCATTGCAACACAATGTTATAATAAACCATATTTGCTTCATGTAAACACAATTAAAAAGATGTTACTTCACTTCGTAGTTGCACTTCAAGGCAACATTATAATAAACCATACTTTCTTTTCATGTAAAGACAATTAAAAAGATGTTAAAAATTTATAATTTAGGAAGAAGAATGAAAAAGAATAAAACATAAATAATTTATTTTTTTGCATTATTAAAAGATGAAGGAACTAGTCCATCTGTGGTGAACAAACACTATCTTGGAATTTCACCAATATCTTGGAATTAAATGCAATTGGTAAGGTTTATTTTTAATCATGAGAAATTGATATAAATTTTCAAAGTGTTTCTAATAGAAATACACGCCAACAAAAGTAAGAATACACAAGATGTTGTCAGTCAATAAAAAACACAAAAATCTATGTGAAGGTATAATTCACCCTTTATAAAATTTCCTAACATAAATACAACCCAATGGTATAATTTACCCTTTATAAAGTTTCTAACATAAACACAACCCATTTTTGCTAATTTCCTCTCATTTTTGCTAGTTTCCTCATTTTGATTTATTAATTCCCATAAAAAACTCTCCCTATGTTAGGGGATAACATACACCTGAAGTCTCATTGACCTATTGTAACTATTGATATAGATTAATAAAATTCTAACAAGCAATTGTTACCATAAAATGGAGAAAAAAACTAACCCTTTCTATAGCTACAAAGTCCTCCATCCTAGTTGGATGTAGTTGTTCAGCACTAGTTACATTCATCTTATTCTTGCTCATAATCCTTTTACAATTATTAACAAACCTATCAAATTCCCATAGTATTTATGCATAAAAACTATCTGTGTACCACACTACTCGTCCTCCTATTGACATAAAGCTAGATTGCTTTTCTTGATAATCTGGACTATGCTCTCCAACTTCTCGATGTGCAAACATTGTAGACTTGCACTTAATTTATGCTTCTCCTCACAAGTCATCTCTCGCTTATGAGGGTATTTTTCCTTCGAATTTTTTGAAATAGGGGTTTAGCTTCAGCGTTGATTGATCCAGGTGGATATTGGTGGCCACCCACCTATTCCATTTGGACCCGCACCATAAGTTCTTTCAGTTTTTTAGTTTCAACACAACTTACTATTTTTAGCAGTTTTTCGGGTCATGAACTTCTGGAGCCGTTTTGAGGCCCTAATGATCCAGGTGGATATTGGTGGCCACCCACCTATTCCATTTGAACCCCCACCATATTTCTTTCAGTTTTTTCAGTTTTGGCACAAATTGTTATTTTTAGCAGTTTTTTGGGTCCTCAACTTCAAGAGCCATTTTAAGGCCTTAAACGACGTTTTTTTGCTCATATCTAAATTTCTAGTTCATAGATGGATATTTCTAACGAGGTCTGGTGCGCATCAAACGGAGATTGTATGCCAAAGTTACGTCCCCGGGAAGTTGAAACACCAGTTTACCCAAAATGGGCCCATAGTTTTGGCGCTTCATCTCCTAGGGTTAGGTTTTTGGATGTTTAGGGTTTTCCATTGTTTCTCAATAATAAATAGGCCCTCGAGCCTCATTGTAACACAGATCAAAGGCCTATAGTCACCACATATCTTCTCAAAGATAAGCTACCAGCACCCTAGCTAGTTTATTTCCATTATGTCTGTAAGCATATTTCTGTTATTTGATATTAATGAAATGAAGCATTATTTCCACTGTATCCTGTGTTTATGTCTATTTTTGTATTTTATTGCATTCCTGCATAAATCTGGATCAGTGGTATCAGAGCGGTCTGCTCTTTCTCTATTTTTCTTTACATGTCCCCAATGAGGTCAGGTTATAAGGAGTTAGGGCTCGATCTGGTAGAACCCTTGCAAGCTCAGCCTCGCAAACCCCGATGACCTTCCATGATGAAAGAAAAGAAAGATGAGGGACCAAGAGATCCTATCAAAATATTGCTCTAGGAGGCCCTTGAGAAACAAAGGAACGCGATTATGGACAACTTTGCAGACACCGTAGATAGATGGTTAAATTTTCTAAAATGGTATTTCTCGGTCCATGATTTCTTCGACCGAGAAAAGCTTATTTTTTCACTGCTCATGTTACACTGAAAACTGTCACCTTGACATTTTGCTGACTGTATGATCTCATTAACACTCATACATGCCTCCTTTGCAAGTCTTACAACCTTTGTTCCTCATTCCAAGCCCTAAAAATGGAGGAAAAAACCCTAAAAATCTCTGAAATTCAGGGTACGCAGGTAACATGAGACCTTCTTGTGTTTTTGGCTAAGGTACGCAGGTAATGAGAAGAGAAACTGCGTTCTAGAACGCATTTTTCCAGTGTAATGCCTGCGGTTCCCCTGTAAAGTCAAAAAAGCGCGAAATTAAACTGAAAATTTTGAATTTTGGTCAATTCTAGAAGGTTTTGGAGGAGATTTTTTGGGGATGAGTACGCTTTGGTAAGGTGCATGTATCCCACACCTTAAGGAACTAATCCCTTGATGTGAGGAGCCTATCCCTTTGAAGGAGGGTTCTATCCCTTTAAAGGTGGAATCCTAACCTCCTCATCTGCTCTATAAAAGGAGGCATTGGGTAGCCTCAAGGGGTTAAGTTAAGGAAGTTTTAAGAAGTTTTTTGGAGATTTGGAGATTGAGGATTAGAGTTCAAGCTTCAGGTGTGTTTGAGTTGAAGTGCTGTTGAGATTTAGACTTCTTTCTATTGAGCTTTTGAGAGGAAAGATCACATACCTCTTTGTGCTCCTGGAGGAAGAGTGTAAGACTTATCAAAGTAGAGGAGATTCCTGCTTCGGACCTCGGGAAGGCCTTTCGAACATCAAGGCTAAGGTTGTAAGGTTCTTCTGTATATTTTAAGATTAATACAATCAAGTTCTGTTTTTCTCAATAAATTGTCATTCGATTGTTTATTTCAATAAGCTGTCGTTTGATCATTTATTTCATAGATTCCTTGATCACTATGATAGGTATGTTTTATAATTATTTGTTATACAGGTGCTATTGATATTTTCATGTTTGTGATTGCAGATCAACAAAAGATGATACTTTCTTGTGACAAAAGGGCCCTTGTTGCGACGAAGGATTATTGATGCAACGGAAGCACTGCGACCGCAAATAAGCATTTGGATCTAAGGTAGGATCGACACCTTCATAGCATTTATTTGTAAAATGAATATACTTAGAGAAAGACAAACTTAGTTGTTCGTTTGTTGCTAGATTGTCTTCTGACACTAGGGAGATCAGTCTTATCCGCAAGAACGATTTATCCGGCCAACAGCTCAAAGTCGCCCCCCATGTCAAATACTAGTGGGAAACCTACTGTGAGCAAAAGGACGGGAGGGAACCCTCTCTGTTCTCAGTCGCACCCACTTGGAATTCGTTCCTAGATGGCATCAAGGAACAATATTATCCTGTGGGGAGCTATGAGGACAAGTACATCCAATGGACCACGTTGCGGCAATAAAGGGATCAAGATGTGCATGAACTAATGAATTTGTTCCATACCCTGCGCACAAATATGGGTATTAAATATTCAGAGAGACATTTGGAGCCCAAGTACCACAGTTGTCTCCATAGACATATTAAGGAGGAAATGGAGTTCCTCGACATTACCTCGCTTGGCACGGCATATCGCTATGCTACCAAGATCGAGCAGAAATTTAAGCAAAAGAAGCGAGACTTTGGATCTGCGAATCCGAAGCCCGGGAAAGGCGCCACCGAACCATAGAACAGGGGGCAGAGCCAAAGCGAGGTGACTCAGAACACCACCACAAATCCAAAGAAGGACACAAGGAAGTGGTGTGAATTTCATAACAGCCCCACTCACAGCACAAACGAGTGTCGGGCCAAACAGTCGCTGGTGGCCAAACTGAAGGCACCCAAATCACATGCATGTTCTGATCCTGAGCCAAAACCATACAGGGGAGATTAAAAAGGGAGGAAAATCATTGATGCGGACCCCAGTGCCATTGTTGCCACCACCAAGCTCCAGAGGGGGGATCCCGAGGATTCAGAGGATGGGGAGCGCCTCTTCCATTCGCAAATGTGGTGAAGGGTTCTCCACTACAATTTCTTGTCAATAACGGAAGCCAAAAGAACCTCATTTCAGCAGAGGTCATCAAGCGGCTCGCCCTACAGACCTTAACACACCCGTATCTGTATACCATCGGGTTGCTTCACCGAGGGAGAGATATCCGTTTCCGCCAGCAGTGCCGCCTTCCGTACAGCATAAAGCCATTCATGGATGAGGTATTGTGTGATGTTTCTCCTCTTGATGTAGCTGATGTATTATAGGGACAACCATACTTATGGAGGCGACATGATGTGTATGAGTCTAGACCTCGTTCTTTTGTTATTACTTTGTGAAATAAATTGTACAGGATACTAGAGGTAGTACCGCCTCCTGCCATCTCCTTAACTATTGCAAAAAATGCAGTAAGATTGTTTCCCAAACTAGGAAAATTATTTTCCTTACAACTCGCTCACAGGGAAAGAAGAATATTGTGGCCACAACCTCGAATCAGGGCTCCCCTGCACGGCTGCAGCAAATGGGCAAAGTCATGGAGGAATGCGAGGACATTTTATCCTCACCCATAGAGGTTCCTCTACACTGTTAGGATAAGCACTCCATTGATCTAACCCTCGGCACACTATCGCCTGATGTTGCCATACCTCATGCGACTACATAGACAGAATCCACACTTGTACTGTCTGAGGCAATCAAATTTATTGAACACATCCAGCACGTCTGCCAGCAGGCCCACAACATCCTGGACAAATCCAATACCGAGTTCAGCAGAATTTGCCTCTCATGGAGGAACTTAATGCAATGGGGACCATTGCTTCCTAAGGAGGGAGGAATGATCCAGGTGGATATTGATGGACACCCACCTATTCCATTTGGACCCGCACCATTAGTTCTTTCAGTGATTCAGTTTCAGCACAACTTACTATTTTTAGCAGTTTTTCGGGTCATGAACTTTCGGAGCCGTTTTAAGGCCCTAATGATCCAGGTGGATATTTGTGGCCACCCACCTATTCCATTTGAACCCCCACCATCAGTTCTTTCATTTTTTCAGTTTCGGCACAACTTCCTATTTTTAGCAGTTTTTCATGTCTTGAACTTCTGGAGCCATTTTGAGGCCCTAAACGACATTTTTTAGGAAAACGAGGAAATCAAAAGTTGTATTCCTCGGATAGATATTTCTAAAAAGGTATGGTGCACATCAAACAGAGATCGTATGCCAAAGTTACATCCCCAGGAATTTGAAACACCAATTTACCCAAACGGGGCCCATAGTTTTGGCGCTTCATCTCCTAGGGTTAGGTTTTTGGATGTTTAGGGTTTTCCATTGTTTCTCAATAATAAATAGGCCCTCGAGCCTCATTGTTTCTCAATAATAAATAGGCCCTCGAGCCTCATTGTAACACAATTAAAAGGCCTATAGCCGCCACATCTATTCTCAGAGATAAGTTAACAGCACCCTAGCTAGTTTATTTCCATTACGTCTATAAGAATATTTATGTTATTTGATACCAATGAAATCAAGCATTATTTCCATTGCCTCTCTCTGATTATGTCTATTTCTGTATTTTATTGCATTCCTACATAAATATGGATCATTGGTGGTTGTTAATATCTTAGCCAACCCTGAGGTAACTTCTTTAGCGCTATTGTTACACATATGGTTTCGAGAACTGAGAAGTGTTGTAGCTAGTGTTAGCTTTATCCTGTGGCCCATTAGATTTTATTGTGTTCCATCGAAATAGTAATTAGTGGGTGCTCCATTGTTTTCATTTTATTTATAAAAAAAACAAAAAAAACAAAAAAACAAAAAAAAAACATGTGTGATTGTTGAATAGTGGAATTGATTACATATTGGTGGATCTCATTAATTACATTGAAGAGTTGGAGTGTGTCGGAGTGTGAGAGGGGCAGCAGCTGGAAAATCTTGGTGAATCGGTGACTATGTATGAGGGTATTAACGACATTTCTAAAAGAAAATAAACCATCAAAAAAACATTTTGGAAGTTTCAAAACAAATTGTGTGAAATGATAATATAAAATTATTAAACCTATTTTACGGGAAAAATGCCCTTTGACACGCATTTTTCCCATCAGATTCCAACCCTGGTGGTACGTAACTTCATATCAAAGCTAATTTACTTGTCTTTCAAATTAAGGCTTTCCACTATTATTATACCTTTTGCGTAGCCGATATAACGCATCAGGTTTTCCAATGATTAGACATTAATTTATCTATGACTAAATTTTTTTATACTTTTCCATAGTTCAACTTTAATCATTTTTATTATTTATTTATATTAATTATTTAAATATTTTTTTCTTACATCAGATCGGTTGATATTTTTAAGTTCTTATTGCAGATGATTGTCCTACAACACCCAACTCTTGGTCATTTCCACATCGCTCACATTAAAAAAAAAAAAAAAAAAAAAAAAAAAAAAGTGTACGACTTACCATCCTCAATAAGCCAAAACGACCCAATTTTTGTTAAAAGGACTAGCAATTTGGCATTAATACTACCACACGTATCCACGGGTCCCGCTAATGATGTTGCCTTGATTTGGTTTCAACTATGATACAAACATGGCATGGAAACTTAGGGATCAAATTTTTCATTCACGTGAATCACTGTGTTATGAAACCAGCTCCCAAAATAGAAGAAAAGAGAGATCAACGCCTTAAAAATCAGCCACTTCGAGGGGGCAACCTCCTTTACATTACATAAATGAAAAATTATTGGATGAAACAAATTAAAAAAACCTCCTTTCTATATATAGGAGTCCATGGGGTCACAATATAATCCTAGCCGACATAACAATAATAATGTAAGGGCACAACAATAACAATAGTGGGCTTTTATGGGGCACAATAATAACAATATGAGCACTACAAAGGTACAACAATAACAATAAGGGGGCTACACTAACAACAATAAGGGACTAGACTAGTAATATAGGGACCTAACATGCCCCTCTCCTTCAAAACGTGTTGTCCTCAATGCTTGAGTAGCTCTGGATACTTCTGTATAAAATTCTCATCCTCCCGTGTGGAATCATCAGTGGGTAAGTTCTTCCACTTGATGAGATAATTTGAAATTGATCGATTTTGTAGTTGTCGAGTTCTTATTTCCATGACTGCTTCAGGTTCCAATATGATTCTTCCTTCATCATCAAGTCCAGCAATATTGTTTGAACTGGAAGTGTGTCACCTTTAACCTTATTTAAGCATGAAGCATGGAAAACCGGGTGCACTCAAGAAGAAGCAGGAAGATCCAATTTGTATGCCATAGTACCAATCTTTTGCAACACCTTGTAAATACCATAGTACTTTGGCAATAATTTATCATCCTTCTTAGTTTGCTTAAGGGACATTTGTTGTATGGTTGTAGACGTAAAAATACCGAGTCTTCTACACAAAAACTTCTCTCGCTATGATGTTTATCTGCCTGTTGTTTCATTTGATTTTGTGCCAAATTTAGCTTATCCTTTAAGAGTTGGAGAATTTGTTGTTGATGCATGATGTGATATTCCACTGCTTGAACCTTATAATTTTCTCTTAAATATGATATGATGGACGGTGGATGATATCCCTAAAGTTCCATAAATGGGGTCATTTTTGCTACAGTATGGAAGGAAGTGTTATACCACCATTCAGCCAAAGGTAACCACTTGACCCATTGTGTTTGTTTATCAGATACAAAACAATGAATATATCCTTCCAAACATTTGTTCACTATCTCATTTTTCCCATCGGATTGAGGATGATAAGATGAGCTATGAGCTAGTTGAATACCCAAACAATAAATTAATACGTCCAAAAAATTCCCGTGAAAATGGGATCTCTGTCACTTACAATAATCTTTGGGTTTCCATGTAGCTTTTGAATTGTTTCCATAAATGCAGTAGCAACTATACTTGCTTTAAATGGATGACATAATGCACAAAAGTGTGCATACTTGGTAAGTCTATCTGAATAAAAGTTCAAGAAAAGTTCTTGAAAATTAAAATTTATCGCCCCCAAAGATTGTAACCATTGTACTCCTAAGACAACATCAGCACCTCCCATTGGAATGGAAAGCATTGGACTATTCAATACATATTCTCCCATGGTTAGCTTGATATTATGGCAGTTCCCAGATCAATTTATAGTTCCTCCATTTTCAACCATCACCTGACACTCTAGTGTTGGGTATAGGAAGCAATTCAATTCCTTGGCTACCTTACAATAAATAAATTATGGGTACTACCCGAATAAATCAACACTATTACATTTCTCTTCTTGATATGTCCTTCTATCTTGGGAGTTTGAGGAGTGATAATTCCTGTTGCAAGACATGGTTGAACTCATTTCTTCTTTCTCTAGGGTTGGTTCCTGGTGTATATCCTCTTCTTTTGAAGTTTCTTGTTCATTTTCTTCCTCCTCTTCACAATCTATGTAAAATAATTTCTTTTCAGCACACTTATGACCTTTATTGTATTTGCTATCACAGTTGTACCAAAGCCATTTTTCTCTTTTTTCTTCCAATTTTTGTGATGTCAACCTTGTAGGTTGTGGAAGTCTAGGAGTAGCAACACTTCCATATTTATAGATGTGAGTGGTAGGCTTCCTTGTCGCCATAATTTTACTTTCAAATTTTCTTGCCAACATGAATACCTTCTCCAATGAATCAGGTTCCCAAAGGCAAACCTCATGTTGGATGTTATCCTTTAAAGTCCCTATGAAGACATCAATCTTGTATTCCTCTGGAATATCAGTTACCCTTATATTCAATTTTTGGAAGTCCTCAATGTGCTTCACGATTAAACCCTTTTGTTTTAGAATTATCAATTGGCTAAAGAAGGTGTTGCTCTTTGTTACACAACATTTTTTCACCGTCCCTGCAATCCCCATCCCGAACATTGGAGGACCATTTCTAAGACTTATGTGTATTTTCATGCCTTGCAAAAAGTGTCATTTCATCCCTTTCCATGAGAAGAAAATTTCCTCTTTTGACTATTCCTGGAGCAGGCTCTCAAAAACATATGATTTTGGGTCGGCGCTGGCAAGCTGTTATGTCCTCGCGCCCATTGGCGCTCTGTCTCAGTGGACTTCCTGCGCCAAGTTGTTTTTGGAAAGTTTTTTAAAATAGAAGCAAAGTTTTCATTCTCAACCACTTCATGAGCGAAGTCAACATGGTTTGTTCAACTAAATAACGTCGAACACCTTCCTTTGGCTTCTTGTTTCCTAAATTTGAGCAACCTCCCAAAGGATAAGACCTCCCCTCCACCATATGAGGGATCCCAAACCTCCTCCTCCTCTCTTATAAATACATCTCTCTCACATAGTTGCAGCTAGCTGAAATGGTTGAATAGTTGAACAGTCTGAATACAGCTGGCGTGAGATAGAGCAGAGAGAGACCCATTGTCGAGAGAGAGTCTAGGCTTATTGCCTTGCCAAGTCCAATTCCTCGACGAATTCTTGAGACACGTTTGACTGGACCCGCTGAAGGAGGCTTCAACGTCAAGGCTCTTTTGTTTGTAAACTCTTTCTCTCTCCTTATTAATACATGATTGATGTTTTGGTTCCTGTTTTTCGTTTGATGTGTTTAACCTTGTGCAATACGTTTAGTTCTCCTTGACCAATTAAATAGTTATGAATGCAAGTATGTTTTCGTATGTTGCTATTTTTCTCTGGTCCTTGTGCAGGCACCTGAGTAACACCAGTGAAGGACCGTAACGTGTAACGACAAAGATCAGGAGACTACTGCCACAGCTACGATAACTACATTGGAACAAAGGGAGGACATCTATCCCGACTCAGTTTCATTCATAAACTAGGAATCTGACGCATTAGCATGTCCTCTTGTTGCGAGACACACCCTAGGGCTAGAGGGATCGCCTCTATCTGTAGAGGGGATTTACCTGCACAACAAGTTGGCGACTTTGTTGGGGAACCCATGTGTTTGTCATCTCTCATTGTTCGTTTATTGTTTTGCTTGTCGAATCGACTTTGGTCGTTTCATCGCTTTTCTGCTTTGTTTGACCTGTTTGACTATTTCCAGCCATCTTGTTCAGTCCCAGAGTGTCAAGACTGACCTCTGCTCAGTGGTTTTTATTTTTTCCCATGGTTTTCTAGCTCAACATTGCTTTTCTTTGAACAATCGGGTCGATTGGTGCATGTTTCTTTTGTCACAAGTGCACCAACCCCTGTTTAGCGTGGATTACAGCTAAACAGTCACATTAAATCCTGTAGGATTGAATTTTAGCCTCTTTTCTGAGCTATGTCAGTGTTTCTTACCTTTGGATTGGTTTTTTTACCTTGAAATTGGTCCACTGAGATTGCTTTGACTCTGTAGTCTCGGTCTTCTCAGTTGTTTTTCCATCATCTTATCAGTCGAGTTTGTTGCCCTAGGGTTTCTAGGTTGTGTTGTTTTCTCGGCCCTCTCCTCACTGAGCCTTCTAAGTTGAGTTCGAGTCACATTTCTCTTTGTCGTTTTAGTTCCCTGGATGATTGTTTTAGCTTTTCTTTCATTTCTTTGTGTCTTTGTTTTGTTGAATGATCACCTTTGTTTTCGTTTAGCTCTCCATTTGTCACTTTGAGCATAGATTACATTGCTCGTTGAATCGGTTTGAAAGCCCTTTGTTTGCTTGAAAGAGTGCATCTTTGTTTTGAGTGAATTTCATGTTTGTATTGGATTGATCTCTTCACTTTAGATCGCTACATTCGAATTGCTCAAAACTAGTGTTTATTTTGCTTTTTAGTGTAACAATGCATTGTGCTTCTTATTCATCTAAAAAGACCAAATTTGCATTATTTTGCTTAAATTGAAAATGAAAATGTTATTTTGCATTAGTAGCGTTTAGCGAACCAAGAAAGATTTTTTTGTTTTCTTCTTTGGTTGTATTAGATGAATTAATGAAATTATTATTGTGATTCAATTGATTATAGCTTTGTTATAGACTTCTATCCTTCTCTTAGTTAGCGTTCATTGAATGGAAATGATTTTCTTTTGCATGTAGTTTTGCATTAAGAATTCGAGATCACATTCGGTAAGGCCTTGAAATCGCAACATTAATTCAAGATCAACTTTTAAATGAATTCAATTTACCTAAGGAATCATTGAAACTTAACACACATTTTTTTAGAGGTCTATGCTAGTGACATGTTCTGGCGTCATTAAACCTAGTAGTTTTCGTTCACCATCTGGCATTAGACAGCGCTAGCACGGAGTTGTGCTCCTTGTACTGTCATGTATATAAAGGGAGACCCTCATAAGTTGCAATCCTTTATCCATAGGAAGCCGAGTCTGCCGCCCTGTAACCGTGATACACTGAACACATCATTTGAGGAGACTGCATGCACGTACGTCAAGTCCTTGGTCATTTATCTTTCATTTGATCATCAAGGTGTATATTGCAGTTCACGGAAACTTGGTATACCCTCTTGCTTAGATTACCTGAGTAGTCATTTAGGTCTTTTCGTGACTCTCTAAAATTGAAAAGATCATCGAGCACTTGTCCTTTCATGATCGTTTAACCTGAAAGTGACTAGAGTCATCTTTTTTTTGCTTCTCGACTCTTAAAACATGAAACAACAGAGTTTTGTTTCAATGTCATAAAATTATTTTCCTACGATCACATGCCCATTAAAGATATTTTCTTGGCTTGTTTTCAGTAGTTCCTTAATGTTTGGTATTGAAGCCTCAAATAGGATATCTCATTTCCTTTCTGTTTTGAAACATAGTCACGGTAGCGGAACTACCAATTTCATCATCCTCTTCATTACCCCCTAGTGATGATCCTTCTCCTGAATTTTCTTCGTAAGCATCTCAACCCACTAGGTCTGTCGATTTCTGGTAATCTATCCTTCCGAGTATCTTACCTCTCGCTACCAATCTCCTCTTGAAGAGCTATTTGATATCAATTAGAAAACTAGAGATGCTTGGTCTGGTTTTGGGAACAAGGAAGAGTTCCCTCCTCTTACTTCAGAACCATATTTATTAGCTACTGCTTCACTTGCTACCACTCATCGCCTTTTCGACAATCAAGTGGCTTCATCTGACATGGATTCTTCGAGCCTCGTTAGTAATGAAGAGCTTTATGTTTCTAAATAAGATCATCAGCTCCCTCCAGAGAACTTTCCTTATGTCTCAAGTCAACCTTCCTCACGACCGGTATCTCTCCCACGCGGTTATCACACTTTGGGTCAGATTATTTCTGGCGTTGCATCGTTGTATCAGAATCCAAAATGGTCCGATACATCAACTCCCTCCGAGAGCTCAGTTGTCTCGGTATCGAGGGCATCACCCTCGACTCCTATGACATCGACAGTTGTAACCTCTGTTCCTGTCCAACCCACTGTCTGTGTGGCTTCATCTGCACTGGCTGTTAGTATGAATATATCATCATCAAGGTCCTCTGTTGTTTGTAGGTCTACTTTTATCAATCCCATGATACCTGTTAGGCCTGCCATGAATGGATCACAGCCTCACATTGCAGGAATCCCACCTGCTTGTAATGCATCTATGGTTTCTACTTCCATTCCTAGCGGTTATACATTTGATGAGTATCTATTGGCCATTCAACAACAGTATTCTACCTCTCAGGGTCCTCAGTAGCAGAATTCCACCCCTCAGGGTTCTCAGCAGTTAGCAACTTTTGGTAATCCTCCGCATAATTATGACATATACGGTTGTTAACACTGGAAAATCGTACAAGCAGAAGATGACATTAATTAATGTCAGGCAGAAGGATTTACAGGGATGAAAGACATTAGAGAATCTAGAAAGTATTTAAAAATATCTAAGTTCTAAGGAAAAAACAAATTTGAGCAAGTCATAAATGCTTTTGCACGCATAATCCTTCGTGAAGAGCGCCTTTTGACCCAAAATGCGTGCAATCCTGGGAGTGGCGAAAGTCACTTTCCGGGACCACAAAAATCACACTCTAAGACAATGATTCCTCACTTGAAGCCGCCTAAGGACAGCCACCAAAGCCTTCTTAGACATCAAGTGAGCACACAATGGAATATTTATGCCACACAAAGGAATCATCCCCCTCTATTGGGTCGCCATCCACAATGTACCAAGAGAGGGAAGGAGGATTTGAATTCTCCTATATAAGGCCACCATGGGATGAATAATTGGAGAGCACATTGTTATGCTGGCCAGAATTGCCCAAGCAATACCAGCAGTGTGTGATCTGAAGCTGAAGATAGAGGGGACTCAATTGTTGGCCATCCAACAAGTTCATTCCACCACATTAGAGGGAGGGAGACTTTGCACCGAGGCAAGCTTGGAAGTAAAAACATCCTTGCATCGGGACTTAGAACTCATGTTCTAAGGGCCCTTTGGCAAGAGGGTTAAATTTTCATCCTCATTTCCTACTAGCACTCAATAAGAGGGGTTGAAGAGCCACCGTTTGGATTATTGTAGTTTTTTATCTCTATTCAGAGCTTTTGTTTATTTTTTTTAGTTTTAGTTTATATATGCATGCTATTTCTCTATCTAGTATGTTTATGTTTCTAGCTTGTTCCACTAACTTGCTTGACTCCACTTCTTTTTCTGCCTGTGACCAATAACTTAAGTGGGTAAACCACACCCCTTAAGTTGGTGTGATTTCGTACATACATGCACCAAACACACTAACACAAGATTGGCGACTCCACTAACGTTTATTACCAAGTTTATGTGGTTGTGGCTCTTTTTTGCAGAGAGCCTTGTTTGTGTTGTGGAGTGGACCTGAATTTCCCCCTTTTTCTCTTATAGTCTCTATTTCATCCCAAGTGATGGAATGAAGCATAACAGCTCCAAAAATTACTTTTGCAGGAATTTACATGTTTTTCCCTCCCACAAACACGCCCAGGGCGTGCGTTCAAAGCTGACCCGCGCGCGGACATCACGCTTGTTTCAACCTTTTGCACGCAAAAGACAGAAAGAGAAATTTCTCCCACATTCCTATCTTTTCCTACTTGTAAAGTGCTCGGCAGCCCATAATACATCTGCCAACACTGATTGAGGTACCCCGCAGCTTGCTAAAGCTCACTCTTAACTACTTTTTGTAGGCATAGTGTCAGTATTATTTCAAGTTGATTTTTGCAAATTTCACACATAGTTTAAGTAAGGGGGGAAAATAACTTGCATTCCAAAATAATTTTATGTTTTGAAAATTTAGGTACCAACACACCTAGATAACTAGCCAAAGTAAGTGGCCCAAGTCCACGCATGCTTAGCTAGTTTCTTTTTTCTAGTGTAAAAGTTATTAGTTTAGTTCAATTTTTGCACTAGGATTTCGGGACTAGGATTGAATTGTCGATAGAAGAGAAAGCAATCTTTGTTGCCTTTGCACCCTCTGGTGATCCTAGGCAAGCATATGAACACTCTCTATTCACAACTTGCCATCTCCCTTTAGTTGATCACATAGATTAACTAGGAAAAATGGAAAGCGGCCCATATCCACACATGTTTTTATTTTGAGCAAGGAAAAATACAACATAGTTTAATAGGGGATTTTAAAAGGATCATCGCATATCCACATGTTCAAACTATGTGATTGTCCACTTTTTGGTCACACACATCCACCCACTAAGCAAAGGAAAGACACCTAAAACTAACTTAACCAAACTCACTAAATTCTCCCCACAAGGGGCCACAAAAGAATTTATAGTTTAAGTTAGGATCAAGGGGGTAGGCATCCAATAAGCCACCTTGATCATTATTCATATTGAAACATAGAATTTGATTGTTTAGGGAGCTTTAAATCCACCTATTAGCCCATGGCAAAGAAAACCCGAGTGCGGCAGAGACCCGTTTCAGAGGGGGTTAGGCTTAGGCGCAGTGCAGGTAGGTATCAATCAGGGCTACCTGACTTGGCTGATACTCGGTACTATTAATTGACTTACCAAGAAGACCAAGACTCGAACGCTCACGTGGGACGGTGGTGCTTAGTGGCCAAATCTAGGGCATCCTTTCCCTATAGGTGACGGTGCAGACAAGCGTCGGACCCTCTAACTTTACTTTGATGGATTTTCTTCGACTGACTGAGAGCGTCGCCAACTCTTACAGGACGTTGTGCCAGCACTCGTAAGATATCTTCTCAAGGCCCAGTTACATTTTAGTGTGTGAGGACGAATAGGTCTTCTAGGATTTTGAGTATCATACGCAAACAAACAAAAACCACTTTTTTATTTCTTGATCACATATAATTAATTTAAAGGGAAATCTTATTTTATTTTCGCTTTGTTTTATGCATGTGACCAGAATTTTGCTTTGATCATAGACTCCATCCTCTCAAATTTTTCCAAAACCAAACCTAGTCGACACCAGAATGGACCCAACGGGACCTCATCAATTTAGACATCTTTTGGACCTCCCCCCATTACCGAGAGGGGTTCCAGTTCTTTCGTCGTTTAGGCATCAAAGACGAAACGCTACCACAATTATTGGTTCGTCCTTTATTGGGGCATCCTTAGTTGGGAACCTTGGTCGGTCTCCCAACACCACACCACACACCACTCCTCCCACGACCCCTAGGGCGCAGAGGAGTGTGACCCATTTAGGAATTCAGTCTAATACACAGTAGGTTACATCACAGACCAACCCTCTTCCTAACCAAAACTTTGTGTTTTCGCAAGTTGCAATGGCGTCAACCTCCTTGTCACCTTTCTTAGCTTTGTTGAATCTACCTGATTTAACCAAGCTGACGAATGACCCCATCACACACAACCCTACATGGCCTCCCATGCCCACGAAGCTCCCTTCGTATATTCAAAAGTTCGAAGGAAAGCAAGCAGAAGACCCAGGTAATCATGTCATGACCTTCCACATGTGGTGCTCATCGAACAATATCATTGATGACACTATTCAATTGAGACTATTTCAACGCACTCTGACAGGAGTAGCTGCGAAATGGTACGTGGAGCAACCCTTTGCTTCACATGGAACCTTTAGTGCCCTTGCCACTGCGTTCCTAACATATTTTTAGTTACCCATTCACCATGATTCTGGAATGGAATTACTGACACATTTTAGACAAACCCCCGCCATCCATATCTCGAAACATCTCCATGAATGGAGGCGGCGTCTTAGTTTATGTAAATAAAAACTCGACGACCGGGTTCTTCTAGATTTTTTCCTAAAAACTCTCACGGCAGAGATTTCAAAGGATGTGGCGCAACAAAGGCCCACATATGAAGAGGACGCCATCAGCAAAGCCCAACAGCTTGAGCTAATTTATACGCAGTCATGATACATTTACAATAACCTTCCAAATGCCTCGTGCCTGCAAAGTTATCAAGAATTACAAGGCGCGTCGAACTCTGCAGATGGACTAATTGGGTCATTGACCCAAGGTTACCTAGGCAGCAACAGTCAAAACCCCAGTTACACGTACAGTTCTACCCAGGACATACCTCAACCCAGTTTTCAAAGTCATCATATGCCTCAGAAAAATATGACCAATAGGGCACAAACGTATCACCAGGGAGAACCCTATCCTCTGGCCCAGGGGACCAAGTATGCAGAGAGAAACACTGACGGAAGAGCTCCCCTCCAACAGCTAGGTGCAAACCAGGGACCACATTATGCTCAGTCCCCAGCACAAGACCTGCCTATGCAGACCAATGCACAAGTGAACTTTGTGCAGCCTTCCCAAAACCAACCTCACCAATATAACCAGGAGAACTACCCTCCTAACGTGGTGAAGAAAAAATCAAAAAACTAGCCAAAAGGGAATCCTGGAGAGGGGGGCAGCAACCAGCAACGCCCACTGTGATCCCAGGCTGGAGGCAACTCCAACCGGAATCAGAGCTAGGAGCCAAGAAATGCCCAATGGCAGAGAAAAAGGCCACCTCTTCGAACAAACCATTATTGTTCAATATGTGGTGAGTACGGCCATTATACTCACCGTTGTCCCGATCTCCCTAAGCTAAAGAAGCTACAGAGTAATCGAGGACAAAGAAAATCTTCCCAAAAACCAGTTGTGATGCAGGAACCTTTCCCCCATTAAGGGACGGTAAGCACTCAGCAACAAAATCCAAACGACTCCAGGAAAAGTAGCCACAAAATCTACATGACTGGCGAAGAGATATTCTTCCAAACACGGAATCACAATTATGACACCCACCAAACACCAATACGTCAAGGGCAAGCACCAGTGCACCGACTGCACCTTTGACCATTTCAAAGATGCTTATTGAACCATTGCCAAAGATGGCGAAGGGACCCAATAGGCGAGCAGGAAACTACTCCAAAGCGGCCCATAATTATAGTATCATGGATGATTTAGCACAATCTCCCACTGCTATGTCAGCTTTGCAAGTATTGCAGTCATGCCCAAAACAACGGAAAGCCTTACTTTCCACGTTAGGTGCTATCAACCCTGCCGATACATGCCTAATGGCTTTTGACTTAGACAAAGCCACCCCCAGGCTTCCTTCCATGGTTGCCTTCTAGATACCAGTGTCGGTCCAGAATATCACAATTCACCGATGTGTCATAGACAAGGGTGCATCCACGTGCATCATGTCAAAAAATGTTTGGCAGAAGTTAGGGTCTCCCGAACTAAAACCCTCAGTCATCGCGCTTAGAACATATGACGGTCTTCCTTCGACCCCCGTTGGCCTCTACCAAAACGTCCCAGTCTGCTTAGCCGGAAAGACCGTCCACATAGACATTGAAGTCTTGGACACTCATTTGGGTTATAATATACTCCTTGGGAGGAGTTATATGTACACCATGTCAGCCATCGCCTCCTCCATCTTCCACATTATGATGTTCCCCCATGAGGACCGCATCATTATTGTAGACCAATTGATGCATAGCGAGAAGCGACCCCTAACAAACACTGATGTAATTCTACCCTATGTAGATACATCCTCGGATGCACTTTCACATTACTAAGAATAAGGCCCCGACCAGTTCAAACCATCGTATGTTCTAAGGTCATTCCTAGGAGATCCTCTCATTATCCCTGAGTCATCACCTGATGCCATAGGGGCTCCGGTGTGTAGGATACCCACATCAAGTGTTAAAGCTAGTCAAGACACAGACATAAGAAATAATGGCACCGATTCATTACCCAAGATAGCCTCTCTAGCCTACGCCGCTTCCCAAACCCATTTCCTCTACCGCCCAACTGGTTTCGTCTCCCAGCAATTTTTGGCAACACTGGTGTTACCAAACATATCATTGGAAATACCAATTTGGTACCCCATTCCCCCCACGGGAATAGGAGCCACTCACATCACTGCTACAGGGTTGAAGTCCCAAGGAGGCCCCACCCGTTCAAGAAACAGTTGAAACCACCCCTACAAAAGGAAATTTCCATTGCAAAATCGGTGATTACGGATATGAAAACCAAGAAGAGAGGAAAGCGCCATACAATGGGAATCACCATTTTGCGCCATATGCGACGTAATAGGTCACCCTACCCATATCTTCCCAGAGCTGGATGAATTAAAATCACTCCTTGGATCTAAGACAGACATCGCAACATCGCGTTCCGGTAAAAAGGAACCTGCCACTAAAGGTAAAGGCAAAGCATTGTGTACCAATCACGCATGCGCTATCTACAGAAACTATGGGCACTATACCCATCATTGCCCAAAGATCCCATGATATAGGGACGCCTTACACGCCATTCAGCGATCCTATCAAGAGGATCCCTCCACCCAGGCATCCGGAAATGAACCTCATACTATCCTGTACCTACAGGAAGAACGAAGGGCACTAGAAAGACCCCCATTCATGCCCCCTCTTGTTATATGCTACACACTATGCAATGAACGTGGTCACTTCCTTGAAGAATGCGCAGCCCTGGAACTCATCCATAGATGGTATCCTATGGAACGAGTTTACTACGTTGGATTGCGGGCAACGCAATTCACATGTCCTTTGTGCGCCGAAAATCACCTTCTGGAGAATTGTCATTATATCCCCCGATTCCGGCTAGCCCTTGCTAGTTTGTGCTCAGCCATAGTACGCCTCTCCCAAGAAGATGACATGGACGTGAAATCCACGGACAGCTCCACAACCCAAGAGGATGTGACAAGAAGATCCATCATGTTCTTGTCAGCTGAAAAGCAACCAATCCGGAGACACCCAGTCATCCCAAACCGCTCTCTACAGAGAAGACCAACATGCACGTTATGCAAAACGCCCAATCATGTGGTCGCCACTTGCCCTGATTTAGCAGCGTTACGACACTGGTTCCCTGCCAGACCACAAAATGAGCACGACAGGACCCCCATATCTAGGTTATTTTTCCTAATATGTCAAGGAAATCACTATGAACAGCACTATACCTATATCCCTTGAGTTCACCCTACCATCGATATGATTCATACCATAAAGAAGAAAGAAAACGACCTCCGTGAGTGGTATAAAAGATACACCACCTCCGAGTCAGCAACCCCACACCCACACGAGAGTGATGGGAAAGCTAGGACAACACACCAATCAAGAATGACCCAGGCCAAGCCTAGGATAACATGCAGACTATGCGACTTGAATGACCACCGAGTCAATCAGTGCAAAAAACTGAAGCCCCTTGCAAACAGTTTTCACATAGTCTCTTCTCTCCCTCAGAAACTTCTCTCTAACCAAGATAAGATCACACGTACCTATTGTCGGATTTGTTCACACTTTCACCATCCGATTAAATGTGTGCACCTTCCCAAGCTAAGAGCGGCAAGAGCAGCGTTGAGTCTACACTCCAAAGAGTCAAACACACCTAAGCCAACAACATGGAAGTGGAAGCAGAAGACCACCTCTTCTACAACAGATCCTTTCCAAGCGTCCACATCTAGGACATCGAGTAGTGTTGATTCCCATACAATCTACTTAGTTGGCACAGTGGTACCATGCACCATATGCACTGGCCAAAACCACGCAGCAGAGTTATGCCCACTAATGGAAACATTAAGGCACCTCTGCAGCAGGCACAATTTCCACCCACAGGAAATTGACCATCCTAGCGGGGAACCCAACCTTGCGCTTACGCAAAATCCCATCATAGAGCTTCTTCCCCCATCGAACGCCGACGACACAATTCACCATATACAATTTGTATCATCGCATATCGGAAATAGGATTGTAACTACCCCCACGTCCCAGGATTTCCACCTTATTCCTGTTACAAAATATCAAGGTACCTTGCGCTTTTGCACTGATTTTCGCAAGATCCCAAATTTGCACGCCGCTATCGAATTCCTTGAAGATACCCAGCCTCTAGAACGGCACCTAATACAACTAAAGCTCGTTGACGAAAGCCGACAATAGTCGCTGTAACACAATGAGGCCCATAAGAAAAGGGTAAAAGCATCATTCGACCACCACATCAACCCTCGTTCATTCACCGAGGGAGAAATATCCCTCCGCTATGATGTCGCAAAAGAAGCCCTAGGGCCAGGAAAGTTTGAAACCTTGTGGAAAGGACCCTACAGCATCAAACATTACCTCCGACAGGGGGCATACATCTTGACGGAGCCAGACAAGACATGCCTCAGCAACCCCGTCAACGGCCTTTACCTTAAGAAATTCTACCCATAAGGGCCAAGATGGCCCTTCCCTAGAGTGAACGTACACAAACACAACCACTGAAATTTTTTGACCAAAAGACTTATCAAACACACTCAAAGTGCCGCCATGGATCACCAACCTGAACCTTATTTCGGATTTGTTGATGGAACATCAAGATGGTCTCAAAGTTTAGCTGTAGCTTCCTAGGTCATCTACCACCCTGACCGATCGCCACTCTGCTCAAACGGTGTGTGCATCGATTCAGCAACAAACAATCAGGCATAATATGATGTCGTCATTGGACTTATGTGCGACGCCCTCCATTAGGGCATACGCCATATGCATGTCTACCTCGATTCCCAGTTAGCAGTGTTACAGTTAAACCAAACATTTGAGACAAGAGATACACATCTATTTTATTTGCATGTAAAAAAATTAAGCAGTAAATTTGACTATATTACATTCACACATGTACCAAGGAGTCAAAACCAAACAGTTGATCGCATAGCTAACAATATTCTAAACTGGAATGCATCTCGGATAAACCATCATAGATAAAAGAACAAAAATATATATATATATATATCGATCAACATAACATCATCCATGAACTGAAACAGGTGACACAACATGTAGAGCCACAAAAAATATCTCTCATATATATATCATGATGTATGTGTCTGAGTACAAAAATAGTGTCGCTAACCCATCGGCCAGCCCAAATATACACAGAAAGTCATCAAAAATAGGGGAAGCATCCTCATAATGGGTGCTTTCCCCGTGTACAAGTATACTCTAGGGCAGTTCCCCCTCAGGAGGGGCACCTAGACCCACAACTACTCCTGGTACCACCACTAGAGCCACTGTCACAACTAAGACTGCCACCCGACGTAAAATAGGCCGATAGTCCCACTCTCGGGCCATCACCGTATCCAGCTAGAACTCCTCGAGGTCATCCATAAAACCCCGAGAAGTCATCCCCTAGGTCAAGTGATCCACTCAACCCCAGGCATCCTCTAGAACTGACACTCAAGCAGTCAGTTCCGCAATGCAAGCCTCCGCCGTATTTGCATGTGTCGCCTTTGCATCAACACGAGCTCGCTCGGCCGCATCCTCGGCAGCGGTCGAGCTGTTGCCCTCTCCGGAAGGGCCAGTACCACCAGCAGGTCCTACAGCAGCATCTCCTCCCTGCCCACCCCTAGGTCTCCAAAGAGGATCGTGGCCAACCACTCGAGCCATGCGGCAACCTACCTCGCCAACATCTGCAAAGAGTAACCAAGACTATGTCAGTGTCACCAGCAAAACACATAAACACATATATACTCAAATAAATGCAAAAAACATAAAAAAATGTACCTGTTGTCCCCCAAGCATAACTAAGAGGGAAACCAATATCTGGATCCCCCCGGAAGTCCATCCCCGCATATGGGAATGGCAAGAACATCTGGGGGTTCACCTTAAATCAGGCCTCTGGCGTGGCATTCCAGTAACGCCCCACCATGCCCCCACCACCTCGCGGCATCATCGGAGTCCATCTCCTCATACGAGACTCCCGTCGCCCCCCAAGAGGCACCGCCAGCACTGGTCTCAGCAGCACTACCCTCTAATACATAATGCTGCACAAAATGATGGCATACGCAAATAGCTTTCATCCACTGTGGATCTTGTTGAGCTGCATCACCATCCCGTTGTAGCAAAAATGGGAAAAATCATAGAAGTGCCAATCGACGCAAGACTCCAACCTGTGGGCCTGATGCCCAATACGGATTTGATGACCCTGCAAGTCACACAATCACCGCCAGAGCACATCGCTCTGCTAGATCTGTCACTGGTGCAATGCTGATGCACCCCTCCATAAAAGGCGCCCCACCACAATGACGTCTCCAGAACCTCTCTAAATCCACCCTCCCGAAAGGGAGTGGATACCTCAGCACCTCACCATGAGGCAGTAACCCGGTCACAAAATATACATCCGTCTCAGGACGGATGACCAGGTTTTTCCCACGCAACACAAACATGTTGTGCCTCCTGTGCCAATGTCGAATCAAGTAATGAAGCAATCGGTACTGCAACCGAAGAAGCTCGTTCTCCGCAAACTTCAAGAGCCCCCATTGCACCAGATGACGACGCTTCCCAGCATCAGAAGCCAATGCAGTTCGGAGCTCGGGCCAATCCCGCTCCCTCCATAACAACATGTCATCCAAACAGATACCCATCAGCAACAGAAAAAACATAAAAAAATAGGCAAAACTCAAAAAAAATCTTGCCTCGGCCTTTTGCGCGTCTGTCCCTTAGACAGGCGCGCTTAGGGCACACCTGTATTTTCCACAGGCGCTCTTAAGGCACGCCAAAGAAGGGGAACAGAGTGCTTAAATCGCGCATCCCCGGAAAATGCACACAAAGGGCGCGCTTTTCCCCTGATCGCCCGCGCAATATAGGGAAAAAAACACTCAAAATCCATACAAACCAAGTCTGTACAAACCCCAGCACCATCAGACTGAAAAAATTAAAGTGCAGGACATCATGGAGGTTACCTGGGCATGATATCGCTAATCCTTTGGTGCTCAGGCTGACCGCAACAGTAAGAAATACTACGCAGAAGCCTCTGACCTCTCAAGAACTCAACAAGTACAAATTAATTGAATTAGGGCCATATTCACCTATATATTTCCCTTTTCAAAAACTTTGGAGCACCATAACGAAATATTAGAAGGTCCTTTCTCCGAACTGTAAGCTGCACCGTGATCAGCACTCCATAACGAACAGAGGCGATGCCACACAGTTGCACTCCCAAAAAAATATTTTTTTAGCGTCGGCAGGTATGCCCTCTCTCCTCTTCTTTTTTAAATCTCATGACTTTCAATAATATTTGATAAAGTAGATTCTTTCACTTGAGGTAGTTGTTTTTGCAGGAAAAGCTCGCAAACCATTCACAACTCCATCTACTGAAAGTTCCAAAGCTGGTATCATTCTACCCCCAGCATGATAGAGTCCTATTAAACTCTGCATATCCTAACATCATTTCTCCATCAGGAATCGACCATAGGTTCCACATATCCGACCGTGTTTATCATCACCTCACCCTACACATGATAAACATCCTCGTTGGTCGGTAGAGCCTCCCCTCCATGGCGCTCGTCACACATAGTAGACCATATATCACAGCAACAGTGACGTCATGGCCATATCACTTTAGTCCGGGAAGCATCTCATGCCCATCCATCCACCATGCATAAAGGTCAAGTTTTACCATATAAACTAAAACCCCCTTCCCGGATGACCAGGTTGTATAAGTAGATCAAAAGCGTATTACCGTGCCTCGCATTTGGCCCACCATACATCCACTAGCATAATCCCATCTGCGATACTTTTTCATCCGCTTCATCAACTCCACACATGAGACCAACCAATGGGACCCCCACCCTCAGCAAAAAACCTTCCTAACAACATCAGTCATCGAACACTTTCATGTTTTGGGGCACCCGTTTCTGTGTTTTGTACAAACCAAACCCCATTATTTTATTCTTTTGGTAAGTGTACAAAGACCGCAAACGGTGCACTACGTCCCACACCCTCTCATTCATATTTTCTCCCATGGCAGAAGTCCCTGAACACCCTTGGTCGGAGTATCACACCGCCCCGTACAAGCCACCATGACATTCATAGCCAGTTTTTACCCACCCTGGAAGTCCTACTGACTCTAGGGGTTTCCCCATCAGAAATAACTATGACTGCCGCCAAGCTGCTTAGTACACTCCGACCTTGGGCCACTGAATCCCCACCATCAGTTTTCAGTAACCCCTCGCCAACATGCCTATGTTAAACTCATCACATCTAGGTCCCTGACCCCTCATGTCAGCGACCCCCCATTTGGTTGAGGCTTCCTTTTTGTCGACTTCGACACCTATTTTCCAAAAAGGAAGTGGTACCTTGGATTACCGTTCTTCATAAAAGGGGCATCCTCGGGTGGCACTGTGAGAGACATCATTTCCCACAGATGTCATCGATCCTCCTAACATTCAACTACAACAAAAGCTTTCATGTCAAGATGGTATCGTACCTTACAACCATTGCACTTTGATCAAATTCGTCGAAGACCCGTGCCTTCATAAGTGTCTCTTTCAGCAATGCTTACACGGGAAGGTCCCAGCCAGCGCCTATGCGTACAATGCGCAGCTATATTCCATTCCAAGTTTATGCATATGGGTACCACATTCCACCTATTGACAAAGAAAAAACGCCCCGGAGGGCGTCAGCGGTCGTCGTTAGCAACCACCAGATCACTACCATATTAGTGATATAGATAGAACATGTATTTGTCAAATAGATTTGTTTAACTAGCCACAGCATCACGAGCATGGGACATGACCGCCTCGTAGAAAATTTGTATATATATTGTATTATATTTGCTTACAGGGGTCCCATAGGAAATGGTCATTCTTTGAACCGGTGCAGGGTGTTTCCAATTCTGAGTTTCACGCAAGTCTCTCTCTCTCTACGCACGATATATAGAAAAGAAACTATAATGTATTTCGGCTATACAGTTCTTCCTAGGCCTCACACATTAGGGGGAAACTATTAACACTGGAAAATCGTACAAGCAGAAGACGACATTAATTAATGTCAGGCAGAAGGATTTACAGGGCTGAAAGACATTAGAGAATTTGGAAAGTATTTAAAAATCTCTAAGGTCTGAGGAAATATCAAATTTGAGTAAGTCATAAATGCTTTTGCGTCCTAGAGCGCCTTTTGACCCGAAATGCACACAAACCTAGGAGTGGTGAAAGTCACTTTCCAGGACCACAAAAAGCACACTCTAGGACAGTGATTCCTCACTTGAAGCCGCCTAAGGACAACCACCAAAGCCTCCTTAGACATCAAGTGAGCACACAATGGAATATTTGTGGCACACAAAGGAATCATCCCCCTCTCTTGGGTCACCATCCACAATGTACCAAGAGAGGGAAGGAGGATTTGAATTCTCCTATATAAGGCCACCATGGGATGAAGAATTAGAGAGCACATTGTTATGCTGGCCAGAATTTCCCAAGAAATACCAGCAGTGTGTGATCTCGAGCTGAAGATAGAGGAGACTCAATTGTTAGCCATCCAACAAGTTCATTCCACCACATTAGAGAGAGGGATACTTTGCACCGAGGCAAGCTTGGAAGTAAAAACATCCTTGCAACGGGACTGAGAACCCATGTTCTAAGGACCCTTTGGCAAGAGGGTTAAAGTTTCACCCTCATTTCCTACCAGCACTAAATAAGAGGGGCCGAAGAGCCACTGTTTGGATTATTTCAGTTGTTTGACTCTATTCAGAGCTTTTATTTATTTGTTTTAGTTTTAGTCTAGTTTTAGTTTATATATGCATGCTATTTCTCTATCTAGTATGCTTATGATTCTAGCTTGTTCCACTAACTTGCTTGACTCCACTTCTTGTTCTGCCTGTGACCAATAACTTAAGTGGGTAAACCACACCCCTTAAGTTGGTGTGATTTCATACATACGTGCACCAAACACACTAACACAACGGTAATCCCGTCTATTTGCCTCCAATTGATCCCAGTCAGTTCACATCAACAGGGACAACCCTCTGGTTCACAAGGACAACCTTCGATCCAACAGGGACAACCTTATGGTCCGCAAGGACAACCTTCAGTCCAACAAGGACAACCCTACGGTTCTGCTAGTCAATCTCATGTTCAACAGGGTGCATCTTATGTTCCTAGGGGCAAATCTATCCGCAATAAGGACAACCTTTTGTGAAATAGCATCAGCCTTATGTTCAGCAAGGCCAAAATTTTGTACAACAAGGACAACCCTATGGTCCTGCGCCGGGTCAACCTGGTCTTTAGGGGCAACCTGGCCCGTCCCAACCATCAGGCCAACCCTTTCCACAAGGGAAACCTGGTGGCCCTCGGTATCTAGACCAACCTACTCCGCAGCGACCACCTGTCCAACCTCAATATCCGGGTCAACCTGCACCCCAGGGGCAACCCGTTCAGCCTCAAGGCACCACTTATCTTCCTCAAGGTCAATCCCAGATGGTATACAGTGCACCTCAAGGCACTGCTTTCATTCCATAACAAAATCCATATGTTGCTTAGTCAGGACCTCAGTAGTATGCTCAAAATCAATATCCTAGTACTCAACCCACGTATGGGCAGAACTTTCATGCTTATAACCCCTATGGACAGAATCCTTTGAAACAAAACATATGGTGGCATAATTTCTCTCAACCTAGGTGGAATCCGAATGTTGGTCTTTATCAACGACCTACAATTCCTTTCAATACTCAATTACCTTTCCTTGCTACGTTGTAACTGCCCGATGTGTCGAAGTTGACGAATGATCCTATCCTTCATAATCCATATTGGCCTCTAGTTGCGACCAAATTTCCTGGCGATTGTCCCAAACTTGAGGGCAAGTCCAGAGAATACCCCCCAGCGCATGTTATGACATATCACCTTTGGTGTTCCTCTAACTCTTGGGTTGATGATTATATTTGACTCTGTCTTTTCCAACAAACTCTTACTAGTGTCGTTGCCAAGTGGTACATCGAACTTTCCCGCGATGTCTTCCAAGATTTCAACTCTTTAGCCATGGCATTTCTCACACACTTTTAGTTACCAATTCGGTATGAAACTGGGATGCACCTCCTCACCTCCTTGAAGCAAGATCGATCTACTCATATCTCTGATCATATTCATGTATGGAGGCGTCATCGTCATCTGATCAAGTTTGAGATTCCTTATCAACTTCTAACTGATTGGTTCACTACCTCCTTCGTTGCTCTGATTGCTATGGACATCGCTATGGGGGCATGTGTTACTGAGGAACCAGCCATTGCTCGTGCCTAGTACCTTGATATCGTGTACTCTCAATCTGGCACATTGTACGAACTCTTGCCTGATGCCCCTCGACCTGGAACTTCCAAAGCACCAGTGACACCATCTTTCGACAGTATCATCGGTTCTGTGTCTCAGACTTCTCGGAAGTCTTCTTCTCCAAATCCTGCGAAGCAAAAATCTACTCCTTCCAATGATATTCCTTCTTAGCCACCCCCGAATTCTAGTAAAACCACGGAAGTGAATGTCGTCCAGGACAATCCGGCGGATAAAAATTCTAAGGGTGAAAATAAGGGTAAAGGTAAGGCCATAGCCGATACCCCAAAACAGGATTCTCAGAAATCTCGTGCTGATGATGGTTCGCAACGTAAACCGAAGTACCCTTGCTTGACTTGTGATGAAGAGCACTACACCAAGGACTGTCCCCGATGGGCCGAAGTGAGTCGATTTCTCAAAGGCACCCAAGGTACTCTGGTTGTTCTTAAAGAATCGTTTCCATCCCAAAAGACCAAGTTGGTACAGCAACCTCAGTCCTCTGCCCCATTTGGCTCTCAGGTTTTCATCATGAACAGTCTTGCATCCGTCTCTATTGCTACCCGATCGAAAGATTATACTGAACCACGTTAGGCAACAGAAAAAGAGATCATTGATGGTCCTCCTCCCTCGCCTGCTTCTGGCCCTCTTTAGATTGAAAGGCCCAGTACTAAGCCCGTTGTATGGCCACCTTCCAAAGGTTTACTCCGTAAGTCTTCTTACAATCCTAACACTTGTGCTACTCAGCATTACAGTATTGTTGAGGATTTGGCTCAGGCACCATCTACTATGTCTACATTAGAAGTACTTCAGAGTTGTTCATCTCAACGGAAGGCTTTTCTATCTGCCATCGGTGGGGTTGATCCCGTTGATTCGAGCCTTATCACTTTCGATTTGGAGAATTTCGTCCTGTGTCCCCCTCACCAGCTTGCGCTAATCATCCAAGTTGGGATTAATTGACTGAATATCCATTGAACGGTCGTGGATGAGGGTGCATCTATGTGCATCATGTCATCTTCCTGCTGGAAAGCCATTGGTTCTCCAGCTCTTAATTCATCCCCAAATGCTATCGAAGCGTTTGATGGAAGGGAATCTCGTCTTCTCGGTGTTCTCACTAGTTTACCCATCACGTTAAAAGGGAACACAGCTAACGTCGAGGTTGAAGTAATTGACGCCAAGCTCAATTACAATCTTCTCCTCGGTCGCAATTGGACTCACGCTATGCTGTTCATTTCGTCCACTCTCTTTTGTGTTCTTCGATTTCCACATGAAGGAAAGATCATCACTATCGATCAATTGTCTTTCTTCACTTATTCATCTTCTAAGAGCAATGTTCCATACGTAGATCAACTTCCTACGCCTTATGAGAGAATAGGGCCAGGTCTTTTAAAATATCCTGCCCTCATGGGATTTTTTCCTCTTCCTCCACCCAACACTGCCCTCATGGGCTTTTTTCCTCTTCCTCCACCCAAGTTTTCACGTGGTCTTACGAAGAAATGCCCGGCATCGGTCCTAGTATACTAGTGCATGAGATTCCTACCTATCCTGGTGCGAAGCCTGTTCGCCAATGTCTTCATCCTATGCACCCTAGAAAGGCAACTACTATTAAAGTTAAAGTTGAAAAACTTCTTAGAGCTGGTTTTATTTATCTAATTCCATTGACAGAATGGGATTCCAATATCGTCCCTGTGGATAAGAAACAAGGTACTATTCGGGTCTGTGTCGACTACCATGAAATCAATTGTGCTTGCCCTAAGGATAATTATCCCACTCCTTTTATTGATCAAATCATTGATAACTGTGCTGGGAGTCAGACCTTTTCCCTTACGGATAGGTTTTCTGGGTACAACCAGATTAATATTCTGCCAGCTGATCAACACAAGATTGCCTTTATTTGTCCTTGGGGTACTTTCGCTTATAAAAATCTCCCTTTTGGTCTTAAAAATGTTGGGGCTACATTTCAACGAGCAATTTCATATTCTTTTCATGATATCAAGTGCATTGTTCAACCTTACGTGGATGACCTTTCGACTCATTCAACTAAGCGTAAAGGCCACCCTGATCATCTCCATCAAATATTTCTCTGTTGTCGACGCTATAACATTCCGCTTAATCCGCATTAGTGCATCTTCTGTGTTCACTCTGGTAGACTCTTAGGGTTTATCGTTTCCAAAGATGGAATTCATCTCAATCCACTCAAAGTCAAATCTATCGTTAATCTCCCCTCTCCTTCCTCCTTACATCAGCTGCAGTGTCTGTAGGGGAAAGCTAACTTCCTGCGTTGTTTTATACCTAACTATGCTAAAGTGGCCAAAGGATTTATGCAATTACTTAAGCAAGGTGTCCCATTCCTCTGGGATGAGATCGCCCAAAAGTCCTTCAATGCACTGAAGACGTTGTTGGTCAATGCTCCTATGTTGTGTCCTCCAAATTATAATCGCGATTACTCCCTCTATTTGGCTGCCACGTTTAGCACGATTACCATGGTTTTGGTACAAGACTACAATGATGGTGACGAGCACGTCATTTACTATCTAAGTCGCAATCTTCTCGATATTGAAACGTGTTATGCACATGTCGAGAAGTTGGCGTTGGCTGTTGTTCAACGTTTTCGTCACTATATTATGTTGCGCACAGTGACCGTGATTTTTGATTGCAACCCTATGACCTACATATTGACTTGTCAATTGCTGGGGGGGAAATACTCGTAGTGGATTGTTATCCTCCAAGAGTTCGATTTGGAGTTCACTACCGCCAAATCGAAGAAGTCATTCATTTTCGCCAATTTGATTTTCTCTCTCTGTTCTGATTATGCTCCATCTAGTTCCGAGGAACGCATTCCAGACAACACACTTTTTCTTATTTGCACCATCGATCCTTGGTACGGTGATATCATCGTATAGCTTCAGACTTCCACCTTTCGATCTGAGTTGACGAAGGATGCTCATCGACGCATCCGCCATCATTCGCAATGCTATCGCATAGTCAGAGATACTCTCTACTGTATCAGAGTTGATTCCATTCTCTTCCAGCGTTTGACTCTCGAGGAGGCTGAAAGGTCCTTAATGATTGCCACAGTGGCGCCTGTGGCGGTCACATGTCTGGATATGCTACCGCACAGAAGATTCTTCATGCTAGCTATTTCTGGCCCACCATCTTTAAATACTACATTGTCGTTGTCCGTAAGTGTCATGATTGCCAAATTTATGAGCGCAAGATGCGCGGTCCCATCTTCACCATGTCATTACCGTTGGTCCCTTTGTGAAGTAGGGCATCGATTTTATGACGTGTAACCCTCAGTCGGCCAGGGGGCATGCTTATATTATTGTATCTGTGGACTACTTCACAAAATGGGACGAAGAAATGCCTACACTTATAGCTGGTAGTAAGACAGACGCACAATTTCTATTCAATCACGTCATTACTAGGTTTGGTGTCCCTCAAGCCATTGCTATCGATCATGGTTCTCATTTTCAGCATTACATGGTGGCTGAGTTGACTTCCAAGTTAGGTCTGTGTCACAAAAGCTCAACGTCGTACTACCCTTAGGCCAATGGCTAGGTTGAAGCTGTGAACAAAGTTCTCGTCACTATGCTTCAACGTACGATTGGGATGCACAAGTCAAATTGGCATCTCATGTTATTTTCAGCTCTCTGGGCTTACTGGACCTCAGTGAAGGATGCGACCGGATTCACTCCATTCCAGCTTGTCTACGGTCTGGAAGCTACCCTTCCAATTGAATGTGAAATCCCTTCTCTCAAAATAGTTGTTGAATTGCTGCCTAATACTTCGCTAGAAGAAGAGCGTATTCTATATTTAGAGAGGCTTGATGGAACTCATCGCTTTGCTGCTCTTGTCATAGAAGAACAGAAAAAGCGGGTCAAAGCTCATTTTGACCAGTTAGTTTCCCCTCATTCCTCTATAGAAGGAGACCTCATCCTCCTGTACGACCAAGCTCACGATAAGCTGGGGGTAGGAAAATTCCAACCCATGTGCCATGGGCCCTACATTGTTAAGCATGTTTTGCAGAACGAGGCTTATGAGCTAATTGATTATGAAGGTCATCCTCTGGATCAGCCCAGAAATGGGTTGTATCTCAAAAAGTACTATGCGTGAGTCTTTCGTACATGTTTCTTTTGTACATAGATGTTTTTTCATTTTTGTACTTTTTGGCTTGGTGTGATTTGTCAGCATTTTCCTGCCTATTAGATCGTTTCTTATTGTGCAGATGTCTATTACCCCTTTTGTCGGTTTCGCAGATGGTGCTTCCTGTAGTACCCAAAACGTGTCTTCTGCAGCCTGGGTGATGTATAATCCTGCTGGTGAGTTGATATACCTTCAAGATATCTGTCTAGTATGAACCACAAACAATGTCATTGAATATAGTGTTTTTATTGAACTATTAATCGAGGCCATTGCTCTCGACATTCATGCATTGATTATTAACCTAGAATCACAACAAGTTGTTCTTCAGCTTAATAGGCATTATTCTATTAGAAATCCTCACATATTAAGGTTGTATTTATGTGTTCATTTATTGGAAAGACATTTTGATTACATTACATATCAACATATTCCTAGACGAATGAATGCGTTAACTGATACAGTAGCCAATATTGTATTAGACAGACATTTGCGCAATTTGTAAAAACATCATCATCACATGATAATATTCATACAAGAAAAGAGATGTGTGTGTCTCTCTCTCTCTCTCTCTCTCTCTCTCTCTCTCTATATATATATATATATATATATATATATATATATATATATATATATATATATATATATATATATATATAGTGTGTTTTCATCCACGTGCATTATAAGTTCAAAAAATATGTATGTTTTGGTTACATCATGTCTCTCAAAAAATATGCTGAAATAAAAGCCTAGGTGTCTAGTCAGCGTGATGCTCATGGTAGCACGTCACTTCCCATACGAGCCACCTTAATAAGTGATGAACACGGTTCGACACCCCTGCAGTGTGTCTCTGGTACGAGCTACCTTAAATCTCGCATAGTCAGGGATCCCATGGGAGATTCCCTCCAAGTTGCGTATGATTTCCTCCTCCTCGCCTCCCTCACCATGAGGGGCCACATCAAAATCACGAGGAATTCTCTGTGCTATTGGAGACATTCCTGCAGGTCTTTCTGGGCCAACATCCGCAAATACATGGATTAATGTAAGAACATACATAATAAAAAAGTCATAACACTCATCAAAATAAAATATGAGTCCTACCTAGTGCTTCATCCCAATCCTCTCCTGTTGGGAGTGGGAGATCTGCATAACCGGTAAAGTCCGTGCCAGAATAGGGCCAGTCCTCCACGACAATCAGCTGTTGGTGGAGCCACTCAAAGAACTCTGGTCTCCAGGACATCTGTTGACCGCCTCCTGATATTGGCATCAAAGCCGCCCAACGAACCATCTGTGGCTCTTGGGCTGGTGTTGTCGAAACTATCACTTCCTGACATTGGAAAATTGGTAACCGTTCCAAGATGAATGGTACTAAGGTGGACCCATATCCGAACTGTTTCAGCTTACCATTATTTCATTTTGTCAACTCGTGTTTTATATTGATTGTTACCGCCTCTGCCCAATTGTAGAGAGTTGGTTCCATGCAATATACTACAAGAAGTAACTGTTCTTTTGTGGCCTCATGCGGAGCCTAAACTCCAGCAGCTCGCGTGATGGTGTGCAACACTACTCTTAGTGCCAAATCGGCAATGGTTTGGATATCCACCTTCCCTTTTTTGGATCTTTTCCTTGCTCCTCGGCACATTCTATAGATAACCATGCTCATGTTTTCCATTGTGGGCCAAGTACCTGTCAGGATTGGTACTGGCCCCTCCGTGACAATCCAGTTATGAATTAAACGTCTGAGACCTCAATCTCGAATTCCTGGTCGTGAATTATGAATCTTTCCTAATCAATGTCCTAGACATTGATCAAGTATTGTAATAGCTCTGGTTGAGCTCTGAGACATGGTGCCATGAAAAATTTCTTGAGCCCATAGTCCCTAATAACGTCAATGCATCTTACATTGCCCATGGCTTGCTCATCTTCTTCACTATGTTCTCTCTCCTTCCATTTGATCACCATTTTTCTCTTTCACACCTGCAATAACATCCATATGGTTATCATTAGTCAAATAATATGCTTTTGAAGTGTTTAAAATGGGCTCACTTGTTGAAATTACAAGTTAAACATCATGGTTGCAGTTGAAAATAGTCGCGCCAAGTGGCGCGCCCCTGCTTGATTTGAAGGCAGGTTGGCATGAGTCCGTGCCCAAAAACCCGTGCCAATTGCCACGCCCTAATTTACACAAAACTCCCCCCGTAGATCTACAAAATGGGTTGTAAGCAATCAAAATTATATCAAGATGCAAGGAAGGATATGAGTTCTTACCTGGAACAGACGGATTCGTGAATGGCCTTCTGGATTATCCGTTGTCAGCTCCTCAAAATCACAGTGAAAAGGGTAAAAAGTGCTCACAAGAGGTAAAAGTGAAAACTAATTTATTTTTTACCATTTTTGGCATTTTATAAACTTTTCAAAACCCTAATTAGGTTTTTGAGCATATTTTTTTATTATTTTGTTATTTTATTTCGAAAAATGGGTTTTACGTGTGTCTCTTGTGCAACAACATGTCCTCAATGTGACGACGATGAACTGACGAGTTGTATTTTATACTTTTTTCGGACTCCGTAAAAACACGTAAAAGTCACCCTTGGAGTCATATTTCAGCTCTTTTTTTACTCTCGAAAATTGAAAAGATTGACGAGACTCTTGTCGTTTTGAAATCGTTAAAAGGCTGTGAAACGATATCTACCTAGTATACGTTTACCCCTTTTTCGGGGTTGGGATGGATTATTTACAAAAAAGGAATAGCTTAGCCTATCGCGACTAAGAGGTTCTCTCATACATAGTTTTTTACCTTTTCAGATATGTTAGACTACCTACGAAAAGGGACCTGTTGGAGTTTTCTTTTCCGCTTCTTTTCAAACTCTCTAAACATGAAAAGATGTCGAGTTCTTCCTTTGTCAGACTCGTTAAAACCTAAATGACATCGGAAACCGTCACCATGACATAACCAAGCTCCTCCTTCCTAGGGCTCGTAAAATGTACTAGGATAGATTTGTATAAAGGAAAAAATTACATGAAAAGCATATGCTATCCCCTTCAAGCTTGTTTCCAAAAATAAATGGGTACTCGCCAGCAATGGTGGGGGAAAATGGAACCATTTCTTATTCATGTCGGCAGTATGTCGCTCTTGAACTTGACACTCATCTACATTCGTGTTGGGTTGGAGACATATCATTTCGTCATTTTTTCCTCCATGGGTTTGGGTAATCTATTTTGACCTATTATCTGCTCTTTACTGTGTCATCATGACCTCGTATCCCTTGATGTTAAATACTGCCAAATTCCGGAGTCGTGTCGTCGATATGTTCAAGAGAAGTTACCTTTTGCACTTTTCAACCTCTGGTCCTCTTTTTAGGTCCTGATTCACTATCATCTTATCCCTTTGTCTCGTGTCGATGATGTGGGAAACATTATGGCCCTCCTTCGACCAAGTCACTTCCTGTCGACTTCAGCTCATTATCCAGGAAGCCGATCTAGAGACTCCTTTCCAGTACCTTGGAGCTTGCATGCCTCAATGGCAAGTTCTTCGCATTCGACGACAAGTCCTCATCATTAGCCTTCGATCGAGTGATTCTGCGGATGTTCGACGCCAGATCACTGTTCACATTTTGTGGATTGTACTTATTGTACCTTGAGAGCCATTTTCATTACTTACATCATTGGCTGGTAATCAGGTGACTTTCTTGCATGCTCGACTTCAACTCACATATTCACATGCTTGAATTTGTACTAGTTCGGGTCGAGATGGAGCGCAAGACCTTGGGTTTTTTCTGATAAAATCCAGGCTGTGAGATATTTTGGTTTATCATGAATATATGCATGACTCTTTTAATTGGATGGTTGCGACCATAACTGAGTCTATTTATTGATCCTTCTTGTTGGATGTTTGCGTCCATACCTCGGATCTCAGTTTTATATGTAATCTATTATGGATGGTTGCGCCCATGCCACATATTCATGTATCAGAGATATCAGTTGTACTTGTACTTGCAAGTCTTCCGACGACGGTGTTTGGTTTGAACGCATTCTCGTAAAGAATTTCACTCCTCCCTCACTCTCAGACCTTATGCTTTAGGGGGCATCTGTTACACAACATTTTGTCACCATCCTTGCAATCCCCATCCTGAACATTGGAGGACCATTTCTGTGACTTCTGTGTATTGTCATGCTTTGCAAAAATAGTCATTGCATCCCTTTCCATGAGAAGAACATTTCCTCTGCTGACTATTCCTGGAGCAGGCTCTCAAAAACATATGATTTTGGGTCAACGCTCGTAGGCAGTTATGGCCTCGCGCCCATAGAGAAATTAGCACTGGGCCTCGTGCCCATTAGTGCTTTGTCTCAGTGAACTGCTCGTGCTGAGCTGTTTTTGGAAAGTTTTCTAAAATAGAAGCAAAGTTTCCATTCCCAACCACTTCGTGAGCGGAGTCAACATGGTTTTTTCGACTGAATAACGTCGAACACCTTCCTTTGGATTCCTGTTTCCTACATTTGAGAAACCTCCCAAAGGATAACACCTCCATTCCACCATATGAGGGATCCCAAAACCCCTCCTCCTCTCCTGTAAATACATCTCTCTCACATAGTTGCAGTTAGATGAATAGTCTAAATATAGCTGCTGTGAGATAGAGCAGAGAGAGACCCATTGTCCAGAGAGAGTCTAGGCTTATTGCCTTGCCAAGTCCAATTCCCCGATGAATGCTTGAGACACGTTTGATTGGACCCGCTGAAGGAGGCTGCAATGTCAAGGCTCTTTTGGTTGTAAACTCTTTCTCTCTCCTTAATAATACATGATTGATGTTTTGGTTTTTGTTTTGCGTTTGATGTGTTTAATCTTGTGCAATATGTTTAGTTCTCCTTGAACGATTAAATAGTTATGAATGCAAGTATGTTTTCGTATGTTGCTATCGTTCTTTGATCCTTGTGCACGCACATGAGTACCACCGCTGAAGGACCGTAACGTGTAACGACGAATATCAGGAGACTGTTGCCACAACTACGACAACTACGTTGGAACAAAGGTAGGACATCTATCCCGACTCAGTTTCATTCATAAACTAGGAATATGACGCATTAGCATGTCCTCTTGCTGCAAGACCCACCCTAGGGCTAGAGAGATCGCCTTTGTCCGCAGAGGGGATTTACCTGCACAACACTCTTTGTATCCTCGTCATGTGTTATCATTTCCTCTGTAAAAATTGACCAAGTGACAATTTTTTTACGAGAGAAGAGCCATCGATACCATACAAATGTATTTTTTTCTAAATATAAAGTTTTAATGCGTACCTTTTATGTGTTTTTCACATTATGGAGATCAAAATATTGCTCCATATGTAGTATCCATGTTACGGGATCCTTTCCATCAAACTCTCTCATATCGATCTTTGGAATATGGTGGGTCTTCAATCCAACATTAGAGTTTATGAAATCACAATTAACATTTATTTTGTTCTCATCATGAGTTTCCTCTACTACCTTTTCACCATTACGAATCATTTCTTATATCAACTTTGTCAAACCTTCCATGTATTCTTTTAGATCATTCTTCATGTCTTCCATGGTGTCTTTCTTTTTTTCATCGATCTTAGCTTCCATGTTATCCATCTTAGCTTCCATTCCATTCTTCAAACCTTCCATGTATGCTTTTAGATCATTCTTCATGTCTTCCATGATGTCTTTCATTTTTTCATTGATCTTAGCTTCCATGTTATCCATCTTAACTTCCATGCCATTCTTCAAACCATCCCTCTTAGCTTCCACGTCTTTCTTCAAACCATCCATCTTAGCTTCCATGCCTTTCTTCAAAACTTCCATTTCATTTTTTGTTACCCTTTGTGAGAGTGAAATTTGGTGCACTTGGTCTTGTAATTTTGATATTTCATGTTGCACTTATTCCTCTTCACGAGTCATAGTAGAGCCTTATAAGGGTCTAATGGGTGTTGAATTCTTTTTAGGGGCATTTTAGAACCCAATACTGATATATATGCTTCAATATGCCCTTATAATCACTCCAAACTGATTATTTAAACAAGACTTATCCAATTTGACGAAAAAAAATACACACCTTTTTCTTGCTTTTGAGGAGCTCGATATTGAAACTGATGTATATCTATAATTTCAGATCCCCGAGATTTTATTTTTGGTCCTTTATTATCCCTCTGAATCTTCTTTCCAATGCCACAGGTCTGATGTGATTTGGATTCTTCAAGAAAAAGTTATGCCCAATCTCCTGCAATGACCTAATTATGGATTGGTTCATTAGAGCGAACTTGTTTGGCGTGCCACGTGTCACTGTTTCCTCCTTCGCCTATGAAATTGATACAAAGGAAACTAAAGTCTGTGTACTTTTGGCTAGTTTTTACAAAATTCCAATTCGATGCTTAGAGAGAGAGTTATGACAATTTTCCCAAGGTCACCTCTTTGAGATGAAATTCAGGAGCCTCCAAAAACCCTAACTTCCACAGATCATATATCTGCAAATATTAAGAACCAAGATTTGAAAATTTTACACGAAGTTCCTCAGGATTTCTTTGCAAATGGGTTTTTTTTTAGCTTCTAGACCTTCGTAGAAAAAAATTTATAGCAAAAAAACCAAGATGACTTGTTTGAAGCAACAAAAACCCCAGAATCTAAAGCTCAAATACCAAATGTTATGAAACCAGCTCCCAAAATAGAAGAAAAGAGAGATGAACGCCTTAGAAATCAGCCACTTCGAGGGTACAACCTCCTTTACATTACATAAATGAACAATTCTTGGATGATACAAATTACAAAACCTCCTTTCTATATATAGGAGTCCATGGGGTCACAATATAATCCTAGCCAACCTAACAATAATAATATAAGGGCACAATAATAACAATAGTGGGCTTTTATGGGGCACAATAATAACAATATGGGACTAGAGGGGTACAACAATAACAATAAGGGGGCTACACTAATAACAATAAGAGACTACACTAGTAATATAGGGACCTAACATGCTGCTTCTCCCTTCTTCTCTCTTTTTCCAGTTGTCTGCCACCTCAAAAACCCTAAACCTTCATTTCCCATTATGGAAAGCATCGTGATTCGAAAACATTGTGACCTATTTCTCATTTATTGAATAAAACAATAGCGGAGGTGATCAGATTAGGTCGTATTGTGTGTATAAATAATGAACATTTTAGACTTGTACCCCACTCAGCACAGTTGCCCAAATACTTGCCCCTCCACTATCCACATGAATATCTCAATTAAACAACCCATATTCCTCGTCTTTTAGCTTAACAAACCTTTTCAATTATCATGACACTCATTCAAATATATATTACGACATTCTCCGCTTTCCTTTCGCAAGTGCCTACACACACACACACACATATATATCAACGCATCTACAACAAGGATTGTCTATTCTTTATCAGTAGCGTATAACTTAATATTCTACACTCTGAAAAAACTTTGTTCCATTATTCTTCTAAGTAAACCTTCATGGAACCAAATTTCACGTTCCTTTGGTATAAAGTATGTTTTCATATGTACTTTCCAATCCTTCTAGAGAAGGAATCCCCCAACTGAATGACCTCAGCTTTTAAATATGTCGTACCACACGCTCTTATGTACACTTAACATCGATCAAAACATATTTAAGCTTCTTTGTAAAGCAAAATGATTGTCACTGATTATAAAATTAATCCATCTGTTGATTTTATGGATTCTTTTTTAGTATTTTGGAATAGAAATGTACTCCCAACTCACATAAGTGAATAATCTGATTCCACTGTGATTCAAATATATATATATATATATATATATATATATATATATATATATATATATATATATATATATATATATATATATATATATATATATATATATATATATATAAGTTGTAATGTATATATATAAGTTGTAATGTCAAACACATCTTACAAAACATTTCAAAGAAATTTAGCGAGTCCAAAAAAAAATGAAAAAGAAGTTCAACATTCCTATATTTACAGTAAGCGGCGAGTAGTAGCTACTATGTAGCACTTGATTAAATTAAAAGAAGAAAAGGTAAAGCTTGAAAATACATTCTCAATCTAAGTTATTAGAAATTCACCCTAACTATTTTCTTTCAAAATTTGTGTTAGTATATTCATGTTAAATCACACTTTCTATTATATTTATCTATATCCAATCAAATTTTCTATCTCCTTTCTAAGTGACTAGGACTACATGATTAAGATCAAGTTTTCCTTTCATCTTTATTTATGTACACTCAAATTTACTCACATCTATATAAGTAAGGTCAGAATATTATTATATCATAAATTATGTAAAAACTAAAATTTCCATATTTTTTATTTATCTTAGATGGATAGATAAAGATTATATTTTTAATTTTCCTTTAGTGCCTAATAAAAAACAAAGTGCCAAGATGGCACAATTGGGCTAAAACCAAACAGCTTTTGGGAGGCAATCTAGATTGGAGAGGTAATTGTTTCATTGAAGCATGGAAGTCTTCGTGGGACTCATCAAACGAAGAAGTTCATAGGAACATTCTACCTCTTTTTTTTTTTTGGGGGGGGGGGGGGGGGGGGGGGGTTTGTTGGCTAGGAATAAAGCCACTTTCACGGATACTCCATCCACTCAAGACCTCATTTGAGGAGAAATCGAAGTGATTTATGATTTCTTACCTATAGAGTAATCTCATCATGTTTCGTGCATCATCTCTAAAGAAGAGATCAATCGAAAAATTCCATGGTCTTATTTTTACAGTGCATCAAATGATGATGTTATCTATGGGGCGGTCTCTTCTCTTCATTAACGATCAACATTTCCTGAAATCAAAAATTGGTTTGGGCAACGGCTCAAACAACTATGTAGAACTACTTTCTCTTAAACTTCTTCTATGTTGGGCCCTAAAAAAAAATTGTGCTCTCCAAGTATTCAACGACTCCTTAAATATTATAATTTGATTTAATGATTCACAAAGATGCCACAATCACACATTGCTACCAATACTTGAAGAGATATTTCAATTAAAGCAAGCTTTTGAATTTATATCTTGTTGTCACATCTACAGAGAAAGAAACTCTAAAGAGGATATTATATCTAAGGAAGGCATTAGACAACATTTGGGTGTTTGGCAGGTTGTGGAGCATTTAGATGGGACAATTCAAAATTAGCAACATTAGACTTTCACAGAAGCCTAATGGTTCATTGTTCACTTATATTTACAGAATCAACTGGTTTATTTTTTTATGAACATGATATCTATATGCAACAGTCTCTTGTTTTAAGTATATGTAACAACTTATGACAACAGACATTAAAAAACAATCTATGTATTTTTTGTGATCGATTTTGGCATAAAGGCATTGACAAGGTTTCCATCCATCAAGATGATAGGATTTATTTTTCTCATGATTCCAAGGCTAGTTTCTGCAACTCGTTTTTGTGTTCACTGGTCCTTTAGGACAGTGGTTGAATGCACTCAATGCATGTACTTTATGTAGCTTTTTTCATCAATATAAAGTTATGAGTTTTCTTTCATATATATATGAATGCATTTTTTATCATTCAATAATGTAGACTAGTGAATAATGTTTATTAGTGGGTGATACGATATTTTCATATTAAGTTGATTAGTTTAATCGCGTTGATTAAATGGATTTACAATGGTGTAGTGTTGGATTATTTGTGGATAATTAGGTTTATGTTCCCTAAATAAACCATCACTACCAAGTGTAGATTATGTTTTGACTCTCACTAATGATTTTTATAGGTATACTTGTATGTATTTCTTGGAAAAATAAAGATCATGCCTTCGAAAAAATCAAGTAATTGAGGGTATCAAGGTTGAAAAGCAATGAGGTAAACCTTTGAAATGTTTTAGAGTAGAGAATGGAGGATAATATGTGGACAATGCCTTTGAAATTCACTTGTCACATAATAATATATCTTCACACATATATGTAAGTTACAAACCTCAATGGAATGTTGTTGCTAAAGGGAATAATTAAACCTTGGTGTTTCCCATCGCTTTATTTGAACCACGGGTGCCCAAAATGTCTGCAAAACAACACATATTTCCAACACCTACAAATGCTTCATAAATGAAAAATGTAATCTAGGTGTAGCCATACTAGTAGAGACTCCGCCAAATGGTGAGGAATTTCAAATTATATTAACAATCGCCAATTAGATCTTCTAACTCTACAACCATTCTAGTATCTTTGGATCCATTATTTAATGCATATGGATAACTTAGTAGAATCACTTCGGATCTCAAATTCTACTAAGTGGTACTAATTCTCAACCTTTGTGTCGATAACCTTATTTTTGTTGTTCAATCCTTGCTAGTGTTAATATGTTATGATGAGTTTTTAGCTTAAGTATTCCTGACACATGTATTCACAGCTTTCTTTGAATTTAACGTAATTGTTGTCATTTCGTTATAGTATCCTACTTACTAAGACAAAATGATAATCCAGGAATTGAAAAAAATAATTATTTGGAAGTCTTGTTGAGTTTCAAATTATGGTATTACCCCTTCATGTGTTGATCTTGGTCAATTGAACTATAATCTCTTTGAATATTTATAATTTTTAAGCTTAAGCTTAATTGAAATTCCACTTTTTGATTTGTCAAATTCACCATCCTACTATCGACATGTATACTTTAATGGTTGAATGAATTGGTTTATTTGTCTCCTATTATTATTTTTGTTGAAGTGAATTGATTTTCAAGTGTCTCCTTTGAATGTTATTATGAAAAAATTATCTCATGGTGATATAAGCGTGAGTTGCTTCCAACTTTATAGATGGATAAGATAAAACAATACAGCTTATTTGATTTACGTATTTTGTCCTTTCTATGAAATACGAATGAAGTGTGGGTAACAAATTTGTTTTAAAGCTAATTTATACAACATCGTTATTTAAAACGCCATGAAATCCCTTTGCAATAGGAGATACTGGATAAATGGTGATTGTTTCACTTTTATGTCTATTGCGTAATTCTTAATGCTTTTTTTGTTTATAAAACATCTCATTATTTACACTATATGTGCGACTTCATTTTAAATATTCTCATTCAACGTGTAAATGTTGTTCAGAATTTAGAGGGCTCCTGATTAATTCAAATTCTCTTCTTGATAATTACTTGTGAGCTTACTTGAGTTACTTATGTCTTCTCTTCTTTAGATTATTTAGTCTTTCATCAAGTCAATTATCAAAATAAGCGAGACACAAAATTACGCTCCTAGAGCCAAGGAAAAACCTTACACTCTTGGAGAGGAAAACCCGTTAGGAATTCTTCTTATATATCTTCAAATGACAAGTACCATGACCAAGACTCAGACCCTTGACCTAGGAATGCCTCCAAGACCTTGTCAATGCTTCTTTGTATGCTCACAATGCTGATCCTTCTCTTATGCACCAACTTTCACTGACCTGCACCACCACTAGAGAACTCGGTCTCTAATTATATCTTCCTTGAATTAGTATTCGGTTATGAACATAATTCTTCTTGTTTCATGTTCACTTTAGATATATTTCTTTCTTTCTTGTGTGTATTGAAGATAGGAAGGTAAATCACAGATTTACCTTCCTTCTATTCTTGTACTATTAAATTAGACTTAGGTCTTTTAACTTCTATGCTTCTTATCTCACTGAACCATTCGCACTTCTTATCTCACTTAGATAGCAGGTGTATACATTACTAGATTTAACATACTACTGTTGGCAGCTTCTTCACATAGATCCGTATTCACTGCTCAAAATGATCCTTGAAACAAAGCTGCACCTTATACTTGATTACTGCCCTTTTCAACTTGCACTTTATTCAGAATTTATCCAACTACAGGATATCAGATATATCTGCACTTAAATCTATCTTTTAACTCGCACTTTAATCCTCTCTGAAATCCGCATTAACCACAGATGTATTTGCAATCTTCTTCAGAGCAATCCACAATCTTGTTGGTGTCAAATGAGTTGTAGGTCCCTTCATATATATAGTGCTTTGACTTTATTTTAGGCCGACCCTACAACAAGTTTGTAGGTTGACATCCTCACTATATATAGGCCGACTTCATCATTGATTAATAAGCTTATCTTCCTGCGTTGAATGTGGGTTGTCTTTAGGGTTTTTATGAGCCATTCTTCCACAAGGTCTTGGAGTACATTCTTCAAACTAGCAATTCATATACATGACTCTTAATTACACTTATAAACATAAGACAAACCCTAATAGACATCAAGAAGAAGTCTATTGACCTATAATAAAATCTTTCTCATGAAACCCATGAAGCAAGTATACCAAAAATACATTTTATTATCTTTATCTTCTTCTTTACATAACTAAATAATTACATAGTCAATATGAAAACCGATCCTAGTTACACTTTTCAACAAATGTTGGTGTCACTTGACTAGATTTTGGTTTATGAATTCCCGAGTTCATTTGCTTTTGGAGTTCTCAGGCATTAGAAAGAATGTTTGATCTAATGGAAGTTGAATGATTAATTTTAAAAAACATAATAATTTTTCAGTTGTTATTCTAAAAGCTTAAGGAAATTGGGTTGCCAAGAAGGTGTCTTGTCCAACTTTCCAGCAAAGTTTGTCCTCAACAAAGTAATTAAAATCTAGATTTTTTAGTCTCAAGTTATGTTTTCTTCTTCTACATGTATTTTTACTTTAATCAAAATACCTTATAATATCCTAGTCAAAGAGAGAATTGGCTCATTTGTTTGATTTAATGGAAAGATCAATTTCGATTGATACTAGTTGTGAAATAATGTTTGTTTGTGAAATGAAAGTAGTTATTTGATGTTCTTTTTGGATTGGTTAGAAGATTTTTTTATGGACATAAACATTCTTACCACTCATGTTTGAGGTTGATGTTTTGGCAAGGCAAAAAATAATGGAATGTTGAAAATGAAGCAAGAAATTCTCAATTTATTTTGCCTTGATTAAATTGAGAAAATTCAAATTTCCACATAAGTAGACAACTTGGATGCAGTTAACTTGTGTGACATGACTATTGTCACTCAGTTAGCTTAGTAAAATCGAGTTAGAGGAGTTAGAGTTCGGTTGAGCATATGTGATTGCTAATTTGTAGCAATCAAGATTAGTTATTTCAGGTTGTTTTCAATGAAACTAGTTATAACTATTAGAGGAACTAGTGGGAGGTTAGTTGTGTAGCGGGACTTCAGTTTAACTCACTGATCATCCAATTAACTAATAAATCAACCCAAAATAGCTAGTGTGTGCAGAGAATTCGAGTTCCCAAGCTTTGGTGGAGATTCCAAGGAAGTGCATAATTAATTATATACTAGATTGAATGTACAATTTATTGTATTGATCATGTGATCAACCTTGCGAATTGCGCAAGCATTTTGGAGGAATATTCTAAATAACAGGGGCATGATTCCTCAAGATTTGTAAGGAAGTAGGGGCTCGAGTAGAGGCGGAAATTGAATAAGTCTGGGTCAGAGCTTCTCATTGAGCAGAGAGATAGGTTATTCACTTGCAGGTTCTGCTCAGAGCGAGGAAGCAATTGTAATACATCTCTTTTAATCATATTAATACAAGCATGCATAAGGGGTTTTTAGAAGTTTCTTTCCCCTCTAAAAATCCTACGTGCATGTGTGTTATTTCTTATTGCATGTTTGTGATTGATGTTCTAAATTGTGAATTGAATTATGTAAAGAAGAAGAGTGGGATTCTGTCTCTTAATCTAGATTAAAATTTCATGAGCAGTTGCAATTCTACACTATAATTTCTACATGGTATTCACATTAGAGCAGGAATTTCAAAGTTATTTCTCAGGAGGTTCAAATTTGCAGATTAGCGTAGCAGGATCTCTTCAGAGTTGGGAAGATGACCTTCAATGGGCTGAGACTAGAGTATGCCTTGGAAGGCAACTCGAATTTCATTGCATGGAAGGATCGCATGGAGGCAATGCTTGATGACAATGAATTGCTATAATATTTCAAGACAGACATTGCAAAACTAGGATCAGTTGATTCATAGAACCTAGCTCAATGGAATAAATATGTAGCCAGGGTGAGGAGAATAATATTGGAGGGAGTATAGGACCATGTTGTCACCAATATCCATGGGAAATAAACTCATGAAATGTGGTAGGCACTGAAAGATCTGTTCCAGAATAGCAGCGACCATATGAAATTTTCCCTCAAGGATAAACTTCGAAATATCAAGATGTAGAAGAATGACACTATTCAGCAGCATCTGAGAAAGTTCACACAAGTTTGTGATGACCTTGCAGGAGTTGGTGTTACTATTTGAGATGATGATTTGGTAATAATATCCCTTCTAAGCCTTCCCAAGGGTTGGAATAGCTACCAAGATTCAGTGAATGGGAGGGAGAAACTACTGAATTGGGAAAAGGGAATAAAACTCAAACCAAACCAAAATCCATCCAATTTGGCAAGAAGAAATATTTGTCCAAAATAAAATGCTTCCATTGCCATGAATTTAGTCACTATGCCACGAAGTGTCCACACAAAAGGAAAGCAACAAGACCTCAAGAGGAGAAATAGGTGAATCCTTGGCTTCACAGTTCGAGCTTGACTTTACCCTTATTGCATGCATGGAAAGCACAGTGATGGGGAGTGTGTGGTACTTGGACTTAGGTGAATCGTTCCACATGGCAAGGTGTAGAGAGTTTTTTAGTGACGTGGAAGAAAAATATTTATAGACGCGCATTGAGTTGGGGGATGATGGAAGGTATAGTGCGACCGAGGTTGGCAGAGTCACCTTTCAGAGGGAGTCGAGCTCCCCTCTCAGGATCAAGGATGTCATGTTCATTTTGGGACTAAATAAAAATCTCATCTTTGTTACAGTTTTGGAAGAACGTGGTTATGATGTGATCTTCAACAAAGGAAAAGCATTCCTGAGACACATAGCCACAGGACAGGTGAAGCGGATTGGGGTTTGTAATAGCACTTATGAAAATTCCACGTAATAAAAGTTAGAAATAATAACCATGATTGATGGGACACTTATTCCAAGCTTAATGTTGCGCAAAGCATCCTAGTGGGTGTTCATTTCGGTTAATATGGCTAAGGAAATTGGCAAAGGAAAAGGAAAAGTGGCATTTATTTATGAAAATAATGGAAAATCGGAGAAAAGGGAGGTGAAAGGTCACAGACTGCATGTGAGGAGGAAAATGAAGGAAAATAATGGAAAATGAAGAAAATAGAGGCCTCATCAATAAAAAGGATTCTGAGGATTAGTTGGTAAGTTTTTGGTTAGAGAATTTTTGGAGCTCTCTCATTATTCTCTCTTTCTCTCTCTCACTCTTGGACGCTTAGAGGTTTGGAGCACTTTGGCATTGGAGCAATAAAGGCAAGAAAGAAAGAAGAAGGAGGAGTAGGAATTAAGCAGGTACAGTAGGATTCTTTGCAGGTGTTGGTTTGCTTGTATGATTTTGTTGGAGAGGTAAATCCCCTCTGCGGACAGAGGTGATCCCTACTAGCCCAGATTGGGTCTAGCAACAATCAGTCACGCATTCACGCCGATTTCTAGTTACAAAATAGCAAAAACATAACGAGTTGCCTACCTCAGGTCCTACGCAATGGTCGTCGAAGAAAGGATGACGCTTCCCATCCTCCACTTTGGAAAATCACGATCCTTCCACTTGACACGTCCGAACACCTGCACACATGTAAAGGATACAATGATACACAACGTAAAATCTAAATCTTGTAACCATACATCAGTAAGAGAGGATGTAATTCATTGCATCAAAGACAAAGACACATGAATGAAACCATAATCAAAGTCGCTTATCATTAATAATAACGAGAGAAAGATACAACCCAAAGCTCTGACGCTGGATCTTCCTTCGGCGGGGCTGACAGCGGAGCACGTCTTAATGAAGCTCGTCGGAAATGGGACAAGGCTCTCTCTCTTTGACTTGGATCTCATAGGATGTTTGGCGATAGTCTCCTTGCTACAAATTCAACTCTTGCTTCTAGCTTGTTAAGGGAAAATGGCAAGCTTATATAGATGGTGGAAGGGGAGTTGGGATCCCTACAATTGTGGGATTGGCCCTATCCTCAAGGAAGCTTCCATGATAGGTGGAAAACCACCTCCCCTACCTGGAGATCCGGAGCCAAACTTCCCAACTCATTTTAGAGACTCGTTCAGGAGTTTGTTGGAATCAAACTTCCGCCATTTATTTTTAAAAAACAATCCCTATTAAGCTTGGTGCGAGCGATACACTAGGACAAAGCGCCAGTTGGTGTGCCCTCTTTGGTGAATTTTCCTCATTGGCGCGAGGGCTGAACTGGCTAGTCGCGCCAAGGCTAAAAGATCAGTTTTTAGGGTTTTTCAAAGGAAACTGTCTTCAGAGGTATGATTGTCCTTGTCAAGGGGGATGCCATGAAAGTGGTTTTAGGTTATGTCACTGCTCACAGGTCACGGAAAAGGCCCTCCAATGTGCGGGACGGGGGATTGCAGGGATGGTGACAAATTACTGTGTAACAGATGCCCCCTAAAGCATGAGTCCCGAAAGAGAGAGAGAGGGGTGAAATGCTTTACGAGAACATGTTCAACTGAAAACACTGTCGTCGGAAACCTGCGTAGACAAATACAACTGATATCTCAAATACATGATATGTGGTATGGGCGCAGCCATCCATAATAGAGTATGCAATAATCAGGATCCAAGGTATGGACGCAGCCATCCAAAAAGGATCAGTAAATAGAATCAGGTATGGTCGCAGCCATCCAATCAATGAGTCATGTAACCAATCATGATAATCCACAGCCTAGATTCCATCAGAAAAAATCCAGGGTCTTTCCCTCCATCTCAACCTAAACCGAGTACAAGTCCCAGCATGTGAATATGTGAGCTCAAGTTGAACATGCAAGAACATCGTCTGATTACCAGCCAATGATGAATTTTTTTAACAAACGCCAGAGGAACCACCAATAATGACGATGGCCCTCAAGGTACTATAGGTACAATCTACGGAATGTGAACAGTGAGCTGACGTCGAACACCCGCAGAATCATTCGATTGAAGGCCAATGATTAAAACCTTGCGTCGAATGCGAAGAACCTGCCATTGAGGCATGCAAGCTCCAAGGTACCTGAAGGGAGTCTCTAGACCAGCTTCCTGGATAATGAGTTGAAGTCGACAGGAACTGACCTTGTTCGAAGGTGGGCCATAATGCTTCCCACATCATCGACGTGAGACAGAGGAACATAATGTTTGTGAATCAGGATCAGTAGAGAATCAGAGAGAGGTTGAGGGCAGTAGAGGCCAACTTCTCTTGAACATATAGGCGGCACGACACTGAATTTGGCAGTATTTGACATCAAAGGATCTGAGGTCATGATGACGTGGAAAAGAGCAGATGAGCGGTCAAAAAGGATTACCCAAACCCACGGAGGCAAGCAGAGAACGAGATGAGATGTCCCCAACCCGACATGAATGCAGACAAGTGCCATGTTCAAGAGCGACATACTGCCGACACGACGATGATACTAGTTTCATTTTCCCCCACCATTTCTGGCGAGTACCTCTTTATTTTTACACAAGCTTGAAGAGGATATCATATGCTTGTCATATAAGTTTGCCCTTCGGACAAATCCAACCTAGTACATTTAACGAGCCCTAGGAAGGAGAAACTCGAGTAACGTCATTGCAATGGATTCTAATGTCATCAGTTTTTAACGAGTATGACAAAGGAAGAACTCGGCACCTTTTCATGTTTAGAGAGTTTGAAAAGACAGCGGAAAAGTAAACTCCAACAGTCCCTTTTCGTAGATAATTCCTCAGATCCGAAAAGGTAGAAAACTGTGTCTAAGGAAACCTCCTAGTCGCGATAGGCTAGGGTATTCCTTTTTCGTAAATAATCTATCCCAGCCCACAAAAGGGGTAAACGTATACTGGGTAGATATCGTTTCGCAACCATTTAACAAGTTCAAAACGACAAGCGACTCGACAATATTTTCAATTTTAGAGAGTCAGAAAAGAGCTGAAAGGTGACTCCTCCTGGAGGAACGAGTGGTATAAAGGATAGCTACTGGTTCCGGTAATGGTGGAACTGCTCATAACAAATAAAGACCAAGAGGCTGGCTAACAAGACAACTCCTCACAGCGGTTCCTCAATAATGGGTAAAAGAACCAAGTGAAGGCATATGATTGGCCAAGCAGATAGTGACGGTGGAATGAGAAAACCAAGGCTCATCTGGCAAAAACAGGCTGATAAAATGGCAATCACAAGAGGTAAAATGGGAAAGGTTTCATTTTTACACAAGCTTGAAATCAGGAAACTCTGCTTGAAGTTGGTTTCATTTTTACACAAGCTTGAAACAAAGATATACTATTCTTGAAACTGGTTTCATTTTTACACAAGCTTGAAACGAAAACAAACTATGCTTGAAAAAGTAAGCATGCCCCCAACATGGTGACTCAATTCGAGGTACATGCCCCCCAAGCTTCAATCCATATGAAAGGCAGATGGAGTGAAGGTTCAAGTTACGAGATCAAGAGAAAGACTCGATTGGGATTTTACGAGATCGTATCAAAGACTCGAATTGAACGGGAATGTGTTTCATTGTTTTAACGAGGTTGACACACTTAAAAGAAATTTCCTCGTAGCAGCTTGTTTCATTGTTTTAGGAGCTTGACACAAGAAGAGGAACTGTGCTCCGAAGAGCTTGTTTCATTTTTAAGGAGCTTGACACAAGCAGATGAACCATGCTCCGAAGACCTTGTTTCATTTTTTAAGGAGCTTGACACAAGAAAACAAACCTTGCTCCGACAAGCTTGTTTCATTTTTTAAGGAGCTTGACACAAGAAAACGAAATCTGCTCCAACAATCTTGTTTCATTTTTTAAGGATCTTGACAGAAGCAGATGAACCATGCTCCAACGAGCTTGTTTCATGGTTTAAGGAGCTCGACACAAGCAGAGGAACCGTGCTCTGAACACCTTGTTTCATTTTTTAACGAGCTTGACACAAGAAAACGAACTCTGCTCTAGACAGACAACTCATCATGATGAATAAGAAGTCATGGCTTCCAAGAGGTTCTCATCCGATGGGAGAAAAACATCTCGGAAATCAGGATCCAATGCCCCCAGCACACTATGCACAATGGCAGTATCACTGAACACGGGCACAAGACAGGTAGCCACATAATTTACATGTCGCGAAGATGAAACAACTGGTGGATAAAGATCCGGCAAGGATGATGGTGGACTAGATGCCATATTGGGACCAAAGAACGCAAGCTGATCGATGGTCACAATCCGACCTTGGTGCGGAAAGCACATCACACGAAAGAGGGAGGAGACAAGTGCTCCCATGGCATAAGTATAATCACGGCCCAGGAGTAGATTAAATTCCAAAGGGCCAGGAACAACCATCACATCCATATGGACAGTTTTCCCTCCCAAAGTAACAGGCAACTTCGGAAGGATCCCCAACGGTTGACTAGTTCCTCTGTTAAACACCAACAAATTCTGCGTAACAGGCACAAGCGGCGGCGAACCGAAAGCTTGCCAAGTAGTTGGGGATAAAATACTAATAGACGCGCCTTCATCTATAATAGTGCTAGGTACGACCAGATCAAAGGTCTGTATTGTTATCTCGAAAGGCACATAAGACGGAAGGCGGTATCCTGCAAATCAACCCCAATCGAAGGAGGTGACCAAAATACTTGGAGGGGCTACCATCGAACTGAGATGGTCTTCCTCTGGTGTTACGGAAGAAGAAGGAGCATCCTCCACGACCTCCATCACAGAGTCGGGAGGGGTATCCTCCGGGACCTCCATCACGGGAGGCGGAAGAGCAACTTGTTGAGGTATAGGGACAAGAGAATCTTTCTCCAAGTACAAGGAATCTGAAGAAACAAGAAGAACCTGAGGGGTGTGAGATCGACTCTCAATGGAAAAGACCTGGTGCACCGCAGACAGGGCCAGCTCAACCGATCCCACGACCAATGGTTGGTCGGGAACGGATTCCTAAATTTGAATTTCCGGGGGAGCGGGATCGACCAAGGATGACTCTTGACCAATCATTGAATCAACTAGTGAAGGACTCACAGAAATCTGTTTATAACCAGCCGGAAGGCACAGTGCAGAAACAGTCGAGTTGTCCAAAACTCTCTTGGCTTCATCCATATATGGAAAAAGGTGAATGGCATGGTGCCCTCCACACAACTTACAGGGATTGGTAAGCTTACCCTACTTCTTAGGAGCCTTACCAGCACTAGTTGAATACGTGCCCCTAACCTGACTCCCAAAAGCCAAAGGCAACGGTGGACGACCATTGGACCATACTTCGAGCACCTTGGGAATGCCAGGGCAATCTCGAAGAAGATGGTCACCTTTGCATAACATGCAAGGGAATTTAACTTTCCGTGGAGGGTTGGAAGGTTCATCGATGGATGGTTTCTTAGGTGCAATAGCCGCAGAGCTAGCCTCTCATTTATCTGACTTCTTCTTCTTCGTCTTCTTCTTCTTCTTCTTAGCCACCTGGTTACTGGAATCCATACTTTCACCAGGCGAAGTAGAAGAGGAGGACGAAGAAACAGGCGAAGAAGGGGAGAGGTCCACCTTTGAGTCAACATGGCGTTGCTCAGGCGGAGGAGACGGTTGAACAGTAGCTGGGACTTTCGGGACCACAGAGGTTGAAAACCAGGCAACCCAACAGTTAACCCAGGAAGGGACAATGTTGCCATATAAGGAGCACCAACATTTCCAAAAGGAGGAAAAGGACCAGGATTTCCTTCGGAGGCGATTCCTTGGTTGGTGAACTCCGGAAAAGTTGCCATCGGAAACAACTCAAAATAACACCCTAAGGAAACTAACTTTAACCAGGAATATTTCGTGGGGAGTTAATTTTTAAAACATTGAAACAAGACTCTACCGTTTCATATTTTAAGAGTCAAGAAACGAGTAAAAGATGACTCTATCTCTTTCAGTTTGGAAACAAGCGTGAAAGGACAAGCGCTTGATGATATTTTGAAATTTAATGAGTCAGTAAAGATCGAAATGACTACTCTGGAAATCTAGGAAAAAGGGTGTACCAGATATCCGTGAACTGCAATATACACCTTGGTTTCAAAATGAAAGAGAAATCAACCAATTACTTGACGTACGTGCAAACAATCTCCCTGAATGCTGTGTTCGGTGTATCATGGTTACAAGGCAACAGACTCGGCTTCCTACAGATAAGAATTGCAACCTAATGGGGTCTCCCTTTATATACGCGACGGTACGAGGAGCACAAGTATGTACTAGTGTTGTCTAAAGCCAAGAGGCGAACGACAGCTACTAGGTTTAACGACACCGGAGCACGTCACTAGCCTAGACCTCTAGATATTTCGTTAATGTTTCAATGCTGCCTTAAGGTAAATTGAATAAATTTTATGTTTGATCTTCAATTATGTCTCGTTTTCAAAGCCCTACCGCATGTCATCTGACAATCTCCTATATGCAACTATATGAGAAAAGAAATCTTCCAATTCGATGAATGTTATCTAGTTAAGGGAATAGTTCCAAACAATGATGCAACAAAGAACAACACTGCAAACGAAATTTTTTCCAAACTAGATGACTTTCACTATCCAAAAGTAATCTCAAACATTCAATGATGCGAATAATGCAATGTAATCTATGCAAAATCCTCTTTCGAAAACTATGCAATTGTAATCTATGCACAATTTCATTTTTCTTTTCAAATGATAAGAATGCACTCAATGCATTTTTCGATGAAATGAGAATCTACTTAATGCATGCTTTTAATGAAAGAGAATGCACTCAATGCGATTTTTGGCTTTTGATCATTAAACAATGTGATCTAATTTCAATGATAAATCTCAAAAATACTTTTCAATGCAACGTGATCTAATGCATTTTAACAAAAAGAAAACTTTGAGACGAAAACTAAATGAACGCAAATCTTCTTAATGAAGGATGAACGCAAAAGGGACGCAAACAAACCCTAAGAATGCTATCGTTGTTTCAAACACTTTGTAACAAAATTCCTCAAAAGGCTACAAGACATATGAGGTCGAGAACAAAAAAGACTTCCAAAGCATGAGTTCAAAACAAGGCATTCATTCCCTTTTACATCAAGCAATCATGGAAAGAAGACATTTCAACTGAACAATGAGAAATGTAATCTATGCTCATACAGAGAAAATACCGGAAGGGAAAGACACACTGGTGAAGGATTTAGGAAAAAATCTCAATTTTCACACACCCTGAAATTGGCACGACTTTGTGGATGAAACTAGCGCCAACTAGCGCGACTTGCTCACTGACAACTAGCGCCAATGGCCAATTGACGCGGGTTGCTAACTGACAACAAGCGCCAATGCCTGAAAATGAAAAAACAAAGAATTTCTCCCAACCAAGACCAGACTCACCACTTCAAGAAAAATATAAAAATAACCCAAAAGCAAAAGTATTGACCAAAAAAACTCTCGAACAAGGGAAAATCCTAGCACCTATAGGCAATGGCGTGAATGTCTGGCTGTAATCCGCGCCAGACAGGGGATGGCGCGAGTGATGAACTGGCAACTTGCGCCAATGGGCGCGACTGTCAGGGTGGAAACCACGCCAATCAAGCCAACCATGAAAGGATGAAAATTTCAGAAAATCAGAGGTCAGATCTGATCCTCTGGGGCTGAATAGGGGTCTAATACCAAGGAGGGGAACCAGAAGAGCAAATGGATCAACCAAAAGCCAAGAACAACCAAAAGAAGAAAGACTAACTCCAACTGACTCCCCAGCGGAATCGCCAGTTTGTTGGAGAGGTAAATCCCCTCTGCGGACAGAGGCGATCCCTACTAGCCCAGATTGGGTCTAGCAACAATCAGTCACGCAGTGACGTAGGTTTCTAGTTACAAAATAGCAAAAACATAACGAGTTACCTACCTCAGGTCCTACGCAATGGTCGTCGAAGAAAGGATGACGCTTCCCGTCCTCCACTTTGGCAGATCACGATCCTTCCGCTTGACGCGTCCGAACACCTGCACACATGCAAAGGATACAACGATACACAACGTAAAATCTAAATCTTGTAACCATACATCAGTCAGAGAGGATGTAATTCATTGCATCAAAGACAAAGACGCATGAATGAAACCATAATCAAAGTCGCTTATCATTAATAATAATGAGAGAAAGATACAACCCAAATCTCTGACACTGGATCTTCCTTCGGTGGGGCTAACAGCGGAGCACGTCTCAATGAAGCTCGTCAGAAATGGGCCAAGGCTCTCTCTCTTTGACTTGGATCTCACAGGCTATCTGGCGATAGTCTCCTTGCTACAGATTCAGCTCTTGCTTCTAGCTTGCTAAGGGAAAATGGAAAGCTTATATAGATGGTGGAAGGGGAGTTGGGATCCCTACAATTATGGGATTGGCCCTATCCTCAAGGAAGCTTCCATGATAGGTGGAAAACCACCTCCCCTACATGGAGATCCGGAGCCAAACTTCCCAACTCATTTTAGAGACTTGTTCAGGAGTTTGTTGGAATCAAACTTTCGCCGTTTATTTTTTAAAAACAATCCCTATTAAGCTTGGCACGAGCGATACACTGGGACAAATTTTCCTCATTGGTGGATTTTCCTCATTGGCACGAGGGCTGAATTGGCTAGTCATGCCAAGGCTAAAGATCAGTTTTTGGGGTTTTTCAAAGGAAATTGTCTTCAGAGGAATGATTTTCCTTGTTAAGGGGGATGCCATGAAAGTGGTTTCAGGTTATGTCACTGCTCACAGGTCACGGAAAAGGCCCTCCAATGTGCGGGACGAGGGATTGCAGGGACGGTGACAAATTACTGTGTAACAATTTCCTTGCTAGGTTTGGCATGCATGGTATTACATGTGGCTCTTTCTGTCTTGGCATGGGATTTTTCGAGGTGTGACAATATATTCATCCTAGTCTTTCCATTTCCAGATAGCCATGGTGTTGTGGAGTTCTCATGTTTGGTTTAGCTAGACTGTCGGATGGATTCAAAGTTGAGTGAGGTGGATCTATGAATTATTATGGAACTGGTTCATGTGCTGCCTAGGTTTAGGGCCTAGTAATCTAGGTTTGGATTGCGGTAAATCCTAAGAGGTGGTTTGCTTTCCATTCAGGCCTATGAATCTCGGGTTTGGGATATACGGTAAATCTTGGAGAGTATGTCTCAGTTTATGGCCTAGTGACCCTTGATTCGAACTGTGGGTTGCGGTAAAGCCCGAGAGGCTAGGAGACAAGAAATTTCCTCACGGTTTAGGCAGAGAGAATCTGGTGATATCCATGATTGTGTTGGCCTAGTGATTAGGTGTAGATCACAATAAAGCCTGATTTATATTTGATGAGGGTGAGGTGGTTTAGCCTCGGGATGCCCTAGTTGGTTCTTTCAGTTTGAGTCCCACATTCATGCTTGGAATATGGCACGAGGGTGATTGGCTTAAGAGAGATTTGGCTCAGTGAATATATGGTTGGGTGGAAAGTGGAAGTCCCATCTCTGGTTGGTTTTTACATTTAGTAATGAAGAGCTCATTCCGTTGGTATTTGGTATGCAAATGTATTGGTTTATGTATATATTTTATTGTTGTTGTATCCATTGTATTTCTGTGGTTATTGTGCTGGTTATAAACATGTATTTTACCAATGATGATGTATGGCTCTCTCGATGTTTTTACTTGTAAATGAATGCACATTGTATCTATGATCAAATATATTGTTTTGCAACTAATGATGTAAGGGAGCAATGTTTCTTAGCAATTCTTAGATAAGTATGAGGCACCTATGTTTAAATTTGTTGTTTATATCTGTAGATTCAATGTTTGTGACATGTTTAAAAAAAAAAAATGTCATGGTTAGGAGGGGTCCAAATGAGTTCTTGTTGATGTGATTGCTTCCGTATAATTGTTCCAATGTTATCTATCATCCCCTAAGTTTTCATGAATATATGGGCAATGACATGGGCTCTGGGCCTAAAAAGGTGGCTCAAATCTCGGAGTTGCAGGCACATAACAAAGTAATTGGGGCCCTGGTCGCATGCTTGTTGTGTTGTGCCTGCAGCTATAGCCTCCCAGTAGTTACCTTGTTGTGTTATGTCTGCGACTAAGGCTCAATGTGGTTAGAAAGTCACTCTAAACTAGGGGTAAGAGGCCTGAAGGGTTAAGATACCTTATGGGGATGTTTTTGATGTTGTGTAAGGTTTGTTTGTTAGGTTTCTGTCGGTTCGTCAATTACTTGGGTAGATGTGGGAAGAGGGTGTTACAAAGTGGTATCAGAGTGTGGTTGTGCTTTCCTTGGGTAGTGTTTGATTTCTGTTCTCTTTGGGTGATGTCTAGTTCCTGTTCTCTTTGGTTGATATCTGATACCACAAGGTGGTATCAAAGCATTGTTCAACCTTGGGACTGGATGGGTTGTGTGTTGGTCATGCATTCAAGTCGGTTGCATATGTGTTCCTTACGAGTGTAGTATATGTGCTTGTTGCATCTGTGTTGTGTTGGCCATGGTGGCAGTGGTGTCACCATGGAAGTGTTGATGGTGTTATTGTCAACATTTTGTCATGAGTGTATGACTGGTTTTGTGTTGCTCATGCTTGTGTGTTGTTTGTGCACACTTGCTTACATATTGTTACATATTGTACATGCATTGCTTGCTTATGCTAGGGTTACATATTCGTTATGCTTTAGTGTTATCCATGTATGCTCGCTTGTGTGATGTCATATGTTGAACATGCATTGGTCGTTCATGATTGATTATATATGTCACTTGGGTGCATATGGTCAAGTTTGCATTGGTTTGATTGAGGTTGTTGTGCATAAGTTCATTGTATACAATTAGGTAATCATGATGATTTTAGTATGCTATGATGCTAATGTGTTGTCTAAGATAGAGTAGGAGATGCATATCATTAAAGTGAAGTTGCAATAATGGACTGTGGGGAAATAGCATATCGTCATACAAGTGGTATGCTTAGCACGTAGGTATGTGATTCATGGTTGTTGTAAGCATTAGGGTTACTTGTATGTTTGTCATTTTATTATTATTATGGGTCCATATGTGATAAATGTTAGTTGATCAGCGTATTCATATGCATTATGGTTATGTGTATGCCTTTTATTCTATTGGTTTTATGGTTACATAAATGATAGATGTTGGTTAATTAGTACATGCGTTGGTTAGTCAAGCATGGTATTAACTTGATAATTATGTTATATTTTGTTGATGATAATGTTATATGTTAACTTATTGTTGTTAATATCTTTATGTTATATGTATCATGCTAAATTGGATTGGCCTAGGTAGCTGGATAGGGTTATGAAATTCAAGTATGAGTAGACTTATTTGTGATATTATGTCATACTAATCTAGGTTGATTATGCATCTATGATTGTTATGCATGAATGACAATTGTTTGTGAACTTATGATGTGAACATGTTAGTTAGTTATTGTTATGGATATCATGATCTTATTTATGATTGAGTTGATATGTTGTGAAGCTATGTTGTGCTAATCTAGATTGATTGTGCATACAAGATAGCCTCCCCTGAGATACAATGAGTTATGAGTTTGTTTATGTCATATACTTGGTGCTTGACTATTTTGAGTGTTTGATTATGTCATCTAGTTGATCTATTTAGAATGTTATGTTTGCAAGTTTTTTGAATGTGTGATTAATTTCATAATATGAGTGTATGTGTATGTAATATTGCATGAAGGAATGATCTTGTTTTAAGATGGTTGTGCTAACACATATGTGTTAAGATAGCCGGTATATACTTGAGTGTAAGTAGGTGATAGTTGTAGCATTATTATGGTTGATGACTGTGAGTTGATTGTTGATTATGACATAGCTTTTAGACTTGGTAAATGTTGATTCCAAATTAATAGATATGTTGTCTTGATATTTGGAACATGTGACTGACATGTGTGTGTGTTTTGTTACAAGGCAGCTTGATTGCCACAAGGTAAGGTAACTAGCTTGTTTTTATGTTTATTTATGCACTAACAATTATGTGTTTATGGTAGTATGATGCAAGGGATTGCATGGCAAAAGAGACCGCCATGAAACCTTGAAGAAGGCTCAGGTTGATCTTTCCTTTGGAGGCAATGGGAACCATGGGGATTGGATCATGGTGTTTGTTGCTAAGTCTTGTGAGTTCAGTCTTTTTTATTTGTTTGCACTTGATTTGCGGTCTCGATTGTGTCTAGTGCCCAATCATGCTAAATTTGTTCACAGTGTCGTATTGCTATTGGTTTTCCATGGTTTTTTTCCTTTGTTTATTGTGTTTGCCTTTTATGTTTTGAGTCTGGTGCAACATCATTGCACCCCAACCCACGTCATGCATGTTTATTTATATTATATACAAGTGTTCTAAGATTACGCGCCTTCATTTAATAAATCCTTTAAAGAGAACTTTAACCCTTTTATCAAGCTTATGATTATAACCATATAAAAAAATGTCTACTTTATGGTATATTACTTATACTCGTGACTTTGGTTAGTAACCAAAGTGCCAACATATAAATTTTGGGACCACAGCCAATGCACATTTGCTGATGATATATCTGCATCATCCATCCGAAGGCAATCGCATTTTAATAAGCACGACAGTTAAGGTTTTCTCAATATGCGAAATGGTTGGTTTTTTAGTGCAACGTGGCACCTCCATACCCTTACCGCACTCCTTCAACACTTACAACTTACCACTTTAAACCCGTGCGAAAACCACTTGTTGTTTTTCAAAACCGTTTCATTGTTCTGATGCGCTATCGATTCACAATTCCATGTTCACTTAACTCATGGTTCCAAGCAGAACGGTTTCCAAGCATCTAATTCATGTTTTTGTTGCGTCTTCTCTCATGACTCATATCTTCATATACTCAGTTTAAAACCTCTGTACATCCAAGCTAGTATATTATGATAGCTTCCATGGTGGTTCCGCAGTGCCTTCGAATCTCGGGTTCAACAAAATCACAATGCGGTCACAGCAAACAAAATTCCTTTATTTGGCAATCTGCTCTCCTTTATTATAACCGCCAGATTTATTTAAATCGCTCTCCTTTAATGTTGTTTGGGTTACAACATAACTCCAGTTTTAACACTTCAATCACCCATAATAAATTCTCCTGCATATATGTCTTTCGACCTCTACACTTGTTCCATATTAGACACACAAATTACAATCAAATCCTTAAATGCATAATTCCTTCATGGTAAATTGAAATCTCATACAATCATTTTAGCTAATGGTTTTGCATAACAGTGAATATGCCCAAATTAATTCAAAACAGAAAAGCACCACCAATATATATATATACAAATTCGAATTTCAAAGGATTTCAGACCAACTTCAATACCAGAACTAGAATTTCCCATCAATCTAAAATCTATTATTCATAAAATTTACATAAGTTCAGAACATCTCGTGTTCTGTCTACTCCCTTTTAGGCCTTATCTACATTCACTTGGCCATTTTTCTCTCTATACTTCTTGTCTCCTCTTTATATCCTTTCATGCCTTCAAGGCTTACAATTTATACAAAAGGATTCTAAACCAATTTTGGTTTAGATCCCTAGTTTACTCAACAAATCCATAATTCTTCTAAGTCCTCATTAATTCCTAAAATCTCTCTTTTATCCCTAAGGATCCTCTCAATCCCATAAATCGTGAACTAAATCCTAATTTAAGATCTACAATAATTTCTCAAACCTCTCAATCCCTAATTCTCTCATGTTCTCCAACTTTTGAGAACATTTACAATTATGATCACAATGTTAATTAAATCTTATTCTAAATCACTCAAAGTATTAAAAAATACATTTAGAGAACCAACTCCCTTGAAAACATAAGACCCCTTAAGTCTCCTAAATAACCAATAACATTTGAGCAGGATGCTCCTGCATCAAACTCCCCATGTAGAAAATTTTCATAGACTCCTGTCTATGAGGGCTGTTGCTTTTTTGTAATAATGCAACAACCACAAGTCTTAATGAATTGCTACCTCCAGGATTCCAAATTATGTTCTTCAATGATTTCCTTGCTTATTTCAACTGTTGTTTAAGTATTTCGCTGTCTTTCCTTGCTTCTCCTAGTTGCCATATCTTCATTTGCAACACTCCATTCACTTTTCCTTCAATATTTGTTATTGTCCAGCTTTTTATCGCCCTGATTTCCTGTCTGCAATTCCTTTCCTTACATTAATTTCTTGTAAGCTTCATGAAATTCTCTATTTCTCTGTCCAAATTACTTTGATGATGTTGTCCTTTTCCTTGTGTATGAGTTTCAAAACTCTTGTTGCCTTCTTTTTCTTTAACTTCTGCTATCATTTTTTAGATTACTCCAAATACTGTTGTAGATATTGCTGCCTCCCAAACTTCCTGAATATCTTTAAAGATATTACCCTCTGCAATATCCAATTGTTGTTCTGCAAGTTTATTTTCAAAAATTAAATTACTCTTCAATTCCTTGACTATAGTAACATTTTCTTCCACTGTTGCAAATCCTTTGCAATCTTCATCAAATATCATAGCTTTATCCTTCATCATAATACAATTCTGATCTTTCTTCTTTGAAATGTTTGTGTATGTCTCTCTTTCTTCCTTCATCTTTATGACAACCTCCAGTAACGGTCTATCACCTGCAAAATTTTCAAAACCTGCAATCACACTCAAATTTTCAGTTTTAAAATCACAAGACCCAAAAATCTTGTTTGATGATTCTATCATCAAATCTCTTTTCTGTTCCAAGTCTTCTACATGACTTAGAAAATCTTCAATGGTATTTATATCCACTTTCTCAAGCATAGCATTTAAGTACTTGTTATCCTTTGATTCTTCTTCTTGCTTTTGGTCATCATTATGAGCCAAACTTCTTTTGTTTTCAACTTCAGCAGTTTGCTGTAAAATAATATATTCCTCCAATTGTGTATGAGCTTCCTCATGAGATCTAATAATCTCAAAACTCAAATTCTCTCTCTCTGCCTTGACATTATCTACAAACATACACAAATTGTCAATTTCAAAATCATAAATCTTAGTTGCCTCAATAGATGATTCAAACGTCATTGCTCCATCTTCAAGTTCAAAAGAAACTTGTCCTTCTCCAACAATTCCATTTTGTTGTAGCTCCACTCCTTTGAGTTTCTTTGTCCTCAATAGAACATCTATAATTTGCGCAAGCTTCCTCAGCTCCTTTATTAACTGTATATCCACTTGCTGCTCTTGTAGCTTATACCATTTCTCCTTCTTTCCCATTATGTAGTTGCATCTTTGGTCTCCTTTACTTTTGTGGAACATTTCTATCAACAATGCCAGTTGAAAATTTATTTCAGTCTTCTCTCTGATATTAAATATCTTATGCATAATTCCTCTGATTTCAGCTTCATATTTATCAGCGTTGTCTTTTGTACCTACAGCCACATTATTAATTGAAGAGTTAAAACATTTACTTAACTCTACAATTTCTTCTTTATCAGGTTCTGCAAGCTTCAATCCTCCTTCTAGTTCCTTAAGCCATCTTTCCAAGAACTCCATTTCCATGTGAAATCTTTCCAACATTTCTTCACAATCTTCATTCTCAGTTTCACTCTTCTTCTGGCAGTCCTCTTGAATTATCCAGTTTTTTGTATCATCACATTGCAAAAAAAATTCATCAATTTCATTAAACAAATTCATTTGTTTACCTCCTTGGAATATCACTCCAGCATTTTCATTATGCTTCTGCTCCATAACAGCTTTAACTGGCTGTCTTATACCAAACATAAATTCATCTATGGATTCTTTCTGCTGCAATAAATCATTATCTTCCTCCTCTAAAAGGCATTCTCCATCATGTTTCACCTCAAGAGCTTTATTCATTTTTGTGAAAGTTTCACCAGACTATCCATCATCTTCTGCACAGCCTGCAAACACACACAAACTGTGAGATTTAAAAATACAAGACTTCATAGCCTCATTCGCTTCCCTTGTTAGCATATCTTCAATTTGTTCTTCTTCACCCAGAATTTCACCCTGTTATGGTCCAAAAATGGAAACTTCTATTTATGACTCTGCTTCTCTGAGTTTTTCAACTAACCACTTCACTTGTCTCTGTCGTAGACTTCTCTGTAGCTTAGACCACTTCACTCTCTTTTTCTTCAAGACCCAACCTTCTCTTTGGTTTTCCTTTAGCAGCATTGCTAACTCATCGAGTTCTTTGCTTATCTCAGCCAACTCCTTGTCAAGCTCCTCTTGACTTATCTGGTTCTTGCAGATTGTTTTAGCACACCTTTCCTTCATCTTGTAGCCTTCTTCTGAACCTTACCTATGACTTCCCATAGTCATCTTTACTTCTGTGTGAACTCCTACACTTGCAACCAATCAACTTCCTTCTGAGTTGATCACCAAACCTCTCCTATGTCTAGTTTTCAAGTCCTCTTTTCCCTATAACTTGTACTAAGCAAACTTGCTCTCTCTCTAGTTGCTACACTCACTTCTCTTAAGGACTCCTTTGTCCTTATCTATTCCAAGCCTTAGGCGGAATAAGGTTTTGCTACAATCTCTAAGAACTTCCAAAAGTTCTTCCTACAGTTTATTGCTGTAGTCTTGTGCCAAACTTTGCCATCCATTCAACTGCTGCAAACTTTCATACCTCTGTAATTAATTTATGTCTCAGCTGGTTGTCTCCTGCAAACATGCAAATTTTGCACTCCCTTGATCTATTCAATTTGTAAAATATCATCAATTAATAAAAACTTATACGTACCATCTTCCCAAAATCACCTGTTTTTAAGATCTCCTTATTTGTTGGCTTTCCTGTGAATCTGGTTCTGTAGTTCTGTCTCCATGCTTCCACTGTGCATTCTTTCAACATACAGCTGCTGCCACAACAATCAACCCTGAACAAGACTTTAATCCACATCAATTTGGATCTCAACAAATTATAATTTACACAGAACTTTTAATTGCTTTCTTAAGCATTTACTTCACCAACAATATCCAATCATAACACAATTCATTTCTTTCTCATGCAATCTGTGTAAAATCTTCTCAAAAAAGTATATCTAAGTAGAAACAATATTCCTTTGTTATCACAGTCTACCATATGTGATCAATCTTCGTCATGCTTATTCTTCTGCAAACTTCCTTTGGCTGTAGTAACTCTCTATCATGAGGCAAATCTCAATCTGTTCATACCTCGCTCAATTGTACGCAGAATCCCTTTCTACTTTACTATGATCACCCTTTCTTGTAATTTCAATTGCATTTTTCACAAAAAAAATAAAAAATAAAAAAATAAAAAATCTTCGGCTCTGATACCACTAATGGTGCAACATCGCTGCACCTCAACCCACATCATGCTTGTTTATTTATGTTATATACATGTGTTCTAAGATTACGTGCCTTCATTTAATAAATCCTTTAAAGAGAACTTTAACCCTTTTATCAAGCTTATGATTATAACCATATAAAAAAATGTCCGCTTTATGGCATATTACTTATACTTGTGACTTTGGTTAAAAACCAAAGTGCCAACATATAAATGTTGGGACCACAACCAACGCACATTTGCCGATGGTCTATCTGCATCATCCATCCGACGACAATCGCATTTTAATAAGCACGACAGTTAAGGCTTTCTTAATATGCGAAATGGTCAGTTTTTGAGTGCAACGTGGCACCTCCAAACCCTTATCGCACTCCTTCAACACTTACAGCTTACCACTTTAAACCTGTGCGAAAACCACTTGTTGTTTTGCAAAACTGTTTCACTGTTCTGCTGCGCCATCGATTTACAATTCCACATTCACTTAACTCCTGGTTCCAAGTAGAACAGATTTCGAGCATCTAACTCGTGTTTTTGTTGCGTCTTCTCTCATGACTAATATATTCATCTACTCAATTTAAAACCTCTGTACATCCAAGATAGTATATTATGATAGCTTCCATGGTGGTTTTGTAGTGTCTTCGAATCTCGGGTTCAACAAAATCACAATGCAGTCATTGCAAACAAAATTCCTTTATTTGGCAATCCGCTCTACTTTATTATAACCGCCAGATTTCTTTAAATCGCTCTCCTTTAATGCTGTTTGGGTTACAATGTAACTCCAGTTTTAACACTTCAATCACCCAGAATAAATTCTCCTGCAGATATGTCTTTCGACCTCTACACTTGTTCCAGATTAGACACGCAAATTTACAATCAAATCCTTAAATGCATAATTCCTTCATGGTAAATCGAAATTTCATACAGTTATTTTAGCTAATGGTTTTGCATAACAGTGAATATGCCCAAATTAATTCAAAATAGAAAAGCACCACCAATATATATACAAATTCGAATTTCAAAGGATTTCAGACCAACTTCAATACCAGAACCGGAATTGCCCATCAAGCTAAAAACTATTATTCATAAAATTTACATAAATTCAAAACATCTCGTGTTCTGTCTACTCCCTTTTAGGCCTGATCTACATTCACTTGGCCATTTTTCTCTCTATACTTCTCATCTCCTGTCTATATCCTTTCATGCCTTCAAGGCTTACAATTTATACAAAAGGACTCTAAACCAATTTTGGCTTAGATCTCTAGTTTACTCAACAAATCTCTAATTCTTATAAGTCCTCATTAATTCCTAAAATCTCTCTTTTATCCCTAAGGATCCTCTCAATCCCATAAATCGTGAACTAATTCTTAATTTAAGATCTACAATAATTTCTCAAATATCTCAATCCCTATTCTCTCATGTTCTCCAACTTTTGAGAACATTTACAATTATGCTCACAATATTAATTAAATCTTATTCTAAATCACTCAAAGTATTAAAAAATACATTTAGAGAACCAACTCTCTTGAAAACATAAGACCCCTTAAGTCTCCTAAATAACCAATAACATTTGAGCAGGATGCTCCTGCATCATAGTCTTGGCCATTGGTTGGGAAAGGTGGAAGTAATGGAGCTCGGGGAGAGCAGTGTGGTACCCAGCAGGTAATGTAAGACCCGTATGAAGCTTTGTGCATGAGTATAAGGGTAGCTAAAGGTGAGAATATAACAACTAGTTGGACTGGTTGGGTCCATTGTGGTAAATGGACAATGGCAGTACAAACATGAGAGAGGAAATATAAAAGGTAAATAAAATGGATCTAAGGTGTTAGATGCATTGGATATGTTGGGTACTGTTGTTCTCAAAGTTGTCCATGTTGTGCATGAGTAAATTAAGTTCTCTTAACCTTGGCCTTATAATATCTAGTAATTATGTTGTGATCATGATTTCTTTATGAATGTTTATATGCATATATGCACGTATGTACGTTGTTATCTGACAGGGTCATCATGGATCACGATTGTTTTATGTTGATGTTTATATATACATGTATGTATGTATGTCAATGTCTGACAGGATGATGATTGTTTATGCTAATGATTATATATTTATGTATCCATGTATCTATGTCACTGTATGACAAGGTTTTCAAGGATCATTCTTGTGGAGGAATGATTGCTTATGTAGGTGAATGGCATGAAGAAGTTCTTGGTCTTATGAGGAATCAAGTGGGAAGAGTAACTCTGATAGATCTATGAGGTCAATATCATGTGGACATGAATTGATATTATATGCTTGTATTATGCCTATGTTTATGTTATGGATAGGTAATGTTGAGGGGTACGTCAACAAAGTGAAAGCAGTGTGATCTGCGACATGCTAGGATAAGCATGGATAGTGGAAAAACACTAGAAGTAAGGTTGCTTTGTGGAATCAATGTGCGGTCTATGGATGTGCAGTACTACTATTGTGCATATGTTGCACATGTTGTATATTCAATGATTGTACCTATGGTGATGTGTACATGTAACATATGTAGTATTGTGTACATCTAATGTTGTATGTCTGTTGTATATATGGTGTTGTGTGCATGTTGGATATGCGGTGTTGTGTGCATGTTGGATATGCGGTGTTGTGTACGTATGGTGCTATGTACATGTTGTATATGCAGTGTTATGTACATATGGTGTTGTGTACATGTTGTACATGTGATGCTATGTGAAGGTGGTGTTGTGTACATGTCGTGCATGTGGTGTTGTGTACATTTGGTATTATGTACACATTGTACAGTTAGTGTGATGTACATTTAGCGTTGTGTACATGTTGTGCAGGTGGTGTCCTGTACACGTGATGTTGTGCACATGTTGTGCAGGTATTGTTTTGTATAGGTGGTACTGTATACATGTCGTGCATATGGTACTGGTATACATGTGGTATTGTGTGCATGTCGTGCATGTTGTGTTGCGGGCATGCAGTACTATGTATGTGTATGGTGTAGTCATGGTATCATGACATGCGTATTCGTTGTGTTGTACTTTGTATATGTATATGTATTGTGTTGTGTTGTACACCGGATGTAGGTGTATATGTTGTGTTGTATTAAACATCGGGTTTAGGTGTAAGCGTTGTATGCCGGTGTAGGCATATGTATTGTGTTGTATTGTACATCAGGTATAGGTGTATGTATTGTATGTTCGTGTAGGTGTATGAATTGTGTTGTATTGTACACCAGGTGTAGGTGTATGTTTCGTATGCCGGTGTGGATGCATGTATTGTATGGTGTTGTATGTCATATGTGGGTGTACATGTCATGATGTACACTATGTCTACTTGTATGTGGTTGAAGAGAAGGCATTGGGTGTTTGTCAGGTGTGGCAATCGAATTGGTGTGTGTATAGAATAAACAAAAGTAGAAGTAAGGGTCGATGAAGGATGAGTATAGATATTTTATTTCACTTTTATTATGCATGTGATATACAATTCTGACTTATGATGGTTACATGTGATTCATGATTATGGTTTATGATGATTGCATGTGATTCATGATTTTGACCTACGATGGTTGTGTTTTGGGCTAACTATATGTCATATGTTTATACATGATGATTTGATCAAACAACCAGTTTGACTTGTTGTGACAAGAAGTAAATAGGATTGCAAGTGTTCCTTATTGACAAGCTACCAATGAGGTACGATTTGAATTTATTTCAATGTATTTTGAATCTAATGGAAATTATGTGCTTGGTACAGGAAAGCATGTAATGTCTGGTTTGAAATGGTTGAAACTGACTTCAAGAATTAGCGGCAACAACCAAAGGAATTGGAACATGTGGTAGTATGTTGGCAAATAACTTCAGGAGTAGGGCCATTATAGGACACTGGCACCCAATAGTGTCCATTGATTTCCATGAGCATGTTATGACCAGTATGATGGTTTTGCGGCAGTTATATGCCTTGGTTTTTGTATCTTCTGATGCGACAAAGCCTTGCAAAGGGATGGATCGTCCGAGATAGGGGATGTCGGGGAACTTGGAAGATGAGTGACTGCACAGAAGGGGATGACCGAATTTCCTAAGGGACTATGTATCAGAGAAGGGAAGGCAGGTGATGGATGTCTTTGGTCACTAACATTGCCAAATGGAATTAGATGCACATTGGGAGTGTACCCTGGAAAAATGAGTCAGTAACTGTTCACTGAGGGTACAATAGTGCTGGACATTGGATGCAGCTTTGACTTTGACTATGGATTATGGACTTCCTGGGAAGGAAATGAATCCTGATGCTACTTTGGGGGTGGAGGTGTGAGCCTCTGGACTCCCTTGTTGTGGATGTAGGAATCATATCCTTTATTTTTTGGTTGAGAAAATGTGTAGATGTGTATACTATTGTAAATATCGTAATGAGTTGTGTTATAAAGCTCCAGTACAGGGTTTGATTGTCATGATGATTTTTTCTTTTGAGCAGGTTATTCATCAAGTAAATACTGCAACGAGCTGAGTTATAAAGCTCCATGAGCAGTATGTTTTATTTTTGGCGGTTTTTTTGAGGTATATGTGTGGTTGAACATCGAGGATGGTGTTCCAGCAAGGGGAAGGGTTTTGTAACAGCCCCAGTGAAAATTCCATGTAATAAAAGTTAGAAATAATAACCATGGTTGATGGAACACTTATTTCAAGCTGAATGTTGGGAAAAACATCCTAGTGGGTGTTCATTTAAGTTAATATGGTTAATGAATTTGGAAAAGGATTTGGAAAGGAAAATTTGCATTAAATCGCATTTATTTATAAAAATAATGGAAAATAGGAGAAAAGGGAGGTGAAAGGACACAAGTTGCATGTGAGGAGGAAAATGAAGGAAAATAATGGAAAATGAAGAAAATAGAGGCCTCATTAATAAAAAGGCTTATGAGGATCAATTGGTAAGCTTTTGGTTAGAGCATTTTTGGAGCTCTCTCATTATTCTCTCTCTCTCTCACTCTTGCACACTTAGTGTTTTTAGAGCACTTTATCATTGGGTCAAGAAAGGCAAGAAAGTAAGAAGAAGGAGGAAGTAAGCAAGGGGAGCAGGAATCAAGCAGCTACAACAGGATTCTTTGCAGGTATTGGTTTACATGTATAATTTCCTTGCTAGATTTGGCATGCATGGTATTGCATGTGGTTCTGTTCTGCCTTGGCATGGGTTTTTTCCAGGTGTGACAGTGTATTCAACCTAGCCTTGCCATTTTCAGATAGCCATGGTGTTGTGGAGTTCTCATGTTTGGTTTAGCTGGATTATTGGATGGATTTGAAGCTTAGTGAGGTGGATCTTCGAATGATTGTGGAACTGGTTCATGTGTTGCCTCGATTTAGGGCCTAGTAATCCGGGTTTGGATTACGGTAAAGCCTGAGAGGTGCTTTTCTCTCCAGTCAAGCCTAGGAATCCCAGGTTTGGGATATACGGTAAAGCCTGGAGAGTATGTCTCATTTTACGGCCTAGTGACCCTTGATTCGAACTATGGGTTGCAGTAAAGCCTCGAAGATTAGGAGACAAGAAAAATTCTCAAGGTTTAAGCAAATAGAATCTAGTGATATTCATGCTTGTGTTGGCCTAGTGATCGGGTGTAGATCATGGTAAAGCCTGATTTCTATTGGATGAGGGTGAGGTGGTTTAGCCTTGGGATGTTTTGGTTGGTTCTTTTGGTTTAAGTCCCACATTCATGCTTGGAATATGGCAGGGGGGTGATTGGATGAAGAGAGATTTGGCTCAGCCAATCGATTGTTGGGTGGAACGTGGAAGTCTTATATCCGGTTGGTTTTTACATTCAGTAATGAAGAGCTCATTCCTTTGGTATTTGGTATGCAAATGTACTGGTTTATGTATGGATTTATTGTTGTTGTATCCATTGTATTTATGTGGTTATTGTGTTGGTTATAAGCATGTATTTTATCAGTGATGATGTATGGATCTCTCCACGTTTTTACTTGTAAATGAATGCACAATGTATCTATGGTAAAATATATCATATTGCAGCTAATGATGTAAGGGAGAAATGATTCTTAGCGATTCTCCGATAAGTATGAGAACCCTGTGTTTAAATATGTTGTTTATAGCTTTAGATTCAATGTTTGTGACATGTTTAACAAAATTCTTGTCATGGATAGGAGTGGTCCATATGAGTTTTTTTTTATGTGATTGTTTTCGTATCATTTTTCCAATGTTATTTATCATCCCCTAAGTTTTCGTGAATTTATGGGTAGTGACCTGGGCTCTGGGCCTAAAAAGGTGGCTCAAATCCTAGAGTTGCAATCATAGAACTATGTAATTGTGGCCTTGGCCACATGCTTGTTGTGTTATTCCTGCGGCTATAGCCTCCCAGCTGCTAGTTTGCTATGTTTTTCCTGGCATTAAGGCTAAATGTGGTCAGAAAGTCACTCTAACCCATGGGTAAGAGGCCTAAAGGGTTGGGATACCTCCTGGGATGTTGTTGATTTTATGTAAGTTTTGTTTATCAGGTTTCCGTTAGCTCCAATTCCTCAAGGTCATCTAGGAGGTTGAATCTCGTATTAGTAGCCTCTCGTTACATGTTTACCCTGGTTGGCCAATTACTTGGGTAGATGTGGGAAGAGGGTGTTACAGGGTTCATGTGAAGAACCTATATAAGCTAGATGTGGAAGACTGTGATGCATTATTCATTAAGGCAAAGAAGGTGAAAAGTCGCAATTTCGGTGAACTTTGGCACATAAGACTTGGCCATTTGCATAATGGTGCCTTACAGATTATCTAGAAAATAACCACAGACCTCCCCAAAGGAGCACTTGAGTAGCAGGATGCATGCAAAGGATGTACCTTGGAGAAGTACACAAAATCCACATTCCATGATCAGGACAACAAGTACATACAATCCTTGAGAGGATCCAATATGATATTTGTGGACACAAATATTTTTGCATTTTTATTGATGACTTCTCCTGAAAGTGTTGGATATTCTTCATGCGGAAGAAAGATGAGACATTCTCCAAGTTCGTAGAATTCAAGGCACTGGTTGAGAAAGAAACCGACAAGAAGGTGAAGGATATCATGAGTGATAATGGAGATGAGTACGTTTCGAATAAATTTAAAAAAAAAAATATGCAAGAGAAGGAATTCGTCGAGAGTTGACAACATCCCACAACCCACAACAGAATGGGGTGACTGAGAGAAAGAACCATAACATCGTGGGAGTAGCGAGGGCGATGTTGAATGACCAAGACCTACCTCTTCATTTGTGGGTTGAGGCATCCAACACAATAGTCTATTTTCAGAACCGGAGACCTCGTCAAATTATGGGCATGATTACATTGGAGGATGCTTTCTCTAGGAGAAAGTTGGATGTGTCGCACTTCAAGATTTTCGGAGACTCTGTCTATTACCATGTCTCCAAATAATCAAGGAAGAAGCTTGAGCTAAAAATATAAATGGGGGTATTTTTGGGTTAAACAAAAACTCCCCACAACTACCATGTGTAATTTCCATCCCTTGTGATGACAATTGTGTGAAGGGATGTAAAATTTGATGAGAAGAAAGCGATGTGGTGATCTCTTGAGAGGGAGCTTCATATCCCACCAGAAGAGGAGCTTTTAGCTCTAAAGGAGGAGCCTCATGAAGTTGTGGAGTGGCCATAAATTGAGTAGTAGAGAGTGGAGATAGCCACTCAAGCACAATCATCCAAAGAAGGCAGAAAAAGAACCAAGGAAGTTGAGAGACTTATGCAATATTTGAGGCAGAATGTGCGTGCTCCTTCAAATTTGGGCAGGTAGAGAAGGTCACCTGATCGGTACACTGGCTACATGGCTCTAATGACTGAGCTTATAGAGACTAAGCCATCCTCTTTCGAGGAAGCAGCAGAGAAACCTGTATGGGTATATGAAATGGTGGAGGAATACAAATCCATTGTAAAGAACATTATTTGGGAAGTGGTCCCAAGACCACCAGATAAATCAGTTGTGGGTTCAATATGGATCTTCAAGGTTAAGCAGGCAGTAGATAGAAGTAGAGAGAAGTACAAGGCCAAATTTGTTGCCAAGGGGTACTCTGAAGTTGAAGTAATTGACTATGAGGAGACCTTTGCTCCTGTAGCAAGGTACTCATCCCTTAGATCATTTCTTTCTCTAGCTACGTAGATGGGGTGGAAGATCCACCAGATGGATGTAAAAACAACATTTCTCAAGGGGGTTATTGAGGAGGAGGTGTATAGCGAGAAACTAGCAGGTTTTGAGACATTTGATTGGGAGTCTCATGTGTGCAGACTCAAGCGAGCATTGTACGATCTCAAACAAGCACCTCGTGCTTGGTACACCAGGATCGACAGTTATCTCACTAGTTTGGTTTCACCAAAAGTGAAGCAGATGCGAACCTCTATCACATCTTGGTAGAAGGTAATTGCTTATTATTTTCCTATATGTTGATGATTTAGTTGTAATTGGTGATAAGCAGTTGATCAGATCTTGCAAGGAGGACCTTGCAAGATAATTTGGAATGAAGGACATGGGTCTCGTGCACTACTTCCTAGGGTTGGAAGTATGGCAAGGAGATGGGGAAATGTTTGTCTCTCAATGCAAGTATGCAAATGAGATACTATAGAGATTATGCATGGAGAGTTGCAAACCCATGGAGATGCCTCTAGCGACCAACTGGAGGAAGGAGGGTGCCACTTCAGGCAAGGAAGTGGATGCTACAATTTATCAGCAACTAGTGGGTTCACTAATGTACCTTGTGAACGCATGACCATATACATGCTATGCATTCAAAAAGTTGAGTCAAGCTATGGTTAGGCCAACCAAATTATTTTGGAAGGCAACTAAACATGTTTTACGGTACCTCAGAGGCACTACCCATTTTGGACTATGGTACAAACAGACAAAGGGAGTGAATTTGCATGGCTTCATAGATAGAGATTGGGGGGAGTCCTTTATATAGAAAGAGTACATCAGGTGGAATTTTCAATGTTGGTTCTGTAGGGGTTTCCTAATACATCAAGAAGTAAATATTTGTGGCACTTAGCTCGACATAAGAAAAATAGATGGCTGCAAGTTAAGCAACATGTGAGGCGATCTGGATGAGAAAGATACTTGTGGGACTGTTTGGTCAGATGATGGATCTGAATGTGATAATCAAAGTTGCATAAAGCTCTCTAAGAATCATGTATTTCACGATTGATCCAAGCATATAGATATCTAGTATCACCATTTACGAGATTATGTGCATAGGGAGGATAATGTTGTTATGACACCTTCCAAAAAAGGAACAATACATCGACATTTTGACAAAGGCCTTGTCAAGAGGGAAGTTTGAGTTCCACAGGTGCAAGATAGGGGTGGTTGATAATCCCTTTCTTGTTGAGAGGGTGTGTTGAAAAGTGCAGCAAAAAATTCTCAATTTGATTTTTCCTTGATTAAATTGAGAAAATTTGAATTTCCACATCAATAGATAACTTGGATGCAGTTATCTTGTGTGACATGGCTCTTGTCACTCAGTTAGCTCAGAAAAATCAAGTTAGGGGAGTCAGAGTTCAGTTGAGCATGTGTGATTGCTAATTTTTAGCAATAAAGCTCAGTTATTTCAAGTTGTTTTCAATTAAACTAGTTCTAATTGTTGCAGCAACTAGTGAAAGGTCAGTTGTGTAGCGGGACGTCAGTTTAACTCAGTGATCATCTAACTAACTGATCAATTGACCCAAAATATCTAGTACATGCAGAGAATTCGAGTTCCCTAGTTGTGTTGGAGATTCCAAGGCAGTGCACAATTAATTATATACTCGATTGAGTGTGCAATTTATTGTATTGGTCAGGTGATCAACCTTGGGAATTGCGCAAGAATTTTGGAGGAATTTCCTAAATAATAGGGGCCTAATTCCTCAGGATTTGTGCAAGGAAATAGGGGCTCAAGCAGAGGCAAAAATTGGCTAAGTCCGGGTCAGAACTTCTTAGTGAGCAGAGAGATAGGTTATTCACTTGCAGTTTGTGCTCAGAGCGAGCAAGCAATTGTAATACATATTTATTCATCAAACTAATGCAAGCAAGCATAAGGGGTTTTTGCAGTTTCTTTCCCCTGGAAAAATACTATCTTCATGTATGTTATTTATTATTTCATGTTTGTGATTGATGTTCTAAATTATGAATTGAATTCCACGTAGCAGTAGAGTAGGATTGTGTCTCTTGATCTAGATTAAAATTTCACGAGTAGTTGCAATTCTACACTATAATTCCTGCATGGAAGGAGAGGTGGGCACAAGAAAATGATTATACTTTTAGTGAACTTTGATGTTGATACCGAACAATTACATTGTTGCCTCAAATGTGCCTTTTGAATTTCCATCTTGGTAAAAATGTTAATTTTCAACCAATCCGTGCTCAATTTTTAATGCTAATCTAGTTGTTCAATTATGTTTAAATTGAATGAACTTGTCTAAAATGTTTTGGTCTAAAAATAAAATCTAGGTTGGTCCTCCTCATTTGTAGATTGATGTATGGGATCCAATATGTCCTTCTTTACCTCCTTGGTAATATTGTTGGGGTGATCACACTAGTGGATTGTATTCTAATTCAAATGTTCTCACCCGTGCCAAAATGTGCAATTATTCTTCTTCCTCTTTGTGATGTAAAATTTATTGCTCGAGTTATAAATGATGTTATTCCTAAAGTTCCCTTAAATGTTATCATGTTTGCAGAGTTATCATTGATGTCAAAGGTGTTAAACTAAAACGAGTGTGTGGACTTGAGGATATGTCTAGAGGTGCAGCCCTAGCAAGGCAATGTTTGCAAAAAATTTCGTCATTACCGCTTGATCATGGACTATGAACAAGCTTTTCAAGCAGTCAATAAATTGAAGTTTAGCTTGAGAAAGTTGATTTTAACAATTCTCGGCTAAATTTTGACAGAAAGCTTGGAAGCTCTTATCTTTTTTTTTTTTTTTATGGTGGGATTAGTGAAGAACTTTTGCAAGGTATTTACTGCAGATGGATATGTATATACTTCAATGTGTATATTGTTGATTTTTTTGGTAGTTGCAGTCAGTATTCAAGTCGACCTAAATTAAAAGAGGGAAATTAAAATTAAAATTTGAATTTAAATGCTCAAGTCGGGCCCAAATGATCAAGTTGGCCTAGCTAAAAGACATGCCACTTGGGACACACTAAATCACTATAACTTGACAATTGACCTCCTCACTTGGGGACAAATTTGGATCACACAAAAACCATATATTTTATATTCACATGTATGAAGGAGGAGGAGAAGAAGACTGAGTCTAGTTAGAAGTTTGACCAACATTGACCTAATATGTTTGACCAAATACTGAGCAGTTGATTGAGTTTTCTTTTGAGTAGTTGATCGAAATTTGACTGGGTAGTTTGAATGAATTTCTTGGGCAGTTGACTAAACTTCTGGGTAGCAACAAGAGGTTGAAATTTGACCTATTTGACTCGGGGTTGGCTAAATTAGTTGGCAGTTACAGGAGGCTGAATTCAAGTCAGTTTGACTAGGATTAACCATAGCTAGTTTGTTGGTCTAGTTTTACCAAATTTGACTTGGCAAAATCAAATTGTACTTTTGTTAAACTAAATTATTTCTCCTAGAAAAGATTGTTGGGTTTCCTCCTGAGTTCGGTTTTCCCAGGTGGAAATTTATGTCTCTTTGTGTGCTTCGTTGTCTCTTTATGATCCTACACTCATTATTGCATTACTGTTGATAATTTATAAATATAATTGCTTAATTACATATGTGACATAAGTGAACATGGTGAAAGAAATCATTGGAAAGTAATTATCAAAATAGAAGATCAAAATTCTCCTAGAAAATCAACATGGTTTTTGATCCTGGGTGAAAGAACATCCATTAAAGAGACTAGAAGAAGGTCATGTTACTAAGGATACACAATGATATATATGTTGGTCAAGGTAAAACTGAGTTTATATTCTTCCTTGGAGGAGGGTCGAAGCCCTATATGGGAGGCTGAGAAGTCTCAAGTCATGAGCAACCAAGGATGCAAATGATTGAAGCTAGGCTGCGGGCCTGGAAGAGGTAGAAAAGGCCTTAGTCCGAGCTGTATATGGTCAAAAGCTCTTAGGGATGACCTTAGGAGGGCCAAAAGGCCTTAGTGTGATAGCAATAGAGGTTGGGAAGCCTAATAAGGTGGCCAGGAGGGGTCCAAAGCTCCTCGTACAATGGAAAGGCTAACAAGCTAAGATTTGAAGGATCGATTAAAAGTTAGTTTCATGACATCTCCATGGATAGAACTCAAGAGCCAGAGGGAGTTGAGAAGGAATTGGCCTAAATCAATTTGTTTCAATGATTGAAACAATTTTGGTGATCACTTTACTCAAGGTTAAACAAGTGTCATGCAATAGATATGCTTATCGCATGTATAAAAGTTGTAAACCAATAATGTTGGAGATGAAGTTGGAAGATCCTTATTTCCCGTGGTTTATAAATATTGTGTTTTCTAAGTGTGTTATGTGGAAACCTTCCTTGAAATATGTTTTGACAGGTGATGTGAATCTTATATTTTTTCCATATCTGATCATACTTCTAGGACACTCATGAACTCTTATGGTATACCAAAAGAGCTGGATATTAAAGAGTAAGATAATGAATCGTAAGAAGAGAAGGATGAAGATATTTATATGATTTTAAGAGCAATGAGAAATGCTCATACCTTACTGAAATACCATATTTGAACAATTCCTTTTGTTGGCTCAAGGGGTCTTGACCCAGGTTCGGATGTTCAAGGTTTGCCAACAAACCCCTATACCACTGGCCCTTTCGGCAGTGACCTGCTTGCGCAGGCCAAAGTCTCACCCGAAGTAGTATGGGTGGGTGCTGGAACCAGGTTTCCGCACCGTGGGAGAGGATAGGTAAGTTAAGCAGAGCTGCGTTCACCCTTATAGTAACCAAATATTGTATCACAAAGCCTATATCTACAAATTCCCTTCGCATCCACGTGCGCAACAGCAATGATACTCGCAGAAATCAACAGATCAATGATCTCATATAACGATAACGCAACTATTCCATATATTCTTGAATGAAGTAAAATAGATCAACCCCAGATCGCATCATAAATAAGTAACACAAGTATGTTCGCAACTTAAATCAATAACACAACAACATATATTAAGTAATCAAACAACACAGATTCATATCACAGTAATTCCAGTGGATTCAGATATTCAACAATACTTCCGCATTCATTAATATTTCAGATCTACTTACAATACCCCAAAACCCAACCTGCCCACACAATAGCACAGAGGCCCTCTGCGCACACAGCAGTAGGAGTCCTTACCCTACAACCCTGACCAGATATATTGATTCGCACTTAGCAGCAATCTCTTATCATTCTTAGCCTCTCCTACAACTCAAAAAGGTTCAACTAGTTATACTATTTTAGCCTATGCATCCAATGGTCCGCAAACCGTGGTTTGCGGACTCTTGGTCTACCCTTGACCCATTTACAATGTTTAGGAGCTTTAACCCACCCCAAAACCCCTGCATTAGACTAAATAAAATAAAAAATATACAAAATAGACCAGTTTCACAGCTTTGTAAGAGACCCTGTTCCAACAGTCCCCCAACACAATCTTGTGACTCGTCCCGAGTCACTGTGGTGGTGGGGTCTCCACCTGTGCGTGTAGTGTGTTGACAACGACGATCAGCGGGGGCAGCCTTCTGGTGTTCCTCCAGGGCTACCCACTTGTCTTTTGTGGCCATTGTGACGACGTCCACTATTTGTTCGAGGTCCCCATCAGTTAGTGTGACTATCACATCGTATTCTCCCCGTTGCGTGCGCTGCTTCTTTCGGGACCCCTTGTCATGCTCACTTGTTCGCTTTGTTCCTCCAAGGTTTACTTCTGGTGGCGAATGTACTTGGATTTCAGCCTTGGTGGTTTTTGGTGGCATGTTCTTCTTCGTGGCTGTGTCCGAGCCCTGCTTGCTTGGTCCTGTGGTCTCCTTGGTGGGGGTTTTGAAGCCTATCTTCCAGGAAAGAGGCCATAGTTCGATCACACGGTCAATGTCCTCATCTACTACCATATACGGGAAGGACATCCAGGTTTTACTCTTGAGACCGCGGATATGTATGTGGTGCATCGTAACCTGGAATGCTGCAATACTTTTGTACCTGTTGTACACCGTTGGGGACAGTCGTGGTCGAGAGTTGATGGCTGCGGCCAAGCTTCTCTGGAATAAGACCCAAAAAACTTGGTTATCTTCCACGCGTTGTGCATCCTTAGAGTCCCATAAATGGGCGAAGCGAGCTCCTTCGCACATTTCTGGAGTGAGCTCGGGGAGGACCGACTCCTCAGGGGCCTCCCATGCAACCAGTGCTATAAGGAGCAGTAGCCAAGAATAGCAAAAGGCCTTCCCTTGTTCCTGAGATTCGCGGACGTTGGTCAGGAATTCGTCACACAAATATTGGGCCCAATTAAGGCAGACACCCTTCGTACACTGGCCTGCTAATCGAATGACATAGGCAGGGACAGTTGCGACCTGACACTTCCGCATTAGCTTTCATACTAATAGCATGGTACCTATATGCGTAGCACGGTCGCTGATGGATATGATGATAAAGCCTCGGGTATTTCGCTCCACCTTATACTTTTGGCACACAAATTCAACAGTTTCGCCTTCATATTTCTTGCCCACTCGCTCCAGAGGGTGCAGCCCCTACATGGGAAGGCTCGTAATCCGGTGAATTAGCGCAACATTAATGGGGACTCGGTCCCGGATCCATAAGCAGCCCTCGTGAATCAAGGTGAGCAGCTGTCGGGCTAGCCGGTCCGTGACATTGTAATGGCCAAAATGGGGCATTCGCAGCGGGTTCAGGAGCCCGGATCCAGCCAATCCACATACCCAACGCTAAGGAATGACTGTGACCCCATCATTCGCATAAACTGTGTCGAAGTATAGCGTGGGGGCCAACTCAGGGAAGGCTTCATAATTCGCCATGTCATGATCATCGAATTTAACTTCGTGGAGCTGCCCGCAAGGATCACTGATGACAAGGACTTCGCTTGGGGTTAACAGTGTTTGCAAATAGGTGATCAAACCATCCAATTTTTTGGGCGTGCGCGTTGAAGGTCGGTGCGATCAAATGAAGGGGGGTAACCAATTGATCAGATTGGTGGGTTGGGCTTCCTCTTGTGCATCATGATCCTGAAGTGTTGTTCGTGGAGATTTGGCATGCCTCGGGGAAGTCTTAGGTCTTCCTGCAGCCCACTTTGCAGCGTTCGGGGGCTTCCTCGAGCCCTGTGCTTTCTCTTTTCCCTTCTTTATGACTGGTGTAGAGAGCACTTCTTCATCCTCAACCCCAATCTCCACTACGTCCTCACTTTTCAACTCTGTTGGTACTGAGGGTTCAGCAAGGTTCGTGGATATCATCCTAGCACGGAAAAGGAATCCCAGCTCTGGATGGCTACTGTCAGAAGGAGTAGGCCGATCTGACATGAAAGGGATAGTGCAGACCAGGAGAATCGTATAGCTCAAGTTCGCTCGAGACAAAGGTGAGAAGTACAGTCTATGCAAGTGAGGCGGATCCCTTATCTGAGCTACCCTGTCCTTTTTATAGCACTTGTGGTCACCCAACTGTAGGGTAAAATTCACATGGAACTTACCATTAGATAAATGGTAAAAAGTCCCCAAAATCCATCTCATTAAATGCTAGGGGGCCGCGCCTTTCAACGGTAACTTTCGCTTCCTACCAGCTGTTAGTGTGCCAACGACTAGTTTTAGCATCTCCTGTGCGCTCAATATTCCTGCTACGCTTGGGTCAAACACTTGTGCCTTCTGCACATCCTCCCCCAACACAGGCTTGTTCTTCAGGTACTTCTCAACCAAAGACATGTTTTTCCGACAGGTGTCATCCCAACCAGACCGGACCCCCTGCGTAAACAAGTCTCTCATAGGTGCTGTAAGTAGCGCATATTCCAAACAAACGTTCTGTAATACCCTGCATGGTCGAGGAGTGACCGCAGTTGTTTCCTTGTTGTGAGAGTCATCAAATATATGATAACTCTGCCTTCTGTATCTGCATCCCCATTCTTAGCCAAAGTAGGGTACGTCCCATTACTATCCATTCACAACCTGAGTGGCTTGGTATTCGTGCGCACCCCTTCCAATTACGAGTCAGACGCACCTTACGGATCATCCTTACCCTCTGTTGGGGCTAGGCTACAGTGGCTGACCATGCTTGGTATCCACGTTTCCCATGTGGGTATTTTCGGTGCGACAAACAAGTGCGATTTACCCCACACCCTAGTGTCAATGTCTTGCAAGACTGCGTCAAGCGCCCCGGTCCAGCCTACTAACCCAAATGTTCCTAGGAACTCTTCCTTCAACGTCCCAAGTGGAAGGTGTGTCGATGTAGCTCCGCATCTAAGTACCATGCAGATAGAAGCGGCCCTAGGTCATGAATTGGCAGGTGAACCCACTCCCTAGTCATCCTGTCACACCACTGTTCTTCCCATGCAAACAGATATTTGCGTGGATCTTTCGATCCAAGGAATGTTTTGACCCTCACGCCGGTTGGGGCTTCAAATCGTAGGATCATCATATCCCGAAATTCCTCCCAATCCTGGAATGCCTCCTCATGCGTCTCCCACCAGCACGCAGGTGTTCCATGCATGGCTAGCTTAAGGGCCCATAGCCTTCGTCCCTTGGGGACCTCTGCTTCGAATGCTCGCAAAAATTCCTTAATGCTACCAGAACCATCAAAGTAGGGTAGGTCTCTTACCTCTGAGGAAATGCAGTGGAAGTCCCTTGTGACTCGAAGACATCGCAGCGCTGAGACATCATGCAACCGGTTTTTCCAATTCTCCATCTCCTCATAAGAGTCAGAGAAGTGTTCACTGTCCTTTTCCCAACATAGTACTCCTTCCGCCGTGGGGTTGATCCAATCTTCATCCCATGCAGTCAACTTATAAATGTGATCCATCTCCTCTTCATTGCGCACTGGCTCTATGTATCATTCACCTTTCGCAGGATCTAATGGTACTATCACTCTTGTACCGTTATTTTCAAACACCATGCTTCTCTTTTTGAGGTTGATGATACCGCCCATATCTATGGCCCAGTCCAGCCCTAAGAGCACAGGGTAGGGGTCCGCATCTCCTACAATTTCAATTACTTCAAAGTCGGCTCGGGCCTTTACCCCTGCGATATCCGCTGTAATTTTAGAAATCCTTCCTAGCGGGATGATTTTCTATTGATTTGCCATGCGCAGCTGAATAGTGGACCATTCCAACTTATGCTCTCCCATTCGTTGCCAAGTCTGTTTAGGTAATATGTTCGCATTTGACCCCAGGTCCAAAATAACCTGACTCATCTCTTAGTCACAAATCTGCGCAGACAACAACATTTCTCTTCTGGTGCCTTTCTTATATCTGTATAGCTTGTGCACATCCTTGACCTCCGAGGGTAGATTGGGTCGCGTTGCGCAGCTATCTATTAATGCCTGAACATTCTCCACAGCCTTTGGGTTGCACAACAGCTTCATACATGCCTGCAAAAAGGGCTCGACCTCCTCATCTGCCTTGAGGTTTGCAGGTGGCCGAGCAGTAGCTGCCTCTGCATTAGCAAAGTCCTTGCGAGCTATGAAAAATGTTTCTTTCCCCTTTTTAGGTCCTGGCCTTCTTGTTTGATAACTGCTTGTCGGATCAAAGGTTCCATCACAGCCTCCTCCTTAGGCCCCTGGTGGCCATCCCACTATGTGTCACCACATTCACACTTGGATCTTTGTCTCACAGCTCAGCCTTAACTCTCTACACATTCTGAGTAGGTGTCGACTGCTTTTCCTACATTTTTGCTATCAAGATTGGGCAATCTTCAATCGCATGGTCTAGTTGTCTGCAATATCGGCAGGATTTCCTAGTGGGGTTTGGGCAATACCTTGCAAAGTGTCCTGCTTCTCCACAGTTATAACAGATCAGCTGACCTCGCCCCCGACTTGCACTTCCACCTCACCCTCCTCCCCTGCCCCTTGAGGGGGAGCCACCCATACCTACGGGGGTTCTCGATGACGCAGGGTCTGATTGTACTTTGTATAAGTTTCCTCGATCAATCATCAAATCATACGTCCGACAATTTTGTTCATCATGTCCCACCGATCTGCAGAACCTACACCATTGCTGCTTTACCTCTGGAACGTATGCAGCCAGGCGAGGACAATGGTTGGTATCGTGCAGCCCCGCAACGCGACAATCATCGCACCATAGCACCGGCCCACTGGGTCCCACTGCTTCCCTAGGGCGCAATGGGCTAGGTCCCCCGACCTACATATAGTCTACTAACAGAGGACAATTATCCTTGGTATGGCCATTCACCCGGCATTGTATGCACCATCTCTCAGGGCTAGCCTCTGCCCCTCGTTCCTTTCACAGGTTTTGGATCTCTACGTGCATCGCTTCCAGCTGTCCCTGGATCTGTTGGACGCCCAGCTGAGTCTCGTCCTGAGGTGTGGCTTCTAACTTCATGGCGCCTTCCAAGTCCTTCTCCTGCGATTCGAAAGTTTTGTGCCCCATAAGTACGCGCAGGTGAGGTAGCAACGTAGCAATAAACCATTCTGTGTGTTATCTGTCATCATATTGGAACCCCCCTTCTTTGATCACCTTCTTTAGTCGTTGATCGGCCTCCCACACAGATTCAGAAGGCCCTTGCTTGAAATCCTTTAGATCAACCACGATTTGGGAGTAGGACTTAGGTTTCTTGAACTGCTGCTTCAGAGCGTTCTTAATATCTTCAATGGTTGCATTTGCATTTTGGCCGCTGTATTCCATGTACCAATCCAAAGCTCTTCCTTCGAAGGCAAGGGACAGTTGTGCCCTTTTGACCGCATCACTAGGTATGTTATGCGCAGTCCATACCAATCCTGCGACAAACCAGAACTGATCCATATCTTCATCCCCCACACCCTTAAAGGTCGACAACTTCATGTGCGCAGCCATGTTGTCTCCTGGTGGCGGAGGTGTAGGTGAATTCTTACCTCTAGGCTGGTTTGAAAGTGGTGTGGCTGGAGGACTTTGCGAAGCTGCTTCTCTTACCGGACTGTAGACCAATCTATCTCCTTCTAGGTTGGTTCTGTAGTATTTACCACTTCGCGTTGTGCTCCCGTCCAGATCAGAGGTCATTCACTCTGTATGGCTACACAAAATACTCTTTTCGCATAATAATATCTTGATCAGCAATGGTAAGGTCTTCAGAAACTTACCTCGGAACCCCTTGAAGAATCTTCGCTCTGCTTCAGAGTAGGTGACAAACTGATCGATGGAAAATTCTGTCACAAATACTCTTAACACACTGTCTACCCAATGGTCTATTGTGCGAGTGATGGTGTTGTCAGTCTTTTCTAACTACTGGATTAGTTCGGGGGTCCACTCTGTGACCCGCTCGTCCTTCCAACACTTCTGAAATTCTACTAGTCTTGCGAGCCACTCCTGGAGCTTGATCGCAATCGTTACAAAGAAGATCTCGTAGCTCTCTATAAAAATGTACTTATTCTTCCACTCTTCGGTGGTCAACCTCTCATTGCGGTTTTATTTTATGGCAAATTCCTGAACTTGCTGTTCAAACCATTCATCAATTTCCTTTCTCTCAGGCTTCCAGTACGGCCTTGGCATTACCTGATCCCTCTCTCAAAATGCTCCAGGTCCCGGCAACGGAACCATTTGTTGGCTCGAGGGGTTCTAACCCAGGTTTAGATGTTCAAGGTTTGCCAACAAACCCCTATACTACTGGCCCTTTCGATAGTGACTTGCTTGTGCAGGCCAAAGTCTCACTCGTTGTAGTATGGGTGGGTGTTGGAACCAGGTTTCCGCACCTTGGGAGAGGGTAGGTAAGTTAAGCAGAGCTGCGTTCACCCTTATAGTAACCAGATCTTGTATCACAGAGCCTATATCTACAAATTCCCTTCGCATCCACGTGCGCAACAACAATGATACTCGTAGAAATCAACAGATCAATGATCTCATATAACGATAACGCAATTATTCCAAATATTCTTGAATGAAGTAAAACAGATCAACCCCAGATCGCATCATAAATAAGTAACACAAGTATGTTTGTAGCTTAAATTAATAACACAACATCATATATTAAGTAATCAAACAACAAAGATTCATATCACAGTAATTCCAGTGGATTCAGATATTCAACAATACTTCCGCATTCATTAATCTTTCAGATCTACTTACAATACCCCAAAACCCAACCTGTGCATACAACAGGATAGAGGCCCTCTGCGCACACAGCAGTAGGAGTCCTTACCCCACAACCCTAACCAAATCTATTGATTCGCACTTAGCAGCAATCTCTTATCACTTTTAGCCTCTCCTACAACTCAAAAAGGTTCAACTACTTATACTATTTTAGCCTATGCATCCAGTGGTCCGCAAACCGTGGTTTGCGGACTCTTGGTCTACCATTGACCCATTTACAATGCTTTAGGGGCTTTAACCCGCCCCAAAACCCCTGCGTTAGACTAAATATAATAAAAAATATACAAAATGGACTAGTTTCGCAGCTTTGTAGGAGACCCTGTTCCAACACCTTCCACTTTACTCGAAAAATTCTTCATGATACTAGCAGGTGTTTATCATCTTCTCTCAGATTCATGGGTGGTAGTATATTCTTCAAATGTTCGAGATGGTAAATCTGCACATGGCAAGTTTGTTGGACTTGCAAAGGGTTTTGATGAAAATTGAAAGACTAAGGGTTTGTAAACCCTAAAAGTCTAGAAGGATATGACTTGTATAGAAGTCTTGGTCCTAAGCGTTTGTGAAACTTTAGAGAGAGACCAAGAATGTTGATTAGTGGAGTTGTACTTTAAAATGTATTAATCTTGTTGTATAACTCAAGGACGAAGAAACCTTAGCTCATAAAAACCATGTAAAGAAGGAAAGGAAAGCTACACACATTAGTAATTTATGATGAGGATGGGAATGAGCATTTATAGCTTCATGAGATTGCAATTGGATTGTAGTGATTTCTACAAAAAGGCTAGGATCAAGAGGGAGCTGACAATTCCCTACAATCACTGGATCAAAAGATAAGTACTTCATATCTTTCTTCCTTGATTATTACTTTATCTTTAGTTAACCTCTTGCTTTTGTATTTTTTGCTTAGTTACAGTAATTTCTTCCATGGCCTCCCAGTGAGGTTTGTAGGAAGATCGTGAAGCCCGCCAAGGCTCTGGCAGTAGATGGAACCATTGAGAATAACAAACCAAAGTTGTCGTAAGAAGATTCTCCCAGGATTGAGCATAAACTCAACCAAAGTGATTTGTGTTCAAGAGGGATAAATTGTATTGATGACCATAAGAGCTCCTAGTTCAGAGAGACTGGGAAGGCCAGCAAGTTTGAGGGATTCCATGATGGAAGACATTGTGCTGATACTTAAAGGGAAGTCAGTGGTGACTTCCAAGTGGATCTACAAGATCAAGCATGCAACATAGAGAAGTACAAAGAGAGATTCGTAAGGGTTCTCCGATAAAGAGGGAGAGGACTATGAGGAGATATTTTCTCCAGTTGCCTGGTACACTTACGTTATAATTATTAATTCTATTACTTTTTTCATGGATTGAAGGCTACATCAAATGGATGTAAATATCACTTTCCTCAATAGAGTTATTGAGGAAGAAGGGTGCATAGAACTACTTTGGGACTTTCAGGTACATGAGAGGGAATATCATGTTTGCAGACCAAAGAAAGCCTTATACAGATCTCAAGCATGGTATTCTCGGATTGATCAATATCCGATGAGTCTTGGTTGATCCTATTATTATATGACTTGTTTCTTATGGGAGAATAAGGACTCACGTGATAGAGGAAGTAGTAGTGGCAAGAGGATTTGCTTTCGTGATAGAGGGAGCAGTCAAGCCCTACTTCAAGGTCAAAGGGAGCAGTCAAGCCCTACTTCAAGGTCAGAGGGAGTTGACCTCTAAGTTCTAGATGAAGGATATAGATTTGATGTATTACTTCCTTGGTTAAGGAATGTATACTATTGAGATCCTTCAGATTATGGGTTGTAAGATTGTTAGGCTAGATGCTCAAAGATGGGAGGCATTTAAGAGTAGTATGCCTTCCATGAGTGGACAATGCCAGACAACATATATGCTTCAGTAACTAGAAAGAAATAGTGGCATATGGAGCATCCAGGTTAGACACAACATGATCTATTTCATAGGGTGTACCCAGTAAGGGTGATAGTAAAGCAACTATGGTGATGGATCCAGTGAAGGAAGTCAGTCAATATATGGTTGAGCCGAGGCATGCGGCTCAGACATGTGTTGAGGTATCGACATGGTACAATTGCATATGGATTGAGACATGATGAAGTACAATTGTAGGGATATACATATTCATATTAGGCACATAGTACTAAAGACAGGAAAGCACACAAGGTTGTTACTTCAATTTGGGCTTTGCTATGATATCCTGAATGAGCAGGAAGCATAAATATATCACACTTGTCACTGTAGAGGATCCGTATGTTGCAACTAGTTTGGCAAGTTGTGAAGCAGTGTGGCTTCAGAAGCTACTCACAGTGAGAAAAGGGACCCTCCGACTAAGTGAAAACAAAGCAAATCGACGAGAAATCATGCATATAAGTGGAGGGCCTCATCACATGAAGAGGAGTGAAGAGGCTGCAGGACCACCTATACCTGTGAAAGGTTGCAGGGCTGCCAGAGCCTTCTGCCCAAGTGTTAATGGAAAATGACGAACAATATCATCTAGTTGGGCCCAAATTTTGAGGCCCTCATATGGGTCCTTTGAGTAATCCATGAGCTTGTCCTTTATTATGAACTATGAAAAACTAAATTCCTTGACTGCGATGAAGGAACCTACTGTGAAAAACCCTAAATCCAGGTAAAAAAACACTAAATTACATGAGGACTAGGTTTCAGATCACCTTCAAAACTTATATATATATGTGTGTGTGTGTGTGTGTGTGTGGGGGAGGCACTCTTCTACACCTCTCTCATCAACACTCTTATAGAATCAAGATGGGTTTGGGACCAAAAACTAACAATTTTGTTGAGCTTATTACTCTTCGCCATCTACTTTAGTTTGCATTAGAGCATAACATCCTTCACCTACAAGTTTTTGGAGACTCAAAAATCATCATAAACTAGTTCAACAAATCTGCATCATGTCATGTTCACACACTTCTTTCTATATTAGAAGATATATGGCGTTTGAAGGGGAAATTCTCATCTATCTCTTGCGCTCATATATACAGGGAACGCAACAACATTTCTGACAAGCTTTCTAAGGAGGCAGCGGTCCAACACAGGGGGCTCTGCCACATAGAGGAAATAGATGACACTCAACACTTCAACTATTACCACAGTCCATTCATAGATTATTCTGATATGGAAGAACAACGGAACTGATTTTGACTTATTTTTGACAACATCATATGGATATATTCGGTTATAATTATTGTAATTATGCTACTTTAAGACTTTGATGTACACCCCAATGGGGAATTTTGAGGAACTAAATGTAAGTACAGTGACAAAATGCATATACAATGCATCTACAACATGTAATTTTCAAATTTAATAAAAATTATGATTTTTCCTTGGGAATATATATATATATATATATATATATATATATATATATATATATATATATATATATACACAAAATGCATATACAATGCATCTACAACATGTAATTTTCAAATTTAATAAAAATTATGATTTTTCCTTGGGAATATATATATATATATATATATGCCTTGATTGCGATGAAAGAATCTACTGTAACAAACCCTAAATCCAAGTAAAAAAAATCCTAAATTAGAGAATAACTAAGTTTTGGATCACCTTCAAAACTTATATATATATAATTTTAATGATATGAAAAACCAAATTATACATTTAATAATTTTTACCCTTGTCCAAAGTACTTTTAACTAACTACTATTTCATTCTAATTAAAAAAATATTAATTAATTATTATTATATTATTATTTTTTAAATAAATGGTGAAGCCAAGTCCACTTTCCTATATTCATAGATGTCCTTTTCAACTAACTATTTGATGTAAATTAGAGCGAATCACCCAAAAACCTAAACCAATAATTTGCATATAAAAAACGCAAAAAACATAACACTACTAGAAAAATCAATGATTTCCATAAATAAAATAATAATACTCTATTTTAAAGCGGCTAAACATGGATGAATAAGATCAAGATCAAAGAACTTTGTAGAATGACAAAGGGTCAGACCGTTCGAAGGGTTTTGTATCGGTTCCGGATTCAAACCCTTGGTTTCTGTGTTCAAATTTTCCATCTTCTTCACCTTTTAAGAGGAGTTCGATGGTGATTACATGTACAGAAGCGGCATCGGCACTCTGAATCTAACGGTATTGAACTTTTCAGTATTTTCTTATTTTAAAGGCTACCTAAACACCATTAGGGTTTTGCCCATTTCTATTTTAGAGCCTGCAAGAGTTGATGCGGTGAAAAAATTTAGAAGTCTATTATAAAACTGTGCCTTCTGAGTTATTTTGTAATTCATTTTTCTCGGAGTTCAAATGTTGAAATATTAAGGCGAAGTTCTGTGCATTTTGCCCAAAACTGGCAGCTTGAAAAGTCTGCAGAAATGTTTTGGGGTCGATTCAGAGAACAGGGGTACTATAGTTACGGTAAAGTTATAGCTGGGGGATGGTTTCTCATCGCGGGCATTAAACTTGAATCAATTTTTTATTGGGCGGAGGTTTTCTTCATTCGGGGTATTGAAACTGAGGTGTATTTTTTTTATTGACAGGTTTTTTTTTTTTTAATCCAGAGCGTTAAAATTGGGGTAAATTTTTTGTTGGCAGGAGGGTTTGGAATTGATAAATAGAGGGATGACAATGCTGTAATTAATATCAAAACCCCGCTGGTGTGCAGCCAAATGTCAGTCTTCGTTAGAAGAATTGATTGAAGACTGATCAAAGGGTAGAAGTGTAGCTTCTGGTTTTCGAATTATGATTGTCAAGAATTTGCTCGTGTTTTTTAACAATTACATACTTACAAAGCGATTGTTCTTGTGTTTAAGTCATGAAGTGGTTTATTGAGAGAGTTCCCTAGCTCTTCCCCGTAAAGGAACTGTCGTTTCTTGGAGGCCGAGAAGATAGTTAGCCGAGGCTAAAATGCCATCTACACAAAACTTACTGAGGTTGAAATCTGCTTTCCAAGGAAATTGCCGAAGAACTTTGAAACACCGAGAACATCAGAAGTCTGCAAGGGGTTTACTCAAAGGAGACAATCAGTCGCCAAATATCTCATTTTCCTATTCTTTTGGCACAGATAATCTATCATCAACTGCAGGCTTGCGCAATTTGGGCCGTTTCAATCAATCAAATAGATGGTTTGATCAGACAATTGATCACAAAAAGACCCTTTCTATGTCAGGAACTCTTTCCCGGACGTTTTCAATCCCCTCGGTCCATGGTCCTTCATGGCAGGTTTGTGAATATCACACACATCTATTTCTTGTTGACAAGAGCTCATTATCATCCTCAAATTGTTCTCCAAATACAATTTCAGAAGTGAAGTTTCCTAGGAAGGTGGCAGTTGATAACAGCATTAAGGCAATTACCCACTCTGGCACGGGGCATCTGGAAGGATTTTGTACATCATTGAAAAGCATTCATGGTCCAAAGTTATCGAGTCAATGCTTGGGCCTTCGCAAGGATGCCAATTTGAACAAGATTTCACTTGTGGCTTCTTATTGCAGTATTCAAGGGAATGGCCATTACAAGAGGGACGGAGATAGGCCAGAGAAGAGAAACTCTGTTGGATTTAATTTGGCATACGGTTTGTTTGGCTTTCAATTTTTTAGTAATGGAAGCTGGCTTCGGTGGGTATGGGGGCCAGAGTCAAAAGGATTTCACAATTTCACTGCCTTCTTGAATACAGCTGCTCGGGCATCTCCAGACATTACCTTTGATGGTTCTGCTAAATATGATAATCTCGATGACTCTTCTAATGCTTCAGATCAGTATGTTGTTTCTTCCTTTACTTGACCTTAGTCTCTGTGCTCTTTTATGTGTGATTCCATTGGATGGGTGTTTTGTGTTTGTTTCTGTTTGCCAACTGCCTTGAATTTGCAATAAAGACTTTTTACAAGGATAAATGCAGGTTAAAATAATCTTGTGATACATCTTCCTCGGACCTTGCAAAGCATTCTGGTATTACTTTTACTGTGTTCTATTGCTTTCTTATTAGCCAATGTTAGGTACTGCATATGTATTTTCTGCTTTTTTATGTTGTTATAACTTAGTATAATGTTATTGAGTTGATTTGGAAAATATTGATTCTGAAATTAAGACTAGAAAATGATTGCACACATGAAGCTAGAACGTATGATACAATTATTCTATTAAGCGATTTGTGTATTATGTGCAATATGTGGTAAAAACTGACTGTTGTTGAAAATAAATCCACATGTTGCTGTGTTGTATGCCTCAGGATGCCTCAAGCTTACAATTTTGGCCTTTTTACTTGGCTGGAGTTAGTATGGTGGTTTTTGTTGGATTTTTGAGTATACAAGACAGATGAGAGAGAGAATTTCAAACAGACTTGTGTAATCACCAAGTCACATAATACAATGGGGTTGGTCTCATTGTATATCGTTACTTTAGGTAGTTATGCTACATTGTATTTTTTAACTACCCCCTTTAATACAATTTCAATCGCATGCCCCATGATAGTATTACAATTCTTCGTTCTTGTTTCACAGTATGGGGGTTTTCATTTTTAGAACTAGTATGAAACCTCTTAAGATTTGCTAACTAATCTTCTTGGTTGCCGTGTGGATTAAAGATTTGCCATACTGTTGTGTGCAGTTAATGTTTTTCAACTTCGTGCCGAAAATCCTTAATGTTTTTCTCTTTTATATGCTGTATAGTAGATTAAAACTTGGTTTGCTAAGAAAATCAAAGAATTTTTATTTTCTTACTTGATTCCAAACTCTGTAATATCCCCAAAAGGGAAAATGACAGTGATGCAAGCAACAATAGACTAAAAATTATAGCAAGTAAAATCACGCTATTAACACATGAAAGCTTGAGCCAAAAACATGATCTGAGCCATTTTATTAATGATGGAAATGAGTACAATAATGGTGCTGGAATGGGTGCACCTGAACCTTCTCAAGGCAGGCGGGAATACATCTCAAATTGGGCTATTTCCCCTACTTATAAAATTTCAGGCTTTTAACCCTAGACTCTACTCACAAAACCCACAAAAACCCATGAAGGAATTGGCCAGATGTTGACCCCTGAATTTCAGCCAAATTTCCCCTAGCTCCTCTAGCTGTTGGCTGAGTTAGGACCTCTGTTTGACACCTCAAACTTGCCTATAAAATTCTGCCAAATTAACCTTGGCTTCCCCTCAATAAACCCCAGGAAAACCCAGAAAGGGTTTGTCCTAGTTTTGATCTCAGAAATTGGCCCTCTTGGGCTTCGCTCACCCAGCTACTGGCCCCCTGGAAATTCTGCTACTGGAGGCCACCAAAATGCGAGGAAAACCCCAGTTAGGAAGCTCTAAGCCTCCCCACCAAGTGTCCTCCAAAATCTCCTCTCACTTCTCACCTCCCAGAGCAACCTCCCAACTGAAATGCGTCCTCCACAACGCAGTCTCTGCGTAGAGGCCTTGAAGTGAAAACGCCTCTGCTGTAATCTCTGTTGTGAAATGCCCCTCCAAAATTGTACAACTTCTCTCCTGAGTGGGCACTCGAAGTCCCTCGAGGTAGAGGTTGAGGTCTATGCCCGAAGATCTTGTGTGGTAAACAACATTGCAGACTTGGCACCCGACACAAGCGTGCTATGTCAAGAAAACAATCAAAATAGAAGTCGAATGAATGAGGAAATGAGCTGCATTCACTTCCTTCGTTCCCTTGGGCCCACCATGGATTGCACAGTCCCCTCATCTAGCCACTCACTGCACCGCCCCATAGATCCTCTCCCATGATGCTACCTAGGGAGCTGCCTCCAAACCGAATGTTGTTGGCCACATGGACCCCACTAAGGCTGCAATTTTTCCTTGTAGTAGGTTGTAGCTTTACTCTTAAGCTGCCTCCAATTCGAATGTTGTTGGCCACATGGACCCCACTAAGGCTGCAATTTTTCCTTGTAGTAGGTTGTAGCTTTACTCTTAATTATTAATTGTGGGTCCCGACCCACCTTGTTTCTGCTTGACATTAGCAACATCAAAATTTATCAAAAATTAATATCCTAATTAGCAGAATTGCTAATTGGGTATATTACAGTCCTCCCTACCAAAAAATGTTTCTCCTCAAGTAATGCCTGAACAAGGCAAAAATGTGTCAGGGTCCCAGATGCGCCACTGTATCATCCTTGACCTCTGCATCTCCCTGATATGAAAGGATCCCTCAATACTCAGATCCCAAGCCATCCTGTCCAACATGATGCTCCCCCTGCTCCACTCACCATCCTGCCGGGAACAAGTAGCAGAGGCCCTCTGAACGCCATCAGTGAGTAGGGAATCAGGATAATATGGCACTATGCTTGACACCTCATGGAGTTTTCCTACCAAGTAGTCCATCCCTCCAAGAGTAAACCCTCAAAGATACCATCTAATCTCGACAAAGATAACGTCTCGCTCACATGAGCCCCTTTTGCTGTCATCCTGTTGACCAACCTGCCATGCTAATGAAGTTCCCCACTCCATCAGTGACTCGTTAAAGCCCACGAGAAGATCTACATGATCTCCCCATGTAGTATACAACTCATCCCTAAAGGCTATCAAGCTGTGTGGAACTGTAATGCTCGGGTCCCCTGTTAATCTTGGAGAGGTAGCACTATGTTGATGCTGCACTACTCTGAACATGAGATACTCCCCTTCGTGCGCAGGTTGTATCCTCCTCTCCTGAGGCCTAATGGCAGGAGATCTGTGAGAGACAAGCTCATTCGGCCTAGGCATTGCCATGATGCCAATATTTACCCCTTCGAATGTAACTCCGACCCTACGTAGCAACAGAGAAAGTCGGCCTCGCCATTTGATGAAGACCTCTGTGTACCCCCATGTGCAAAACCAATAACGAACTAGATCACTCTCTGTCCTAACTCCGACCATCACGAGACAGAATGGTCTATCAATCAACTGAATCTCTGCATCCCATAGTTGGACCTGCTGCACCATAGCTCTGACAATTGTAGGAATCCCTTTGTGCCTCATCTCTAGTCCCTGCATGTGACCAATATAAAGGGTCCATATATCATGGGCAAATATGATGCATGCTAACTTGCCCTGTGCGTGCTAATATGTAGTACCGATGATCGCTAGAAGCCACATGTGACAAATAACCACCCCCTGAATGCAACCAATAGATGGATATCTGATACTTGTAATCGACTCAAGGTATGTCTTTCCCTCCCGGTCCTACCAACCATCTCCATTGGGTCTGCCATCCACGCTCTCGATAATGTGCGGATACATTGTCTGGAGCCCAGAAACATACTGGGATGCTACCTCGGTTGTACCTAGTATCCTCTGGTCATGCATGGTCTTGACATGCCCTGAGAAAAGAGTGACACATGTCTCCCTTATGCCTCGTCCCCCAGGCGTAGGTTCAGCGATGACTGATATGCCACCCCTACAAATGATCATCTCATCCCCCAACCTGTGGCTGTCAACTAGCACATCGACCCAATGCCACTGCTGAGAAGTCTCCCCCGTAGTGTGCTGAGTGTCATCCAAATATCTTGGGTGAGCCTCGCGTACGCCACTGCTCATGCCTAGATTGCCAAAGGACAACAACAAAATCGACTGTGCCCGTGAGTGATGTAGAAGAGGGTCAGGTGTGTGAGCCTCCACAGATACTGTCAAGTATCGCTCATCTGTCTCCTCGTCGATCCTGGGTGAACTACCCCCAAAGGTATGCTCGATGTCTCCGTCCATGAGTCTCCCTGGAGGCAATACTCTAAGACCTTGCTGTGCAACACCATACACCCCCGCATACCATCGATCATCCATGTACTCCTCAACATGCCACTACACACTGTGGCATACCCCTGTACACTGTTGGATACCCCCTGCTACTGCTGTACCACCCCGTACCGTCCTGTGCCTTGTCTGTGTCAAGGCACCAGTCACTCCTAGCATGTACTCAATGTGATGTAAGACACTCCTACACTACAATGCAATCCAACACACTACGATACACCACCATGCACTTCCATGTCCATCGGTAGTCCACTGCTCAATGCTAGATGCTCTCACACATCCCTGGATGTGACGGCCTAGAGTTGTGTCTCTACATGTCAGACCACCCCCATTCGGTATCATCACCTCCACCTTCGCATCCTTGCACCCGCCGATGAGTGGATCATCACTCCAAACCCTCCCTGAGGGGTCTGAGAAGTGAATCTCCCTATGTGTCAGTAGTGATGCCACCACTGCTCTACTCCGCTGCATTCTCTGTGCGCCACACAAAGGTGAAGAATCCTTGGCTCCATACAAGGCACCGTCTGGTGGCCTGCCAATGCCACCTCCTCCGACAAGCTCTTGCCAAAGTATGTTGATCACCCTGTGACCCTGCGTACAAATGTCGTACCAAGACAACCAAGGAGTCTGCCCATAAATTGGTTGGCCACTGGAGTTGACCGAAACTGCCCTAGCGAATGTGCACGCTCAATTGCTAGGCCAATTGTTCCCTCCAGCTCCTCGTTTTGCAACAAAATAGCCTCTCGTACTGATGTGGACTGTCCTTTCAAAGCTAGAAGGTCGGGCCCTGAAGCTGATGACATTTTTGTGTGCCACCATCGTCCAATACCTCTATATCTCCTAGCGCCTCATCAAAGGTGGATACATCTCCTGGCACCTCACCCATCTGTCGCGTGCTGCTACCACCCGAAGACTTGGATACTACCATTGTCAGCACCTCAATGGATGGCACTAATGGGGTAGGCTCTACTCTCTCTACTAGGATGTCAACCGACATGGTCAAGGAAGTCTCTAACACGAGTGACCCTTGCGTCATACTGGGTTTATCCACATGCTCCCCATGATCCTGTGTGCCCTCATCTTCCAAGTGCGAGGTAGCCATTTTGATGGCTTCCCCCTCTGTTACTCGGTTAAGCTAGAAAAAAGGTATCCAACTTTCCCACCCGATCCTGAGCTGTGCACTCGGTGGATCAATCATACTTTGGAAAAGGTATCCTCCCAATGGTACGCTGCAACTCTGAGCTCTGCGTGCTAGACTCCCCACTGTTCCTGCCCTTTTCATCTTGCTTGAGCTGACATTAATCTCTAAAGGACAAAGCTACTCTGAAGTTGTCCCCCACGGATTGCCATTCTCGAAAATAATCTCCCATGGGTATATGATCATGCTGCCTACCTTGCTCACTCGGTACTGACAGTAAAAATGTAGGCATCGTGGTCTTGGTTGGCCTACTGAAGGCTAACGGGTGAGTGGCTGGTAAAGGGTGGTCACACTGTTGTGAGACCCCTGAAGTCTCCCCAACTAGGAACTCATGATGGATGCTCTTATTCCTATTCTGTTGCTTGAGTCCTTCCAACATTCCCTTCTGTCCTTTGGCTAAATCATTTAGGGCCTTTAAGATGCTACCAAATGCTGCTTCTCCTTTGCTTCTTGACTCCGCCATTTTTGCCACCTCTACTGCCTTTGGTGGGTAATGTTTTGCCTACCCTCCTCGTTCATGGGAAAAGATCCCCATGGGTGAGCCAAGAACGAAGCACTGATACCACTATAAGATCCCCAAAAGGGAAAATGACAGTAATGCAAGCAACAATAGACTAAAAATTACAGCAAGTAAAATCACGCTATTACACATGAAAACTAGAGCCAAAAACATGATCTGATCCATTTTATTAATGCCATAAATGAGTATAATAATGGTGTTGGAATGGGTGCACTTGGACTTGCTCATGGCATGCTGGAATACATCCCAAATCAAGCAGGGATGTCTCTCTGGAAATGGCTCTGCGTGGCTTTGATGCTGTGTCGCTCTGCCTAGAAACGCTGTTGCTGGCTGACGTTGGATTGCTAGTTGGGCTGTTTCCCTTGCTCAAAAAATTCCGGGCTTTTAACCCGGGACTCTACTCACAAAACCCACAAAAACCCACGAAGGAATTGGCCAAATGTTGACCTCGGAATTTCGGCCCAATTTCCCCTAGCTCCTCTAGCTGCTAGTTGAGTTAGGACCTCTGTTTAACACCTCAAACTTGCGCAGAAAATTCTGCCAAATTAAACTTGGCTTCCCCTCAATAAACCCAGAAAAACCCAGAAAGGGTTTGTCCTAGTTTTGATCTCGGAAATTGGCCTTCTTGGGCTTGGCTCACCCAACTATTGGCATTTTGGTCCCCCTAGAAATTTTGCTACTGGAGGCCACCAAAATGCCTAGAAAATCCCTGTTAGGAAGCTCTAAGCCTCCCCACCAAATGTCCTCCAAAATTGCCTCTCACTTCTCACTGAGCAACCTCTCAACTGAACTGCGTCCTCCACTGCGCAGTCTCTGCGTCCTCTACGCAGTCCTTGAAGTGAAAATGCCTCTCCTGTAATCTCTGTTGTGAAATGCCCCTCCAAAATGGTATGAATCCTCTCCTGAGCGGGCACTCGAAGTCCCCCGAGGTAGAGGTTGAGATCTTCACCTGAAGATCTCGTGTGCTAAACAATGCTGCAGACTTGGCACTTGGCACAAGCGTGCTATGTCAAAAAGACAATCAAAATAGAAGGCAAATGAATGTGGAAAGGAGTTGCCTTCACTTCCTTTTATCACTTGAGCTCCAAACGTTCCCTTGTGCTCATTATGGACTACGCATTCCCCTCATCTAGCCACTCACTGCGTTGCCTCGTAGAGCCTCTTCCATGTTGCCACTTAGGGAGCTGCCCCCAAATCGAATGCTGGCCACATGGACCCCACTAAGGCCACAATTTTTCCTTGTGAACTATAGGAGTAGGCTGTAGCTTTTCCCATAATTATTAATTGTGGGTCTCGACCCACTTTATTTTTGCTTGACATTAGCAACATCAAATTTTATCAAAAAATAAAATCCTAATTTGTAGAATTGCTAATTGGGGATATTGCATCTGAGAACCCTTGATTCACGACCATGAACAAGTTTGATTCAACTTGGGTTTTGCTATGATACCATGTTGGATTTTTGACTATGCAAGAAAGAGGAGAGACATAGAAATGTACTCACGTAAATTATACTAGTTATTGAGTCACATACTTTTTCTGAGCAGAAATGAAGAATATGTATTTATATTAAAATTGCTAAGCAGAACGCTCATTTGAGTACATCATACAAAAACATGTTAGTAGTGGTGGCATGCATAATCTAGTGGGACAATATATCCTTATGCATTTTCAAAAGTTAAGACACATTTTTTTTCGACAGGCTATACAACATTCCATATTATTCCATTTATACATACGCCAATATTGGTCCACCAAAAAACAAAATTTGTTGCACATGTCGAAATACTAAATTAACTGTTTGGGGGTATCACCCCCTTGTTGCCATTTTCACCATCTGTTGACCCATTATCATTTTCTTTTTTAAAAGAATCTCCTCCAACTGCAATCTGGTATAATACAGTTCATCCTTCATCCGTTGAATTCTTGTCTGAAGGCTCTGCATGTTCTCCAATTTTTAAATAGTTCCTGATGCATATTTTGTTGATTTTTGAGTAGCTTGGGAGGTACTCCAAGCCCTAGGGTTCAGGGTTTGGAGGGCAAAGCAACAAGAGTCACTTGTGGGCTTGGAACCCAAGTATGGGGTATTGCACCAAATCGTGTTTTGTGCATTTCCATGAGCACATTTCTACATGTGATGGCATGAGACGATATAGGGCGGAGAGAAGAATCCAACGCTTTGAGAATTTTCGAATTCCGAGTTGTAGAAGTGGAAATATGAAATTTTGAAGTTATATTTTGGGTGACGCCATAAGTGTCAAGGTCGACCTAAGATGTTTTTAGGCTCATAACAGTTGGAAGCTCCTAAATGTGACGTTTTAGAAGCCCAACTTCATGGTATAAATAGGATGTTGTGATGTGAGGAGTATTAAGCATTCATTGTGCAACACATAATACATTAAAAAGGAGCTCGTTGAGGAGGATAATCTTCTGTGGTAGACGCAGTAAAAGGAGGCTAGGGCAGTGAGGAGACTCGGGGCTTGTTTCAAGGGCTGAACAAAGCACCAAATTGCTCGAAAGAGGCAGAGATTGCTTGTTGGGTAGATCGAGTTGGGAGACCTCTCTAGAAAATTTGTTTGGGCACTGTTTCAGGGACAAGGAGCTAATATGATGCTGGTCGTAAGCTACAGGAATACTGTGTGCTAGGCCGCAGGCCATAGCACCATGGTAAGGTATTCGTAGGGAGGATTAAGGGCTAATATATGCCCAAGATAGCAACGTAATAGAGGAGGTGTCTATTAAAGGTGTGCTGCAGTTATTTGGAGAGTTGTTTGTGGACTGTTAGTAGGTTGTGAAGGGCTGTTGTAGTGTAACCAAGAACAATCAAGAACAACAAGTAACAAACAAATTTGGAGCAACATTAGATGTGTGTTGGGTCAAGGATATTTACCAGTATTGGATCAGTTTACATTGCATCCTGTGGGTGCCATTTGGAGGAATTTTCGTGTAGATGATAAGTCCAGCCTAGGAGCATAATCTACAGTGAAGTGTTGGGCACGTCTGGTGGAGGGTAGCATGTTGATAGCCCAAAGTAGCCCTAGACGAGCTATCTTGAAGTGACGAAGAGTAGCTGGAGGTTGGGTGAAGATTGGTGTTGAAGTGCAGCACCTCGATGGACAAAGGTGATTGCTAGCTTGGCAGTTTGGAGCTCGGGAATTAGGCCTACCCAAAGACCAGATTGAATCACGTTGTGTACACTCTACAGAAGTGACTTGCAGCAGTGTTAGGTGGCAGCCCTCCTGGAGTCTCAATGTGTTGTCCTTTGAAGGACTAAGGGGTAGTTAGTGAGTAGTATGGAAGCAAAGGACTGATAGGACAAGATACAACATCAAAGCTGCAATGAAGTTTGTCATTGTATCTTGTATACGATGGACTGTTGTATTATTCAGATTTGGTTTAATATAACAATGATTGGGGTTGTACATTATTGTACAATTTTGTTAAAAACTGTGTTTTTTTGTGCATGTGTGATTTACTGCTTTATATTTTTCGCTGTGCAAAGTAGTTCTGGTCGAGATTCTTGGTTTGGTTGCGTCAGTGATTTTAAGACTCTAACCTTGACCCAAGGTTGTGGAAATTTAACATGGTTCTCAGAACATAATCAAACCAACAATTGTTCTCATCGTGAGCCATGAGAGTCCGCACCACCACTGTCAAGATGAAACATTGACTTGAGCACAGAGGCAACTGAAATCCTCCACCACCCACAAGCAAAGAGAGTGTTACACAAAGTCTAGACCTAATAACCACCCCAGGCACGATGAATATCAAAGAGAACCAAAACAATAAACTGGAAATAAGGTCTTCAGAGCACCCTATTCAAATCTCCACTCCGAGAGTCAGTGAAACCCACGACAAGTTGAGATTTATTTCTATCCTGAAACCTCCAATCCAAAGCTAGGAGCACAAAAGTCACTTTTGAGAGAGCAATAAAGTAGTAGTGCATGTAAGGATCAGGTGAATAATAGAAACGATCTTATGGATTTAGCGAGTTCACCTCACCTCAAAATTCGAGGTTCTAGCATACAATCCAAATCCACCAACATAGCCCAAGCTAAAACCTTCATGGACACAAAATCAAGAGGTTAGAATTCCCACAAAACACCAACCATCCAGAAACATACACAACCTTTGAAGGGCTAAGAGAGGCAAATGCATGCAACCACCAGCGGTGCTCAACCTCTTGAGCACCTAGGCCTAGAAACTCTACCCCTGCACTTAAAAGGTCAAAATGAAGCATAGAGATATACCCTCTGAGGTGGAGTGAGGGAGTAATGGAGAGGTCACACCTTACTGAAATTCGAGAAAAGGAAAATCCAGAAAAAAACCCAGTAGAGCAATGTTACATTTATCGTTATCGACAATTTATCACTAGGGGTCCAAAATATCAGGAAACTTAAAAAAATACAATAATAATCATTTTTTTTTCAATTTTTTTTAAACTTTAAAACAACATCAACATCAAACAAACCTATTGCTACATAAATATGAATATAAAATGATATATGAGATGCATCATATATCAATATTGAAATATGATATTTGCCCCAAGTCATAAGATGATCTAATATAATGATACAAAATCATATCAAAGCAAAAATAGATGAATTTCATGAGTTGAATGATGGCAATGAAAACAACGGATTTCCCCTTGTTTGCTTGATGGAAAATGATCACATCATCTTCAAGAATGTTATCAAAATTGGACCAAAATATTGGTCAACAAAAAATACAGAAGTTATTCAAATTTTTAAAAGAACATATAATTATGTGCATCCATATGAATCCAAATTAATAAACACAAATATGCAAAATTCCCATGTATATAGCAAGGTTGCATATAACCAAAATATCATAGAGTGCAATCCATATCTGAATCGAAATAGATCAGTAGAGCCTCTAAATGGCCTCTGAAATCCAAAAAGAATAATGCTACAACAAATAGCTACGTAACATCAAAATCATTTCCTATATTGGGATCCTCCTCATTAGGATCACCCATTAAGCATTAAAATAAGATAGAAAAAGCTTAACATCCTAATCAATGGTTTTGCTTGAGTGAAGTGTACATTTTTACTAGGTTCATGAAGGAGGAGCTCAACAATCAATGCCACCAACATCGAGGTACATAGAGGGCTTGGTGATCTTGATTAAATGTTTAGTTCCATACCCTTGTACATCACAAAATCCAGTAGAAATGTTGTAATCCCGCAAATCCTAAAAGCTGTTAAGTTTGCTGGATTTTGAGTGGGGTGTAAAATTCTACTTTTTCCATATGAAATCCAATGAGGTCAAAACCACTCTCAAACATCTTGAGTCAATTCATGGTAATGTTAAAAATTTAAGTGAAAGGATGAAAATGAAAGATAGAGGAAAATGTCACTTTTACTAAAAGAATTTAATATTACCATCAACTACTAGAGTATGTATCTCATGAGATGAATCTTGGGAAATGGAAAGAATAAATTTCCCCTTGTTTGCTTGATGGAAATAGACAAAGTATTATCACAACTCAATCCCCTAACTCACTTTTAACAAATTAGGGTTGAAAGGGAAACAAATTGGTAATAACTTCAAATTCACAGAGACAGGGCGATAATTTAGAAATTATCGCGATAATTACCTAAATTATTGCGATAATTACCTATAAATTATTGTTGAAAATACTAGCGAGAAAGGTCCTTCTTTGACTTGTGCCTTAGTCAAAGAGACCAAGAAGCAATTTTCCTTAACATGTAGGAGTTCCTGTAAGTTAGGACATGTTCCTAGAATTTAGGACAAATTCCTGTAAGTTAGGACAATTCACGAAGCAGTTAGACTGATGCCCTGTAGTGGGAGGCTTAGTTGTTGTCTCCTACTGCAAGTTAGTTTTGGAAATTGACATGCATGAGTCTCAAGTTTCAAATTGAGGCAACACGAGTTACATGAGTCAGTTAGACTCAGTTAATTAGTTGTTGGACACCTAATCTACTAAGAGTGGGTGTTGAATGTGAATGGTCATTAGAGTCCAAGAGACCACTTGGTATATGAAGACCAAGGGTCATGAGGAAATGTATAAATATGTAATCTTTGTGAATAAATGCAATTCACGTTTATCTTAATCACTGTTGTCCATTACTTTTGTGTGTTTAGCATGGTATTAGAGTTGCAGGCATATTCCTGCCCCGCCTAATTATTGTGAGCCACTAGTTTTGTGGCCTAGTCTAATTTACATCTCTGTTGGTCTGTTGTTTTCCATCCCGTCAAACTTAGGTCCTATAGTTCTGCCATATTGAACAATTTTAAGCGTTTATTCTCTATTTAGTGCATGTTTCCCTTGTCTAAAGGGTCGCCTCCTACTGCAACCATTGCAAGATTTGTCATACTCATACTCGTTGCACTCTACCAAAATCTGAGTTGGCTTTATATAGGTTTGTCACGTCTTAATCGTGCCACCTTGACGCAACAACTGGAATTACGTTGTGTACTATTATTGCGAGCTACATAAATCAACATGCAGGGAATATGATCCAATGCAAAATATAGTGAGGAATGTCTTGAGCAAATTTGGACTAGGAGAGTTTAGGAAAGGTTGTGGATAGAAAATTGTAGGTTGCGCACAAGAGTAGATGTCTTAGTCAAACACAGTCTTATAAGGATTTTCGGTTATGATGTAGTGCAATTCATGACCTTCCTTCAAATGATATGCATTGTGAACACTATGACAATTCATGGCATCAGTTTTGGTAATGAAGTTGTGAAACACATAGTCTCTTCATATTCTACTCTTCAAGCACACATTGTCTCTAATTTTCCAGCTCACATAGCGCATAACTAGAGCCTTATTCCCATTATAAAGTCAATTATAATATTACTTACTGCGTGAGTTAAATATTATGCATAGTATGGTTGTGTAAGAAGCTAGACAACAATTGTGGAGTTTCTTTTAGATTGCAGTCATTTATTGCTAGTCGCAAAGCATTAGAATGGAGCCCTAGTCTGTGCTAAATGCCTAGACTATGTGTGCGTTGTAAATGTTGAAGTTCATTGGCCATAAATGCTATGTGTTTCCTATGATTTTGCGTAGAATTCCCTAATTGAAGATGGTGCGTTGATAACTCCCACTATAGCAACTTCATTTCAATATGAATATTAGGCCCGGGCATATATTTTGTGCATTATTTGAGGCATAAATATTTTGAATTGTGCATTGTAATGGTATGTATTTGAGTATAATACGGTTCGAATTGCGTGTAAACTGGCTTGTCGCTGCAGTGTATATGTGTGAGCTATCATTAGAACAATGTGTTGAAGATTGTTCAAGACCATGTGCGAGTTGTGCGTTAAGACCGTGTGCTCCACTCTATGCTAGCCTAGTCCATGCACTGGCTTCCTTGTATGTTAAAACTATGGCGCTTACTGTGCATTTGATGCATTTGGAGGAGTGTTAAAACTCTGGTTGTTGGAGGTGTAGTGGTATGTTGTGCGTTCGAAAGTGAATTATTGTGCGTTGAGAGTTGAATTGAAGGTGGTAACTTCGACAACTATTATATGTTTCAATATGCACATTGGTACATGGATGGTTGTGTATTATTGGGTTCATGTATTTGGTTCCATTCAAGGTTGAATTGTGAGCTGTGATTAATTGAAGTCTGTGCGCTGATTAGAATGGATTTTATATATAAAATGCGTAATTTATAAATATGCGTTGGCTTGTGATTTCATGTTGGCTCATATACCTATGATTTGGTTCATATGTTGGGTGACATATGTTGAGTGATACATATGAAGGCTGAGTATGGAGAGTTTGAATTGTTGGTTGCTCTTCATTTGTATGCACACTGGCTTAGTTTGATGGTTGTCATATAGAAGGTAGTGATTGTTTTGGAAATTGAAAGTAGTCATTTTTGGAAGAGAATTCAGTTATTTGTATTGCTTGTCTTAAGAACTATTGCACATTGATTGTTAATTGTAATATTGGTGCACTTGTTATGGCTCTAATTTGCGAAGTATTAAGAGTTCCTCAATATTCTGATACACGTTGCTACTGACAACACAATCCAAATCAACAAAGCCTCTCTTTCAGACGTTCAAACATGTTTGCAAAATGCACATGAAAAGATATAGTTTCTGCAACTTGAATCATAGTGACAACGAGATGAGTTACAACAGTGTAAGCATCATTCTGAACTAGTTTTTGTTCAGAACAATCCTAATGAGTTCAAGACATTGAGGTTGACTCACATCATGCACCCATTTCAGGAGCAGATTTACATGCAAGTGTGAAAATTTAGCTTGCGCTTCCCAAGCCAATCATTAGACCTTGGGAAGAGCTTGTCAGCGACAAGCACAAAACCGATCTTGGATATGACAAGGATGTGTCCTTTCATATTCTAGATTACTCAAAGCCCATCAAATTTCAAAGTGTTGGATTTCTTTAGGATGATTCTTCACCTGTTTCTACTCCACATTCATAGCAGACTGTGAAATGCCAACATTGTGACAGAGTTGGCCATGTGAATGATCACTGTTTTGATCTTCATTCGTGTGAGCATTGTGGTCAACACACATTCTTCAAACAAATGCTTCAAAAACAAATCTCCTGCAAGAACAATTCACATTGGATGGATCACTTCTTGGCAACGGGCTTCAACAATCAAGAAGATGTTTCGATAATATCACAAAATTTGTTCACGAGTACTGAAAAGTCTTGCAGTTGAGATTTCTTCATATTATCACCTTGTATTTGACGGGGGGAATTGATGGTCATACACAAGTTTTAAAGATAAATCAAGCGAGCCTGAGCCTGAGCCATAACCTGAACTTGCTGCTTTATCCTACAGTCAGAGACAACCATACCCAGATTCAAAGTTGTAGCTAGAGTTGTAGCATGACTATGGTTGGCGGTCTTCCTTAAACCATCACAGGTTGAGACCTCCCTTTTCAAGTTGAGGTTCTCCATTTTTTCTGCAAGTTGAAGACATCCCTTTTCTAGGTTGATGGTCTCCCTATTTAAAGCATTGAGGAGCACTTCTTCTAGTAGAAGACTTCAACCTCTTGCCAGATTTGGAAGAGTTTTGGGAATTGATCCAAGCATTCCATGTTGAAACCCAAAGGTTTCCCTTTTCACAAAAATGGGGAGCACTTCCTCTAGCAGGAAACTTTAGCTTCATGCCAAATTTGGAAGAGTTCCAAGAACAACACTAAGCGTTCTAGTGTTGGTGGTCATCCTTAAACCACCATCGATTGAGACCTTGAGTTCTCCCACCTTATGGCATCATTTCAGAGAGCACATTCAACCATTCTTTGTGACTATTGTATTACAACTCTCTTTTTGGACTCATATATACCCCTTCAAATTAAGGGAGGGGAGGGGGAAGGGGGCGGGGGGGTTGGACCACCTAATCCGCTAAGGGTTGGTGTGGAATGTGAGCCGTCACCGAAGTCCAAGAGACCACTTGAAAGTGGGCATATGCTTTTGCAACATTATTGTTGGAAAGTCGGGAGACTTATGTATTATAGATGATTTTACTTCACTTGATAATTACTTGTGATATATGTTGGCCTTTTATTACTTTATTAGTTCTTGTTCATCAAGCAATTACCAAAACAATGAAGATCACAACAAGATAATACACAAGATATAGGCTCCAAGCTAGGGAAAATTCCCCCCCAAGGGGAAAACCCATAAAGAATGCTTCTCCTCTTATAGAATCTTCTTACAATGAGACTTCCAAGACCCAAAGACCAAAGCCCAAGATCCTCCCAAGCACTAAGTCGACTCCCTTAGTAAGATTTTTCGAAGGCAACTTCAAAACTTTGACCTTCTGCAACTTTGCTCTAGAATTTCGGCCTTGCAATTGCACTTCAGAATTTTGGCCCTGCAATTTTCAGCCTCCTGCAACTGGCAACAACAAAACCCTAACTTCGCATGTGTGGAGAGAGTGAGAGATGATCCCAAGAAATCAACTTCTTTTCTTCTTTGTTCGTCCTTCTAGCTCTTCTTCTCCTTTGCTATTGCAAGACGAACTTGTGTTGGATGTGTGTCTCAAATGAAGTCAAGCTCCTTGTATTTATAGCCTCCTCGAGGGGTCAGATAGCCCTCCCTTATGCTGACTTGTTCTTCACTGGGGCCGACTTGGTCTTGGAGGAATAAATGGATTTTTCTTGACAAAATAAATATCTTCCTTTGTTATAATGAGTCCAAAGACCTAGAAGCACGAAGAACATGCTTTTGACCTAGACTTTAGCATGAAACCCATGCTTTACATAAAATAAAATTCTCTTTTCTTTCTTTATACAAAGTATACAATGTCATGATTACGAATAGGTCATTATGAATACCAAACCTAGTTACAATTTCCAACAATTATTAGAGGCGTGGCCCAAGCCCTAAACATACTTCAGTTCTTCACGATTCTCAGGGTGAAAAATTAACCTCCCCCCTCTCTTGCCATCCCAGTCATTGAGTCACATACTACCTTTGGGGTTGATCTCCTTCTATTTCTTTTTCTATGTAGTTATTCTACATAACATTCTTATGAACTAATTTATTTAGGTCACCATTACACTATAGTAACAATATTTCTATATTAGTGAGTGTTACTTACTTCAACAAATTTTTGCATGAGAAACCTACTTTGTTTTCATTATATGATATGCAAAAAGACAGGGCCGAGTGAGTGCTACACCAAAAATATTACATTTTTACAATGGGAAAATGGTTAGAACTGTATGCTGTTTTGTTATGTTCACCACCCTTACTTTTGTTGTGTTATTTTCATGTTTTGGAAGCTTACTTTGTATCAAAAATTTACATGATAAATTGGAGAAACAAATGTTACACAAATTGTGGGTGCAATTGGAATCAACTAAAGAATCTAGTGGGTGCATCACTCATTATGATTGTGGATTCAAAACTGTTAATTTTAGTTAACCGTGGTATGTTCTATGCATAGAGCAGTTTACTTCAATCTTTCTTATTAGCCCAATTCAGTTTGCAATCAGATAACCATTGACAGTAAATGCTGATAGAACATAAATAGATCGACAGAAGACAAGCCAAGACAAGAGACACAAATATTCTTGTAATTCTTCTTATTTAGCAGAGAGAAAAAATATCTTTTACAGCAGTCAACAACTTGCCCTAGCTAGCGAAGTCTTCGCTGGTCAAACCAACAATTCAACCTCCAAACAAGCTCGGTCAAACTCGGCCTTCCATCAAAGTCAAACACAACTCAAAATAGTCCACAAATCTGGTCAACACAGAGGTCAAAGTCCACAGTCAAAACAACAGTCAAATTTGCGGTCATTGTAGTGAAATTCAACATTGACCTTGGTTTTTGTGCCTCTAGCTGCTGCCTCTCCAAATTGGATTTTTGACCTAAAAAACACAGTGAAGAGATGAGTGTTGACCCAAAGTCAACGTTGTCTAGAAAAGCCCTAAACTTGTCCGAAAATTGCAGCTTCCTGTTTCACATGTGTGGACGAGAGAGAAGCCTCTAAGGCTGTACGAACTTATTAGTTGAGAGAGAGATGCGTGAGATGAATGAACGATGAAATGAGCATCATGTCTCTCCTTTTTATATCCATGACTATGGGTGTGTGACAACTTTTGGGGCTTTTGAGCCTACATTATAATTTTCGCCGACCTTGACAAATTGCATAGAGTGGAAAAATAAATTCAAAATGCAACTTTTTCTCATCCAAACAAGTTGATCTTTAGATCAATCTTGCACCTCTCCGAAAGAGGAATGCAACAAAAATATCATCTCTATTATATGAGTAGTGCAACATGGAGTTTGGCCCTAGTTTCCAAATTTAACACTCCCTCTCAACTAGGGAGAACTCCACCTGTCCATCCATCTATCATTCTGTGCAATCCTGTCATCCGGTACCATCTTGTACTATCATATATCATCCTGCAATCTTGGGTCATCTTGCTGTCTCTGCTTTGCTATAGAAGAAATAATAAGAAGATATGATCGAGAGTGAGTCACAAAGACCTTACAACTCTCCACTGACCCGAAGTCAGTTTGGAGGTAAAAACCTCAACCAAACTTTATCCCAGATCAAGCTATTGGACGCATCCCATCCTAGACATAGAGAGTTTGACAATACACGATGCGTCCATCAGTAATGTTATGGTCTCTATCCTCATTTCCCAACTCATTCGCCAGATGAGAGGTACTTTCCAAGAGACTCGGACTACATGGGTAGGATGCATGTGGGGCATAGATCAAAGGGAGGGTGAACCAACTCAATATCATAACAGTGGGGAAATAACACACCAACAAGGTAAGGCGAACCTAGCCCTGTGGTTTCTTATAACTTCAAGTAGCTATCCCCAAGCCCCTTGGAGCTCTCGTAGCTCATAGTCCAACTCAAGCGAGACCCTCACAATAGGGTCTGTCCATGATACCAAGCTTCTCATGGAATGTTAAGAATTTGACCTTCCCCAGGGCCTTTGTGAGAATATGTACGACCTGCTCATCAACCGAAATGTGATGGAGCCTTACGATGCCTCGTTGTACCATGTCCCGGACAAAGTGGTACCTCATATCTATATGCTTGGAATGGTCGTGGAACACAGATTCTCAGAAAGACGTATCCCACTTTGGTTGTCACAAAGGATCACGGTGGTATCCAATACATGCCCAAACAGCGCATTGAAGAGCTTTCTCAACCAAACAACTTCACAATAGGCCATAATTGCTGCAATGTATTCGGCCTCAACGATGCTCAAAGCAACTGATTTTTGCTTCCTGCTCATCCAGGAGATCGAAGCAAAACCTAAGGTGAAGCAACATCCAGATGTGCTTTTACGATACACCACACTGCTTGCCCAATCTGCATCGGGATATCCATGGAGTCTCATACTCTCGGCAATGTATCTCGGCCAAGTTGATTGTTCCTCAGGGATATCTCGAGAGATTCTTGGCACCATCTAGTGAATGTGATGAGGCTTGACCATGTATTGACTCCACGTTTTCACTGCAAAACATATGTCCGGACGTGAGTTCACTAAGAACATCAAGGCCCCCACGAGTTGATGATACTCGGTAGGATTTCTCAACTTGGGCCCAACAACACTTCCACACAACTTGTTAAAGTTGAGTTCCATCGGGGTAGTCACGGACTTGCAGTCTACCATCCCAAATCTCTCCAACAACTTCACAATATATTTTCCTTGAGAAAGGAAAATCTCACCTGGCTTTTGCCAGACCTCTGGGCCTAGGAAATAATGCACATTAGTCCTAGGTCCTTCATCTCGAACTCGGAAGCTAGCTCCCTCTTACATTGATGAATGAGAGGGTCAACACCTGTCAGGAAGAGATTGTCCACATAGAGAAAAAAAAGTAAAGGTTTGGATCAACATCACTTCGAGTAAAGCCCAACTTCATCAAGTAGCTATCAATCCTCTCATAACAAACCCTGGGGGCTTTCTTCAACCTGCATACATGAGTGTCTCTATCTTGAACTTCGAATCCCAGAGGTTGTTCCACATAGACCTCTTCCTTGATTGAGCCATGTAAGAAGACAATCTTCATATCCATCTGATGTAGACTCCATCCTTGCGATGTAACAAGGGCAATGATCAATCAGATGGTGGTGTAGCGAGAAATATGTGCAAATATTTCATCATAATCTATTCCTTCTTTCTGCAAGAAGCCTCGGGCAACAAACCTTGCCTTGAACTTTTCAGCACATCCATCGGCTCCATGCTTGATCTTGTAGAGCCATTTCGAGGTGACAACAGATTTTCCCTTCGGTCTAGGGACCGCATCCCAGACATCATTCTTCATGATTGACTCCTATTCCTCGTGAATAGCATCCTTCCAAACTTGATGCTTCATGGCTTCTTCAAATGTTCCAGGATCAGATTGTACAATAGTGCTCATGACTGCTAGGTGCCCTTGGTACCTATTCGGTTTGTTACTTTCACAGAATGTTCCTCTTGGAGCAATATGTCTCTCGACATCTTCAAGAGTGTCTCTAAGCCATGAGGGTCTCCTTTTAGTTGAAGAAGGTGGATCTATAAGATCCATCAGACCTTTAACTTCAGGCATAGGTTCATCCTTCGGTTCTTCTTGCCTTCCAACTTCTTCTTCTTCATTGTCTTCCTTTGAGATAGGAAGATCTCTAACCTTCCTGAGGGCATCATCTTCGTCGAAGGTGACATCATGACATATCTCCACTTCTCTTTGACCAGGCACAGATTCTATATGCCTTCGAGGTTTCGCTGTAGCCCACAAACATTCTCTTCTTTCCAGAAGCACATCCAACTTGCTTCTCTTTTCTTTCGGCACATGAAAATATACGTGACTTCCAAAAACTCTAAAATGAGAGACATCAGGCTTCTTACCAGAGAAGACTTCTTCAGGAGTTTGGAGTCCAATGCAGAATGTGGGCATCTATTTTGAACATACACAGCGGTGTTGTCCGCTTCTCCCCATAGGAACTTCAGAAGACCTTGGTCATAAAGCATGGCACGGGCAACTTAACAAAATGGTTCTATTCTTCCTTTTAATAACACCATTTTGTTCAGGAGTATACACAGTAGTGGTCTCCCTCTTAATGCCAGCTTCCCTGCAATAGTCATTAAATTCATTTGACTCATATTCGGTTCCATTATCGGTCCTCAAAATTTTGGTATTCTTCCTTGTTTGATTTTGAACCAAGGCCTTGAAGGTGTGGAACCACTTGAATGCTTCATCCATCTTCTTCAAAAAGTATATCGGGGTTTTGTGAGAGAAGTCATCTATAAAAGCGATATAATATAAGCATCCTCCGAAGGATGTTACTGGTAGCATATCAGATAGATCAGAATGAATCAATTGCAAAATATCAGATGTCTTTGAGACACTCGAGGGGAATGGTCCCCTTGAATGCTTTCCTTCGACACAACCTTGACATACACCTTCATGATCTTCTTTGAAATCGGGCATACTTGTCACCACCTTCCTTGCTTCGGGAAGGGCTTTATAATGAAGGTGTGCAAACCTCCGATGCCATAGCTTGGATTGAAGAGTTGTGTTACATGTCATGGCTCCCAGTTGACTTCCTCCAACTTGATAGAGTGTATCAACCCTCAAACCAAGAGTGAACGCTTCTTTGAAGTTCCTTTCCAAATGCGTACCTTTCCATCGATGAATGCCACCTTGAATCCTTTATCTTCCATTGTCGAGATAGACTCTAGATTCTTCTTCAAGTCAGTTACATACAACACATCTTGCAAACAGAGGACTTGACCTTGATTCAAATGAAGGGTCACAGTCCTCGTCCCTTTCACGAGATAGGTGGCATTGTCTCTAAGGATAATTTCCAAATTAGCATCCTTTTCAATCAAATCAGAGAGGGCCTATTTATATCCAGTGAAGTGCCTTGAGGCACCACTATCAATCAATCAGTTATACAGGGTGTTGGGAGGAGATGCAGCAGAGAGGGTAGACACAAGAATATATTCATTTTTCTTATTATCAACAACATTGGTTTCATCATACTTGGAGTTTCTTGACTTCTTGAAAGGTTGACCATTTCCATTTCCATTTCGATCAGAGGGAGCCTTCCTCTTTCCTTTGAACCTGTTGTTTCTTTGATTTCCATTCCCCTTGAAGTTGTTGTTGTTGTTGTAGTCATCATCTCGGGGAGAGTCCCTTTTATTAGGGCACTCTCTAGCATAGTGACCAAACTTGTTACAATTGTAACATCTTCCCTTTCTTCCTTTGGGACCCGCTCTTCCATGATTTTAATTTTTCGGACTAGCATTGTTCTTCTTTGCATGAGCAATGAAGGCAGTAGGGTCACTTCCATTCCCATTTGAGGGTTTGTCTCTCTCCATCATCCTTGTCTCCTCTTGAGTGCATCTCGTCAACAATTCATCAAAATCAGGAATTATATTATTATTGAGAATAGTGGTATTAAATACATATCATGGTCGACGAAGTCCTCCAAGAGCAATTAGAGTGAGCTCTCTGTCAGCTATAGCCTCTCCAATAGCTAGGAGATCATTCTTGGCCTCTCCAATAGCTAGGAGATCATTCTTGATTTCGGTGATCCTCATGAAGTAGGATTGGATGGACTCTCCCTTGTCCATCTTGATGTTCTTCAAAAAGAGAATTTGATTAGCATTGCTAGCCCTGAACATGCTAACCAACTTATCATACATCTCCTTAGATGTGCCCAACGCAGAGATATAAGTAACCAAGTGCTTATGAATAGAATCCCTAATGATCTTCTTCGCCTTGTTTTCCCCTTTCTTGTACTTGGTTTTAGTGGCAACCAATGCATTTGATGGAGGTTCGATGATCTTTCTCTCCACATAATCCATAACATTTTGATCCTCCAATGTCAGATCCAAGGACATTTTCCATGCATGATAATCAGACTTATCATTCAGCTTGTCATCAAATTTGAAAAATGAGGAAGTCATTGACCCTGGTCCTTGTCTATTCAACTTTGGTGATTGCTCTTCTCACTCTTGCTCGTCTTCTCACTCTTGCTCGGGCTTTGTCTTCACCTTAGCTTTGATACCATGTTAATTTTAGTTAACCATGGTATGTTCTACGCTTAGAGCAGTTTACTTTAATCTTTCTTATTAGCCCAATTCAATTTGCAATCACATAACCATTGACAATAAATGCTGATAGAACATAAATACATCGACAAAAGACAAGCCAAGACAAGAGACACAAATTTTCTTGTAATTCCTCTTATTCAGCAGAGAGAAAATATCTTTTACAATAGTCAATAGGATGCCCTAGCGAGCAAAGTCTTCGCTTGTCAAACCAACAATTTAGCCTCCAAACAAGCTCGATCAAACTCGACCTTCCATAAAGTCAAACACAGCCCAAAACAATCCATAAATCTGGTCAACGCAGAGGTCAAAGTCTGCGGTCAAAACAATAAATAATAGAAAGAACAACGGTGGGTTCTTAATTCAAGTCAATGTGACCTGGGATTTTTGTCCTCTCAAATACGGATTTAAACAAAAAACTCTGATGAAGAGATGAGTGTTGACCCAAGTCAACACGCTCAGAGTTCTAACTAAAAAACAGGTGAAAAGGATGAGTGTTCGACCCAAAGTCAACCTTAGCAACTCAGGATATAACCTAAAAAACACGGTGGAAAGATGATCATTGACCCAAATCATACATCCATAAAGACACAAGCTTTGTCCCGAAAAATTGTAGCTTCCTGTTTCACATGTGTGGAGGAGAGAGAAGCCTCTAAGGCTATATGAACCAATCAGATGAGCATTATGTCTCCTTTTTATATCCATGACTGTGGGTGTGTGACAACTTTTGGGGCTTGTGAGCCTACATTACAATTTTCGCGGACCTTGACAAATTGCACATGAGTGGAAAAATAAATTCAAAATACAACTGCTGCTTATCCAAACAAGATGATCTTTAGATCAATCTTGCACCTTTTCGAAAGAGGAATCCAACAAAAATATCATTGCCATCATATGAGCAGTGCAACATGGAGTTTTGGCCCTAGTTACCAAATTTAACAAGAAGCCCAACCCTTTAAGGAGAAATTGTAAGGTGATAAAGAGTTTGAGGGAAAAAGGAAACTAAGATATTATAAGGAGGTGATCAACTCAAAATGAGCTAGTGTACATGAGAAAATGTTTAATAGGCATTGTTAAAATAAGAAAAAAATCACATTAGCTTCATAGTGAGATTAGACATTGGTCAATTCCCAAGACACCATGGTATAAAAGAATTTGTCAACTTTGCCACACTAAGAAGCTCGAAGATGAAAAACAACTTCTTTTAGATTGTCTAGTTTATACTCACATTAGATCTAATTTTCAAAATATTTGTCACAATACGAACCTTCTTAGTCCTTTAAGTCAACAAAACTATAAAGATCTTCGAATGCTACTCTTAATGCTTTTCGAGCATAGAAATAAAATGCTAAAGAATTTTGAGTAATCACTTACCTTATTAAGGTTTGATAGACCATTTTGGTCTTAGTGGATGTTAATCATCATTAAAATTTTAATTTTATATTGAAAATTTAAAAACAGAGAAATTAAATCTTAGACGATTCATAACATCATAGATTTTGGAATTGATTAGGGATTTAGAATCCTAACATTAATTTTTTTATAAATATATATTTTTAAATTTTAATTTTATATTAAAAATTTAAAAACATAAATGAAATATCAAATGATTCATAACATCATAGGTTTTAGAATCATAGATTCATGCATGTAACTTACATAATGGAAATCAAATAGAGTTGTTACATGATCTCCTGTACCATGGGTTGCTGCTTATTTCATTTACATGGAATGATTGCTAGTATTATTATTATTTTGTGGGTTGGGATTTATTGTTGCAACATATGACAAGAGGGTTGTTTCTTTTTAGTAGTTCCATAAATAGCATGGTAGAAGCTATGGGTTAGGGGTATAGTAAAAAGATTCAAGGAATGCACTTCAAATTGAACGTCTCCTAAATAGTAAAATAACATTATTTCTTTCTTTAAACTATAGCACAAAATATTTTGTATTAGAAATTTGCACTTGGAGTTGCAACAATACATTGGGAGAACAAAATGTGCAATTATCAGGTTGGTAAGATCTATTGGTTCCTCAAACTTGATATCCAACATGAGTCTTATGAAGGGATTGCCTAAGCTAATATTGTTATTTTGGTAAACACACTGAAACGAACCTAATAACCAACAAAATTTACACACCATGAAAACTAGGGTTGATGAGAGGGATCCTCCTTCCTGTGCTGAGGTCTTGATTCCAAAAAATGGTGGCATGATTTAAATCCGAAAGTAAAATTTGGGCATTAGAAACAAAGTTACTAGAAAATCATGGAATGTTGACTAGCTTGTTGCTTCCTTGTTGAAGCTTTAGATTTGGCGTCATGGATATCCAATTTCCTCTTCTGCTTGCAAAAGTTGTGTTTGTTGTTCTACATAATTTCCATTGTTGCAACGAGACTGACAACCAATTGATTGTATCAGTTTGGGCAGCTCTTCTTGGAGACACAAAATTTAGATTTTCAACTAGCAAAGACACCACCTGCCCAACAACTTCCTTGGATTGTGGTCACTTCTCTTGGAAAATTGCATTGCTTTTGGCTAGCCATATTTTTAAACACATGAATTTTGATAGGGCCAACCAAATTTTTTGAAGATCAGTTTTTCGATGAATGTTCCTAAGTAGCATTTATCTCAAGCTTCTGAAATTTTGGAAACACAACTTGGCCATATCAGTTTGGGGGCTAACTCTTGTAAGGCATTATTCCAAAAACTAATTTTGAGGAGGAGCATTCTAAGATTAGATAGAGATGGTTTCACTATCTCCTTGACAAAGGACACATCATTTCTCTTCAGTAAATTTTTGGCAGTGAAAGTTTTTTGTGGGCTAGAGTCCAACAAAAGATGTTGAATTTTGAAGGACCATTAGGATGCCAAATCGTTGCTCAAATTCTTGCCTTAGGAGGAGGTCCTTCAGGGAATAGCAAGTCATCTAACAGTATGCTTCGAAGTAACACAATCTCTGATGTCTTCCTCACAATTTTGGTTTGTGGCACATCTCGAAAGAAGGCATTCCAACATCCTTGCTAAAGGCCACAAAAAAGGGGGGGATCAACTTGAAATTCCAACTTTTCCACTTAGCCTCCTCTGTTTATGTGGAATCATCAAATCACAAAGATTTCTCTTGACCAAGGAGTCATTCATGAAGGGGGGAGGAGCTTGAGGTTGTTCAATTGGAGGATGACCCATTATTCCATTAGGCTAGATGTACACCCCGAAAGAAGGCATTCCAACATCCTTGCTAGAGGCTGCAAAGAGGGGATGGACCAACCTAAAATTCCAACTTTTCCACTGACTATCTTCTATTTATGTGGTATCATCAAATCACAAAGATTTCTCTTGACCATCAAGCCGTTCATGAAAGGGGGGAGGAGCTTGGGCCTGATGCCAATTAGAGTAGCTAGATGTTAATTTACTTTGCATTCCTTGAGATCCACGTCAACTAAGACTTTATTAGGGGGGTGACAAAAGAAAAAAGTCTCTAGATTTATGAGTTCCCCTTGATTAGAGAGAGACAATCTAAAGCGGGATTATCATTCACGTGCAAAATATTTTTTATGAGTTACCTGCGTCCACCAATCATTTCATTCAAAAATTAGTTTCAAGAGGAATTTGGCTTCAAGGTGAAATTCATTAAAGATGGATATTTGATTCTCACTGCACCGTGAATTTTGGCATTCTCACCATTGCGCAATTGACTAGATGGAATTTTTTGGAATTAGACTTACTAGTTTGCCACAATATTTTTCCAATTTATTGAGCCATAACCAATCTCATCCCAACTGGCACTAAAAGAGGGAGTCTAGATAGGGCATATTTAACTAGTACTAGTCAACCATAAGGATTTAACATAACAAGTGCACTCATTGTTGTGTGAATTTAACTTTAATTTTGGAATCGAGGTGAAGCTAGGCTTGATGGGGAAATATTTTGAGGTTGATAGGCATTCCTAAACACTGATCATTTGTCATATTCTAGAATTATTTATTGTTAAGTTTTGTTGTCTCGAAGGTTTAATTTGAGATAGAGAATTATTAGTTGAGATATTTGTGGAGAGGTTGTAGAGAAATTGTTGAGAGATTGCAGGAAATGATTGAATCGAGCATTTGCTCATGGGCATGTATAAATATTGGTCTTTTTAATGAAAATGTTTGGTCTTATTATTGTTGAATTTGTGCGTTGCTCCATTTATGTTAGTGTAATAGTTCTTCAGTGGCCAGAGTTAAAGTATCAAAGGGTCTACTATCTAGTTATCAGATATAGATGGATGAGAGATACGAGGGATGGATGCAACAGTAACTTGCATATTAGGTAGTCACTCACTCCATAGTATTTGGAGGGTAGATGCTTTTGGAGGAGAATGTTTTAGTAGGGATCTACTATGCGTGGGCCGAAATGGTGCTGATGGCATTGAAGTGCTTATTGACTTCTTGTCGGATATTAAAAGGCAAGAATTGTGCTTTGGGGACTAACTTATGCTTCCTTTTTTACCTTAAAAGGATATCGATGCTTCAACCTCATTCGAATTCAGAATGGGGGTCTATAAGAGCATAGGATGTGGTGTTGGGGACAACTTATGTGACAAGGAAATGGTAGGGTCGAAAGTGTTCCTGTCAAAGTTCTTTGAGCATTGGGACTAACTCCCTATCTATATTGAGGATTAACTCGAGTCGAGAATGAAGTTTTAGGGTGACCTTGAGTTGCCACTATCACTTGGACGAGCATGGGGCCTAGACGGTAAGTAACATAGGTATAGTTAAGGATGACATAGAGGAAAAAAATGATTTGGTATATGGTACTAACACTTTATTCCATTCTTTGTGCATATATAACATTGATGAGGCCAACAAGACAGATGCCATAGAGGCTGGGTGGTGGTTTTGTTGATCTGCAACCGTCAGGGTCTAGGAGATAACAAGAACAAGAACGATTACCAGAAGAGCGTTGATGATGGAAGAGCGTTGGCGAGGGGGGCATGAGCTAGGTGATAGGTTTATAGATGCATGCATAGGGATATCATCAAAGTGGCACCCTCCTCTGCATAGAGTAACGGTGGTTGGACAAGTGGTCGAAGGAATAGAATACGTGGCTTGTACGCCCCCATTTTTTGATGTATTATGCATGCTATGGAAATGCTAGACATGGTGCCACAGGCACTCAAGCCTCCTTCAGAGGAGGACTAGGTTATGTGGCTTGTGTGCCCCCATTTTTTGATATTTTGGACATGCCAAATGTATTTAGAGTACCGGGCAGGGTTCTTGGTAATACTTGTGTGTGGTAGTGATCTCTCTCCTCTATGGCTAATGAAAGATGAGATGGTAATGAAGAATGTGGAAAAATATCTTGAATTTATAAGCAAAATAGTGGTTATCTTTGATATGGTCAAAATAATAAATATGATTATTTGACCAAATCAATTTAACCATTACTTGATTATTTTATGATTTTCATTTTATTATTTTTTTGGGGGCTAAATTCAAGAGGAAAGAGTCATAAATAGGGGTTTATGACTAAAATTAAGGGTAGTCAACTTAGGAAAAACTGGTTTTCTAAGACATTTTAAAGAAATATGAGTAAATTTAATGAAAATAACTTTCGACAAGTGGTTCTTTGGGCTATTTTCATGGAATACTAGTGTAAAAGTGGGTTTAAACATGGGAAACCCATACTACAATGGTGTATTTTGGTATGAGTATATGTGAGTACAATTACATTCATATCTTTTATGACTTCTTTAAGCTTTAGGGTCTTAGGTTGTGGTTTCCTTGTCATGGTTGCTAATGGAACTGTATGTTTGCTTTTTTCTTTTCATGGATATTGGATCTGATCAACCTTTCCAAGATGTGCCAGAATGTATTTTGCAATTAGTTGTATTTCGTCTTTTGTAGTAATTGTTTCTCCTTGAAGTTCGTCGTCTTCAGTTCTATTTTGTTGAACACATGAAATTGAAGCTAGTGATAGTTTAGGCAGTGTTTCATGGTAGTCAGAATCTGAGTTGTTTGTTATAGTGATTTCATTATCTGGGCTTTGGACTTCTACTTACTTCCCATCCACTATTCTGTAGTAGTGTAATGACATGTATGTTGGATTTTAAGCACAATCATAGGATGTAAGTGCGAAAAAAATACTAGACTAGCTACTTCAAAACAAGAAAGAAGAGAGAATAAAGTTGTTGAGAAATTGACTAATGAAGTAAGAAGACAATTCAAATTACTCGAAGTCTGATGATATACAATGTATAAAACTCCCGTGGAAGCCAACCAATTCGAATTAGGTTGGGGGTCCCATGTGCATGCATTCGGTGTAACTCGAAAATACTTTCCTTATTTGGCAAATAAGTTAAAATTAGTCTGGAAAACATAATAGTAGAAAAATATCCTAAAATGAAGTGAATTGGAAGTAATATGAGCTGGAAATAAGTTAGAACTGATTAATAACTCTCACATGCAAAAAACTAACCAATTAAACTTAGTTAAACCCCAAAATATGACTAAAAGTCAACTAACAAGGAGAGGAGAGAGAATAATGGTGATTAGCTATTGTAAAGTAGGGAGAAGGTGTGTGTACTCACTCTAGGAAGGCCTATGCATGAGGTAGTACGAATTTATGGAGTGGAATTATCCATGTCATCCTCCAACCAGTGCCATGTGTCATCCCTGGGGCACCCCTGCTAAAAATAAGCCAACTAAAAATAGAAAATCTTAAAAACACAAGATGTGCCAAATGATAGGGAATGTCTAGTAGTGAATGGAAAGTGGTCATATGTGCCCCTAATAATGTATGGAAGAGGTTTTGATGATGGCTAGAGTGTAGGTCCTAATGAGGCCCTGATGAACTACTGAGTGCAATGTACCTGAACAATGTATTCATAGCTATGCCCTGGAGTTCAATCTTTAGCTCTGCCCTAGAGTCCAATTTCTACCACACCACTGGCGACAGTTGTTTTCCTTCATTTTCTCCTTGTTTGACTGGTGATATTTATTGGTGTTGTAATCACTTGTTGCACTGCAATTGGTTGTCTTCTTTGAGAATCCAAAAGCTACCTTATTTTGAGTACTGAGCTTTCTTTTTATTGTCTTTGCCATGTTTTTGGCTTCAACTAAGTTCTTAGGTCTTGATAGTCTTCACTGGCTGTGAATAATGGGTTTTAACTTTTAATCCCGAATTATACAATTTTAGCAGTTGATCTTTTTGGGAATCTAGTAGATACGACTTGCTGTTTATGGGTGTATTCATTAATTGTTATTGTTATTTGTAAATGTGTGAACCTAGTAAAGGTGTCATCTTATCTCATTTCAATGCAATCTCCTTAGAAGATCTTCTATGAACATTTGTTAATTAGCAGATAAACCACTCATTTTCTTTGACCACCAGGTGAACCAATAATAAATGTCACCTTCTAAGTATAGTCTTCTAAGTATAGTGAATCTGTCAATACTTTTCTAGTTTGTTAGTAGGTGGGTTTATATCATATTTCCCTTCAATTTTGTTAATGCACATGATAACTTTTCTATCGTCTAGTTCATCATATTTAGATATATCGATTTTGATTTTATTTAGACAATCCATGTTATCTTGATATCTTTGATAAGTAGAGTTAAATGGATTTGGAATTAGTGGTGGTCTTTGGTGGGTCAAGGGTTGTGTAAATAATGCATCTATGCCTTCAGTTTGATGGTCAAATCTTTCATGATGATGATTAAATATCCTCAGTGTTTCATCCTTGTCGTCTCATTTTTTGTAGGGAGCTTGCCTTTTACTCTTCTATTTATCTGTCAATTTTGTTTTCATTTTCTATTAATTTGTTGATTTTGTCTCTTAATTCTTTTTTACCTCCCAACTCTTTTTGTCTCCTCAATGTTGTTGACTTCATCTCTACATCGGTTAACATCTACATGTACCTTGTAATTGTTCACCATCTTGGGGTTATCCTTTTTTTAGTAGACTCCACTTTTGAATCATTAGATTTCTTTATATACTATGCATAAAAAATAATGAAAATGATTTGTTTTTAATATCTTAAATAAATTTATTTCTTTGAAGTAATAATTTTGTATATGTATAAAGGTACATTTAAAAAGGTAAAAATAAAAAGAGGTGCGACTTTTCAGCTATCCCTTGAAAAAAATTTGAACAATTTATTAGAGCTTGTACAGAATGATTATGGCTGCATCAACAGATACATAGATGGTGGCTTGTACAGAATGTAAGAGTATGACTGGATTAGTGTATGGATTGAGAATTGGTGTATGTTGATATGATAGCTAAGTGTACGAGTGCAGACAGCTGCGGCAATGTGCAATGGAAAATTGTGCAGAATGATGGCGGATTGTGTGGATCTGGCAGCAGTGGCAACACAAATGGTGTAGGCTAGAACCTTTGCTAATTAACAGCTGTGTACGACAACTGTACACTTTTAATTGACAAATAATGCTGTACAAATTGATTTGATGATTGCAGGGGTAGTATGGACTGACAGCTGATTATGGATTGATTGTTATGTAGGGTCTGATGTGCAGATTGAGGGTTGTGTGGAACTAATTGAGAATTGGCCAAATCAATGGCTTTGATACCAGCTATGTCAACTGGTTCGAATTCGAATTCAAGCTTGGCAACCTTGAAGTTCAATATAAATTTTGACACAGAATTTTTGTAATAAAATTCAGCATTAAATTCGACATACAAAAAAAATTAAAAAAATCTATAATAAATGAAGATAAAAATGAAAAAATATGTGTAACTAAACACATGAATGAAAAGGACCAAAGCATTTAACTCAATTGGGAGTACCAAAACCACAGAAATACCAAAAATCACGCAGCCTATATTTTGCCATCGAATTTCAATGACTAATTTTTAAATTCACATTCGCGAAAATTGTCTGAATTCGAAATGGGGTTCGATTTTGGAGTTCAGCGAATCTGAACCGAATAAATTTGACTGGGCTTAAGATTCGTCGAATTTCGAATTTCAACCCCGAAATTCGCCTAATGCGGTGTCGCAGGATACCAGATGGGATAAATGAACTGTTTATTGCCTGATTGCAAGGAGATTTCTGCAAGTATAGACAATATTGAATGATAAAATGATTAATATAATGATAAGAATGATGATTATAATGAGCCTCATGACGGTATGCTTATACACATTGACTGGTCATGAGGTAAAGAGGTATGTGCCCTTTGGCCTTTGATTAGCCTAATTATATTATTATTATTATATTCATAACAGTCAAAAAAATATATTTGCATAAATATCATCCCTAGTGCAGTTTGTTCATACAGAAATGAAATATAATCTCCAATGCAATAATATTTACAAAGGACATTCAAAATATATCCCGACAACAACCAAACCATCTACTTGATCATGAACTGTTGGCTTTTTCCTCAGATTATCAAAATGCAGCCATATCAGTTTGCCAGGCGTAAAGACATGGGTGCCTTTTGAAGAGCCTTGATGACTTCAAATTTGTATTCTATTAATTATTACTATCATGACAAACAATTTACAGGATGTTATTCTGTAGATTTGGTCCAATTTTGTAAAAGTCCAGAATGAAGAGATTTATGTTGCAAAGTGCAGTGGACATTAATTTTCTTTACTGGCATTATGATAGTTAGCAATAAATCATAAGTTCATAACAATAAATATAGGATAATGTGAGCCATGTGCAGCATGTTTGAAATGTTTATGAAAACAAGAATCTTTGGTGATGACTTTCGAAACAGTGCCCTCATATTTATACCTCTTGTCCTCTTCAAGAGGTCCGATTCATCTTCCTGCTGCATGTCTTTTTTGGGATGTTTGATCTAAAGACTAGGGTTTACTATTATAGGTTTACTCTGATGTTGCAATTTGGTACTCTTGGTTTCTCTAATTAAAGCACAGATGACCATTGCCTTCCATTCTTACAATTCTCTATTTGATAAATAGGGGACTTCTTGGCGACAGAGTATTGAAATTACTATCAGGTGCATGCTACCTCCCACACCCGGACAAGGAGGCTACAGGTGGTGAGGATGCTCACTTTATTTGTGCAGATGAGCAGGCTATTGGGGTTGCTGATGGTGTTGGAGGTTGGGCTCAGATGGGTGTTGATGCTGGTTACTATGCTCGTGAACTTATGTCTCATTCTGTTGCTGCAATTCAAGAGGAACCTCGAGGTTCTATCGATCTTGCTAGGGTCTTGGAGAAAGCTTACTTAAGTACAAAAGCCAGGGGATCGTCAACAGCTTGTATCTTGGCCCTGTCAGATCAGGTAAGTCTTTGCTTCAACCACTGTGTTTCTTAGAGTTTCCAAATACACATACTATACAGTAAGACAAAAATACATTCCTGAAAAATCCAGTATGGCTCCATTATGGAAGTATACATCTCACAAGTATAAATTAGTTAATAATATTTGTATTTGTATTACAAATACAAATACAGGTGAGGCCAGGTGCAAGTCCTGGTGCTGTATGAAAAAAAACATAACTGAAAAATGTCAGTACAGCCTCAATATGGGAGTATACATTCATAAATACGAATTAATTATTAATATTATTACCCACATCACTGGGTATGGATTAGGTTAGGTGCAAGTCCAAGGTGATTTTGATGACATAGAGAGGCCCCACAGCTGCTTACCTGAGACAGCTTTAAGTTTCTATAAACCGCATTTCCAAAAAAATATATATATTTATTTATTTTATTTTTATTTTTACTCTTTTTTTTTTGAGTTTGGTCCGGAGAAAAATTCGTAAATTTATTCAACCTGAGAAAAAGGAGGAACAAAAGTACATTTTGCCGATTTCCAAGAGCATTCGATCATGGTAGCCAAAAAAGCCTACAAAAAGATGAGCACAAAACTCCAAAGAAAAACATTCCTCCAAAAACCGGAGGTCCAAGAAACAGCTATAAAAAATTACATTTGGGGCTAAGTGTAAAAACACTCAACTGCCTTTTCCTCCTTTCTTTTTCTCTACTTTTCGCCAAACTCCTTGATTGGGAGTGGCATTTACAATTGCCAGTTGATTGTCTTCCGTAATTACCATTTGATTCTCTGCCACTTTCAGCGGGGCCTCTTTATCTGACGCTGAACTTTCGGATGCATGAGGTCCTTTAATGCTGCCCATCTCAGAGGTAGATTCTTTGTTCTGTGGTGCTGGAACTGAGGTTGTTACTACTGCCGTGCTTTGAATCATCGTTCCCTTCTGCTCAACCCCTCCGTCCACAGATGTTCCTTGTGATTTCTGGGTATCCATAGGATTCTCCATTATGTCATCTTACTCTTCATCTGAGGAAGGTTGCTCCTGAAACTGCCAACCCTTTGGCTTTTGGGGTTTTTTCTTTTTTTCTTTTTGGATCTTTCTTTGCCCGTGGACATGAGTTTTGTAGATGTCTAGTCTGAAGACATATATGACATCGAAATGCCATATTTTCAAAATATAATAGCTGGGTCTACACATATCCTGACAAAAGTAAAAATTCCCTTTGCAGGTCTATCCAGATCCATCTTTACAAACATCCCCAAAGTGTTTCCAATTCCTTTTAGAACTTGGTGGTGCCAGAAAGGCAGAGGAAGGTTATGTAATCTTATCCAGAGTGGCATTTTGGAAACCACCATGGTATTGGCATCAAACCTTGGAAGCCATAGGGTTATAAAAAGACCTGTGCTGCCCCAAAACCACGGGCCTTCATTAAGGGCGAACTGCACATCCTGCAAGGTAGCAAATTGTACAACAAAAAACCCCTTGAACACAAGTGGATTTCACAATTTGAGGTCCAATTTGTACATATAAAATGATGTAGTTCCTTCTCTTTTCGCCAAAAACCATTAAATCTACAAATGACTGCTTGAGATTGGAGGATGGAGAACCATTCTTAAACTTGTGGAACATTTACTGCCATTGCCTGGACCTGTTCTATTTGTTCCACGATATAAGGTCTAGGAATATTGGTATTTGGATCAGATTTGTTTTGTGGCTCAACCTCTCTCTTCACTGCACCTTTAAACGATGCTGGACCCTTAGGGTTACTGGGACATGGCATGACCCCCCCCCCAGCCGCAAATTAATAATGATAGAGGAGTTTCTTTCGATTCTGTAGTTTTGCAGCAGAAAGTCATCTTGCAGAGATCTACCTGCATAAATCAGATTTTGAAACTCCATCGGAATATCCATAATCTATTTTGTATCTGCTCCTTCAGATCTTGCACCAGATCTCCAGCCTGTACCCTTACAAGAACCAATTTCCCATGAAGGGTTTACACAAAAATTTGAAAGGATGCCCTCTTTACCAGATCTGATTGACAACACTCCTTCCCATTCAGCATTTGAGATATATCTCCTGTCTTCAGAGATTTGAAGTGGAGAGTAAAAACTCCCCCAGATCTGTAGATAGGGCGAAATTTTCCTCCAGATCCAGAAGAGTAGATAACAGATCCATGGCTGAGATCGTTTTTGCAGTGACTTGCCTCCATGAAATCACAAAAAATGGCCCCCGCACTACATGTTTTTGGCTGCACAACAAGATGAAAACAAAGCAAAATACTACTGGCTCTGGCTGCAAGGCCGGCCAGGCAAAACCAGTGTTACACGGGATCTCGCCCCCCACATAGGGGTCTAGATTCCTCGCCCCCTCGGGCTCCGGGGTCTTGGGGACTTCTAGGGGTCGTTTCCCTCACGCTCTCTCATGTCCCCGCACACACCCTTAATGCCCCCTCACGCCCCTTTTAGTTTATGGTTTCGTGTTAAAAGTTGGTGTGCCACTTAGCATGTTTGATAATCCAAGTGATTCTGATTCAGATGGTGACATGGTTGATCCTGATATATTCGTGCAGAAGCTGGATGCAGAGACTAGTGGGGCATTACCTTGAGCATTTATGCTCATTTATCATTATGATATCATTTGATATTCATATGTTATGTTTTATGTTTCAGACATAACTTATTTGCTTTTAAGTTTTATGTTTCAGACTTGAGTTGTAAACTTCAGTTTAAACTTTATTCTGAATCTTGATATAATATGTCATATGATATCTTAAACTTTATTTTCATTGTACATAGTTAGTAGTTACATTAATGATTATACAGTTACAAACTTACATGTATGATTGTATGATGTATGTTCTAAGTTTTAAGTTTTAAATTTGTTTAAGTTATATGATTCATCATTCATCGATTTATAATTTTATCATTTATGATTTATCTTTCATGATGCAAGTGTATGATGACTGTATATACATTCCTTTCAAAAATACAGTTACATTATAAATATTAAATTTTATAATTTTTATGACCCCGATCTCCTCCCACATTTCCTGAAAATTGGTAGGGAGCTTTTGCATAGGCCGCTCCCGCACTCCCTCGCCCCTTCGTTCCCACCTCCAGGAGACTTGGTGGAACATTGGGCAAAACCCATCAGAGGAAAATAGATCCAATCCACGATCCCTTGTACACAGTCCGGCAACATCTGGAGAAAAAGGGCAGCGTCGAACTCGCTAGCCGTTTGCTTAGTGGAAAAACACTGATCTCTGCTCCAAAAATTCGGGCAATACAACTCAACCAAAACCCACAAACTTCTCACCCAGTGCATAGAGCATTACAGAAGTAGCGATCTCCATGTGCACCCGGAGTAGATCCACACTCTGCAGCGTTGGCCCAGCAGACCCTGCAATCACTGAACGAAACCTTAATGCACGCTCCTCATAATGCTCCAGAGTCCTCGCTTCCTGTTTACTGATATTATTAATAGTACTTATTATTAATATTCCCGATTTAAAGTTTATTATTAATATTTTTTACTAATTATAATGTTACTTGGTGTAATATAATATAAGTATTGTATAACTTTGTTTGATTTAATTTCAACCATAAAAGTATGGCATATAACTATTTTAATTAAATGATATATTTCAACCTTGTGTTGTCTCGGGACTGACCCAAGACTTTTTACATGCCACAAATTACAATCTCCCAGATGGGCCCCAGTAATTGGATTTAACTAGATATCCGCTGAAGGACTCTTAACATTGTTTTGAGCCTACTGTCCTCGGCTGCAACATCTGGAAAATCCATACCCACTATTTGACATGCTGGGCAGTGTAGGTGCCCACTAGCTTTGCCATGCTGGTGCAATGCAGGTATGATTTGGTCCCTCAAAGCAGGTGCCATTTAGGCAATTGGCTTTGACATTCCCATTACCATATACCTGCAGGACCTGACAGCATCTCCAACTGTGTTTTTGCTGTGTGAACCATCACAACCATCACAATACATGTCAGCAGCTTCGCGGCTCCTGCCTGCTGTTGACTACCTTCCTCAAACAGTTCTGACTGTGCAGAGGAGGAATGTAGTTTTTTAGGAGATGCTGGGCATGCTACATAGTCCGGAGGCACTGGTATGGCAGGGAAGCTTAGATAGGCAAGAAAACTATAATGGAGGAAAACTCTACCATACAGTGCCTCTACTGCATGGAAAATACAGCCGTATCTGTACTGATGCTGTATTTTCCTACAGGAACAGGCTATATGGCAGTATTTGGTAACTATGGTGTTTTTGTCCCTTACTGCCTGTTAAATATTTGACTGTAGGTGGTGGTGCTGCATCTTTGTCACTTCTAATAAGGAGTTTGGTTGTTTCTTGTATTTCATGATGGTGGTTTCTCTGACTGAATATTGTATCCTTCTAGGGTTTGCATGCTGTAAATTTGGGGGATAGCGGATTTTTAGTAGTAAGAGATGGATGCACGATCTTAAGGTCTCCTGTACAGCAACATGACTTCAATTTAACATTTCAACTTGAAAGTGGTGGTGGCAGTGATCTCCCCAGCTCTGCTCAGGTCAAGAAATGCCATTGTTTGATCTATTATGACCTATACTTTAAATTGATTCTTTATAGTGAAATTTCGGATTATTGTTAAATGTTCTAATTTTGTTGAGTGATGCAGGTTTTCAACGTTCAGGTTGCTCCTGGGGATGTAATTATTGCTGGTACAGATGGTCTCTTTGATAACCTATACAATAATGAAGTGACTGCTGTAGTAGTCCATGCTGTAAGAGCTGGGCTAGGACCTCAGGTTACAGCTCAGAAAATTGCTGCACTTGCCAGGCAGAGAGCACAGGATACACACCGGCAGACCCCTTTCTCCACTGCTGCTCAGGATGCAGGTTTTCGATATTATGGTGGGAAACTGGACGATATCACTGTTGTTGTGTCGTATGTTTCAAGCTCTAATTCCAACTAGGAGATTCAAGTTTGATGTTTTTGATAATTTGTGATTCTGAGGTGGGTTTAATGACCAGCCATATCCTCTACTGCTTTTGCCTGTTAATATATTTAATTCTCTAAATTGTGGTTCCCTTGTATCCTAAGCTGTCTGAAATCATGTCATTGCAATACTAGTTAAATAGATTTCCCAAATATGGAATAATTGCCTTCTATTGTTCCATTAGAAATGATGTAAATGAATTTGAACAGGAAAGGATTGTTGATGTTCTGGAGCCATTCAAGGCTATCCAAATTGGACCTACTGATGTAAACTACCAGCTGTAAACATGTGAATACCAACAATTAATATTGCCTCTGTAGTGGAAGTCTCATTAAATCTCACAGCCTGTGCTGAGAGTCTGTGATAAGCAGACTAACTTCTTATTGTATGCCTCCTATTTGTTAGGGAGCCACTGGACATGTATCCTACCATAACCAAATTGCGAAGTAACAGCAGAAATGGCAGAATATTTGCTGTATTATATTAAACTTTTGAAAAATATCATACCAACTGTTGCTTGGGCATAAAATTTTGTATGAATGGTACTTTGCAGATGACAATGTTGAAATGAAAATATATAAGTGCTAACAAAGGAAATATTTAACCACTGTTCTTCATGTTTTAATCAAATATTTTGGGCATTTACTAGCTCTCAATTTTTGTTGGGGATATGTGACATATTTTTGAGTTAACGACTATTGATCAAGTAAATGTTCACTGGCTATCCAGTTGTGAACTAGATTTTACCTGCATTGCCAGGGGATGTTGTTTTGGCCCTGTGTGACACGTCTCTACATCTACCCCTCCTAAGGGATGCATCCGACCACATCCTACCCTCCCAGGGATGCATCCCATATTCTGGGTATGGGATGATGTTTGCAGGGAAACTTAAGGAATGTGCCCTGAAAATATTTTGAAATCCTGATTTGCAGGTACCAGAGATTAATCCAGGCCTGGTGTTTTAATTTTCAAGGTATGATCCTCATCCTTTATGCATAATAGTGTGCATTGAAGTCCGATTTGCATTTTCCATACCTTGTGATCTGCTACATGAGTCTGTTCAGTAGTAAGCTATCCAAATGGTCCGACTTACATTTCATGTATAGATCACTGATATAGAGGATTAGTCTTTATTTTGCGTCCAAACACTGCACAGCTGTTTTTATTTGTCTATTTTATTGTGTGGCAACCTCTTATATAGATTCAACACATGCTAAAATGTTGGCTGTCTAAATTTCTTATAAAGATTTTTCCTTGCCACAACTGCAGGAACTTTAAATTGAAGAGTGATATTGTCTAGAGTTCAGATCACAGGGTTTACTGTCATGGGTATGATTTCTATTAAAATTTAGCTGCTGCTGAACTGTCCAACAAGATAATAAAAAATATAGATGAGTTTCTCATGTGTTCTTCAAACATTCCTGAAAAAATCAAAATTATTTCCCACAGGCTGCCCAAGATTTTCTGTCCCTACTTGTCAATCCATTGATCCTACTAAGGACCCCTTGCTTGACACTGATCGTGGATGAATCCTGTCGCACTGTATCCTCCTATGCCTTTGCAGTCCTTTCAAGAATGATCCAACTGAAAGTTTTGGGTTTGGAGGCTGGGTGGCGGGGAGAGGGGCTGGTAACTGCTGAGACTGGACCAGAGAATGCCTCTCTTTCTCCAGCTTCACAAGCCTGTCTTGGAGCGTGCCCACTCCCTCTGCCAATTCTTCATAAAAATTAATCATTCATAAAAAAAATTAAAACTTTTATTCTATAATCAAATAATAATGAGATACAAATAAATAAGTTAAAAATATTTCACATTTTTTTAACTGCTAAAAATCACAACAAAACGCTTCGTACACAATGACATTCTTGGTGGAAACCAATAGAAGAGATTTGCTCATTTGCTCAATGTAACCATATGATCATTCAGGACTACAACTTCGCTCCATAGTTCGAGCATATCACAATGCATGTTCAACCTTGGGAATTAGTGCCTTATTAAGTCACAATTAACACATTTGATTTATAAATTGTAAATCCTATTAGGTGGAAGAATTGTTGTAGACCTGGAGGCCTTTGTCTACAAAGAGTGAATTCTATCAAAAACAATATTATATTATATCCACAGACTTGCTTTATGGCTCTTGATTATTCATGGTTATACTTATTATGTAGCCTAACATATTGTCTATGTTGTGAAGCTTTATAAGATCCACACCAATAAGAGCAAAAGTAATAATTAATAAATCCTATCGTGTCTTTTAGAAATATTGATTGTGGGCTCCATTTCCAACAACTTTGATGATAGAGAATTATCACTAATGCATATAGATCCCACCCATGCATTGAGTTTGTAGTTGGTTGGAAATACTGGAGGGGGGTGAATCAATATTTATTTTCAATTGTTAATTATTGCCAGTTAGATTCTTCACAATTAAAGACATAGAGGTGTATAATGATAATATTAAGGATTAATAAGAATTTCAATCCCCTTTTTAATAATAGTATACAATAGATGAGGGAGGGCACCAACCCTTTTAATGAAACAGTAAGGATTAATAAGAATTTCAATTCCCTTTTTAATAATAATATACAATAGATGAGTGAGGGCACCAACCTTTTTAATGAAACAGGAACCAATCTGTTGACAAGCACCAACTTGGACTTTGATGAGGCTCCGATCTCTAGGGCTTTGACCCTATCTTCTCAAGGCACCAACCTTGTGTTTAGGAGCTCCTACTCTAAGGACACCAATCCTTTTGTCTCCTTTTAATAGAGAATGTGAATAGTATTTACTTGAACATCCTCGACATAATTCTTCATTGTTTAATCACTTCAAAAATTCTTCATTATCTGATCACTTCAAAATTCTTCACTCTCTACTTGTTCACCACTGCACTTCAATTCCAAAATTCTTCACTGTCTACTTGAGTTTAATCTTTAATCAGGCCTCCAATTAAGCTTCAAATGGTTTTCAGAATTTAGCTCAATGATGATGTCTTCAACCGTTCCTCAAATCAACCTAAATCTTCACAAAGATGTTTTTCAACAAACTGCTTCAGATATGATGACCACTACTCTCAAAAGCTTCACTGTCTAAAGCTTCAAATAATTCACTGTTCAAAGCTTCAATTGATGTCCATGATCTTAAGAACACTGGTCCGAGTATAATAGCCCTTAAATAATTCTAAGCCTTCTCCCAAGTTCACTGCAGTGATAACAATCCTTAACAATGGTGACAATTCTCTTTTTATGCCACTGTTCAATATGTCTGAACTAAACAAAACATAGTCGGAGTTATGAGGCTATAATTTGTAACACGATTTATAGCTTTGTCCCTCCATAGATCTATCTTATCGAAGCTCAAGATAAATGCTGTCTACACGTCAGATTCACTGTTGTCAAAGTTCCAAAATTTTGTGGTGAGGTTTGAAGATTTATAACCTTGGTCCGAGCTGCACAAAACCAAAACTGAAGTATTGTAGGTGGTCAGAGCTATCCCAGTCACTCTTCCGAAGTGTTGTAGGTTCCAAAAGAGTCTGAGCTTGAGGTTCAACTGATTTGAGTTCTGTGTATGGAAATTTCTGGTCTGCAGTCTCAGGATAACAAAACAGATTTAGCCCGACCTGAAACTCTTCAATTCCTTCTCGGTTTCCTTCAGTTCATGAGTTGTGAACTCTAGTTGTTGTGCTATATCTCTGTGTGTGTCTTCATCTCTTCACTGTATTTTTCACCGAATTGATTGCTCTGAAATGGAAGAACGCAACTTTATACATATAGTTGTTTGTCAATCTGAAAAGACACCTCTGTTGAGGGAGGAGCCGTCATGAGGGCCGACATGAGTATCTGAGCATAGGTCGGCGAGGAAAAATATGACATATATTACCTTAAAAATTCATTTCTTCCTAAACTATTTGGAGTTTTGGGGCGTGTAAGGGCTCATTAGAAAGGGAAAATTATGCTCTAACGGATGGTGAAGGTCTCACAAAGAAATTCTGCTTCTAAGATCGTGAAACATATTTTTCTTTGTGACTGTCCTTAAATTTTATGCATAAAAAGATTGGGACAACATGAGGAATGTTTGGGGCAGCGTGGCTTCTACATTCTTTGGTTTCTTCATTGTTATTAATGCCATGTAGCATCATATATCAACAATGTCATCATATACTAATGCAGTGATATGTCATAGTGAAGCCTTCATCTCAGTCAAAGTCATATTGACATCAATGATAATTTAAATTAACAGAGTTGTCAAAGATGCAAAAGAGAAAATGAAAACATGATAGATAAATATGCTTAAACTAAGGAGATTTAATGATACAAAAGATTGAATGATCAAAGTCGTAGTTGTCATTGTTGTGATTTCAATTTTAGGTTTCCAACAACTTTGATGATAGAGAATTATCACTAATGCATAGAGATCCCACTCGTGCATCGAGTTGTCAAAGATGCAAAAGAGAAAATGAAAGCATGATACATAAATATGCATAAAATAAGGAGATTTAATGATACAAAAGATTGAATGATCAAAGTCGTAGTTTTCATTGTTGTGATTTCAATTTTAGGTTTTGTTGTGTTGACAAGTTCCAATTTGTGTAGTTTTAGGTCTAAAACTTAATTAAGACTACATGTTTGAAATAATATCATTTAAGAAGTTTTTTTAAATTTCAAGAACAATTATTAATGGACAAATGTGCAAAACAGATCAAAACTACTAATTATATTAGAACGTGGGAGTCAAACACATTATCAAGCACAATTATTAATGGACGAATGTGCAAAACAGAACAAAACTACTAATTATATTCATTATATTAGAGTGTGGGAGTTACATAGATAATGAATGCAGGTCAATTGTTAAATCAACAATATTCACAACACAACATTTCAAGTAGGGAATTAATATTCACAACACAACATTTCAAGTAGGGAATTGAGAAGACAAGGTTATCAACAATATTCACAACACAACATTTCAAGTAGGGAATTGAGAAGACAAGGTTATCAACAATATTCACAACACAACATTTCAAGTAGGGAATTGAGAAAACAAAGTGTGAGCGATTTGATAAATATATTGTTGAACCTTGAATCTTAATCATGATTCACACTTGTCTTCATTTAACTAAAGGTATAATGCCTATTGAACACACAATTTTTAAAGAACAACATTGATGAATGCTGAAAATATATAATGTATTTTTTAAAACCTTATAATATTTATTATCTTTTATTAGAATGTTTACTTTGAAAATCATCCCTACCAATTAAAATATTTTCAAGATAAATTAAATATGGAAGATAAATTAAATATGGCATTTATTTCTTCTTTAGCTCACCTTAACGCTAATATATTATGAAACAAAATTTATCCTTTTCTTGAGTTTTCTTTAGGATGAAAAACCTTAATAACTTATAGAAAGCCAACATTTCATGGAAATCTATGGTGCATTGGTAAGGTGAAGCATTTTCATGATGATTACCGGGTTTAAAATTTTGCAATTGTTTAGGCTAATGTCTTGGTGATATAATATTATAGTAAATACTAGTTTTATAATATATAATTTGATAAAATTTATTTTGTAATAGTTTAGGGTTAGGTAAGTTTAGAGGGTTTATGTAACAAAAACAAATGAGGTTAAGTGAAAGTGTTACGTGAAATTGATGGTTTTGGTATTTTTTGGCCTTGACATTTGCGGCAATTTATGACCACTTCATGAACAAAAGATAATTCTCATATAAATGTTTTTATTTAAATGATCTTTTCACCACTATTATTTAAGCATATATTTATGGAGAAAAGTTTAGCAACATGTCTTAAGAAGTTGCACTCTGCAATACAAAAATTATTCACTTATGTGATACATTCCATTCCAAGCGATATCCATAATACCGAAATCTTTGAGACTTTACTTTAGTACTTTGTCCAACAATATTTTATTGAAGTGTGATAGATCTAATAGGATTGGACACTTGTTGGGCAACTTAAAACTTTATAACCTTACGAGTGAACCAAAACTCTATTAACAATGATGTTGTTCTTACTTATTGAGTGTGTAAATTGTATAAAGGTTATTACGTATCACATCAATTTTTGGATGGTTGCTTCAAAACAAGTGAATGTAGACAATGATTCAGGCAAATTTTGAAGAGAATATGATTTATAAAGTTTTGTTATTCAAAATCATTGGAGAAATTTTGAGGTCTAAAATGAGTCTCAAAACAAAAATGTACAATCAAAATTAACTTTATTAAAACCAATAGGATTCAATAATATGTTTTCAACTTATCTCCCTATGATTTTAATTAAATTTCGAGCAGGAGCACTCGTTGAATGCATAATCTAATTCCTCATCTTAGAAGTACTCATGTTGCATATATTTTATGGACCCTATTGCACAAAAAATGAGAAATACATGAAAAATATGATTGCAAACATGTTTTTTCATGCATTTTTAATTTTCCGTCTATTAGGGTCCATGGGAAGTATGCAACATGGGTACTCTTTATATAAGGAATTAACTTTTGCATCCAACGAGTGCTCTTGCTCGAAATTTGAGTAAAACCATAGGAAGACAAGTCAAAAATATGAGTTGAAAAAATAGTTCTCTCTTTTAATCCAATATTATTTTATTATTTTCACTATTATTTTATAATATTTTTAGGAGGTTCATTTCAGACCTTAAAAATTCTATAATTAACAATCCATCATTTGACATGTCATTAATTTAATTTTAAGGTTGTTTTTTAGTTTTATTTTATTTATATATTTGGTTTAAATTTTCGTAAGTTCATTTAAGTTATATATATATTATGAAGCCATTTCATTTTGTAACAAACTTTCCATTAGTTCAAAAAGACCAAGATAAATGCTTTGTTCGACTTTGGTTCACATGCTAATCCCATAACAACAGATTTAGTTGGCAACCTTGTATTATAGGTTCATAATCATCCTATCCCATATCCATTGGGATGGAAAAAAGGATGCAAAGATCAAGGTAAAGAAACCGTGACAGATTAAATTTGTTACAAGCGTTGATTTTATTGATGAAGTGGAATTGGATGTAGTACCCCTTGACATATGTGGAGACTTGTTTGGAAGGCCCAATATGTATATGAGAGATGCAATCCATGCAAAGAGCCAACCAATACCACCTAGTCAAGGATGGGAAATCCTACATCATAAATGCACATAAGGGCAAGTCAAAGATATCGCTGGTAAGTGCCAATCAAACCAAGAAGTTGATTACTACTAGTAAGAAATATGTTTTATTTTCTCAAGAGAATCAATCAAACAATGAATCAATAAGAGTAAAGACATCCCTAGAGAGGTGTACTATAGAGAAGAAACATCGACTGGAAGAGTTGTTGCATGCATACAAAAGAGTGTCTAAGAGCCTAAAGGGCCACCAACTAAGAGGGGAGTGGAGCAAAAAAGACAATTATTGCTAGGCTCTCCATTGTAGACTATTGGACTATTGGACTCTCCATTGCTAGAAAATCTGTTATGGAAGTAAATGAAGTGAAGAAGCAATTGTAGCAACTATTGGAGTAGGATGTGATTTGACCAAGCACCTTACCTTGTGGGCCACCCATCATAATTGTGCCAAAGAAGGATGGGACTTGAAAAATTTGCATCAATTATAAAGCATTAAATATGATTATGCTAAAAAATTATTGCCCTATACCTGGGATCGATGATCTAATATCAATTGTAACATGCAAAATGCTTCATCGAGTTGGATCTAAAAATCAGGGTTCCGCTAGATTTGAGTCAAAGAATAAGACACATGAAAGGCTTCCTTCAAAATAAGGTAAGGTTTGTATGAATAACTGGTCATTCCATTTGATTTGTGTAATGCATCGACTGTCTTTATGAGATTGATTAATGATGTATTACACATATATCTATATTAATTTGTTATAGTTTATTTGCACGATATACTAGTTTATAGTGCTACTTGGGAGGATCATATCTCACATCTTATGTAGGTATTAGAGATTTTGAAGAACCTCCAACTGTTGGCTAACCTCAATAAATGTGAGTTTTCCCAACAATATTTGTTGTATGTGATTGGTGGAGGGGAACTCAAGATAGATCCCAAAAAGATGGAGGCCATCATGAGGTGGCTAGTCCCTACAAATGTCTCTAAAGTTAGGAGATTTATTGGGGAAACACAATACCTTTAGAAGTTCATAGCTTCATTCTCAATAATCGCTGAACCATTCTATGCCATAACAATGAGCAACTTGCTTTTCCAATGGCAGAAGAGTCATCAAAAAACTTATAATGAGTTGAAAAGAAAAATTAGCCAAGTACCAATTCTCTGCTTACCAAACTTGCATAAGCCTTTTGAAATAGAGAAAAATGCATGAGAGTATGCCATGGGAGCAGTATTAATGAAAGGATGAAGGCTTGCATCTTATCATTTTGGAAAATTTTACGGGGTAGTTTTCAACTACTCTACCCATGAAAAGGATCTCTATGCCATAGTATGAGTTGTTAAAAAGTGGAAGCACTATTTGATGTCCAAGGAGAGAAACATCCACACAGATCACCAGGCACCGCAGTATCTACAATCCAAAGTAAGCTACAATAGACCAAACATTACAAGTGGATAGGTAAGTCATCGATTACAATAATGGTAGCCCAAACAAGTTGGTAGACATGCCATTCAAGGCCACCTACATGAAAAATTATAGATTTGGGAACTTTGTTGTAAATGGAGCCTTTCACCTATGATGCATATAGAGGCATAGAAAGAAGATGATGCATTAGAGACATGCATTGAATTACAAAATTAAATTCCACATCCAAATTTACCCACTATGCATACTTGTAGACCCACATAAAAAATATTTGAAAATATACAAAATGCATGCTCAACACACTTTTTTCATGTATTTTCATTTTTATTTCAATGTGGGTCTATTTGAAAGTATGCAAAGTGGGTACTCGTTGGATGTGGAATTTAATTCCACATCCAATGGGTGTCTCCACTTGAAGTTTAAGTAAACCTGCAAGGATATAAACCAAAAATACAATAAAAGACTTACTTTCCTTTCTTTCTCTTTAAAATTCATCTCTTACTTTAATTAACTAGTATTTTATTTTTTCCTTGTGAGGCCCATTTTAGACCTTAGAATTCCCCTAATGACTTCAAGGAGATGTTTCAATAACTACAGGTCTAGATTCATGTAGAATATGACGACAACAAAGATGACCATCATCTCTAGAATGGGTTATTCTGGAATTTGGAAATGCTCTGTGTTCCTAAAGGTGAGTGATTGTAGCTTATCCGAGATGCTCACACCTCTAAGGTTGCAAGACATTTTTGTGTTGGGAAGATAAATAGTTTCCAACTTATAAAGGTTTGAGTATTGATCGATAATGCAATAAGATGTAGAATGGTACATTAGAGGGTGTATACTTTGTAGTGCCAACAAGACTAATAATAAGAAGCAAGGTCTATACCATACCCTACCTATACTTACTCTTCCTTTGTTGAAATTGGAAACAAGAAAGAATGAAAATGACATCCAGAAATGGCACCCAAAAATGGTACCATAGGGGGCTTTTGATTTAGTTTTGCTTTAATTAAATTGGAAGAAAAATTGCAATTTCATCTCATAACAACTTGTATTAGTTAGCTGAGTTAGGAAGACTTAGTTAGCTTAGGAAATTCGAGTTAGAGTTTAGAGAGGAGGCATGTAGAGTTCTCCCATGACTCTAGGGGGTCCAATTACAATTATTTGTGAGATGTAATTAGTTAACTCAATTAATTGAGTTAAAATCAGTTTAACTAGTTCTAACTGTGAGATGAGATAGTGAGCAACCCAATTAATTAAATATAATTTAATTCACAAGTAGTGATCAATCGGTTAACTGATAATTCGCTATAAATAGTTGTTGTATGTCGGTTCTAAGGAAGACTCAGTTGAGTTTTAGGTTAAAGGGACGATAATTATCAGCTGCATAATTAGAAAAGTGTACAGGTCATGTATGAGGTCATCAAGAAGCTTTGGATGGATTGTGCAATCATTGATTGAGAATTTCCTAATTAATAGGGGTTAAATTAGCACATGAATGCGTAAGGAAGGTAAGCCAGGCCTAAGCAAGAAAAAGGTTAAATATTGGACCAAACTTGCTTAGATCGCAAGCCAAATTCGAGCAGGATTAGAGTGAGGCAATCAGCATAGTGCATAGGTTTCTCAGTCAGAGAAAAGCATTGTATTGTTTCATGATCTTGACTTTATGAAATATACATATAGCGAGGTTTTGAGCAGTTTCTTTCCCCAAATACATCATTATGTTGTGCGATTGATAATTTCTTTCTCTTTCTTGTTCATGTGATTGTGCGATCATATTTTGTTTCTGCAAATTGTACAAGGATTTAGTATTTTGTTTTAGTACATTACAAGATCAGATTGAATCTTGTTGTTAGATTTTTTACATGCTATCCGAGTGCCATAAATCAAAATAAAATAGAAGAACAAAGTTTGTTTTGAACAAGTTTGAATTTGCAAAATTATTCTTCAGGACCCAACAACAGATCAAGATTTCTTTCAATGGCTTGAGACTCGAATATGCCCTTGAGGGAAATTCAAATTACACAGCATGGAAGGACAATATGGAGGCAGTGTTAGAGGACAACATATTGAATGAATTCATAGACAATGATATTCTTGAGCCTGCAACAACATATTCCCAACTTCTTGATGCATGGAAGAAGAAGGTGGAAAAGGCGAGAAGGATCTTGTTAGAAGGAGTTCAAGATCATATTGTCTCGAGTCTCCATGGAAATGAGACTCCATATGCTATGTGGAAGGCCTTGAAATATATTTTTTTCTTTTCAGAATAACAACGACCACAAGAAGTTGGCGTTGAAAGACAAGCTCAGAAAGATTAAGATGGAGGAGGGCGAGACAATTCCAAAATACTTGACGAAGTTTGTTCAATGTCGAGATGAGCTTGGAAGTGATGGTGTGACAATAGCCTAGGATGATTTGGTGAGCCTAGCTCTTCTAGGCCTTTCCAAGAGCTGGCATAGTTACCAGGACTCTGTGAATGGGAGGGAGAAGCTACCAGACTGGGAGGATTTGTGGTCCCACTTGGTATTAGAAGAGATAAGGCGGAGCAGTAGAGATGGGATCTCCGACACAGACAAAGAAGAAGATTTTTAATTGGTTGGAAAAGGCAAGGGAGCCAAGGGAAGAAATTCCCAAGGTGAAGGCGATAAGAGAGACTTGTCCAAGGTCAAGTGTTTTCACTGTCACGAGCACGGGCACTATGCCTCAAAATGTCCACAGAAGGCAAGCAAGAAGGAGCATGCAGTTGCAACAATGAGTGAAGCGCTAGTTTCAAATTTCGAGCTTGATTTTACTCTCATTGAATGCATGGCCAACGCTGTAATGGGATGCATGTGGCATCTCGAATGCGGTGCCTCGTTCCATATTACGGGGAATAGATATCTCTTTAGTGACTTGGAGGAGAAGGACCTCCAACATAACATAGAGTTCGGAGACGACGAGAGGTATAACGTGACCGACATAGGTACAATTACTTTTGAATGGGAGACTGGCTCCCCTCTCAGACTCAAATATGTTTTGTATGTTCCAGGACTAAAGAATAATCTTGTCTCGTAGTCAGATTGGAAGATCGTGGTTATGATGTCATATTTAGGAAATGAAAGGTGTCGCTTGGACACATCGCCACGAGACGGGTGAAACATATTGTTGTACGAGTCAAGAACCTGTATGCTCTCGAGGTCGAAGATGCATGCAAAGCTTCGAGGATCAAAGTATAGATTAGTGACTTTGTGGTTGAGAGGGAGCCTAAATTACCTCTCAACTTGCAGCCTCAGAAGCAATCTCGGAAGGTTGTGGAGCAACCACAATTGGAGAATGAGAGGGGAGATCGAGTGGAGACATCCACTCAAGCAGAGACCTCCAGGAGGGGGAAATTTCGAGCCAGATGGGTAGAGGGAGCACATGCAGCCATACCTCCAGGTGAGAGGTGGGGCGATGTGAAGACATAATCCAAAGAGAAGAAATTTGGGCAGGGTCCATTGAGATGGCGTGTCTCTTAGATCAGACCTGGTTACAGGGAGCCCAAAATGCATAGTAGCATGAAGGATCTGTAGGATTGATGCAGTCAGATGTTAGGAAGTCATAAATCAGAGTGACATATGTCAAATACTAGAGCACAGATAAGAGTTGGCAGGAGTGTAGAGAGCATACATGCAGAGTAAGCAACACCACAGAGTTTTCAGTAGACAGTGCAGTAACTGGTAGCAGTCAGAAAATTTGATGACAAATGCATCATACTAATTCAGTTTTGGATGCTTTTCAGTTTCAGGAGTTGCAGGAGCAAACAACACTGGAGAAGTGTTGCATGCAGAACATTCCAAAGGTACCATATCAAGATATATTGAATTCCTTTCTTGTTGAGGGGGAGTGTTGAAATTGGAAACAAGAAACAATGAAAATGGCATCCAAAAATGGCACCCAGAAAATGGTACCATAGGGGGCTTATGATTTAATTTTCCCTTAATTAAATTGGAAGAAAATTTGTAATTTCATCTCATGACAACTTGTACTAGTTAACTGAGTCAGGAAGGCTTAGTTAGCTTAGGAAATTCGAGTTAGAGGTTAGTGAGGAGGCATGTAGAGTTCTCCCATGATTTTAGGGGGTCTAGTTACAATTATTTGTGAGTTGTAATTAGTTAACTCAATTAATTGAGTTAAAATCAGTTTAACTAGTTCTAACCGAGAGATGAGCTAGTGAGAGGTCCAATGAATTAAATATGATTTAATTCAAAAGTAGTGATTAATCAATTAACTGATAATTTTCTATAGATAACTGTTTCATGTCAGTTCTAAGGAATACCCAATTGAGTTTGAGGTTAAAGGGAAGATAACTATTAGTGGTATAATTATAAAATTGTACAGGTCATGCTTGAGGTTATCTGGAAGCTTTGGAAGGATTGCACAATCATTAATTTGGAATTTCCTAATTAATAGGGGCTCAATTAGCCCAGGAATGCGTAAGGAAGGCAAGCCAGGCCTAGGCAAGAAAAAGGTTAAATATTGGACCAAACGTGCTTAGATTGCAAGCTAGATTCGAGGAGGATAAGAGTAAGACAATCAACATAGCGCAAAGGTTTCTTTTGAGAGAAAAGAATTGTATTGTTTCATGATCTTGAATTTATGCAATATACAAATAACAGGGTTTTGAGCAGTTGTTTTCCCTAGATACATCTTGTGTTGTGCAATTGATAATTTCTTTCTCTTTCTTGTTCATGTGATTGTATTTGGTTTTCACAAATTGTAGAAGGATTCAATATTTTGTTTTAGTACGTTACAAGATCAAATTGATTCCCGTTTTTAGATTTTCCACGTCATTGGTCAAGCATTTTCATGGACTTTGTGGGATTACCAAAAACTAGGAAGGGACATGGCTACGTGCTTATGGTAGTTGATAGGTTCAACAAGATGTGTGTCCTCATGCCTATTAAAAGTACCATCATAGGGTAAGAAACAACAAACTTGTTCTTTGAACATGTCTAGGTGCAATTTATGATATCGAGGAGCATAATCTCATATAAGGTTACCATATTCCTCAGTTAATTTTGGACCGTGTTATAAGAGAAGATGGACATGAAGTTGAATACATTTACAAAATTCCTTCAATAGAGAGATGTGAAAATAGTTGTCAACAAGACTTTGGTGTAAATTTTTAAGGGGTTACAATAAGAAGCATCTGAATGTTTGGGAACAAAATATGACCTATATCCAACATTATTATAATAGGGACTTCCAAACTTCTATTGGTAAGTCACCTTTTGAAACTTGCTTTGGATATTTTCCAACTTCACTCTTGTATGTTGTAAATGGACAATAAGGAGTAGTGAGGGAGGACATCACAAGAGATGCATTGAGAGTATAAAAAATTGTTGAGAAGAATAGATGGATCCATTTGCAAGTACAAGAAACATTGAAGAAGTTAAACGAAAGGTAAAATATAAACATGATCGACTTAAAGCAAAGAAGACATTTAGAGTGGGAGAAAAAGTTTGGATAGAAATGAACAAAGGAAATACTATAGGGTACCAGTAAGAAATCAAGGCTGTGCAGTTTGGTCCTTCGAATATATTCAAAAAGGTGGGAAATAATTCCTACTGACTTATTCTACTCTCATACATGCACATTTACCCAATAGTCTGTGTGGAGAATATCAAACTCTATGAGCCCTCCATGTTGGACTTGGAGGAGGAGCGAGTCCTACCTTCCATACAAGAATTATTATTAGATGCTTAAGAAAAGTTGGCAGAGGACACACTTTTATAAAAGAGGTCTAGAACTACAAGACAAGGGTACAATGATCTTTGGCATACTAGGTTGAAAGGACAACTTCCAATTAAAGCAAAGCGGTTCTCTAGGGAGAAGCTAAAGGAAAAACTTACTCACCTTATTCAATAAAAATTTTGGGGACCAAAAGTGACAAAAATCCTCCCTAAATGGGGAGATATAATTCAGTTTGGATAATTAAATTATTTTTCATCTATCTCGATTCTTTTAGAGTGGAAAAATTTGGAGGGATTAATTTTCATTGTCATTTTAACGACAATTTCCAGTTTGGAAAATTGGATTGTGAAACCAAATCCATTTGGGGCATCAAACAACATTTTTTGGGGTCAAAACGTTTATCGCTTGTGCCAAGACTCCTTGACACCAATCGACACTCAAAGAAATTTCCAATGATGTAAGAATTGCATCAATTGGAGCTCATATGGAAAATATACGCTTGAATCCTACAAATTAACCAAATATGTTGACCACCATGGTATCGGGGGATGCAATGTCAGCCCCCACTACTCACACATATGGGGCTAGCCATGTGTGGACTTTCAGGAAGATCTTGGAAGATCCAAAACTGTAACTCTACTTGAGGGTTCAAAATATAACTCCTAGATGGATGTTGGGCAATGTTAAATACCAAGCCACTTGGAGGAGAATGGGTCTCATTCTATGCCATTGTATATATTCCATAGTTGAGTAAAGTATCTAGAAGTGGGGAGGTTAGGGTGTTGAACATCGGGAGTAAGATCCTATAGCACTTGAATATTCCATAGGTCATAGGTAACTCCCTAAAGAGTAACTTTTTCCTTTTGTTTGTATATTTCCATACTAGAGAAAGGAGAGCAGAGTAACCTTATCTTCTAGCTGGGTTTTCTCCCGCATGAGTTTCAAAGGGTAAATATTGTGTTGATTTGTGGATGGTGTATATATTTTGTTGTTCTTTATTTTTTAAATTTCAACGATTTCATACATTTAAGCATGAAAACATTAATTAAAGAATTTGATATCTAAATAAATTAAACTTCATAGTAAATATTTCAGTAATTTATCAAATATATTGTGACAAATTGTTCCAGTGGAATATTTATGGTAGTTTACAGATTAATTCTACTTTGTTAGATATGTTGGGTATGTTTTTATTACATCTATTTTTTCCTTTTTTTTTTCCAAGTAACATAACAAACATGCCACAAAGTGGAATTTGAACCAGTCGGGTATGGTATTGACTTTTCCTCACAACCACTTGAGTTGTATCCATTTGACATATCTAGTTTAGTGTTTATTTTAATTTTTCCTTTATGATATTAATATATAAAGTTAAACATTTTTTATTTAATACTGCTTTAATTCAATTGTGTAATTCGAATGCCATTTTGCAACAATTTTTGTTATGTGAAACATGAATCTCAAAATTCATTCCTTGCAATCATTATTCCAATAGAACTATCTTACGACATTACAATTGATCAATCAAAACTTTTTTCTTTTTCTTTTCCTTTTCTACAATGTGTCCGTGACTTGCGAGACTAACCTATGGTTTAAGAAACTAAAACCCAAGGGAATATAAGCCATCAAAATCACCTAATAAACACACTTGGATTGGGCCATACCAAACCTTATGTTGAAAGGGAAAAATATCTTGCCAATAGTTAGGGGGTCTCCCCGATGTGAAGTTCCAATTAGACCTCACATTGTTTGGGATAGGAGCCCCATCTAGTATTTGGTCTTGACTCGAACCATGTAAGTGTTACTCTTGGCTGTCAAATGCAGAGATGTGAGAGTGAAGATAGGAATGAAATGCCCAAAGAATGGGGAGAAAAACAACCCATGATTGAAAAAATCACAAAGCAATGTACAAGATTAAGAAAACAAAATAATAAGTACATCTGAAAGAGCAACCGGTTAGCCAAAACCATTCGAGACATACAATTAAGAGAGTGCTAGAGGTTAACTGCAAAATAGTTCGCAATAAATTACTAGCATTAATGTGAATAAAAGTGCATATATTAGAAATAAAACACACGTGCAACAACTACAAATTAATTCATAAACATATCGCCTACATGGAAGCACACATACAAACATAATGAAAATACCAGATGACACTCCATAAATTATTTATTTATTTATTTGTAAGAAATAATTTTGAACATAAAATATAACACTCCTCTCAACTACTAGCATAAACACATAAGAAATTATGTAAGAAAAACACATAATTGATTCATTAAATACTTTTTATATCCACATAATAACTATGCTAAGTATGAGGCTAAGTTGTAGCAATGACTAGCATATGCATTTACACCAAACTTGTTATATAACTTGTTTTTAAAATGTTTTTTTTTTCAACTTAAAAGAAATATTAATATGCATATTATATATATATATATATATATATATATATTATTTTCTTCTATTATTATATATATATATATATATTATTTTCTTCTATTATTATATATATATATATATATATATTTTCTTCTATTAGATCATAAATTAGGCATGTAAAACATACATACATATACATACATACATACATACATACACACACACACATATATATATTTTCTTATTAATTATTTTTCTTCTGTTAGATCATAAATTAGGCATGTAAAACATATCTGACAACCTCCTCATTGTTGTGGCTTGTCACAAAGGAAACTAGACCAACGACAATAAAGTCGTTGTATTAGTCTTTTGCCTCCCAAAATGAGCAAAAATAATACTACTAGTTGAGCATGCCTATGCCAAAACATATGTTTGACATTGTTGTCAAAACCATTACTTACAGTCCGCTGGCTAATACTGGCAAACCATAGTTGTAAATTATATAAGAAATTAAAATAAAGCTCCGTGTTCATAAACATAAAATAGAAGACTTGTGCATGCATCATTCATTGGAAGACGTTGCCGGCGTTGGATCCTGCACACTTGGGCCTACTAGAGAGTGACACCCACATTAAAGGTGTCTCTTAATGTGGGCCAGTTGAGCATCTAGGCTGACCAGACAAGAGCACCGATGTCATTGAATCTGCTAGATATTGTTGAGGTAGACTACGATTTCATTGTGGTTGTCATGTTTCTCTTTGATGATGCGACCCAATAGAGTTTTCATTTGCTAGTGAAGGGTGATGGAATGAAGATACTGGATCCTACATCCCTTAGTATGGCCAAGATTTGGGACCCAACCAGAGACTTCAACTTGGATTTTGAAATTCAAATGGGCCTATTGTCTGTTGCTATCAAGGCTTCAAGATGTTGGATTTCAACTTCAACTTCAAGAGGGGAAACATAAAGGTAAATTTCAGTAGCTGACTAGGCTTGGGATTGGGCTTTGGGTTTCCCCAAGGAACTGCAGCCCCTAGAACCGTGCCTTGGGTGCATTCTTTGCATTGGAATAATTCCTAGAAAGGACCAAAACCTAACACTGGGGAATTTCAAGAAGGGTGTGAAACAATGGATGGACAAGGGAGGTTGGAATAGAGTAGGCAAAAGAGAAATGAACAAATACCAAGCTAACTAGAGGGGTGGATATAGAAGAAACTAGACTAAGGAAAGCAATGTGAGAGAACTTTGGGTGTAGGTGAGAGCAAGAGGGATAAAAGCAACACTAGTAGCAACAAATTGTTCAGCCTCAACGGTGCCACCTAGAATCCTAGATTCAAGAATTAGAAACACAAAATTAAATAGACAATACCAACTAGAGGTGATGGCCAAGGGATAATTTACCAACTTGCGGACGACGTGATCAATCGAGGCAATGTTTGCTGAGTCCTAGTATCGACCCCATCGCTGAAGTTTTCTCAATCCCATCACATGCACCCCAGTGGTCGTGAAAGGGAAACAACTTGTCCAACCAACATTGTAATGAGAACTATGGAGGTCTAGGACACGAGGCTCCAAACCTTCCTTCAATGGAGCATTGAATAACCAGATGCCTAGGGGCGTAAATACCACTTGTAGCCTAGTGAAAACATGAAGATGGCCGAAAATGTAGAGCAATCCGAGCTAGGTAAGGAGGCACAAAGGTTGCGAGAGTTACCATATTAATTCATTGTATTGACAAATCATATTATATGTGATTGCATAGAGAATTGGCCACACCATCCCCTCTTTAAAGCCTTGATAAGAGGCAAGTTGCAAGCCTTCTCCCCTTTAACGGACTTTGTTTCCAACCCTCCTTAAAATTAAAATTAGCATTTTATATATTTAAATAAATTGATTTTCAAAACAATTTAATAAATATAAATATTTTTATTTAATTAAAATGTTATTAAAAATATTTTATCATATTATTATTATTATTTTTAAATATTAATAAATATTATATATCTTATATTTATTACTTACCCACACCTTCCCCTCTCCCTCTAAACAATGTAACCAATTATATGTTGGTATTTGTATTAACAATCAATACTGACTTCTTCGTAAACAACACAAATAACACATGCAAGGGGTGCACTACCTTCCAAATAATGGTTTTCTTTTTTATAAGCCTTGGTTGCACTGGGTTCAAGATTATACTAAATAATGCATTCGAATTATTCAAGGCTCAGATATTTGCAATCTGTATATATAATTCTTTAATCGGGGCTCAGATATTTGCAATCTAATATGAAGAATTTTTTATTGATAAACTGAAAAACTTAAATTATTAAAGCATTCAAAGCTATATGTAAATTGAAGAGTCAGTGTTTAAATATTCTTTTTATTATAATTTATGAATTCATTATTTAAAATATTTTTCTATTATAATTTATAAATTCATTATTTAAACATTTTATTATTATAATTTATAAATTTACTATTTAAATATTTTTTTTATTATAATTTATAAATTCATTAGGTAAAGAAAAGAATTAAATATTTTTATTTTATATAATTTATTATTGAAAAAAAATAAAAAATGTAATTATTAGTGAAAAACATTCTTTATCGATAGAATGACCATTTTTCTAAATTTATTATGATAATTTTATCCTCTTTAATGGGTTATTTTTGTCTTATATTACAAGTTGTTCTCTTAAAAAGATTTTTTTGATTAGGCTGGAATTGGGTTTTATATTAATATTTTTCTTTTAAATTAAATGTTATTAATTTTATTAAATACCTTGTATTTTGTGAATAATTTTATATATAATGATTATGAGATAAAATATAGTTTTTAAGGGATTATTCTAATTTTTTGGTTGTTAATTAAGAAGTCGCTTTGGGCCTGGAGTATGCCCTAAAACTGTTTTTGCTTGGCGAAGAGCTCGTCTTCCTTAGACGTAAGGAAACAGGTTAACGGCCCAAGACCTAGAGGCATCTGGCAGGAGTGAAAGCCTGCCCCCTTATGGACCACCAGCGGGTTATTCCAGGTGGCGTGGTTTTCCTTGAATAACGGTGATGAGTCAGCCTGCATTAGTGGATAGCAGCCAGAGATGATTGTCCTCACTGCTGGTTTGACAACTGAGTTATGATAGGTTTTCCCACCTTGAAAAAAAAAAGAAGTCGCTTTGGGTTAGAAGTTTGTAAGATGTGATAACTACTTTTCTCTCTATATAATGTATTGTGGGTTGTGGTGAGTGTTTATGTGATATAATATTATATATATTTTTAATTTTATGCATGGTAGGTTGTTTTTGGGTTGTGGTAAGTGTTTATATAATGTTATGAGGTAATTTTGATATAGTAACCTATTTATATTAGGATTTTATTTCACATTAATATTTTTTTGAAATTGTGTGATGTGTTAACATTATTATTAGTAGTGTGTTTTGTGAATAATTCCACATTATAATGCAAGACATGTAATGGTTTTAAGGTATTTTATTGCACCAAAGTATTTGATGATAAAAAAGTTGACTTTGGGTTATGAGTCTTCAAGTTGATGTGAAATTATTCATTATTTACATATTTATTAATAGCATATAATCTAGAAGAGTATTGACGTGAAAATAAATTTCCACAAAGATATATGTTATTGTAACTAAAATATATTTTAACGTCACGTAGATATCACTTATTAAAAAAGGCGACTCATAAAGTATGATATGAAAACTTTAAAAAAATATCATTACAAGAAAAATACAATCTACAAAGTATAATATTAAAATGATTAACCAAAATCCTCACAACTTATAAAAGCCAAAGCCACTAATTGGATTCTTAGAGTGAACCCCTTCATGTGTGGCATTTTATGTTGTTTACACCATCATTTTTGTGGGATTCAGGACTTGCAATTGTAGATCGGGAAAATGGAAATGCCTTCAATGGAAGTGCAACAGGTGGGCCAAGAACAAGCTATTCCACAACAATCGTTGTCTCTTAGGTGCCATATTCGAAGACTATACCACCAACAAGGAAACATAACGTTGCTTTGGATTCAAAAGGATCAAATCAATCATAAGAGGGACTGCAATCATCACACTCAGCTCCTACATGTCAACCTAATATTCACTCTATAAGCGCTCAAAGCGAGAGTGTGAGGCCTGTGAATAAGGCGTGTATTATTGTTTTGGTTGGATCTTGTTCGAAATTGCATCTAGATATTTGTTGTGCACTATCTCGTAATGTGTTTTATTTTTAGATCCTATCACATGGATTTACTGGTCAAACTGAACTTTACCAAAGGATTTGTTTTGTTAGGAAAAGTTGTCATTTGTTAACACCAAGGAATGACCAATGTGTTGTATCCTAATAATGTTTTAGATTTCAAACGTAGTGGGTATGGACATCTTTCTAGTGACAGATTAAAGACACAAGAAAAGGTCATTGGAAATGAGAATTTGGATGTCCTCAATAGAACATTATAAAGCTAATATTAGCACAATGTCAAAAGACTCAATATAAATTGATATCATATTAAAACACCCTCATCATAAAAAAGGCTAATTGATTGAACATTCTCCTTTTGCACTTAAAGAAGCAATAACAAATTTTCCTATTTAATTTGTGATTCGAGAACTTCAAACTCTTCATTTGCAACACAAGCCTACACATTGGAAATCGAAAAGACTCTACCTTGTTCTTCGACTACATGGTGGCGTGAATTTTTTTTGTAAAGACATTGACTAGCAAGACTATCACTCTTGAAGTTGAGAGTTTTGACACAATTGACAATCTCAATGCCAAGATTCAGGATAAAGAGGGAATTCCTCCATATCAATAGAGGTTGATATTTGCTGGGAAGCAAATTGAAGATGTAAAGACACTTTTAGATTACAATATTCAGAATGAATATACCTTGCATTTGGTCCTTCACCTTCGGGGAGGGTTTTTAGAGGTTGTACGAGAGACCTTACATTTTTAGCTGGGGTGCAATTGATTAAGAATTATGTTTGGTTTAGTACTTCATTTTATTTTTGAATATACATTGGTATTCACTTTTAATGTTGTTGGCTATTATGTTTGGAACTTATTAAGTTATGTTTGTAATCTATTTGGTATGCATCTTCATATAAAATACCTATGTGATTTTCCGTTTGGAAAACTCAAATTAGATGTTGTATTGGGTCTACAATATATATGTTTATGGACTTATGTAAATGGTTCAATGGATGTATCCAAATCTTATCTGTAAACAGAGTGAAATGTTATTACAAATGCTTTATATGAATGCCACTACGAGTTTAAGCTATTTATAGGGAAAAGTACGCTGCCAATAATTTATCTGCTGGAGTTGAGAGAGTTATATTTAGTGCAAAGTCTTGTAGCTTTAGAATTGTGTCACATATTTTCTACTAGTTATCATATTGCAATTATATTTCATAGATATAGCTTGTAGTTTGCCTGCGTTGTCAAAGCCATTTTGCATGGTTTCTGAGTCCTTAAGGGGTATGAAATATTAGTACCAATAGTTTATAAGAATGCCATATATAGAGTTGCCTTAAATTCTGTTGGTTATTATATTGCACTTCTATTTCATAGGTAGAGCTTGCATTCTGCATACCTTGTCTAGGCCTTTTTGCATGCATTGAAAGTCCTTAATGAGTCTAAACACTGTTACCGATGAAATAGGTAACCGCATTGTTACCTACTTTTTTTTGGTAGCATAAAAAGCACCCGATTTTGAAAAGTGGTGATGCAGAATCACCTTTTTTTTTTTAGCACATTTTTGACACTCCAATATTTTTATTTATGAAGTATGAATATTTGTTTTAAAATGTTAGTGATTTTCATGCTAATTTTGAAACGTATTGATGCAGCATCAATTTTTTTTTTTAGAGCAATGATTTTCATGCTAATTTTGAAACGTATTGATGCAGCATCAACCTTTTTTTTTAGAGTGGTGATTTTCATGTTGGTAATAAAACACAAAACTTAGATAAAAAATATATATATAAAAACAATAAAAAAACCAATAAAAATGTAAAAAAAAAACAAAATTAACTCATAAAAATAAAAAATTTAAACAAAAATAAATTAAAATTCGAAAATTATATCAAAAGAAATGACAAAATTTGAAAAAAAAAACACATAATTTAAAGAAAAAAAACAAAAATTAACCAATTTTTTTAAAAAAAAAAGCATCAAAAACATTTTTTTTTCTAAGTTATTAAAAAAACCATATAATTAAAAAAAATAAAAATAAAATAGAAAATTTAAAAATAATTTAAATTACAAAACTAAAATTTAGATAAAAATAATAAAACACAAGAAAGAAAAAATTAAATTTAAAAAATTAAATTAAAAAAAAAATAATAATAAGAAAAAAAATACAAATTTTAAAATTAACAAAAAAACCAAATTAAAAAAAAAAAAATTAAAATTGAAAAAGAAAATTAAAATAAAAGAATTAAAATAAAACAAACTATCATTAAAAAACAAAAAAAATGAAAAAAACCAGGTGCAAATAATTAAAAAACAAATATCCATAAATTTAGTGTTTTTTTTTAAATGAAACAATTTATAAATTTTAAAAATGAAAAACTAAATAAACTAAAAGATTAAAAAAAATAAAATAAAATAAATTAAAATTTAATAAATTTAATAATTAAATTTTAAATTTTAAAAAATAATTAATCTAAAATATTAAATTTAAAAACAAAATTAAAAAAAAATAAAAAAAATAAAAATTAAAACAAATTAAATTTAAAATAAAAAATTTGAATAAAAAAAAAATAATTTAAAATTTTTTGAATTAAAATATATATATATATATATATATATATATATATATATATATATATATATATATATATATATATATATATATATATATATATATATTAAAAATTAAAAAAAATTAAAAAAAAAGAATTTAATAAAAAGTTAATTTTTTTTTAAAATCAATTAAAATTGAAAAAAAAAATATTAAATTAAAAACAAATTAATTTGAAAATATTAAAATTAAAAAAAAAACAAAAAGAAAAAAGAAAAAAGAAAAAAAAAAAGAAAAAAAAAAGAAAAAAAGAAAAAAAGAAAAAAAAAACAAATATGCGTGCCATAGCAATGAGTAGGCCTCGCACATAGATGCGTGCCATGATCGATCACCTGAGCAGGATCAAGGGAAGGGGGATGGCTGCAATACAGGTTAATCATGATGATCATTTATGGTGATAGATGCGAATGGATGCCTTGGACAGGGTGACATAGTTTCCATCGTCTTGTCATCATTCCTGAATCTGTGAGTCTCGTGCAGATGACTAATGGTTTGAGGATCCACAGCAGGTGAGGCTCTGCAAAAAAGATCTCCGTCCTCTGGGGTGTGTAAGATGTGATTTTCAAGTGTGTCAGTTTTATGACCCGCATCCGGGGTTATAGAAATTTTTATTGAGGGCATACTATATATGGATTTATTATGATTCAAGCAATTTAAAGATATCTAATATGATGTTTGGTATCTCTTTGTGGTTGAATATATTTTTGGTTTTACTTTACGCCAACCTAGATTTTCTTACCTTCAGATCTATCAATTGCTGAAAGGGATCCCTCTTACCACTTGATAGATCTAGAATTAAGATGGATATAGTATGGTTATATATATATATATATATATATATATATATATATATATATATATATATATATATATATATATTTGTTAGGTCACCTCTAGTTTCGAAGTGTGTGATTCATTTCACTAGTTTCAATCCCACTTCTTCACCCCTGTGAGCATCACCCGATGCAATGAGTGCTAAGTGGAATATTCAAAAATCATGAGAAATTAGTCTATTACGACTACCTCTCTTGAAAATGGTCATAGATGAATGACTTACTTAACGCAGTTGAATCCCAAAAAATGATATCTAATGTAATGCACTGCAGAAACCCCTCATACTTAAACACCAACATTTAAGGACTGTAACTAAGAGGAAAGTACCCATCACACAATAGAAATCTATAGCTCTTGTCTCCAACAAAAAATCATCTCCAGTGGGCATCAGGAGCACACTATGTGTTTTGGGGCCTTTGCATATCTCTAAAATCTCATCAGGAAAATATACACAACAACAATACCAACAACAACCATAGTAGTCGGTATCCATAATGGTGTATGGACAACCAATTGGAGCCCTATCATAACCAAGTTCATTTCAATCAACAACAATTGCTTTTTACCCATAGTTTGTATCTTTAGCAGCAAGTAGTACAACAATCCTAATTTTCACCTCCACTAATTTTTACCCATAGTCTGTATCTGTAGCAGTAAGCAGTACAACAATCCAAGTTTTCACCTCAATATGCTCAAAAAATGCAGGGGTCAAATTCCCCACAAACATCTTTTAGTAATCCTCATCTACATCAACAACAGGAGCAACATGAGCAACCGTAAAAAATGTAGTCAGGTTCATCAACATCATCCAATTCTGGGACATTGTCGCTTTCCTCTCTAACATTAACATTGGGTGGTGGTCCCACAAAGATTAATCCTAGTAGATCTCTCGGAATCGATTTACATGCACAATATAGTGGCCAACATCAGTCAGGAACCCACATGCAGTTCTACCTTCTCAATATAAGTAAACATTTACAAATGTATTTGAAAATCTTGCAGAGAAAAAAAAATGTTGTAGGTGAAACTCATATTTAGTGATTTAGCAATCCGTTGAGATATAAATTTCCAAGCGTGTGTCATATATAGGTCTTTTTCTGATCACCTACTAATTTTTTGACTACTTTTGAGCAGATGTCTTGAATCAAGATCAGATAGTGGAGTTCAAATGTTACAAAATCCTGCTAATTATGGACATCTTTTCTTCAGAACAAAAAGTATTTCAATGCTTCTCCTCAGGCATCTTCTATATGTTTAGCTTCATGAAGCCTGAAAAACTTAGGAGGCAATATGGCAGAAGGGATGAGCAATCTAGGTGGACTAAGCCTATGTATGGAACTTAATCCTCTAGTGTTAGAACTCAAAACAATGGATTGGCATCCAGTGTAAATGACATGCAACATGAAAAATAAACTTCTCTGAGTTCAACTGCTATGAATTTTAGTTAAATGCCTCCAATTTCTATCCAAAAACCTTCACTCCCATTAGCTGCAGGACCCATTAGCCCCGCAACTGGCACTCCATCTGGATTGCATGTGCAAGCTGCAACAAGTGTGGTACAACCTTAATCCAAAAGCAATTTCAGTTTTGAATCCTTGAGCTCCTTCACCATCCAACTAACTCATTTCTAGCAGTATCTAGAGCTACTGTGCAGATACATGCATTTTTGAAAAAGATGAACACCAACAAATCCAAGTTCATCTAGAATAGTGAGCAGTAAATTGCATTGCACAAGAGAGTTGGCTTATTTGCATGTTTTCGCGTGATCTTAAAGGGTGCTCCATTAGATATTTGAAACCCATTCTCTAGTATGTTGAGAACCTTTTCTTTTGTCATTTTGTATTATAGTCCCCTTTTAACATGTATTGAGATGGGCCTTTTCATGAAATGTAGATTGAAGTCCACGAATATATTTTTATTACCATTTCTAATGTATAAATGCTTTCCACTTCTTACCATGGGTATATATATTGGGATGTTAACAATTGGCTATTGGTTTATTCTGGACATTGATTTCAAATGAGGCAAGGGTTTACCTTCAAAACCTAGAGTTCCATGAGTTTGGTCTAACTTTTGTATATTACATTGACACAAAATCTCTCAAGATATCTAAAAGAATTAAAATATTTAATCTTTAGGATTTTATTTCATAGAGTGTAGTTATATGATCAAACAATTTTTTGTAGTTTCATATGGTTGGATGTTCTGAGTGAAGTTAAATTTGCAGTTGCATTAATAGATTGTAAACACTTGCATTGATTCTAGTAACTTTGGGACTAACTTAGAGAGACTTGAGTTTCATGTTTATCCTTAGTTCTGTGTTTGACTTGTGTACTGTGCAGTTTGCACATTGTTTTTAACATCCTACACGGTTATTATTCTCTTTTGTTGTAGACAACTTTCAAACTTACATTGGAAACCATATGCAACAATAATTGAAACGCTGGAATGATTAGCATATGAGAATTAGTATCAAACTCCATTAGAGAGAAACATTTCTCATCAAATATGCTAGAAATGAAGCAAGATTGATCACTGATAGATGATAATTATTAAACTTCGAAATGAAAAACACTTCCAATGACAATTTTGATATCTTTGTAGTAGCAATGGTGGTGTAATTAGAGTACACAAAATTTTATGAAACGTAATATTGAGATGTAACCACGAAAGGTCCATCTTGGGTAGTGGATAATTATCCTTTAGGGATGCTCGATTTAAATTCCGGAAGTCGATACATAGCCTTATCTCTCCATTCTTCTTTCGGACTGGAACCAGGTTGGCCACCCACTCAGAGTATCTCAAGGGTATGATGATCTTGGCCTTTAATAGCTTCTTGATTTCCTTCTCTATGGAGGGAAGGAGCAGAGGGTTAATCTGTCTGAGCTTTTGTTTATGCGGCTTCGCATCTCCTTTCAGAGGAATATTATGCTGAATGATACTGATATCAAAAGTCTTCAAGTCTTGATACGACCATGCAAAAACATCCTTGTATGTTTGAAATAATTCCTGATATTTTCCTTTATATTCTTCAGGGACCTTTTTAGACAACTTTACAACTTTTGGAACTGCTTCGGTGCTGAGATTCAGGTCCTCCACCTGATTTTCTTCTACCACTTTGCTTGGCTGTAATGGAACACCATTCTTGTCAAACAATCTCTCCAAAGGGACCAACCCTTTGGGTATTATATTTCCTTTGAGTTGCAACACTTTATGACTAGCCACACTTTCTTCCCATTTGTTTTTGGAAAGGTCTTCAGTCTCTTCTTCACAGACATCTATCTCCATATTGGAGAATTCTCCAACAGTCTCCATGAAAATTCTTACTTGATCCTCATCCTCAAACACCTTCCAGTGTTTGACATTGTCAGGAATGGAAGGCCTGTAGCGGACTTCAATCTCATATCTTAAAATAGGATTCTGGGGTGGCCGAAAGGTACTGGCAGCCACAGCAAGAGAATCTTCCATTCTGTTATGCTCTCTAGGCATGAACTGAATCTTAAAAGCTAAGAAAAAGTTTTCAACTAAATCCCATACCTCATTTCTATAGGCCCTCAGTCGTGGGTGTTTAGCCTGACACTGATTTCTCACCTGCCTCACCACCAACTCTGAATCTCCTAGGACTTTCAGGCTCTGAATGTTCATACTCCTTGCTGTTTGCAAACCCAGGAGTAATGCTTCGTACTCAGCTACGTTGTTCGTAGCTTCATATTCCAATTTAAAAGATAATGGAACCCATTCGCCTGTGGGGGAAATTAGGAGCACCCCAGCTCCATTCCCTTCTTTAGAATTGGCTCCATCAAAGTGCAACATCCAAACTCTAGTTTCTTGACTTTCTGAGGATTGCTCAGTCTTAATCTGACAGAATGATGGCTCCTACGCATAATCTTGATCTTCCTCCAACATTAGACATGAGAACTCACCTTATTTACTATATACCAGTGAATTAACAGAATTGTCAGCCTTAGTAACCATATTTACGAACCTTGTCTCCCGATATAGTCTCCTTTCTTGCCCTCCAAATACAGGGATAGTAGCATAAGTCAAATCCAGTTTTATTGACCCTCCAATTTTCGTTCCCCATGACCTTGACAACAACATCCTGAAACGAGCTGGGATATCAGCTACTACTATATCCATCACCACACATTTGGCTGGGATTTGGGCTAGATTAACCACCAAATCCTTAATCATTCCTAAACATTTGACTCTTTTGGAATCAAAAGAGTAAAGGTATTTATATGGACGGGTGATTTGCAGACCCAATTTCTCCATCACAGACAGGGGCAAGAGATTATGAGACGCTCCAGAATCCAACATACAATTATGCAATAAAAAATCATGGATTACTAATGACACATAGAAAGGAGGGGTCGAAGCATCTAGTTCTTCAACATGGGGACCAAACACGACCATGGGCCTTTCTTCCTGGAGGTTCAGACTGTTTGGGATGGGGGCTGTTTATGAGGGAAGCATAAAAGAGAAGATCTGAGACTGATAGGATGGCTACTTTAGTAGTTTAGTCACTGGGACCAGGATCTTGACTTTCTCAAGTTCTTTTTGCAGATTAAAGATAGAGGAAGACTTTTCTATTGTATTTTCTTTTGACTCTTTATTTTCAGCTAAGGGCTTGACTTCTTTCAACACAGATTTGGTATTAGGAGGAGTGGCTAACTTTGAAAAGGAAGGAATTTGGTCATTAGAATGTAAAGGCTCTTTTAGAGGCTTCTTACCTTTATCTGCAACCTTCTGCACCATTGTCTCCTTCTGCGCAGCTGTTTCTTTTTGAGGCACCTCTTCCTCCTGATCTTGTGTACAGGTTATTTTTCTAGAAGATCTGAGATCATATTTTCTATTGAACTGCTCTTGCATGAATTCAACGAACTGCTTGCAGTAGTCGTCGATCTCTGGATCTTCAGTGACTCTAGCCTTTTCTTCTTCTTCTTGTAATGGAATCCCCTTTCCATCACCTTCTTGCAAAGGGCACTCAACTTTGTCACTATTCGAATAAGCAAGATACGGATCATCTTTCTCCTCTGGAATTTCTTCGGTAGGACCATCCATTTGTCCTTCCAGGTACAGTGGGTGTGGTACCTGGTCTTGCTGCTCCTTCCGTTCTCTTTGCAGTATTTGTAGGGGTGGATTTTTATATTGAGGATTGTAACCCATGTTTGGAGCATTTTGGAATGTCTTAGAGGATGCATTATTGGCTTCAAGTTGAAGCTTCACCAGCTTGCTTGAAAGATTTTTGATCATTTTATTCATCTCCTCAATTTTATTTTCAGCTGCCTCTCTGTCTTGGTCAGATGTGGATACTTCTTCTTTTCCCCTCCGTCTAGCATCGTGATCTGGCCTCCCCTTTTATTTCCCTGTAGAGGAAAAATTAGCCTCCAACTCCAGTGCATTAGTCTAGGCATCATCCAAGGTGGCAGACTTCCTTTCTCTTAGAGAGAAACCGAATTCTGAATCAAATGCTGATACAAACACCACTTTAGCAGCAGTCTGGTGCGGTTTCATTTCAGCCGAAAGGCTTGAGTATAACTTGTTGAACCTTTTAATGAATTTTGGCACTCCCTCATTATGTCTTTTTTTGAGTGCATTGAACTCGGTGAGACAGTATCCATGGTATTTCTTCTCCCCCCATTTTCTGATAAAAGAATTTTCCATCTCCTCCCAATTAGTGATGGAACGGTCTCCCAAAGTTTTGAACCATTTTCTGGCTTCTCCATCCAAAGACTGGACGAAAAGTCTCAAGACTACATCCAGATGTTCGACATTGAAGTTTTCTGCAAAGGCACAGAAAACATCCAGATGTTTTTGGGCTTCAATATCATTTTTCTTGTTGAAACGAGGCAGGATTTTCAGATAGTCTTGAGGCATGTCATTTAAGACTTGGGGAATTGCCAGGGGGGCATATTTGTTTAACAAGAAGCCTGGAACAACCATCAGGGGTCGTGGAGGTGGTGGGAGAATCTGATGAGTAAGAGGAGGTGGTAGAAGTGAAGTATGTATGACAATTGGTATATATTGAATGAAGGCTTGAGGTGCTGATGGAAATGTTGGACTATTAACAATAGACACTTCTGTGACTTCTTTGACTTCTTCAACTTCAGGAGTGGGATGAAGAAAGAAGCTGGTGGTGTCTACGGAATCAGCTTCGTCCTTAACTTGAATGTTTCCCAGGGAAGGGTTATCTGAAGAGTAATCAAGGTTTCTCACAATGGAGTCAGGACCTTGATCTTGGGATATTTGAGAGGAGGAGGATGGAGAATCTTCCAAAGAAAATCTAGGGATATTAGTGTAGGCTGACTGTCTTTCTCTCCAACCTCTCTTATGTAAAATCTTTTTTGGGTCAGACACCGAAGGTGTCTTCAACTGGGATGTATTTGACCTCAGATGTGGCTTTCGGGAAGCCAGGACTACAAATAGATTTATCTTATGAATGACAGTGGAGTCGCCAAGGTGAGGAATCTACAACTCTCAACTCTTCTTGCTCACTTGTTCTGAAGAGTAAATAAAAAGTTTGTCGAGGCCCAGGGATTTATCTTTTCTCAAATTCGTATCCCCGTCAACGGTGCCAGAAAGATGTTGTCACTCCTAGAGACAGCCTTGAGTTGTACAAAGACTAGTGCCTAGGACATCTTAATCAGCAAGGAGCATCAAATTCAACTTGTAAAGGTTGACAAGAAAGGGGCTCTCATGCCATCACATCTTAAGTGAAAAGGTTTGGTTAAAGTGGAACCAAGACTCTCAAAACTTCAACACAGCAAAGTGATACTATAGCAGCAGAGTGTAAACTTTGATATGTAAACGTATCCGACAATTTTAAGACAACACGCTGAAAAGGGGGCTGAATTCTAAAATGGTTCACAGAGGTAAATAAAAGGATGGCGATAGCTATGTAAGAAAATGAAATGGATACTAACTGTAACAGAAGTTAGATCTAGAAATAAGTGTTAACATGTACTGGGCCTATGCAGTGATAAGAATCCATACACGAGAACAATTTTTAAATATAGAACTCCATTGCTGCTAATATCAGAAGAACTATGGTAGAAGTAGAAGGTGAAACATAATATCTTGCCTGAGCCATATTTGAAGCGCTAGACATGAGAAAATATGAGTATCAACAATGATAAATTCACATCTAAACATGTGAGCACTAACATTCCAGAACACAGATATAAGAAATGTGGAAATGAATGAGATGAACATTTACGCTACAAAACATAAGAGAGAGTTAAAGACTGTGAAACATCCAGATCATAATCCCCAATAGAGACGAAACTCCTTATCACCGAATCCCAATGGGATCTTCAACATTAATATCAAAATATCCACAAAAATGCATACATATTTCTTTCTTAGTCAGTTCTTTTGAAAATCTGGAACCCTATCTCAGTCCCTGTTTACTGCTTTCGTAGAGTTTTCAATGAACATCTACGGAAAGATATTTTGGGAAAATATATTTTCTGCATGCTAGTAGGCAGTTTCAAGTCTTGATCAAAATATCAAAATTCATGATGAGAATAAAACATTTCCCATCATTTACAGTTCGAGCTCATGGCCATTTCTAAAAATATCTTAACTGTCTTAATAGAAAGTAAATTGCAAGAGTGAAATGTGAATCTCACTCGGAACTTGAAAGTAAAAAGTAAAAAATAAAACTAAAGGCCATGAGGGCCGAATCACGAGTTAACAATCTTCAATGGTGAGAAAGGGTCGAAGCAGTGGCTAAAGCAGGCGGCGGGATGATTGCGGAAGAGCTGGCTAACAGGCTGGCATAACTTGTGCACCTTTGCCAGGTGTCGACTGCAGGTTTCGACATTGCGTTGAAAACTTCTGCCTTAATTTAGACCTCGGTAAGTTCATCATAGTTTGCATGAGTAGGAATTTTATATTTCACTTGATGCAAAAGCGAAAAATCTTTACCGAGGACTGAAACCATGGTTTCTACTCTGAGTCAAACGGATTTTTTAGAAGGTATATTGGTCTGGTTCATCACTTCGTTTAGTCGGCACTCGTATGCTGGTAGCGGCTGTAGGACTGCGTTGGAGGGTTCCCAGCATGATGGGAGTCCTGCAAGTGTTATCTCCATCCAATTTGCCTCGAACTGTTCCAGAATAGTTGCCACCTTTTCCAAAATGTTCAAAGCTATGCTACATGCAGACTCTTTATCTATCACCTTTTGACACTACGCAGCTTCCTTGAATATGCTCTTGATGCCCCGCTTGACCACCTCTTCTGGACTTATCTCTTTTAAAAAGGAAATATACCTCTTTGCGCTTTGAACCTTGCTGGAGGCATCAATACCTCCTTCATGAAGCTTCCTTCTAAACACCGTCCATCGGCCCTCATTTCCTTAATGATGTTAAAAAATGCCAGTGCTTCTTCACCTCCGTGATAATTTGGGCCCAGATCAAACACCTTGATTCTAGGAGGGTGATATTTCGTTTCATTCGATTAGTGAGCTCGCGGATGGTTTTCTCTTGCTGCGCTTTTTCCCGTTTCCCCTCCTCTATTTCTTTCTGCATGGTGGCAACCCTTTGGGAGTTTTCCACGTGGAGGGCTTTGAGGTCATTGATTCTCTGGCGTGCTGTTGAGGCCTGTTTTTCCGTTGCTTCAAGTGTGGCCAGTGTAGTAGTTAGCTGCTCTGAGAGCGAGCTAGTCCCTTCTGGAGCGGGTGGAGCAAACACATGAGTATCCCAGGTTATTTGCAATTCATTCATCCTCCCCTGTAGAACATCCATCTCCTCCGAAATATTTTCTTTCTCCTCCCTCTCCTTTGCAAGAGAATCGGCCAGGCTTGCCTTTTATTTCTCTGCCTGGACTAACTCAGCAGTTTGTATATGATGAGAGCCAAGTATATTTACTTTTTGTTTCAGGGCTGTGACCTACTTTTGCAATTAAGTGATGAGATGACTTTGGGGATCGGTTTGGCCTTTTTCTTTCCCTTTTATTACCTCTTGGAGACTGTGTAGGTCGTTTGTGAGTGCACGGGAGTTGATCTTCTCCCTTCTGAAATTTTCCAGCACTTGGTTATGCTTACTTTGCAGTTTTCTCAGAGTAAGGGAGAGCCGTATTACCTCATCTTTTAGCATGTCACCAAAACACTGGAACAAATTGCATTTGTCAATTGGCGGAACTTGCGACATATCTATCGCTATCTCCAAGGCTCTGTAGCTGGTGGTACTAGCATGTGGGTTCAAGTCAGCTTCAGTCATAGCCATTACCAGTTTCTCTTTATCCAAGTCTATCGTAGATGAAAACTTGGTATGGTACTTGTCGACATATCCTTCTAGCTCGGACCAGTGTTTTTCTCTAATTTCCCTATTCCTTATCCTGCTCTCCCTCACTCCTTGAGAGCTGCTAGCTGTGATGGCTTGTGAGAATTCCGAGAGGTCTGAAGAGGCCGTGATATCCCGTATCACCATGATACCTACTTTGCTCTTGTTTGATTGCCCGTAAGGTATTTCATTTTGAAGCAACTGTTCGTCTCCCATACCTTCTGCTTCGCTGGTCCCTGTTCTCTGTCTTTTGAAAGGGGGAGAAGCTTCTCCCGACACACCAACCTCCTCCACATGTTTCTGATCTGCTTCCCTGGTTGAAGCAGTATCTGCCTTTTCCCCGGTCGCAGATGAATCGGTCTCCATCTGCGACAACAAAGGCTAGGTTTCAATATTAGCTCGCCATTCGATGAAAGGCCTTGTTTCATGATTGTAAGGGGTTGATTTATTCTTCTTCCTTCTGTTAGAAATGATGCCTTTCAGATCATAGGGCCAAGCTTTCCCTTGTCTCAAATCCATGCCTTGAAGCAGATTTTCCACCATGGGAAGGGTGTGCCTTGAATTAACAACGAAAGGGCCGATGGTTGTGGGAAGCTTGAGAATAAACCCCTTTTTTGCAGGGAGGAAGTGAAGTTGGTTAGCCTTTAAGGTCTGCTAGAGGTATTCTGAAGCGTAAATCCGCTGGGCAAGAAAAAATAGCAATTGGTAGGGAGAGACTTCGGCTCCATAAACCCTAATTTCAGTATAATGATAAAAAAGATACCAGTCTCTAGTGCTTTGAGCTTCACTGTATTGCAACCATTTCCTCAGTTTAGGAAAAATCATAGGCGGAGGAGAATCATGGATGATAGTATAAGCTATGGACATGAAATCATTCAGGAAACTTGAGTAACCCACCCCATTTTCCAATTTATGCGTTGCAGGACTCCAGTCAAAAACTGGTCTTGGCTGAGAGTTTGTCCTACAGACCTTATCTAAACACAAACCCTCAAATTTATTAGCGTGCTGGAAAAGGAAAAGATAAAAGACCATTGAATAGAAACGAAAACGACCCGTGTTTGTGAGCTCCTGGAACTGAGTTTGAATGACGGAGGCCAGAAAACCAGGGATATATAAAATGACGCCGGGTTGAGACATTAACCACAAAAAGGCTATGCATTCTTTTGAAACTTGCCCAAAACCTTCCACACCTAGGAGACCTGCAATTAGAGCGAGGGTAGATTGAAGGTCTTCCTTGAATAAGCTCAGGCGCACTGAATCTACAGTGGGGAGAGTTGTGAAATTGGAGTCGGTAATGGCAGCGATGAAATTTCTCTGTTGCCTCCATGGTAGTTTCAAAAACTGATGAGACAATGTTATTTCATTAAAACTGGCATAGTTAGAATTGGTAGGATAACAAAGGGATTTTCTGATGATTTGGGGGGAGATGGTGAATATTTTGTTCCCCTGAGAGGATAGGAACATGCCCCGATGTTCATCGTAAGCATCCTGGAGCCAACAAATGAATTCAATCACTGGGTAGACATGGGGAGTAATTTGATGATACAGACCAGACAAAACAACTCGAAACCTATCTCTATTTTCCACATGCTTCTTGAACAGCTCAGGCTTGACGCTGCTAATGAGAAATGGGTATTGCGGATCTTGGATGTCAACTTCTAAATCTGTGAAAGGTTCGGGTCCAGGGACAGTTCTGGACCCACGAGCTTGGGGAGTTTCAGGCTCTGATTTCTTGGCTGTGACTTTACCCATGACCATCATAAAAATTTAAAAATAGAAGGAAACCAGATGGAATGAAAGGGATGGAATACCTGCGAAGTAGGAAAAATGCTTGGGAAAGAAACGCAGGCGTACTGACAACGACTGGGCAGACCTGGTACTGGGCGCTCGCTTTCGCTTATACAGTAGTCGTAAACCGAGATTATTTTATCACAGTAAAACATGGGACACAGTTATACAGGCCCGAGGCAGCTCAGGAAAAGATGGCGGGGTGAAACGAGTGGGGCTGACGTCATAAGGACGCTGACTACGAGACACGCGACATAAAGGGATTGGGTATTAGACTTTCGTTAGGTGAATACCGCGTGTCGGGTTAAATGCCGGTACTGGTCTTAGTACCGGGTGTCCTAGGACTTACCTTACCGTTTGATCATGGTAACAGCTGTACCTTGGGACCCAGCCCACTAAGGACGCAAGGCAATCTTCGTAACAAATTTTAAACCCATGGCCTTTTCTTCATAAATCGCTCGACTCGTGTCATGATCCTTGACACGTCATCATAATTATGGGGGGGGAAGGCTCCGCCTTACCCCTATCACCCGTGACCCCCCCGGAATTGTGCTTGCATTCCTTCGTCTATGCGTGTGCTGAGTACAAGCGGGTCACGCCTTCTATCCATTTCCTTCACACTTTTTAGACTTTCGTTATTTAGATTAAGGATTTTAACATACTCCCGCTTTATTATAAAGTGCGCTTGTCCCTTTTTGATATATGGCTCAATTTAATCTTATTCCTCCCTCACAACATTTAAAACCTTAGCCATTTAAATGCTGCCGGGTAAGCCGCCCTTATAATCTTTCCCAAGACATTAAACGGTGAATGATATAATCAATAGAAGGGCTGAAGATCAAATTGATAGAAGTGAGAAAGGAGGGATTAATGTTTATTTGCCTGAATTTTTATGCTATTATTAGCTGGGGTCTTTTGTAGGAAGAGATCTTCTTATGTTTTTTTTTGACTCTGTTATGTTTAGAAATAAATTCATTTCAGGTGGATAAGTCTTGGTAGTCTTTTCAGACTTCTAATTATATATATGATGACTATGGAAGGTGTTTGAGGAATTTATATTTCTTGTGGGATGTTATATCCATGGTTGTAAACTTGAAAATTTGTTACTAATTTTGTTTTGGAGTAAACACTACAAAAGCTTTAGTGCATAGAAAAACATTCTATTTACTGAATAAAAAATTGCATGTAGTGTAGTCGAGGTCTGTCTCCTGAGGTTAGGGATAATTTTTCACCCATATATTTATGATGCAGATAATGTTTAGGAGCTAATGACTGTATATGAGATTGGACCATTTTCAAGGGATTTTTGAATATTACAGGACTAAGACGACCTTGAAACAAAAGATCAAATGTGTTTTTTCAAGGCTACAAGTTGAAACGTTTGATTCAGGTTGACTTGGTATTTTCGTCAACTTATGAAATTACTGTGAAATAGATTTTTCTTATATGAAATCACTTTGAAATAATATTCTCATAAATTTCTTGGAAGTTTAAAAACCATTTTATTTTCTTTTGAAAATGAAATCTTCAACTTCCATGAAGCAAACAATAACCAATTAGACCTTTTTTTCATTAGATAAAATCATGTTGGCATAATTGTTTTTCCAAAGTAAAAAATCTCTAATTGACATAGATGATGTGAATGGATTTGGGGACAAGAATCCAAACATTGGGTTTGAACTGTTATGGAGGAACCATTTGTCTAGTATTGCACATATGTAACCTTAACAACTACCAAGAACACAAAATGTGGGATCAAGAGCATGGAGAATGGAAACCATGCAATTTTTTTTTTAAGAAACACACATTTACATGATAAAAAATAGAATGTTGTCAGAGTAGATAAACCCTCAAACATGACATAGAAATAGAGCATGGATGATGGATTTTAAGGAACACGACTTTTGACTGGAGAAATGCTCTCAAGGAATTAAACTCGAGAATGGTATTAATGTTGTGGTTAAAAAACTAATTTATTACTGACCAAAAAAGAGAAAGACACAGAGACTGAAGTTAGCATGTTTGGATGTAGACAAGAGTGATGGGGGTTATTGTAGAAAAATAGGTTCCCCCTCAACTATTCAATATAGTAAATTTGTTTAAAATAGCCAGAGGGGTGTATTACTTGTATGTCGTGAATTGATTTTGGATTGCTTTCTTTTTAGGGCTATGTTGCTATTGATCTACATTGAGCAACTTGATCTCCCTGTTTGGTTAGCTGAGAGCTCCCCTATTCTATTTTGTTCTCCTGTTAACGTTATGAAGGGTTACTATACAAGAATCCATTAGGCTGATGTCTGCTTGTATGGAGTTGCTGAGACATGGGTAGGGAGCTCCACTAGCGTGTTTTTGCGCATGTGAGCTTGAGTCTAAATCAGTTAATTCCCGTTAGAAGGAAATGATTGTCATTATTCTATTGATACTACATGAACCTATGCGATGTAGCTCACAAAGTATGTATTAAAGATGTAATAGATGTTATAGCATCCTGGAAACCAATGCTAAAACTTGCCGATGTCATTATAAAATAGAAAAATTTCAATAGAAGGAAGAGTTGGGCTGTAGTTTGTTGGACAATGAGAAAAGAGTGTGTGCTTGGATACTTGGTGTGAAAATCTCGTATGCCAAAAGTGAAGGTCTAATAAAAAATAACTTGTATTCCCAAAAATGTTGCTATGCAATATGATTCAAAAAGTTTGCTCTTCCATCAAAATTGATTCAAACTGTATTAAGTAATATTGAATCTTAAAGCTCTTGCAGAATGATCATAGTTTGTTGAATTTTAAAATTTATTTATGATATTTGTATGGATCTTGTAGGTAATTTAAAAATTATCATTTTGAAATTTTACTGTCTTCAATTTTATTTAATATATTTTAAAGTTAATGAGTGGATAAAAGGTCAAACACATGATATAAACTATAACTTCGTAAAAAGTAAAAAACACACTTAATCTAGTTAAAAAATTACAAAACATACTTAACTGAATCAAAAAATAAAAAACACCCTACATTTATCTACACTTCTATCCACATGTCTTTACACCTTTTTGATACAAATTCTAGTTTATAAATTCATTAAGTAAAGACAAGAATTAAATATTTTTATTTTATATAATTCATTATTGGAAAAATAAAATATTAAAAAAATTTAATCATTAGTAAAAAACATTCTTTATTAAATTGATAGAAGGACACTTTTCTAAGTTTATTATGATAATTTTCCTCTCTTTAATGGGTTATTTTTGTTTATTATTTTTGTTTTATATTTTATAAGTAACACTCTACATTTATCTACACTTCTATCCATATGTCTTTACATTTTTTTATACAAATTCTAGTTTATACATTTATCAAGTAAAAACAAAAATTAAATATTTTTATTTTATATAATTCATTATTGGAAAAATAAAATATTAAAAAAATTTAATCATTAGTGAAAAACATTCTTTATTAAATTGATAGAAGGACAATTTTCTAAGTTTATTATGATAATTTTCCCTCTTTAATGGGATATCTTTGTTTATTATTTTTGTTTTATATTTTATAAGTTTAAGTTGTTTTATGTTTGTTTATTATTTTTCTTTTATATTTTATAAGTTTAAGTTGTTTTATGTTATATATATTATAAGTTTAAGTTGTTTTGTTTTATATATATATATATTATGTTGGAATTTTGTTTTATATTAATATGAATTTTTTCTTTTAAATTAAGTGTTATTAATTTTATTAGATACATTGTATCTCGTGAATAATTTTATATAAGAGGATTATGTGAACAAATATAGTATTTAAGGGATTACTCTAATTTCTTTTTGGGTTGTCAATTAGGAAGTTGCTTTGGCTTAGGAATTTTGTAATTTGATGGGACAACTATTTTCCTTATTCTATCATTAGTATTATAAATATTTTTAATTTTATGTATGGTGAGTTGTGGTGAGTGTTTATGTGATGTAACATTATATATATTTTAAATTTTATGTATTGTAGGTTGTTTTTGGGTTAAGGTGAGTGTATGTGTGATGTTATAGGGTAGTTTTGATATATTGATGTATTTATATTAGGGTTTAATTTCATATTAATATTTTTCAAAATTATAATTTTGATACCCTAATATTTTTATATTAGGGTTTAGTTTTATATTAATATTTTTCAAAATTGGGTGGATGTGTTAACATTATTATTAGTAGTGTGTGTTGTGAATAATCTCACATTATAATGATTGCAATATATATAATGTTTTTAATGTATTTTATTGCACCAATGTATTATTTGATGATAGGAAAGTTGACTTTGGGTTAGGAGTCTTCAAGTTGATGTGAAATTATTCATTATATGCATACTCATTAATAACATATAATCTTTGAAGAGTATTGATATGAAAAGAGGTTTCCACCAAGAGATATGTTATTGTAACTAAAATATCTTTTAACATCACGTAGATATCACTTATAAAAAAAAGACTTCTAAAAGAAAGACGACTCATAAAATATGATATGAAAACTATAAAAAAATATCATTACAAGACAAATACAATCTACAAAGTATAATATTAAAATGATTAACCAAAATCATCACAACTTATAGAAGCCAAAATCACTAATTGGATTCTAGTGAACCCCTTCACGTGTGGCATTTTATGTTGTTTACTTGAAAGTCAATGTTGATTGCTAATGCAAAGGGTGCATGTGGTATTGAGGTATCATATATATATATATATATAAGTAAGAAATTTTATGTTTATAGGTAAAAGGTTATATAGTTCAAAATTATCAGTTTTTGGTTTGCCCAGCAGCAAACTAGACCAAATATTGAGTTGCAAAATATTAAGATTGTAGAAACTATTTCTTACTAATGCACCTGAAACACTAAAATCGCAACCCCGAGGTTGACTGTTGTAATGCATAAGTGAAATATTATTTAACTAATAAAAAGGATGAGCCATCGTGAGAGCTAAATTTGTTAGTTTGCAGCCTTGATCATGCTGAGCTTGATGGCTGCCAATGATTATGTGCCCCAGTATGTGGCTTGAGTTCGGTGCTTGTATCAATTTTTAGATTTTAAGTAGGAAGGGGTGTTTGAGAAGAGGGATCCAACCTGAAGCACTTGGCCACAAGAAATTGCTTGAACTTTCTCGAGGAACTTGTCTGAAGCACTTGACGACTAACACTTAGCTAAAAACAACATTCGTGATCATTCGTGATCATTTGGCTGAATACAATGACTAGATTAAATTGCGGGGGGCCTCCCCTTGTGACGTCAACAGGGGGAGGTTTCACACTCGCATATGAAACTCAAATTTCCACTAAGTATATGGGATGACAATGGTTTGTTGTAGAATCTTTACGGTTTGTGGGTGAGGGGGGGGGAGGGGGGGGGATGGGGGGGTGGATTTGACAGTGGTTGAAGGTCAATTGTTTACGGGGGAGGTGGATCCCCTGTGACGTCAGTGGAGGCGGGGATCCGCACACACAAATCCAACTCAAAGTTCCACCAAGTTTATTTGACGACAACGGTTAGTTGTAGAATATTGACGATTTGCGGGGGGAGGGGAGCCCCTGTGATGTCAGCTGAGGGGGTGCAGTTCGCACTCACGGTTCTTCCCTTGTTTGGAACTGTGATCTCAGTTAGCATATTCATTGTCATATTCATTACTAATTCACCGACGACATTTTCACTAATGGCATATTCATGGTCAATTGACGAAGATATGTTCAACATTGGCGGTCGAGTTGATGTATCGACCTTCATCAAAGCTGTGTGGGGATAAGTATATAGTAGCATGGTACTGACATAGAGTACGGAGTGAGTCTCTGATGCTATGGTCCCAACCACTATCCAACCAAGAGTCCTTAAAAGTGAGGCCATAGTTGGCCAAAAGATCAACAAGCTTGTTGGCACCTCAATGGACATGAGAGAGGAGAGGGGATATAATATGATCCAATATATTTGTTATATGAGAAACATGAGATTCTAGTCTCCAACTGTTGACTATTTTGGAAGGATTGGAATGATAATGTATTTTTTGAAAAGAGTTGATAATGGTTTTCCGATATCTTATAATTTTGAGTTTCTGGAAGAACTTATTAATGGTGATTTGAAGACCTTGTTCAAACGCCTATATTTCTGCTACATGATTGCTAGTATGGCCTATGAAGCCAACATATATGTAGATAATTTGACCAAATGTGTCTCGAAATAATTCCCCATAACTAACAGGTCTTGGATTCCCTATTGAGGCCCTGTCAAAATTGAGTTTGATGAAATCTAGAGGAGGTGGGACCAAGAGGAGGGCCTAGAAGTAAATTGGAGGGGAGGTGATCGAGTGTGCGAGGAGAGATGGGAGGAGAGCACGGGGGATGAAAGAATGAGTTATTTGGTTGGGTTACAAACCCGCTCTATTCTAGTTTAAGAGAGAGAGAGAGGATGGATTTCCTTAGGTTTCTAAGAGTGAGATGCCATAAATTGCCAGTGGGGGAGGATATATTTTTGAAGATACACTAATTCCTTTCTTTCTAGGTGTTGAAAAGAAGGAATCCAGTTAGAAAATTAAAGGCTTTATTGATGACATGGTTAGTAAATGAAGAATTTCTCCAGGAGAGGAAAGTGGAGGTGATGTTGGTGGGGTTGCAATTTGATTGGCATAATAGAATTGCAAGATTTTCCTATAGAGAGGTGATATAGGTGCAATTGATGAAGATATGAACATCGGATTCTAAGCTAAAGAGGAAAATGAAGAAAATGGAGGGTCCAAGAAATCCTCTACATTGAAGCTTGTCCTAGGTGACAATTTTATTCTAGAATAAGAGGCATAAAAGAGAGATATTTTGGGCCAACGCCTAAGTTGCCAATTTTTTTTGCAGATCCAACAGTCTCCAATAGAGGTGTGAGACAAGAGGTGCCTTTAAGCTTCTTTGAGATTGAAATTACCTCGTGGTCGATATCCTTAGTGAATGATATCAACTTCTTGAATTGAAATTTTTTAGTATGCAAGTGTTTGCTATAAAGAAATTAGTTCTATGAAATGTTCTTGATCACCTTCCTGCTTCCAATCAATCCAAGTATGCCATTGAGAAAGGTGGGAGAAGGAGGAGATCAAGACTGTGCCATATAATTGAGACCTTGAGCCTGAAGATAATTATGAATGGAACTTAATTGATTTTGTTGAGGTAGCTTGGGCCATTGATGCCACGAGTCTTCCTAAAATAATGCACTTTGGCAATATTTTATCTCCTAGAAGAAGTGATATTTGATGAGTTTCTTATGTTCTCATGCAACATTCCAGATGTGTGATCCTTTAATGTCCCTTGTCAGTTAGATGAGTTGAGATTCTTGAATGTTGGGAGTATATTCGTGTCTCCACATTTCACACCAAGGGACTTTAGGATTTTGAACCACCTTCACTATGTTTTGGTTTAGAGAGCCTTACTAAGAGTTTCAGGACCCCTAAGTCCTATACATTCTACTGTCTTTGGTTGGAAGAGTTTATCCCAGGTGATTAGTGCCCATTTTTTTTCCCTTTTGACACTTCCCCATAGGAAGCTTCTTTGAATGAATTTGATTTTGTTGATGATGAATTTAGGGGAAACAAAAGCAGAGAGAAGATAAATGGCGGGGGGAAGAAGAGTAAAGCAACATGTGACATTTAGGAGATTTAGAATTCAATGTTAATTGATAATGTAAATGCTAATAAATATTTAATTTTTTTGATTATATTTATTATATTATTTTGATGTTAATATTGACGTTGTATGTGGGTTTAATGGATAAGAACATATGCTTCTTACTAAGAGGTTATGAGTTCAAATCTAAAGAGGCATATTTAGTTTTAATAAAATTGATAATAATAATAATCTAATTTTAAGTTTACATTCAAACCACACATTAAATTGGTGTATAAAACTTCTTTATTTGTTAGACAAATATTTTTATTAAAATTAAATATAAAAAACAATAATAATAATAATAATAATAGCATTTAGCAAATTATGTATTATATTTTTTTGAATATTAATTTAATATAAAATTAAATAGATTTTAGCTTTTGATTTTTACACCATATTTTAATCAAATAAAACAATGATAATTATTAATAATTATTAATATTTTTGGAAAAGTTAATTGGTTTAAATATCAAAATGTTTTTGATTTAATTAATTAAAATTTAAATATTATATTAATTATATAAAAAATATTTTTAATCCAATTAACTATAATTTAAATATCAATTATAATATTTTATTAATATTTTTTATTAATAATATTAATGTATATATAATTATGATGATTTTTTTTTTTTTTTTTTTAAAGTTAATTCATTTAAATAATATTATAATAAATTTCCTAATTTTTATTAATTTTTATGCGAATTTTATTAGAAATGTGTGTGTCATGCAATGGGTTATAGTTTAGTAATTTATAGAAATGTATTTTTTTGTATTTTTCTGTGTAAGCAATTTGTTAGATTTTTTTTTTTTTTGGTAATAGTAAAATTAAAAAGCAGAAGACTTAGTATTGAAACTTTTCATTCCTTACTCTAATCGGAGGAGGTTGATCTCTTAGTTTTTTTGAAAATGCTATTAGTCGAAAAAGAATATATTGTAATTCACTTCTGGAGTAACTGCTACATCCAAATGCAAACTTTAATACAAATTCTGTTATTTTTTGTTTATATATATATATAAAGATGCATATAACAATTATATATACGATTGAATCCCTCCATATTCTTATTGGGAGGAGGTTGGTCTCTTAATCAGTTTAAAAATGCTATTAATTGAAAAAACATATATTGAAATTCACTTTCCGAGCTTCTCGTACATATTTTAATACAAATAATACCTATTTTTATTAAAAATTGATAATAAAATAACATTATATATTTTATAATTGAATTAGATGGAATGATTACAATTATTGATTTATTTAAAAAAAATCAATTTCTTCACTTATCCAAACATTTTAATCTAATTAAATTAAATTTAAATTCCAATTATAAAATACTTTCAATCTAATTAGCTATAATTTAAATATCAATCATTATACTTTTCTCAAATTCCAATTTTAGAACTAACTTTGATATTGTAACCATTTCACCTCACAATTTGATGGTGTGATTATGTTGTGGGCTAGTGAAAGTGTTTAAGGAAGCAATTACGTGTTTTTTTACGTCATTATAATTAGAGAATGTGTCCCTTTAATTTGGAGGACTTAGTTTTCTACTTTTGAGATGAATATTTCATATTTCCAAAGTTTGTAATAATGAAATTATTAGGGTGGAATTGAAATGTTTTATTCTAAAAAGTGGCTTATAAAAGTGGAAAGTGGAGTGGTGTTTTCCATATCAAAGTTTAAGTTGTTAGTTGTTTTTTTAGTTGTGGTTAAATATGTGTTTGTTTTTAATGAATTGATTTATATGTGAATTGGGAAGGTAATACAAAAAATGCGATATGACATTCTACTTTTTAGTAAGTGGTGAATGTTTGAAAATTTATAAAAAAACGTATGTAATAGTTTTCAAAATATTGTTAATTTAAAATGAAATTAGGATTATATATTCAAAATTTAATAATTTATAGTTGTAATAGTTGAGAGAGGATTTTGATCATTTCTTGATGAGGTGTCATGTCAAATAATGGGGTGTCATGTTTAATGGAAAATTGGAGGTGTTGAGGGTGGAGGCAACAAGCAAGCTTCCATGCGTCATTTGTGTGTATTAATAGTTCTTCACACGCTCACGGTTATGGTGCCTTGGTTTTTGCACTGTCTCTCCGACATCCAAGTATTATTCAAGTTGATGGGCGCTGTGTGTGCTATATACAGTGTCTGGGCGATGGTGAGAGCGAGGTGGTAAGAGCACCTTGTGTTTTGGCATCTGAACTCAAGCCATGACTTGAGGAACCTATGCAGGTGTGGAAGTGGCTCTGGTTTTGTGTTTGGCCGTGGGATCCCGATACTTCTGCCCTTGCTACAAACATAGCTGAGATTGGTGAGGTACCTACCCTTATGGTGATGGGAAGTGAGCCCAATTGGTCGTGTATTTGTGCAAACGACTGGTCCATTGTAGTGGTGGGGGTCTTGGCGCTCGCGGACGAGGCCGATGATCGGTGTTGGTTCAGGGTCGGGTGGCACTCGGGGGTCTTGGCTTCCTGGTGCACACCTTCCAATTAGGTTCTTTACGTTGACTGTGTATGCACGACCTTGGCAGCCTGACCAACCTCTTGCTCTCACGAGCCGCCGGGGGTCGGGTAAGTGGTGTTGGTAAACATACTTTCAGTTCTAATAGGGCTGCAATGTCCTATGTTTGTGAGGCACCTCATAGCCTTAGCTCAGAGTGGGGTGGAGAGATAGGCTATGTGTCACAACAGTGTGGTCGAGTTTGAAGAGGTGGTCTTGGGCGAGGTATGGAGGATAGAAAGATGAATGGTAATCCAAACTTCGACTCAGAGTCTATAGAAAGTCAACATTCAGTGGTGGTGATGGCAATCTCTCCAACCCATTCTCCGGGATAGGTGGAAGCCCCAACCACCTTGGACATGATTGCAACTCAACTACAACACATATAACTCAATTTGGACAACATGCGGGAGCATAGGTATGGACAAAGAAATGAGCTTATTGCCTACATTAATGGTAAACACTGTTACCGATGAAATAGGTAACCTGACCTCAAAACGAGAACTCTAGCCCCAAAAGACTCAAAAAACATGAAAAAACACTCCAAAAAAAAAAAAAAAGTGTATTCCAGAATGCACTTGGTTTTTTTTGAAGGTCAAATTTCAACATTTTATAAAATTATGCTAAAAATAAAATTGTTTCTTGAAAAAAGTTAAACATATCAAAACAAAACGATTTGATGTGAGACATAAAGATAATAAATTGTGTCATATTTTTGACATTTTTAAAAATAGAAATAACATTTTAATTTTTTAAAATTCAAACAATTAAAAAAACCTAAATTTAAGAAAAAAAAAATAAATTTAAAAAATAAAAACATTTTAAAGCTTAAAATTTAAAAATATATAGGAATAAAAAAATAAAAAATAAAAAACAAAAATAAAAATTTTAATTCAAACATTAAAAAAAACCTAAAATTTAAAAATAAATAAATAAGTAAATAAATAAATATAAAGATTAAAATTTAAAAATATATAGAAATAAAAAAATAAAAAAAAAACAAAATAAAATATTAAATTAAAAAAAAAACAAGTTAAAAAAAGAAAGAAATTACAAAAAATAAAATATAGAAATTAAATTTAAAAAAGAAAAAGAAAATGTTTATTAAATTTAAAAAAAAAAAATTTTAAATTTTTTTTTTTTTTAAAGAAATATATTAAATTTTAATAAATTTAAAACTTTAAAATAAAGATTAAAAAAAAAAACATTATTGAAATTAAAAGTAAAAAAATGAAAAATTAATTAAAAATAAAAAATGAAAAATAAAATACAATAAAAACATTAAATTTAAAAAAATATATATTAAAAAAACAAATAGATTTTAAAAAATAAATTAAATTTAAATTATAAAAAATAAAATATATATATATGAACTTAAATTGCTTCGATTGTGCACTTGTCTATCTGCTAGTCAGCGATCTGGTCTAGCTATGTTGTTGTGTGGTTGTCGTGAGCGGGAACAACTGAAGTATAAAGGAACTCCTGGAAATTCCAATATGGGGAGGACAATGGTTCAAACTATGAAGAGCAATGCGTTGAGAGGGGTTAGCAGAATTCCTAAATTTGCACTGCCAAGCCTTCAACCTGCCATTGGTTTGTGAGGTTGAAACTTGAGGCTAGGAAGCCAGAGTTTCTATACTATCTAAGCCTTGCTGGCTTTTATAGATTCTTCCTCACAACCTGGATCAAAGATCCTGCAGGAGTTCAAGATGGCAAATCCTCTTCGAGTTCCAGCAAATTGACAGAAACTGCTAAATTTTTACTTTACACATTAGCAATATCGAATGATGTTCACATTTCACATAAGCAAATGCAGCGGAAAATCCTCTTAGAGTTCCAACAAATTGACAGACAAAATGGTAGGACAAGTTCATGCAAACATAATAAAAATGACAGCATGGCATTTCTTGTAAAGAAGCATGAAAGCTTTGGTGGGATGAGCAGGTTCAAAAAAGTTGATGATTATTGTCTCTATGATTTTGCTTTTCTGACTGTATCCCGGATGGCTCTAGGAGTTTTAGTGAAGTAGTGAGGAGGAGGATACTATTACAAGGACTCATTACGAGTCTTGTTACGAGTATTTTTCTGGAATGGGCTAAAGTGGGATAGGTGAAAGTGTTTCTCAGGGTTATCTGTGAGACAGTATTGATCGATCTTTTATGAAGCGGAGGTTTTGGGAGAATATAAAGATTGAAGTTAGTAAAAGGTGATGGAATTTTTCCAGATGCTCCATTACAGGGGTGGACCATTTGAATCCTTTGTGGATTGATGTTCTATCTCAGACAGATATCTCTGTGGTAAGATGGTCGCTTCTACCAGACTTTCCTTATGACTTGTTTCTTCGCTTGGTTACGGAGGATGCTGGTAGTTTGTCTTGGTTTTGACCACTCTGGTTTCGGAGGCGGAGTTCCCTCGGCGAGTTTTTGACAGAGTCCGTTTGTAGTAGGGAGCGGTTTATCTGATAAGGTTTTTTTATTCAGAGTCTTTTTTATGTGCATGCATCTGGCAAGGAGTTTTTGTGGGATTGCTGATAGAATGCTCCTGGGGATATCAGTGAGCTAGAAACGTTTGTATTATATGAAGAGGAAGTCCTGGGAGAGTATAAGGACAATCGCCTGCAAAAGGTGGTGAACTATTCCTGATATTTCATATGTGGTGGTTGTACATTTGAACCAGTTTGAATGGAGTTCTTATCTCAGAAATTAATTTCTATGTCCTGATGGTAGCTACTACCATGCTCGCACAAAAACATGGCTTATTTGCCTAGTTGTTGCTGGTGCGGATAGTTTGGTTCTTGGTTTCGACTGCTCAGGAATCGGAGGCGGGGTTTCTTCAACAGGACTCTTGCTGGGATCGATTTTCTTTTTTCCCATCTTCTGACAAAGGCGGCGAGGCCGGAAATTCGTCCTTTTCTGACACTGAGGATTGTGGGCGGTGGGGTACTTTACAACTGTTTGGTGGGGGTAATCTTCGGTTCTTTACCATAGTCTACTATCCTCGGCCATGATTAAGGAGGGTTTCCTTAGGAAGAAAAGCATACGTGTGGTGATGGAAAGGGTCTGACTGACAACTTTATTTGATTATTTTATAGTGGCACACAGACCTATCTTCTTAAGTACTGTTACAACAGCCTCGGGATTGTGATGGGACTAGAATAATCTGGGGTCGTTTGATCCAGGACATTTAACTGATCGAGAAGTACTTCACGACGGGGGGGCCATCTGGCCGGAGGAGTGGATTTTAAATCCTGACCCGTGGCGGGTGAGGTGGGCTATTTAGGGACGAGGACGTGGCTCTTCGAACCACTCATATATTTAGCGGACAACTGGACCGTGCACACTGGCGGAGGGGGTCACGCAAGCACATGGATTTATCCGAGTTTATTACAGACCATGATGTGGCTTTTAGTGATGTGGCATTTTTGCATGCGGCACAGTTGGCAGAGAAGGGATGGGAGGTGGGTGTTCTGAGGTCTTTCGGCCCGAAGGAAAACCACACTTCGGAGGTGAACCCTGGCTCATTATCGGCGGTAACTATTCAAGGCTCAGACCAGAAACAGAAGAAGGTGTCGAAGGCATTTAAGCCCTCTGATGAATGCCGCCTACTGAATTTCAGCACTGATGTGTTATGGGAGCGGGTCGTGACGCTGTCCAGAAGGGCGGTCATTGGAAGGTGGCATTTTGAAAAGTATTGCAAAACCGATAAAATGGAATGGCTGTCAAAGCGTTGGGAGGCCTTGCTTGGATACAGTCTAGAAGTAAGCAGACTACAGGTGGGCTAGTTCTGTTTTGTTATGAGGAAGGAAAAAGATGCCGCCGTCGTCTTGGGTCGGACTTGGGTGCTCAGTAGGTGCTTCATGGCTCTTCATCGGTGGGACGCCAGTTTTCACCCGATAACAAATGCACCAGTCAATCACGTGGTTTGGGTCCGTTTACATGGTTTACCCCTGATGTTTTGGAACTTCAGAGCTGTTAAGGCGATCGGGGATTGTATTGGGACATGCAGATATGCCGACCCAAAATGCCACGAAGCCTTTGACAAGCGAATAGCCTGGGTTTTGGTTGAGCTCCCGTTCGCTGGGGGTCTGCCGGCGGCCGTTAATTTACAATGGGACGGATTGGTTCATCGATAGTTGTTGGATTACTGGAATATCCCCTTCCGGTGCTTCCAGTGCCACGAGACCGGGCATCTTAGGCGGAACTGCACGACGTGGATGAGAATGGGAAGGCGGCCAGAGGATGAACGACCCTGTTGGGAGAGGTCGAATGCCGACAAGCCTTCATCTCAGGCTGCAGAAGAGCTGTTGGGTAAGCAACTTAATTTCTTATCTGGAATTACAATTAAGAAAAATTGTACTCTGGCTGATAGGGGTCTTAATCCTGTAGAAGATAAGATTGATGCATTGAAGGTTTCAGATAGGGTTTTGATAAGAATTGGGTTTGTGAATAGGATGAGTAAGGGTTTAGATGTTCAGGTGCTTTCTGAGGTAGATAGTATTTTATTTGGAGGGTTTTCTTTACCCCAGAGTCCCAATATCTCGGATGTCGTTGTGGGGGGGGGGGGGGGAGGGAATCGGGACTCTACCGTGTATCCTCTGACCGGAACCATAAAATTTCGGTCTCGCCTGAAGGATCCCCGGCGACTATCACCAGACCGAAACTTGTTATACCGGGAGTGGGGGATAATTGTGGCCAAGTTAACAAAATGTTGGAATATATGGGGGAGCCGAATGGGAGGGGTTCACCGAGGGAATTTTTTTTAGAGGGGCCAATAACGGTGGTCGATTCCCCTACAAACTCAGTGGGAAATGACATCGATTATTTGCTGGCTAATCCAGAGGCAAAACTTATTCCTTTAATCGCGATCTCTGGTCTGTGCCCGAATTGCAATAATATCAATCCTCCCTCTCGTAAAAATGTCACTATCCGCAGAGGAAGGGGAAAACAGAAGAAGATATCCAATCTTTTTTCTGAGGCGGGTCAAAACGATGGAAATTACCGTGAAGTTCCAGTAGCACAGGCAATTGGGCGGGTTCTTAGAGCACTTTCCCCCGCTGATAAAGTGTCCTGATGAAGCTGGTCTCCTTGAATATTAGGGGTCTGGGGGGGCATGATAAATTTTTGTCTCTTAAGGATTTTTTGTTTTCTTTAAAGCCCGATATTTTGTTGATTCAAGAAACCATGTCTGATGCGGTTCGTGCTATTGCATACTTGCGACCCTTGTTTCCAGATTGGTGTTTGGTGGCGACTGATGCAATCAGATTATCTGGGGGATGTGCAGTGATGTGGAACCCCTGTGTCTTTGCGCTCAATGCTTTTGGTTTTCCGGGTGGCATCGTTCTCACGGGTTTCTGTAGGGGTTTTAAACCCCGGATCCACTTTATTAATATTTATGCACCGTATTCAAACAAGATGACTTTCTGGCAACATTTGGAGGACTACGGGTTTTTCATGATGATAAATATAATTATGGCAGGGGACTACAATTTCTTTTTCGGCCTAGACAAAATATGGGGTGATAAGGGGCGGGTTGATCCTCGAGACAGTGACATTAAGGAGCTGCTGTTTAACTTTGATTTAGTTGATATTCCAACGGCAACAAAAAGCCCTACTTGGATCAATGGGAGGAAAGGCCCAGAATTTATTGGGAAGTGAATTGATAGAATCATGATCAGTATGGGATATAGATTGGCCATCAGGAACTTGGAAGCTGATGTGGAAGACCTCATGATTTCTGATCACAGACCGTTGATCTTAGTCTGGGACTTTGAAGAGAAAATGTATGGATACCCTTTTAAATTTAACAGATTGTGGCTCGAAGATACATAATTTAACAATCTGGTGAAGGGGTTTTTGTCTGCGAACAGTAGAAGGCCGGATATAACTGCTACAGAACATCTTACAAATACTTTAACCGGTCTCAAAAAGGTGGCTCGAGGATGGGATCACAGGAAGAAAAGGGCTTTAAGGCAGCGAGTCAGACATATAATTATGGAGAGGGCGAGAATATACTCTGAGGTGGCAGATGGCATCCAAAATGACAACTAATGGGAGGATCTAAAAAATCTGGAGGCTGAATACAGGGGGATTTTACAAAAAGAAGAGGCTGAATGGAGGTTAAAAAGCAGGGCTGTGTGGCTAAAATCGGGGGACAAAAATTCCAAATTTTTCCATAAGTATGCTACGAGAAGAAGGCGGGAAAATGCTATTTGGGAAATACAAAACGGGGGAAAAATTCTTTTCAGGAACTCAGAGATTAAATCAGCGACTGTTGATTATTTCAGGTCTCTATATGCAAAAAGAGACATAGTGCTGGACGAGGATCAAATGGAGATGATCGCAGAATATCCAATGATGTTTAATGAGGCAGACAACAGGAGGTTCATGGAAGGCGTAACAAGTGAAGAGGTAAGGGAAACTCTGAGCACTTTTTCGGTTGAAAAAAGTCCGGGTCCAGATGGCTGGACCCCAGAATTCTTTATACATTTTATTGATGATTTCCTTCAGGATTTAACGGAAATGGTGGAGGATGTTAGTGTTTCCGGGCTGATCCAGGGGGCTGTTAATTCAAATTTTATTGTCCTGATACCAAAAAGATCATGAAAGCTATCTTTTGATGACTACCGGCCCATTTCACTGTGTAATACACTTTACAAGATTATATCCAAAGTCATTGCACAGAGATTGAAAGGGAATCTATCAAGGTTTATTACATTTGAACAATCTGGATTCCTAAAGCATAGGAATATACATGATGCAGTGGGGTTGACACAAGAGGTTATTCATTCCATAGTGCACAAAAAGATGGACGCTGCAGTTATGAAGATTGACCTAAACAAAGCATATGATAGGGTGGATTGGATATTTTTGAGACTGGTGCTCCATAGGATCGGATTATGTACAAATGCAGTTACATGGATTATGGGCTGCGTTACCAGGACATCTATGGCTATCATTATAAATGGATCAACTACTAATTTCTTTAAACCAGGGCGGGGTTTAAGGCAAGGATGTTCTTTTTCCCCCTTGCTTTTTATCTTGATCATGGATGCACTGAGTCGAAGGATTAGCATGGCCAGTGAAATGATGACTTTCTGGGGGATAAAGACCAGTCCACAATTGAAGCCTATTCATAGTCTATTTGTGGATGACATTCTTATTTTTGGCACGCTGGCCTATAATGGGTGGGTGACCTTAAAGGAAATCTTCTCTGTTTTTTGTAGAGCCACAGGAATGCTGATTAGTGAGGCAAAATCCTGTATATATTTCGCGGGAGGAAACAACAGAAACAAGGAAGCGATGGCCTTACTGTTCGAATTTTCTATTGCATCGTTATATGATGGTATAACCTACCTGGGGTTTCGTATGAAGGCTATGAGCTACATATCAAAGGACTGGAGGTGGCTGCTACATAAATATGACAAGAAATTAAATGCTTGGTCTAATAAGTGGCTATCAAAGGGTGGAAGATTGATCTTGTCACAAGCTGTGCTACAACAACTAACTGTTTACTGGGGTCATCTGTATATAATCCCAAATAAGATCATGAACAAGATTCACAAATTAACGACAAATTTCATATGGAGGGGGGGAGAGAAAAGAAGAAGGTATTTCATCTGGCTCGGTGGGATCAGTTAACATGCCCAAATGATAAAGGGGGATGGGGGATTTTGGACTTGGGACATTTTGGTCATTCTCTACTGCTGAAATCCATGTGGAGGAGTCTTCATTCAGGAGGTTCATGGCAGGACATAATAAACAAGAAGTATTTGGGAGGGGCTACTTTAGAGGAACTGTTTGTTATGGGATGGAATTATGGGAGTTGTAGCTTTGCAATCTGGAAAGGTTTTGGGAAAATGTGGCCTGTTTTAAAACAACATCTGATATGGCAGTTTGGAAATGGAAACAAAATCCTTGTTGGAAGCATCAACATGATGGGCAATTGGAAAAATTTACAATTTCCAGAAAGCATGAAAATATTTTTGAATCAAAAAGGGATATTTTATTTAAGCCAAATTATTGTGGATTGGAAAGGTGAAATCCCGATTTGGAAGGAAGGGTCGATCCTAGGACTCAATGGCACTTGGGGAGAAGTATGGGACTCTTATTTAAATCAGCTGAGAAGGCAAGGCATATGTAGGATGCGGGAAGGGGACCTACTGAGATGGGAAGGATCTAACTATGAAAAGGGCCCGAAAGTTAAGGAAATATACAACTCCCTTATAGAACACAAGAAGGAATTGATACAAGATTTTTGGTTTGGGGTCTTTTGGAAGGTTTCTGTTCCTGTAAAAATGATTATTTTCCTGTGGCTGGTAAAGAATGATAAAAATATGACTTGGAGGAACTTGCAGCGGAAGGGGTGGCAAGGGCCAGGATTATGTCTCCTTTGTCGCACTCATGAAGAAGATAATAAACACCTATTTTACTCTTGCTCATACGCAAAGGAGACCATAAAAATACTGAGTGATTTCTTGAAAATATAGGTCCCAACATTTGGAGGAACGGAGGAATGTTTGCGTTGGTGGTTGCAAAGGGGTAAGGGCTGCTGGCCAATCCAAATTCTGTTTCATTGGTACCTCTGGTGTGGGAGAAATAAGAGAATATTTGAGGATCGCTATCTGTCACCAGCAGAAACTGTGAATCAAATAAACAGTATATGGGCTAACATTAAACATAAGGAAAAGCAAATAACAGATATGTCTAAAAGACTCATTCCTTTTCAGTTCCAATACCCGGTTGGATACTTTGATGGGGTGGCCCAGAAGGCTATCTGTGGATGTGGAGTCTGGCTGCGCATCACTACTGAATGTTATTACAAATTGCACTAGAATGGTGGAGCTGGGACAAATATGAAAACAAAAATCATGGCTTTGTGGGGGATATTGTGGTGGGCATCTCTTCTCAGTGAAGATCACATTTGGATAGTGGGGGATTAAAAGGTCTTGATCAACCATCTGAATTACAAAGCAAGAATTAATCTGGGCTCTCTCTCGCACTGGCTGTGCAGAATTGACACTTTAAAATCTTTATTTTCAGGTATTACTTATCATCATATATACCGTGAAAAGAATTCTGTTGCGGATGATTTGTCAAAGCAGGGGCTGAAGGAGGAGTATGGAAAGATTAACTATCAGCTTTTCAACTTGCAGAGACTCCAGGCGAAAGGTTATGTTCCTATCATTTAAGAATAGTGGGTTCTTGGATGCTGTGTCTTTTTGTTTACAGTTTTAAACCTGCGATGTAAATATGTCAGTTTAAACTCTGTTTTGTCTCTGTATAGTTTTGAGATGCTCCGTAGATCTTCTTTTGCCACTTTTTAGTTTCAACAGAGGAGTGGGAAACAACTATTCTTTGTTTGAATGTTGTGTGTTTGGACTGTTATTTCATTGTTTGGTTTTAGTCTGTTTTTGTGGCGACAAACTCTTTGCCATGTTGGGATTGGAGGTCATGAATTTAGTGCTGTGTATTGTTCTTGAAGTTTTGGTCCTGGTACTTAATATAAACCAGGGTATTTTTCATACTGAAAAAAAAACTAAAATAAAAAAAAATAAAAAAAAAAATAAAAAAATAAAAAAAATAAAAAAAAATAAAATTAAAAAATAAAATTTGAACTTAAATTAAAAATATATATATTAGATTTTATTAAATTAAAAAAATGTTAATATTAAAATAACAAATTAAATTTAAAAAAAAAAAATATTAAATTTTAATAAATAAATGAATAAACAAATAAATTTTGAAATAAAAAATAAATTTTAATTATAAAGTAAAAAAAGAAAACATTGTTAAAATAAAAAGTTAAAAAACTTAAAAACCAATTAAAATTGAAAAATTGAAAAAAATAAATTAAAAAAATAAATTAAATAAAAAATAAAGTAAAACACATATTAATTTGAAAGTATTAAGTTTAATTAAAAAAAAAATCTAATTTTAAATACACAATTTTAATTGAAATAAAAAAATATAAAATTTTTAAGTAATTTAAAAAAAAATAATAAAAAATTAAAAAATTAAAAAAATATTAAATTCAAATTTAAAAATAAAAAATAAAAAAAATAAAAAATAAATAAAAAAATAAAAAATTTACTAAATTTAAAAAAATTAAATGAAAAAACTAAACATAAAATTTAATAATAAAAAAAATATGAAAAAATTAAAAAAAAAAATCAATTAAATTAAAAAAAAAAAAAAAAAAAAAAAATAATAAAAATTATTAACAAAATTTAGAAAAAAAAATTAAAAACAAAAAAATGAATAAAATTAAAAAAAGAAAATTCAAAATATTCAAAAAAAAATTAAATTTCAAATATAAAAATTAAATTTAAAAAAAAAAATTTAAATTTTTTGAATTAAAAAAAAAATCAAATTAAAAAAAAAAATTTAAAAATTAAAAAAATTAAAAAAGAAAAAAAGAATTTTTTGATCGTGGTGGTGCCGCCAACTCCGCCCGCCTCAGGGTGCGTTCTTTGTTTCTTGGCTGGCGAAGGCCGATTCTGCGGGACCGCCTGCGGCGAAGGCCGATTCCCGGAATCGCCCTCTCGCCGCGGGAGGCCGATTCCCGGAATCGCTCGTGGTAAGGTGGGTTAAGGCCGGGATCTGGGAGGCCGATTCCGGAATGCTTTCCCGCCGCGGAGGCCGACTCTGGGACTTCCGAGGCCGATTCCGGGAATTACCCTCCTGCTGCGTCGCGGGAGGGCGATTCCCGGAATCGCCCTGAGGCCGATTCTGGGAATCGCCCTCCCGTGGCGGGAGCCCGATTCCGGGAATTGCCCTCCCGCCGTGGGAGGCCGATGGCGGGAGGGTGATTCCGGGAATCGCCCTCCCGCGTCGGGAGGCTGATTCCGGGAATCGACCTCTCGCCATCGGGAGGGCGATTCCCGGAATCGGCCACCTGCTGCGGGAGGGCGATTCCCGGAATCGGCCTCCTGCCCAGGTCGCGGCGGAGGCCGACCACTGGGCGGGCGGGGGGCTACATGCAGCGTCCCCGCCCGCCCAGCAGCCGGCCTCCAAAGCCACCTGGGCGGGAGGCCGATTGGCGACGCCACCACGATCAAAAAATTCTTTTTTATTTTTTATTTTTATTTATTTATTTATTTATTTTAAATTGATTTATTTATTTAATTTATTATTATTATTTTTTTTTCCAAAAATTTAATTTAATTTAATTTTTTATTTTTTCTTTAATTTCATTTTTTTTTTTTTTAATTTCAAATTTTTTATTTTTATTTTTTTAATTTTTAATTTCAATTTTAATTTTTCAAATTTTTTATTTAAAATTTATTTATTTATTTTTTAAATTTAAAATTTATTTATTAAATTTTAATTTAATTTAATTTAATTTTTAAATCTTTTAGTTTATTTAGTTTTTCATTTTTTAAATTTATAAATTGTTTCATTTAAAAGAAAAACAGTAAATTTATGGATATTTGTTTTTTAATTATTTGCACGTGGTTTTTTTCATTTTTTTTTTGTTTTTTAATGATAGTTTTTATTTTATTTTATTTTAATTTTCTTTTTCAATTTTAAATTCTGTGTGTGTTTTTTTTTTTTTTTTTTTTTTTTTATTTATTTATAAATTTTTATTTTTTTTCTTATTATTATTATTATTATTTTTATCTAAATTTTAATTTTGTAATTTAGATTATTTTTAAATTTTCTATTTTAAATTTTTTTTTTTAATTTATTATTATTATTATTATTTTTTAATTATATGTTTTTTTTTAATAACTTAGAAAAAAATGTTTTTGATGTTTTTTTTTTAAATTTTTTTGGTTAATTTTTGTTTTTTTTCTTTAAATTATGTGTTTTTTTTCCAAATTTTGTCATTTCTTTTGATATAATTTTTGAATAAATTTTTTTTTTAATTGTTTTATTTATTTATTTTTGTTTAAATTTTTTATTTTTAGGAGTTAATTTTGTTTTTTTTTTAAACATTTTTATTGGTTTTTTTTTAATTGTTTTTATATATATATTTTTATTTGAGTTTTGTGTTTTATTACTAACATGAAAATCACCACTCTAAAAAAAAAAGGTTGATGCTGCATCAATACGTTTCAAAATTAGCATGAAAATTACCGTTCTAAAAAAAAAGTTGATGCTGCATCAATACGTTTCAAAATTAGCATGAAAATCACTAACATTTTAAAAAAAATATTCATACTTCATAAATAAAAATATTAGAGTGTCAAAAATGTGCTTTAAAAAAAAAAAAAAGGTGATTCTGCATCACCACTTTTCAAAATCGGGTGCTTTTTATGCTACCAAAAAAAAGTAGGTAACAGTGCGGTTACCTATTTCATCGGTAACAGTGTTGGTATTCAACATCTGCAAAATGAAACTCTAGATGCTCTGGAGAGTCTTTGACGCCAGCTTCGACGCTCCCATGACCACCTCCGATTGACTATCACGTCCACAATTGTGCAGGCCTCTTCATTGCACCTCTAGTATTTCCTCCCAATCCCCCTCCATGATGTATTTCTCTGCACTTATTTTTGCCATTTTTGTGCCGATAATAACCATAGACATCGGTTGTCTTGGCTCTCTTCCAGGCTCAGTGTTTTGTAGGAATTTGGACCCGTATTTTCTGGAGCCTCAGTTGTAATGGCGACATGCTATATCTTGCTATAACTTTCAAAATGATAATTTAATGACACTTTTGACCGAAAAAAGAAAAGAAAAAGAGAGAAGATTATTATCATATTAATGATTTTAGTTTACATATGTATGCTTACTCTATTAAGTTTGAGGATTTTTTTATAATAAAAGTAATTTAATTGTAGATATAGTTAATATAATTTGAATGTTCGAAGATAAAGGTATGCCAACATTAAATGATAATTTATTAAGGACATTTCCACTAAATGAATTTATAATGATAAATACTGAATCTTAATTTGTTTTCAAAATTTTCATTTTGCAATTATAATGAGAAGGAAAGGAATACTTCATTACCAATAAGGCTTTGGTTTATTAATAAGTATATAACATTAGAAGTCATCTACCAAGGTGGTTCTATATTCATTATGGTTTAACTCACTTGATCAACACATTATTATACAAGTCATTAAGGTAGAGCATAACTCCGACATATTTTTGGTGGAATGATTACCCTTTAGAATATGTCATCTAAGCCAATAAAAAAGATATTGTGTAATGCAATTCATTTTTCCATGATGGGGGCGTTTTCACGACAACCTTTTCACGACGGGAGATATAATGGGACGTCAGGTTGACAAATGGTTTATCGATAAAATGGTTCTGCGGTGGAAATTTAATGGAGGTATTGTAACAATTGACATGAAAAAAATTTGTATGGTGAGTAGGGTGGCGACCCTCGGTGCCAAAGCAATGCTCCGCACCTGGCGCCACATTCCTATCACGTGGCAAGATTGTGGATCCCAAGATTTTTCACACCTACTCAAGTCTAATTGACTTAAATGTGATCAGAGGGGAGGCAAGTTTTTTCTATAAATTAAGTTTCCCTGCTTCAAAATTCCTTTTGCCTGCTCTCAGCTAGGCTTCTTCTCTCATGGAAGATTGGTTACAAGCACACTCACCTTTGACAACCGAGGTAAGCTCATTTATGAGAAAATCATGTTCAAGGTCTTGGAAGGATAATATACTGGCCTAGTCATTACACCTTGCTCGCCATGAAGAGCGTCCATACTCTTTACGTCATTCTACAAGCTCAGTATATCATGTCCTCGACTTGTTATATTTGCATGGTCATGGACTCAGGGAGGCATAAATCTTGTGTCAAGGTTGCAACCGATGTGTACTTGCAATTATTTTTCTATTCAGGCTAGTGTAGAGATATATTGTTCTTGTATTGTACTTAGGTTGTTAATGTATGGTTATGTCATAGCCTTGTTAAGGTTAGGTCATCTCTTAGTCGTTTGGTATCTAATTACTCGTCGTTTCCTTGGTTTTTGGCTTTACTGTTTCTTATTTAGAGGGGTCAATGTTATTTGTACTGTTCTTTCACAATTCAAGGTCTAGTCCATCGTTTGAGCTTGTTGTGGTATTACCCTCAGTGATTCCTTAGAACTGCTACCCAACTGGGATTTCCTTCAACTGTCTAGTGTTGGTCAATGGAGTGTATTACCCATGTACCTTATCGATTTGGTTTTAATAGGGTTTATCGTTATGTTAATAATTTAGTTATGCATATCCTTCCAACCCCTTTAGTAAACAATGTTCATAATTGTTAGGGTTATGGAAAATTTCCAGTCTGCAAGAGTTCCAGGTTTTCAATTTTTATGTGTCATTCACATAACTCTATCTATGGTTTCCTCTTAGTTTTCACGATCTCTCTTGTTAGAGAACTTTGCTATCTCATGGTTCGGTTCATCAGAGTCAGTCAATATACCATATTTTCTCTTTGTTTGCATTGCAGGCCAATTTCCTTTATGGCTCCTCAACAACGCCTTCCTAGTCGCAGGGGTGACACTCCTAGGTCACCTTCGACATGATGACGACATTTGTTCGGATGGGAATCCATTGCCATTTTTTCAAGGTAGTTCCTCTAGAGGTTTGTAAGGAAATTCTCCATATGGAGGTAAAAGAGTTTGGAGATCGTGTCTATTTCTTAGATTTAGAGATTGGAGGCAACAACCTCAAGTGGGTACCATACCTGGGGAAGTTTCGCAAGATAATTAGGGGAATTTTGAGGTCTAAAATGGGCCTCCTAAGGAAATAATAAAAAAATAGTTAAACCAATAAAATAATATTTATGAATTTGAAATTCAGTTTTTGCACCAAAATCCATGTAACCATGGTTAAATTCAATTCAAAAATTGTACCAAAATCAAATTAATAAAAAAATTGTATTGATGTGACTATAAATAAGAATGAGATTTTCAAGAAAAAACCATTATCATTGCACAACTAATGCATTTGTCCTTTGTACTTAAATAACTTAAAATAAAATATGAATATAAATTCATAAATTCTTAATTATAGAATATGCAACTAATTAAAATTTATATTATTTAATAACATGTAATTAATATACTATATAAATATAATATAATATAATATATTGTTTTATGTATGAATTTTATATTACATATTGAAATGATTTGATTTATAAATAAATATTTAAAAATATACAAATATAATATTTATTGAAAAGTGTGTAAATACATGATGATTGTGTAGGGATATGCATTGTTTCTTTCAAAAAATATGAAATGACAATAATAATATTTTATTCAAAAAGTGTGAAATGACATTTATTATGAGTACTTTACTTTATGACTTTAAAAGTACTTAGATGACTACCATGGTTAACCATGAATTTTTATTCTCCATTGAGAATGTGACAAGTAAGTACCCTTAACTCAAGCAATGCCACCTCAACCATTAGGGATGATGTCATCTCTTAAAATGTGATTGGTTCTCATAAAATGAATTTTGATTGTACATTTTCCTTAGGAGGCCCATTTTAGACCTTAAAATTCCCCTAATGAGGCTCCATTTAATTCACTCCATCAACCTACATCAACAACTGGAAGCTCTACTCAACATGGTTATTAGAGACAAGCAAGTAGACAACTACAAGTTGTATGCATGTCAGGAGGAGTTAAAGAGACTTATGAGGTATATGAGATATAACTTGGATGATATAGTGGTAAGGCTGTCTCAAATATAACGTTATGTTGTCTCAGATTTAGACACCATATAAAATGAGCAACATGACATGCCAACAATCATCCACACTCCAAATCAAGCCTCTCCTCAAGCCAACTCTTCCACCGCATCTCCAATAATCATCTTGGACTATCAAGTCCACCAAGCACTCTGTCCGTTGGTTTGCCGTGGGTTTAATTTGTGCTTTTGTAAACAACATCTTGATGGTTTTGTCCACTTAGTTTTTGGGTGAATATATGCATTACTATAGCTCTTTTTATGTTTTACTTGGCTAAGCTATGCAATATTTATAGGACCAGTGCTTCGTTTTTGGTAGTTGGTAAATCTGGCAACACCTATGCTTATCCCTGGTGGGAGACAGGATTTCCTAAATTTCCCAGATCACTCTTTTGGATGTATTTTTAAAGGTGTTTTTAAACAAATTTCAACTAAACTCTTTTAATATCAATTAAATTCTACTATATAAATTTACCCAAAAAAATACAATGTGTTTTTTAAAATCACTTAAAACACATATATGAAAATAATTCATGTCTATGAAAAAACAAACTTAAAATAACAATTTGATTTTATTGGTTAGCAAATTACCCTTTGTTAAAAAAGTGGTATATGTTTATCTTACATGTCTCAACACATAAATACATAATCTATGGAATTTACCAAATAATAACCCCTTCCCCTTACTTTATTTGTTTATGTATGACAAGCCTCCTAAGCATAGTTCACTATAAAATATTACAAAGACAATACAATAATCAGAAAAACAAGGGAAACCATGGAAAATTGCTATGATTTTTGTTTCATTTCATCATAATTACCATGTTTTAACGACATTGTAGTATCACCAGTCTAGATCCATCTTAACCCTGGATCTATCAAGCGTCGAGAGGGATCAAATCTCTCGATGTGCAAACCTATTTTTTGAGTGTAAAACTTAAGGAAATGTTTGCACCTCGAGATATTTGATCCCTATCAGTGCTTAATAGATCCAGAGTTAAGATGGATCTAGGTTGGTTTCAGTTGTGTGTGGCCAAGGAAATTCTATCGAGGATGTGACTAATTTTATCAATAATATGTAAATATTTCAAATATTAATATAATCATTTTAAATATGATAAATATGTCTGAGATTAATCTGATTGTTATAATTTTAAATTTATTATTTTTAATAACTTTAATAATGAAATAATTTTTTTGAATGCAAAGTGACAATAATAGTGTTGATGATAGAAAATGTGAATAATAAGAATGTAGTTAGTTACAAATAGTCTTCATTGTGATCAATCTCAAACTATTTTCTTCTACGATTCTTATTATCACCCTTGTTAGTTTTTTCATCTTTTCATATCGATTATATAAAAAGGACAATTGAGATCGTAAACCATTTAAATCTTTAGCTTAAGTTGTTGTAGTACCTTGTCTCTCTTGTTCTCCAATATTAATAGGTTAAATTACTATAATATAAAAATCAATGTACATTGTCAATAATTTTTTGTGCTTACACTGAAATCAATGCATTTTGTTAATCCAATCACTTTAAATTTAATGTACCATCATACATACAATTACATCAAATCAGAAATCACCATCTACACTGAAATCAATGCATCTAATTCAAGAATTCAAATAAGATTAGAAAACAACTTCTACACTGAAATCAATGCATCTAATGCAAGCAGTCAAATAAGATTAGAAACCAACATCTACACTGAAATCAATGTATTTAGTGCAAACAATATAATAGGATTAGAAATCACCATCTACACTGAATTCAATGCATTTAGTGAATAAAATCAAATAGGATTAGAAATCACCATCTACAGTGAAATCAATGCATTTAGTGCAAACAATCAAATAGGACTAGAAATCATCTACATTTATATCAATGCATCTAGTGCAAACAAACAAATATAATTAGAAATCAACATCTACATTGAAATCAATGCATCTAGTGCAAGCAATCACATAGGATTAGAAATCACCATCTACTTTGAAATCAATGCATTTAGTGCAAGAAATCAAATAGGATAAAAAATAATCTACATTGAAATCAATGCATCTAGTGCAAGCAATCAAATATGATTAGAAATCGATATCTACACAAAAATAAATGAATTTAGTGAAAATAATAAAATAGGATTAGAAATCACCATCTACACTGAAATCAATGCACCTAGTGCAAGAAATAGTCTTCCCTCTCTCCCCCCCTTGATCTAAAAGGAGTGTATTAGTTCTGTTGTGCTAAGTGTCCTTTCAGTAATATAAACATGTACAATTTGTATCCATAAGTTTACTTAAGGAATGCGTGTTTTAATAATGAAACATAGATGAATTAGTGAACTTTAAGCATGAAAATAAACCTTAAAAACACTGAACAATAGTGTATAACAGAGAAATAAAATCACAAATAAGTTTTACACAGTAGGCATGATGAAGCAGTTCACCCCTCCTGGGCTACATCTGCTGGTCTAGCTCCTAATGGCATGTCCCTCTTTTTTCATTATGCTCAAAATTGTAAATTACATGTGTTTACAACTCTCTAATGGCTGTTTTCTCTGCACCAATGTCTCCAGAATGCTCAAATTAGTTTAGGTAGACTATTGTTTCACCCAAATTGGTTGAAAATTGAGCTCCCAATGCATTTTTCCCAATGACAGCTAGAAAAACTCCACTAAAAGTGGAGAAAGGCACTTAACTGGAGTTAAATTTAATGAAAACCCTAAAAATAGGGCGCCGCTACATTTCCCGCCAGTTGAAACCGCATGCATTAAAGTCAAAAGGTTTAGGGCGGGGTGGTCACATGCTGACCCCCCGTTGTTAACTCTGCTTGAAACTGTTGGAACAACCCCGCAATGGTGGAGCGGAACCCAGAGAGTTATGCAATGCTCCGCAAACGGTGGCATTACATGCCATATCACTACCCCATGTGATAGTTATAACTTCCGCTAGAGATTAGTCGCCCCTTCAACCATTAATACAACCGTTACCGCGACATGTGAACGAACCATCGCCGAGAACTTTGTTGCTGCGGGGTTATTTAAAGTTTGATGCCACATTTTTCAATATACTATGTGAACAAGCCTTGGGGCCGTTGGCAATCCTCTCCTCTAAATGCAAACATGATATAACATAAAATGATGCCGAAGCCCTATACTGTTAAGAAACAAGTCATAGGCGGAATAGTCAGAGCTCTTTGTGGCGGGCAGGAGGTTGTGGGGTCGACCCCCACCCCGACTCCATAAAATTTTATAACAACCTCCTGAGGACACGTGGTGGCCTCTAGGCTTGCCACGTGTCGCTCATCCAATGGTCTAAAACCAAAACCATTAACGGTAAAAAAACACATATCCGTACCACTAAAATCAACGGACCATAAAATACCACATAGCGCGATCTAGTTGGCCATAAGAAAATGGAATATTCCCCAAAATATACCTGCTGAATGTACCTGCATGCTGAATGGGCATCTAGTCATAAAATTTTTGCTGTTTGGGAAAATATATAGAACGCGATATCTTCCTCATACGACATCGGTTTTTCGAACCGTTCGGAGCGCCAGAATCACAACAACAAGACCTTTCCTGTCGCTCAGGTTCGGTCCTATTTCGAACACTTTCAATTTTGAGCATAACACATGATCTCCTGATCACCCCTCTATCTATATCTATAGCTCCCTCTCTCCTTCTTTGTCTCTCTATCTCACCCCCCCTAAACACACACACACTCTTGCACTCCATATCTATAAATCACTTTTTCATTTCATTCCTCTCTTCATATCTCTCTTCTTTCCTCCCTTCACCTTCCATCTATATCTATATCTTCCCCTTATCTCCCTATCCCCCACTTCTATCTCTCTTTCCTCCTTCTGTCCTCTCTCCCTATCTCTCCATCTTCCTAATCACTCCCTCTCTCTCTCTCTCCACCTTTATCTCTGTATGTATTTCTTCTTATCTCACTCTCTCTCCCCCTCCAAGTCCATATCTCTTTCCCTCCCTCTCTCCACTCTCTCAGATCCTCTCTCTTCCTTCATCTCTCTCCCTTGATCTCTCCACCAAGCACTCTGTCCGTTGGTTTGCTGGGGGTTTAATTTGTGTTTTTGTAAACAACATTTTGATGGTTTTGTCCAATTAGTTTTTGGTAGAATATATGCATTACTATAGATTTTTTTATGTTTTACTTGGCTCATCTACACAACATTTATAGGACTAGTGCTTCGTTTTTGGTAGTTGGTAAATCTGGCAACACCTATGCTTATCCCTGGTGGGAGACCAGATTTCCTAAATTTCCCAGATCACTCTTTTGGATGTCTTTTTAAAAGTGTTGTTAAAAAAATTTCAACGTAAACTCTTTTAATATTAATTAAAATCTACTAAATAAATTTACCCAAAAAAATGAAATGTGTTTTTTCAAATCACTTAAAAGACATATACGAAAATAATTCATGTCCATGAAAAAACATACTTAAAAAGACAATTTTATTTTATTGGATAGAAAATTACCTTTTGTTAAAAAATTTGTATATGTTTATCTTACATGTCTCAACAAATAACTATATAATCTATGGAATTTACCAAATAATAACCCCTTCCCCTTACTTTATTTGTTTATGTATGCCAAGCCTCCTAAGAATAGTTCACCATAAAATATTATAAAGACAATACAATAATCAGGAAAACATAGGGAAACCATGGAAAATGCTATGATTTTTTACCATGTCATCATAACTACCATGTTTTAACGACATTGTAGTATCACCAGCCTAGATCCATCTTAACCCCGAATCTATCAAGCGTCGAGAGGGATCAAATCTCTCGAGGTGCAAACCTCTTTTTTGAGTGAAAAACTTGAGGAAAGGTTTGCACCTCGAGATATTTGATCCCTCTCGGCGCTTGATAGATCCAGAGTTAAGATGGATCTAGGCTAGTTTCAGTCGTGTGCGGCCAAGGAAAATCTATCGAAGATATGATTACTTTTATCAATAATATGTAAATATATCAAATATTAATATAATAATTTTAAATATGCTAAATATGTTTGAGATTAATCTGGTCATTATAATTTTAAAATTTCTTATTGTTAATAAATTTAATGATGAAATATTTTTTTTTTTAATTCAAAGTGACAATAATAGCGTTGATGATGGAAAATGTGAATAATAAGAATGTAGTGAGTTACAAATAGTCTTCATTGTGATCAATCTCAAACTATTTTCTTCTACAATTCTTATTGTCACCTTTGTTAGTTTTGTCATCTTTTCATATCGATTATATGAAAAGGACAATTGAAATCGTAAACCATTTAAATCTTTAGCTCAAGTTGTTGTAGTACCTTGTCTCCCTTGCTCTCCAATATTAATAGGTTAAATTACTATAACAAAAAAATAAATGTACATTGCCAATAAATTTTTGCGATTACACTAAAATCAATGCATATTGTTAATCCAATCAATTTAAAATTAATGTACCATCATACATACAATTACATCAAATAAAAAATCAACATCTACACTGAAATCAATGCATCTAATGCAAGCATTCAAATAAGATTGGAAAACAATTTCTACACTGAAATCAATGCATCTAATGCAAGCAATTAAATAATATTAGAACCCAACATCTACACTAAAATCAATGTATGTAGTGCAAGAAATCAAATAGGATTAGAAATCACCATCTACACTGAAATAAATGCATTTAGTGAAAGCAATCAAATAGGATTAGAAATCACCATCTACACTGAAATCAATGCATTTAGTGCAAACAATCAAATATGATTAGAAATAATCTACATTGAAATCAATGCATCTAGTGCAAACAAACAAATATAATTTGAAATCAACATCTACATTGAAATCAATGAATCTAGTGCAAGAAATCAAATAGGATGAGAAATCACCATCTACACTGAAATCAATGCATTTAGTGAAAGAATTCAAATAGGATCATAAATAATCTACATTGAAATCAATGCATCTAGTGAAAGCAATCAAATATGATTAGAAATCAATATCTACACAAAAATCAATGCATCTAGTGAAAATAATAAAATACGATTAAAAATCACCATCTACACTGAAATTAATGCACCTAGTGCAAGAAATATTCTTCCCTCTCTCCCCCCTCCATCTATATCTATATCTCCCTCCATCTCTTCTTTGTCTCTCTATCTCACCCCCCTAAACATACACACTCTCGCACTCCATATCTATCAATCTCTTTGTCACTCCATCCCTCTCTCCATCTCTCTCTTCTTTCCTCTCTTCACCTTCCATCTATGTCTCTATCTTCCCCTTCTCTCCCTCTCCCCCACTTCTATCTCTCTTTCCTCCTTCTGTCCTCTCTCCCTCTCTCTCCATCTTCCTTATCTCTCCCTCTCTCTCTCTCCACCTTTCTCTCTATATGTCTTTCTTCTTACCTCCCTCTCTCTTCCCCTCCAAGTCCATCTCTCTTTCCCTCCTCTTTTCACTCTCTCAGATCCTCCTCTTCCTTCATCTCTCTCCCTTTCTCTCCCACCTCTCTCTGTCTCTCTCTCTTCACCCTCCAACTCTATTACTATATCCCTCTCTCTCTCCTTCTCTCTCCTTCTCTCCCCCCTTATCTCCATCTCTCCTTCTTTGTCTCTTTCTCTCACCCCCAAACATACACAGTCTCTCTCCATTTCTCCCTTGTCACTCCTTCTATCTCTCCACTTCTCACTATCTATCTTTCTTATTCCCTACCTCCATTCCCCTCCAACTCCATCTTTCTATCCATCCCTCTCCTCCTCCTCTCTCCCTCCCTCTCCCCTCCTCTCTCTCTCAAGCCCTCTCTCTCGTCCTTCCTCTCTCTCCCTTTATCTCCTACCTCCCTCTCTCTTACCCCATTTCTCTCTCTCTCTCTCTTTGCTCTCAAATACTCTCTCTTCCCCCATCAATCTCCTCCTCTTTCTCAAGTCCTATCTCTCATCCTTCCTCTCTCTCCCTTTCTCTCTCTCTCTCTCTCTCTCCAACTATGTTACGATATCCCTCCCTGTCTCCTTATTTCTCTTTCTCTCCCCACTTCTCCCCGTACCTCCTTCTTTGTCTCTTTATCTCACACCTAAACATACACACTCTCTCTCTATCTCTCCCTTGTCACTCCCTTTCTCTCTCCACTTCTCGATCTATCTATCTTTCTTCTTCCCTCCATTTGTCCCCCTCCAACTCCATCTCTCTATCCCTCCCTCTCTCTCGTCCTTCCTCTCTCTCCCTTTCTCTCTTACCTCCCTCTCTCTTCCGCCATCTCTCTCTCTCTCTCTGTGCCTTCCAATCCTATCACTATCTCCCTCCCCCCTCCATATTTGTGCGTCCCCCTCTCTCTCTTACCCTTCTCTACCTCTCTCACTCTTCTCCCTCTCTCTCTCTCTCCATTCCTCCTCTCCCCTCTCCTTCAATTTATCTCCATCTCTCCCTTGTCAATCCCCTTATCTCTCCACCTCTATCACTCTATGTCTTTGTTCTCCCCTCCCATATATATCTAGAGTTAATATACATCATGATATATTAATATATATTATAATATAACAAATTTAATATTGTATTAATCCAGAGATATTAAATTTAATAATATTAATATTATAATATTATAATATTAATATTCGATTTAATAATAATAATAATAATATTTTAATATAATATAAGGGTTAATAATGTTTTTTTTTTTCATGGTATTAATAATAACTTGGACCATGGTATTTGGCCCATGGGCTTCACCTAAATAAAACCTCTTTTTTTAGTGTTCCTAAATATAAAGCGAATTATGGAGTAAATATGAAAATACATTTTATTTATTTACCATACCTCTTTTATTTACCATGGTATTTGGCCCATAAGCTTGGTATATAATTAGATGTTGATTTCTAATCATATTTGATATATTTTTATTTATTTACCATACCTCTTTATACCTCTTTTATAGTTATTTATTTACCGTACCTCTTTATACCTTTTTTATATTTATTTATTTACCATACTTATTTTATAAATATGGTATTTGGCCCATGGTATTAATATTAATTTGTCCTATGGTATTCAACCTATAGGCTTCATCTAAATAAAACCTCTTTTTTTGAGTTTTTTTAAATATAAAAATGTTTATGAAGTACATATAAAAAGAGGTTTTGTTTATTTACCATACCTCTAGTTTATATATATTTTTATTTAATTACCATACCTATGGAATAAGTATAAAAAAATGTTTTATTTATTTACCATACCTTTGGTTTATTTATATTTTTATGTATTTACTATACCTCTTAATTATTTTTTATGTTGATTACAATTGAGCCAACATTAAAATTGTTTACATATAATCTTACATTATATCTAACGCTCGCATCTACTCTATAGTGAGTTGCAAAGTACAATTGAGCGGACATTAAAATTGTTTACATATAATCTTACATTATATCTAAAGCTCACACATCTACTCTATACTGAGGCATCTACTCTATATTGAGTTGTAGAGCGCCTCACTCACACATCTACTCTACACTGAATTGTAAAGAGCCTCACTCACACATCTACTCTATACTGAGTTGTAAAGCCCTTTTAAACACAATAACATAAATACTCACACAATAACATAAATACTCACATTAACAAGATGCTACACCTTTTAAAAACGTGATGAGAACATTAAAATTTACTTATATAACACTAAAATTCACGGGATTTTTATATGAACATTAAAAGATGAATGTTAATGGGAACAAATTCAATATAAGGATATATCCATATAGAAAATAGCTGGTAATATCAAATAATCACGAATACAAGTTAAAAACAACTATAACATATGATTGTTGGTATTAGAATGAGATAGCCATCAAGCTTAACAAATACCGCAAACTGAGCTAGTTCTCATGATACCTCATAGTTAAGATTTTGCAGCTCTAGTTGGATTTCTAGTTAAGCAAATTAGAGACTAGAAATTTTGGACTATGTAAAAATCAACCGGTTAACATAAAATATCTTATTTATTTAAAAACAAAAATCCAATCCAATCCTAAATAAACAACATAAAATACCTCAACACCACATGCACCCTTTGCATTAGCAATCAACATTGACTTCCAAGAAAACAAAACAAAATGCCACACATGAAGGGGTTCACTACCATCCAAATATTGGTTTTGGCTTTTATAAGCTCTCTCGATTTTGGCTTTATAGATTATATTTGTTTTGTAATGATATTCTTATAAAGTTTTTTAATAACATACTTTATGAGTCATATTTATTTTATAAGTATTATTTAGGTGATGTTAAAATATATTTCAGTTATAATAACATATTTATGTGTGGAAATTTTATTTCACATCAATATTTTTCTAAATTATATATTATTATTAAGTATGTTATATAATAAATAATTTCACATTTATAATAATAATTGTGTTATAGTTAGTTTATAATGTATTATTCATATCAAAATATTTATTAATATTGCTTTAGACTACAAATTCATAAGTTGATGTGATATTATTTTCTCTCATTTCATAACATCGTTGACATTTTTGATGTCACATTTTATAGGTTGTCTTTGGTTTGTAGTTGTTATCTATATGACTTCACAAGCTATCTTTCCCTATGTTTAGATGCAATTCTACATCAACACATCTATTCTCATATTTGCATAAGGTTCCTTTAAGTTTTGGTGTTCTATAACCTATTTTATTTTTTGATTTGCTTAAGGCTAGATATTTATTTGCTCAAGTGGAACTTAAGAGAAATATCTTATATCAATTTTAAGTAAAAACAATGCCATACAAACTTATCAATTTAAGCAAAGCTTAGGACTATGACCTCACATAAGCTTAAGGAAAAACCCAAATAGCTAGGACCTTATTCACATGCCCAAAGCTTAGGTAAAATTGACGTAATGGATGTTTGACTTATTTGAGTAGAGCCAAGGATAGTTTGAGCTTGCATAATATATAAAGCTCAAAGCCAAAGCCTTCATTTCTTGCATAGATATTATGATCAAGGCCTTACTGAGTTTAGGTATGGTTAACAGAATCAAACCCTCACATGTTTAATAAAGCTTAAGTATAAGGCTTCACCTACCTTAGCAAGCATGAGCCCAACGCTTAACCTATTTGAGCAAAAGTTAGAACTAAATACTTAAAGCTTAGGAAAAATCAATATTACTAATAATTTATCTTTGTAAATAAAATTCATAATCAAAATCTTTCATACTTGAATTAAACACCAACAAACCTTTACTTAACCTAATACATTCAAAACTATATATAAACTAAAGCAAACCTAAAACCATATCTCTTTCACTCATATTCATAAATAAAAATCAAATATGCTAAAAATGTTAATAACCTAAACAAAATTCAAACCCCGGATATAAATGAAAACCAAGACCCCCACGAGATCAAAGAAGAGCAAAAATAACAAGGACTCCATTTCCTAAGTAAAGCTTAGGACCACAACCTTACCTAACCTACGAAAGTTAACTTAGGCCTAGGTCTGACTTGAGTGAAGGTAAAGTAAGTTCAATAATGGATAAGTAATGGTTTTTTTTAACCTGGAAGGGCATTGCATCAATGGTCCATCACTTCTCATGATGGACCCATCACTCATGGTGCATGAATGTGTGACACCGTTAACATGGCAAACATATCAATATGATACACCTCACTAATAAATACAAGCCATAGTTTTTTAAGAATATTTACATTAATAAAATTAGTGTATTAAAATATTATATTTTGAAGAGACGGATTAAAATATTCTAATAAAATTCGATTGGGCGGAATTATATCTTTTCACACGACAAACCAAATAAATTAAAAAAAGTGCTTGTGATTGGACGGACGTCGCCATCGGGCTGAGTGAGAGCTGTCGCCGTCAGTACAAGGCAGGAAGGCGGCAGTCACATGGGCGTATGACGGGCTGACAGCGACTGCACTTGCGGGATTGACGTGGCACATCACGCTTACGTCAGCTTCAGCATTTTATGTCATATTAAAATGCGCGAAGACATTCTGCTGTACGACTCGCACATGGGTGCTCTGGAGGGTCAAATATTAAATTTTATGTTAAATTAAATTTTAGCAGAGGGGGTCCTTATATTTTATTAATTTAAAGGTAATAAAATAATGCCAATTTTGAAATCAACAATATATTCATAACTTAGATCTCCATAGTGATAGTTTAATCTCATAACGTTGTTGAATAAAGTGGGTTGTGGTGGGTTTTAATAGAGTTATTAATATTAAACTGATAAATTAAAAATCTACAAAATAATTTAGAAATTTCGGTAAGATTATGAAAAAATTAGGCAGAAATTTTTGAAAATATGGGTTATGGGTGTTAAACTTCAAGATTTTGGGTGCCCCAGACATTTCTAATGGCACTGAATCTATTTCCACCATAAAAAAATGATTCAAACACTCCGACTACCTGATTTTTTGAATCTTTTTTTACTATATTCCGGCCAAAAACTATGGTCCAAGCTATTTTGTTGGGTAGGTAGACAACTACAATTTGTATAGTTAAAATTATATATATATATATATATATATATATATATATATATATATATATATATATATATATATATATATATATATATATATATATTTTTTTTTTCCAGGATAGAAGGTTTAAATGGTAATTGAGACAATATTTTTTTGGGTTAAGTTTGATCTAGCTTAATTTTTTTTGGGATGGTGTACAATATATATAGTTTAAATATCTATTTCTAACCAATTTCAACCAATTTCAATAAAATTATCAATTAACACACTTATATGAATTAAATGGTTAGTAAATGCAATTCATAATAAACATTTAAACATTTTTTTGCATGGTTTAAATTTTAAAAATTATAAAATTAACTAAATTATAATTTTATTGTAAATTATTATTATTTTTATTTATTATATATATATATGAAAAAGTATGGAATATGTTTTCCTATTTCTTGGAGGTTTACTCCCATTTTAGCATATAGATTTTTAGAGGGCTTTGTTAAATGATACCATGGGCCAATGTCATGGATTGTCAATATGATATGTCCAAAAAACCATAACTCATTTCATATAGCTTTTTTTTTTTTTTTTTTTTTTTTTTTAAATTAAAAAGGAAAAAAGAGCATAACCAAAGTCTTTTTTCGGATAAATCACATTCTTGTTTTAATAATAATAATAATAACTTTTTTCTAGACATTCCTTAACGATTATTTTCATTGATATTTATTTTCTTTCTATTTTTTCCACTTTATTTTAATAATTTTTTTTTTTTAATATATTATTTATTTTCCTGATGTTTAAGAGTTTAGCCTAGCATCTCTACTATAATTATTTAGCCTATGGATCACACAATTCATCTTTGTCTTCATAATGAACCACATTAAACATGTCGACCTTAAAACAACAATCTGATTTATTCGGAAAAGACTTTGCTAGAATCATGAATAAAAAAAGTCTCCATTCTTAGAGCATAACCACTTTGGAAATAAACCTCAACTTTTGATTTATGTATATTATTAAGTATATTCTGGAATATTTTATAAAGATTAAATTCTTGCTATCCACCTAGTAAATATGGATAGTTAAATTAAAATTGTTAAAGCCCTATTCCAAAATAGACATGTCCTATTTAATTTTATGTATAAATTATTTTTACCATTATCATAATCACGATGTGAAATACTAAACTTTTTGTCAATACTATATAAGTAGAAACCATTATTTAAAAATATAACCTAAAAATGTTTTTCATTAATTCATAACTAATTTTCCTTAAATATAAGAAAATATATTAACAATACAAAATTTTGTGATTACTATATATATGTTGAAAATGTATATATATATAGAAACTACATTATGATTTTAAAATAAAAACTAAAGATATCTTTCATTAAGAGTTAATTTTATCCTTAAGTATTAAAAAACATATTAATAACACAAGTTTGGAAAACATATAATAATATTAAAAATAATTATTAACCATTTTTGTCAAATAACTATATTTTATTAATTTATGAATACACAATGAAATATCTCTAACTTTCTATTAGTAATTAATATAAATTCATTTCATTAAAAGCACTAGATTTAAAATTGTTTCCAACATGCAATATAAATATTTTGATTATGATAATAAAAAAAAATTAATTTGTTAACTAATATAGTATATATAATGGCTAATTTATAAACAAATATTTTTTTATTTTTAATATTTAATTTTTAACTGCTAAATCTGGATTATTTATTCTATAGAATTAATAGATTTTTTTTTTAATCCTTAAAATAAACTACATTAGTTAGTAAATCCAATTCTATAAATATCATTACTTATTTAAAATTATTAGCTATCAAATCTTACAATTATATCAAACATAATCCATACAAATAACTAAATTTTTCCATACTATAATTTTACATCAAGTTCAATATATTTTTTATTTTGAATTTTTGCAAGGATTCTCTAAACAACATGTCTCATCATATGAAACCATAAACGCACTTCACAATGAAATTTGTCATAAATTATTATGCATACTTGGATAGAGGCCCTTTATTTTTTGGACAGTTAAAACAACATGTCTCCAAAGATGAAGCAATAAACACACTTCAGTACATAAGCGAGTATCATGGTGTGTGTACAGATGGATTGAGGCCACTTTGATATTATCATGGTGTGTGTACAGATGGATTGAGGCCACTTTGATATTTTGCCAGCTAAAACTCATTAATGTATTCATGGTTGTGCTTGGGTTTTTGAAGTGAGATAGTATTGTGACCAAGGTGTGGGGTACAAATATATGTCCTACTCATGTGTAGGATTTTTTAATGAAAATATATGGAGCATGGGAAGAGAAACAACATGGAAGAATCTCCATGGCGTTTGAACCAAGAGATTTCAGAAAAGGCCAAGGACAAAACAAATAAGATTAATATGATTGTAAGTGGGATATTTTGATTGCTGAATCTTATTTATATTTGGGTTTTTAATACTTTAGTTGAACTAGTTTGGAATATTGAGTGGTAGTTGTTTTTTTTTTATTTGGAACTAATGTTTTGAGTAAAGATTTTTCTTATTTTTATTTAATTTTTATATTTGATGCTTTATACATTAGTGGTAATTTATAATGAGATTTCGAAAGGTAATTTAAATATATTTGATCTATTAAGTTAGAGTATATAAATATGAATAGAAATATAATGAGATTTCAAGAGATAATTTAAATATGGAGTATATAAATATTAACTTAAGAGTATATACATATGAATATAAAGTTAAGAATATATAAATATGAATAAAAATGAAGTAAGTAATGTATCAAATATATATTTTTAAATTTAAGTATATAATATTTTTTTAATTGTTGAGTAAGTATTTTATGAGAAAGAGTAAGAATAAAAAAAGATGATTTAGTAGTCTATGTTTTATAGTTTTGGTTTATATCATATATAATATAAATATGAATTGATTTTAATTATAAGATTGTTTGTTCAATTGTTTAATGTGTTTGGTTTAGTCATTGTTAATGGGTTGATTGTTCATCTTCTTAATGTGTTGTGTGTTGCTAGTTGTGTGCAAGTGTTATCACATGTGTCTTTTAAGACACAAAATATTGTAGTGCATGTTTTAAGTCAAAGTAGGGACTAGGAACAACCTAGTTAAAGGAGGTTGAAATAGGAGACAGGCACTTTGTAGTGCATATGATCTAGTATTCTATGTTTTATAGTTTTATTTTATATATCATACATAATATAAATAGGAATTGATTTTAATTACAAGATTGTTTGTTCAACAGTTTAATATGTTTGGTTAAGTCATTGTTAATGGTGTGATTGTTCATCTTCTTAATGTGTTGTGCATTGCTAGTTGTATGCAAGTGTTATCACATGTGTCTTTTAAGACACAAAATATAGTAGTCTGTGCATGTTTGGAACTTGAACTTCTAAGTCAAAGTAGGGACTAGGAACAACCTAGTTAAAGGAGGTTGAAATAGGAGATAGGCACTTTCTAGTGCACATGATTTAGTATTCTATGTTTTATAGTTTTGTTTTATATCATACATAATATAAATAGGAATTGATTTTAATTACAATATTGTTTGTTCAATTGTTTAATGTGTTTGGTTTAGTCATTGTTAATGGGGTGATTGTTCATCTTCTTAATGTGTTGTGTGTTGCTAGTTGTGTGCAATTGTTATCACATGTATCTTTTAAGGCACAAAATATTTTAGTAGCATGTTTGGAACTTGAACCTCTAAGTCAAAGTAGGGACTAAGAACAACCTAATTAAAGGAGGTTGAAATAGGAGATAGGCACTTTCTAGTGCACATGAAGTTGTCAATTGAATACTTGTCATTGTGCTCATATCAACACAAAGACAATGCTAACTATCAACAATCACACATGACCATGCTTACACACACATTGAGAACTAGTGCACTATTCTGGGATAATTTCTTCTTATTGTTATTGTTGAACAAATTACGTTATTTGCAAAGATTCATCATTTTAGAGCTCTCAACCAACTCTTTACTCGACTCTACTAAGTCCAACAAACTTAAACTCACTTTGCTTAGTTTCCTTCCTATTATATATATCTTATCTAATTGTTCCAAGGCCTCTTTACATTCCAATTCTTTTATTGTTTGGTTTCTTTGTCTTCTTTGTTGTCACTTCATTTTTTATTTGGTCTTTTTTGGCTTGCATGTGTCACTTCTACTCTTATATTGCCTCCTTGCCTTAATTTGCATACTTTCTTTCATATCATTCCTTGTATTTATATTATATGCTTTCCATACACTTGAGTTTATATTCACAATTACTGTGCTCTACTCATTCTCAATAATTCTTATTTTCCTTACCACATTATGTCTTATTTTTAACACCCTAAATTAATTTTCTTTTAAACAAAACTTTTACATTTATTCCAATTCCTATATTTACATATTAAATTCATACATTAACATTGAAAACTCAAATTACACATTATTATTATTATTATTATTATTATTTTTAAATATAAAATCAATTCTATTCATATTATTATTTTATTATATAATTTTATACCAACTTTTTAACTTAATATCAATATTAATATTAATATTCACTTCAAGATAGATTTATCATAGATGATCCACACGAAAACATAAAAAAATATAAATATTCATTACCATTAAATTAAATTCTATTGAAATTTTATATATTTAAATTTAATATTAAATTACTAAATTTCATATATTTAAGTTTAATATTAAATTATAACACAGGGAAAAAGTGAAAACAAAACCATTCTCCCATATTCAGATGCAAGCCACTTTTATTTATTATGAATAGGTAATTCATTATGTAAAAATAATTTAAATGGTTGTATGATTTTTTTGGGACCTCTCAAGTTAGGGAGGGCCCTTTGAATCCATTTCTCCTTTTATTCAGTACTAGAGTTGACCTTATAACCGATCATGAAACGAGTTCAAGGAAGCATGTTCACACATTGATATAAGCGCAATAATATAATTATTTTTAAATTAAAGGTTCAAAAGGTTTAATTAATGATAAAAAGGTTTAGAAAGGGTCAGGAAAATATTATTAAATATAAAAAGACTATGCAATTTATTTAATAAATATTATTAAATATACTACACCCATTTTCATGATGATGAGATTATGTTTTTCTATTTAATAAGACAATGGAGATTATTAGATAAATATTATTAAATATACTATAGCCATTTTCATAAAGATGAAATTATATTGTTTTTTTAATGTAAATGTAGAAGTTTGTTTTTTAATAATTATATATTTATTTATTTAAAAAAAATATAAATATATTTTATTATAATTGGGAAAGATATATTTAATAAATGTATCAATTTAAATTAAATTATTTTTTAATAAATATATATTTATTTAAAAGAAATATAAAATAAGATTTACAGTAATTGTGAAGGATATATTTAATAAATTAATAAATTTAAATTATTATATTATAATTAAGAGATTTAAATGAGCCATTTAAAAACATTATGTTTTAAAGTAAGATTTAAATTTTTGCTCTATGGTTAACATATTTACTCACAATTGCTTGAGCTATACTCAAATTAATATTGAAATAGAGATATAGTAAATCCATAAATAACTTTAAATTGAGGTTTTGACTTTCATAACTTATAGATAAGACTTGATATTCATTTTTTGACTTCTTTGCTAATTACAACCTATGTCACAAGGTTCGTCGAACTTTAACCTTGAGGTTCAAATTTTGACGAAGCTTAATTTTTTTTTTGAGGTTCGGTGAACCTCATTGAACCTCTTAGCCATTGACCAAGGCCATAGATCAAAACTTATAACTTCATGTCAAAACTCAAGCTTGTAATTTATCCTTGCAGTTTTTATGTGCGTGATAACATTTTTTATGTTTACTAATATTGATTTCTTACTATTTTATCCTATATATATATGGGCGAACTTTTTCTGAACTTCATAAAAAAATTTGAACTCAAACTGAACCTATTCATTGCCAAACCCGAACTTGAACTCGAACTATGTGACATTGAATACAACTAATGCCATGCATCTTCATTTATTTACAATATATGATCTTGCTCCATTTTTTCTATTTTTCCCTAACCTTCCTCTAATTACAATTTGACAAGGGTTCAAATTGTTGATTGTTCTTGTATATATCATCATTGGTTATTTCTTTGCATTTGTTGAAGATAATGAAATTGATTGTCTTTCTCGATCTAAGAGATCTAATACATGCCTTTTTTTTGCTTGAATATTGTTGTATATATCATCATTAATTATTTATTTGCATTTGTTGAAGACAATGGAATTGATTCTCCATCTCGATCTAAGAAATCTAATGCATGTCTTCTCTTCCACATTGCAAAGGGACACATATCTTGAAATAAAGCAATTACGATGACTTCCTTGCAGAGAGACACACATTTTCAAATAAATTAATTACAATGACTTCCTTACTATTGTCAATTACTAAAATAATTATATTCATCAAAACAGTAAATACACAAGAAGTTTCAATTGGATTTACTCAACATTCATCCAACATTATACTTTTCAAATTTCTGTTTTTTAAAGTTAGATACATTATCCCTTTATATACGTACTAAAACTTGACCATAGAAAACTCTAAATAAAAATAATAATATACTAATACTTCCAATACTAAAACCAACCTTTACCATCACATTCTTATTAATAAGATATAATCCAAATGTTTATTTAAATCTAAATAAATAGATACTGTAAAAATAATTAATAAGACCATATTAATTAATTTTGAAAATTAAAAAAATAAATATATTTAAAAAATTTTAATAATATAAAATCGCACAACTCTATTCTATTTAGAAAAGGAAATGAAAAATCCTCTCTTTATAATATAATAATAATGGATTATTTTACTATTTTATTCTAAATCATCACACTTTGATGGAACACTTCACACTTTCACTGTACACATAAACTTATTTTCAAAATACAAAGAAAAAAAGAAACTAATGCTACTCAATTATTTCTCCGTTAAACTTTTTATTATTTCTTTATTTAAGAACGTGCATGTACTCTTTTGGCTTGTCACACACATGTTATATTGTTTATTCTTTGCCACAGTTTCAAGACTGTCTTTAATCTATACTTTGCTTAAAAAAATGAAACCCATTAACTTTATATACTCAGCAGTTTACTTTCATATGAAGTATCCTTCGAAATTATTATATATATATATATATATATAAAACAAACACAATATGTGTTATGCATTTAAAAACCCTCACATTGCGTGAGGAATGTAATTAATTTTGGCCAACTTTTAAATAATTTCAGGAGAACATGCCTTGATATATTATATAATAACACACTAAAACTATAAGTGGTGTTAAATTTTTCATTGTGAAGTCAACTTTTAATTAGCAAGTAAAGAAAGAAGATAAAATATTGTGTAATGTGGGGGAAAGATGTTTGAATTTTATGGAGGGGTGTGTGAATAATTGTTGAAAGTGATGTGGAATTTTGATTGTATTGATGAATTTTAATTTTTTAATTAATTAATTTATTAACTAAGGAAATTGGTTCATAAGGTACTATTATGTAATTTTGGAGATTTTTGATTAATTGTTATTTTTATAAAAAATAATATATCAAATAAAATAAAATTATAAAGGTTGGTAATTTTTTCTTAATTATTAAATATAATATATTTGAATTTATTTTTTTAAGTTAATTTGTATCATATTGATATGGTTGTTTATATTGGTTTTTTGTTTTTGTTTTTGTAAGTGGTTTTTATTCATGGAGTGAGGCGGGGTTGCTAGATTCCTAATTGTTTTCGTCCTTGGTGTATGCTTCATAGTGTTTTTGGGGCCGATGTATCCACGTTATTTTTTGGCGTGTATTTCTATTTTTTGCAGGGTTTCATTTGTGGTGTGGATGCTGACTCTAAGGTGGATATGGGCTCTGGCTTGTGCTCATCCACATTCCCGCTTTGTTTTGGTCTCACACTATAGATTTGCATGCCTAGTCATCTGCGTTTGATGTCGGTTTCTTGTTTTGGGCCTTGTGGCCTTTTATTTAGCCACCAAGGGTTTACAAAAATGGGCTCATGATGCGGGTCCTTTACTATCCTTGGAGACAACTACTTCATGCCCGACGGTTTGTCTTTGGATCAATGACATGAAGTAGATGACGCCGAGAATAGTAAAGGATCAATGACTACCATAGGTTTATTTTTAGGCCTAACGACCCTTATATTTTGTTTTTTCTTATGCCTGGTGACTTCTTTCTAGTGATGGCAATGGGGTTCGCCGACCTTTTATTTAGTGTTGCTACATTTTCTTTGGAGCTTACCTGTACTCCTTTTGGGCTTTCATCATGTTCTGGTTTGACCTATATTTGCAAGATATGCACCTTACTTGATGGGTTTTGAAGATAGGTTTTTGAATGTATTGGCTGCCTATTGTTGGGCCTTTTACGATGATTTTCTTGGGGTTATTCAACGGGCCTGTGTGCCATGTTTCTTGTATTTAGTATCGAACATGTTTCAGATTAAGATTGCATACACACATGGTGTGTCTACAAAATATATTTTTTATTTTCTCTAATAAAAATTACAATATTTTTTCCGTGGAAAAATATTTACATTGTATTATATATAAATAATAGATTAAAATATTTCACCCATCATTGACAAACATAGTATGTCAAATCACATTTATTACATTCCTGGTATAAAATCCTAGGATTAATGATGGATTTTTATTTTGTCCCTTTTCTCTTGTGGACGTCTAATCTGAATCTGAATGTTAGTTTTGTTGTTGTAATTTCATCTTCAGAATTATAAACAATTGCTGATAATTTTCTTCATGTGCATAGGTTTCCTTATGGTGTTTGTGAGTGTTAAATAAGTAATTGTGTCAAGTTTTATGTTAAATTCATGAGCATTTTAACATTAAAACAAAGTAATGAACAACAACAATAAAATGTACAATAAACCATCAAATGATCCATTAACACAGTATTTTGATGAAGGAGTTCACCCCTCCTGGACTACATCTCCTTGGTCCAGCTTCCATGGCTTGGGCCTCTGTATTAGCTCAAAATGAAAAAAAGTGTTGTCTACAATTCTCTACTGCTCCTGAAACCTACTCCAACATGCTCAGAATGTCCAAATCTACTACGATAGACTCTTTCTGAGCCAAAAAGAGTCGAATTTTGCAAAAGTTATGGCTCAATCAATTTGGCCTAGGAAAAATCCTCCAAATCTGGAGAAAACTCCTGTTAATCCCACTAATTTTGGAGTTCCGACGAAAATGGTGGACTCCACCAACTTTGCCGCTAAGATAAGCGTAATTTAGTCATGTGATAAGCACATTTTAATTAGTTGATAAGCCATGGTTGAGCGCTAAATGCCTTCTTAACCAAATCCGCATTAAAAAAAAGGATTAGCGCAAATGCAGTGGTTAGGGGCTATTTAACCCGTGTTTAAAGTTTTTAAAACTCCATTGTATGGGCTCCCGTAGGTGGTCACACATATGGTTCTATGGAATGGGGGGTTGGCCCCCACTTTATCCCCACCCAAACTTTTTATTAATACAAATATATTCCGATGGCATACATTGTTAAGACCTTCGGCTGTGGTATAGTGGTATCGTTGGTGCGTTGTGTGGGGGAGGTCATGGGGTTGAGCCCCGAACTCTGCCATCCACCATATAAAATTTTTACACCATATAATACATGATATTTTGAACATACATAGCCAAAATTTGGCCTTTGGTAGGGGGCACATGGCGGCCCTTGGCTACACCACATGTTCTTCCCATTGGCTCATTCGTGAAAACGATAAATCACCCAACTAAGCAACCAGTCACGAAGTGACACTTGTCATAGTGTCATTGTTAGAAAATTATATATTACAGAGCAATGCAACACATAAATTATGCGGAAAACACAAGCACACAAAACACCAGAGAGACACATATATACGTGGTTCACCCAGTTTGGGCTACGTCCACCTCGAATAGCCAGTCCTTCCTTTTTATTATCTAGCAAAATGAAGAGACACAACCTACAGCAGGTCCACTGTAATATCCTTTGTTCTCTCTCACAGTCTCCCTATCTGTTTCCCACTTACAGAATACACATGTAATACACAGCCACAATACAATACCCTCATACAAAGAGAGGGGTTTCCTTCTAGGGCAAAAAACCCTAAAATAAACATAACTTCTACCGTTAGATCATCCGCCTAATGAACAGCCCGGATTGACTAGAAATTACTATACTTTTACAAGGAAATTTATCTGTTTTGTGACTTCGAGCGTGCCCCGACCACGCCCGAGGGGGCCCCATGGGGTTGCGGGCGCCTCCCGGACACAAACGCGTTTAAATACGAGCGGCGGTGTCGCCCATTTTAAGATACTCAGGGTCCAAGTGTGACCTAAAACCCGCTGGGTAATCGGGTTCCACAACCAGCCATCCCATGGAGGCGGATGTCAGCAGCACGCTGTTGCTTCATTTGCGGACAATGACTGTCTTTGGACATGACTTATTTCTCATCTTCATAATCACATCCCTTGAAAGGGCAGTTAATGAGCATAATCTCAGTGTTCTCCCCAGTTGCACAACATTTAGCATATCTGTAGGGATTAAGTAGTGTGTATCTTTTCCAGCTTCAACTCTCCATCTTCTAATACTGACCGTATGAAATGGTACTTGAGATGTATGTGTTTAGTCCTGGAATGAAATGCTGAGTTCTTTGCAAGATGAATGACACTTTGGATATCACTGTATAGCGTGCCCATATCATGCTTCTTACCCAATTCACCCATAAAACTTTGTAACCAAATCATTTCTTTACTAGCCTCTGTAGCAGCAACATACTCTGCTTCTGTTGTTGAAAGTGCAACAACACTTTGGATTTTTGAAACCCAACTGACAGCTGTTCCACCTACAGTAAATACATATCCTATAGTGCTCCTCCTGTTATCTCTGTCACCTGCCATATTTGCATCAACATATCCCTGTAGAGCAATGTTTGAACCACCAAAGCATAATGCTTGATTTGTGGTACCTCTCAACTATATGAGAATCCATTTTACCGCCATCCAATGTTCTTTTCCTGGATTATTCATGTACCTGCTTACAACTCCCATTGCATGTGCAATATTAGGCCTTCTGCACACCATTGCATACATTAAGCTTCCAACTGCTTATGCATATGGAACTTTAGACATATAATCCATGTCTTCTTGGGTCTTTGGGCACATCTCCTTAATAAATTTGAAATGGCTAGCAAAAGGTGTACTAACTGGTTTTGCATTCTGCATATTAAATCTTTTCAACACCTTCTCTATGTACTCATTCTGAGACAGTGTTAATTTGCGATTTTTCCTGTCTCTAGTTATCCTCATACCAAGGATTTGTTTTGCGGCTCCCAAATCCTTCATTGCAAATGAATTTTCCAATTTCCATGTTCACCGCAACTTTCACTGCATGTTGAGCCACCAGCAAGCATGTCCATGTCCATACAATAACAATATAATATAGTTGCCATGTTTTGCATTTTTATAAACACCAACTGATCAGTGACATCTAGTATTTTTTCTGCCTCACTTGTTCGATTGCAGACTTTGCCAAATTTTAGATACCATTGTCTTGGAGCCTGTTTTAAGCCATACAAGCTCTTCTTTAACCCGCACAATAGTTTTTCTTTCCCTTTGACCTCATATCCTTCTGGTTGCTGCATATAGATCTCTTCCTCCAAATCTCTAAGGAGAAATGCTGTCTTTACATCTAACTGTTCAAGATGTAAATATTCCACTGCTACAAGACTTAAAATAGTTCTGATTGAAGTCATATTAACAACAGAAGAAAATATTCCATCAAAATCAATACCTTTCTTTTGTGCAAACCCCTTCACCACAACTCTAGGTTTATACCTTTGTTTTCCTCCATCTTCTTCCTTCAACCTGTAAACCCATTTATTCTGCAATGTAGTTTACCTGCAGACAACCTGACTAAGTCCCAAGTCTGGTTATGCATTAAGGAGTCCATCTCTTCTTCCATGGATAGCTCCTACTTCTTCCTGCTTTCAACCTACATTGCTTCTTAATAACATTCAGGTTCACCAGAATCAGTCAACAATAAATAATATAATGAAGGAGAGTATCGTTCAGGGGGTCTACTTATCCTGGTAGATCTTCTGACACCACTTTCAGGTGTTTGAGGTGCCTGTTGTTACTTTGGTGGTTGCTGTTGTTGTGGCTGTTGATTATTATTATTTTCAGGCACCTTTACTTTTTCTGTGATCTCATAAAGAACTGTGTATTCTTTGTTTTCCTTTTCCTGCAACTGCTTCTTATACAAGACTTTTCATTGAATATTACATCTCTGCTCCTAATGATTTTGTGATTTTCATAATCATATAAGCGATAACCAAAATCATTAACACCATATCCAATAAAGGTACATTTCTTTGATTTTTCCTCAAGCTTTGTTTTGTTTTCTTTATTAATATGGACAAAGGCCTCACAGCCAAAAGGCTTTAAAAAAGAGTAGTTTACCTTTTTACCTGTCCATGCTTCCTCTGGAATGCCACCATCCAATGAACTTGAAGGCCCTCTGTTTATTAGATAAACAACAATATCTACAGCATCTGCCCAAAATTTTAAAGGCAATCCTGCATAAAATCTCACACACTTTGCACGCTCCATGATTGTTCTGTTCATCCTTTCTGACACACCATTTCCTTGTGGTGTCCTTGGAATTGTCTTCTCTCTGCGAATTCCATGCTCTGAACAATACCTATCAAACTCTTTGCTGCAATATTCACCTCCATTGTCTGATCTGAAACACTTCAACTTCTTTCCTATCTCAATCTCAACCAAAGCTTTCCATTTCTTGAAAGTATCAAATACATCAGATTTATTCTGAATACAATAAATCCAAGTTTTTCTAGTTGCATCATCAATAAAAGTAACATAATAACGAGAGCCACCGAGAGATGATACGTGAGCAGGTCCCCACACATATGTATGCACAAGCTCTAATTTTTCGCTCTTCTTTTCTTTCCCAACTCTGAGAAATCTGACTCTCTTCTGTTTTCCATAAATAAAATTCTCACAGAAATCCAAATCAACATTCTTCAAACCCGACAACAAATTTCTTGAGTGAAAAATCTTCATCCCCTTCTCACTCATGTGTCCGAGCCTATGATGCCATAATGTTGCATTTGCTCCTTTGGAAGTTAAAGCATTAACAGAGTTAGAAATACCATTGCATAAATACAATGTACCAACCTTTTCGCCTTTTTCTATTACCAGGGCTCCTTTGGTGACCTTCCAAGTTTTATATGTGAAAGTTGTCACACAACCTTCACTGCCTAACTGCCCTGTTGAAATCATATTTTTCTTTAGATCTGGAACATGCCTTAATTCCTTTAGTATCCATTGGTTTCCATTCTGTTGTTTTACAAGAACTTTACCCATTCCAACAATTTTACAGGGTTTATCATCACCCAAATGGACTTGTCCAAAATCTCCTTGAACATAGTCATGAAAATATTTCTTATCAGGTGTGGCATGGAATGAGGCCCCTGAATCTACTACCCAAGAATGTTAACATTTTCGAAAGAAAGAATCAAAGCATCTTGTAACACATCACCTGTCACATTTGCTTCATGATTGTTTTCTTGCTGTGCGTCTCCTTCTTTTCCCTTCCGAGATCTACAGTCTTTCTTCAATTGCCCTTTCTTTCCGCATTTTCAGCACACTATCCCCGATATGGACTTGGATTTGCCTTTCCTTGATTTACTGCAATATCCAAAGCTCTTTTCTCTTTCCATTCTTCTTCCCCTAGACTCTGCACTCAAAGCATTACCCGATGTCTCACCGAAACTTTTATGTCGCATTTCCTCGCTAAGGATAACACTGACAACATCATCAAAATTTAAAGTACTAGATCCAGAGACAGAGTTACTAATGGCCATAACTAAACCATTCCAGCTTTCTGGCAATGAGCACAAAAATATAAGAGCCCTAACTTCATCATCAAATTTTACCCCTACAGAACTTAATTGACTAGTAACTGTATTAAAATCATTTAAATGGTCTGCAACAGATCCACCTTCCAACATCTTCATATTAAATAAACGTTTCATAAGAAATACCTTGTTTGAAGTCGAGGGTTTTTCATATAGTTTAGCCAACGCCTTAATCAAACCCTCTGTTATTGTTTCCTTCGAAATATTGAAGGCTACCGACGTTGCGAGGCACAACCGTACTATTCCGAGTGCCTTTCTATCGAGAATCTCCCATTCTGCATCTGTCATAGCCGTCGGCTTCTTTGTATTTCTGCTCAATGGTAGGTACATATATTTTTGATACAGATAACCTTCCATTTGCATCTTCCACAGTGGGAAGTTTTGGCCATTAAATTTCTCGACCCTAAATTTACCATCTTCCGCCATTGCTCCCACTCGAACTAGGAACCCTTCTTTCCTGCGAGATTATCAGCCAAATAGACCTTCAACTCTGATACCAGTTGTTAGAAAATTATATATTACATAGCAATGTAACACATAAAATATGCAGAAAACACAAGCACACAAAACACATAAAACCAGAGAGACACAGATATACGTGATTCACCAGTTTGGGCTACGTCCACCTCGAACAACCAATCCTTCCTTTTTATTATCCAGTAAAATGAAGAGACACAACATACATCAGATCCACTGTAATATCCTCTGTTCTCTCTCACAGTCTCCCTATCTATTTCTTGCTCTGAGAATACACATACAATACACAACCACAATACAATGCCCTCATACAAGCGAGGGGTTTCCTTCTAGGGCAAAAAACCCTAAACTAAACATAACTTCTACCGTCATATCATCCGCCTAATGAATGACCCAGGTTGACTAGAAATTACTATACTTTTACAAGGCAATTTTATGTATGTTTTCAGATTCGGGGGCATTGCCCTCGAAACCCCCCGCCAGGCCCGGGGGGGGGGCTCCATAAAGTCGCAGTCGCTCCCCTGGACCCCCTAGGTAGCGTTTAATTATGGGCGGCGTTGCCGCCCCATTAAGATATAGGGGTCCAACGCTATGATACAAAATAAAAAAGATAATCAGGCTCCACACCTAATAGTCATTAGGCAAATTGGGGGAATATTCCAAGAATATTCCTTTTCTTTTTTTTGACTAGGCTGCCATGTCATCATTCTGTCATTTCTGCAAAATTTTTAGCTATTTAAGAAAACAAACATCAGGGCCTATCTTCCTCATACAGAGTTGGTTTTCGATGAAACGAATTGTGTCGGATTCCTGGTGACAAGCACTTCACGATCGTTCAGGTTCTGAATGATTCCAAGCACTTCCATTTTTGAGCTTAACACTGAGCACCTGATCATTCCTCCCCACTAGAAGCCTTTTGGACCCCAAAATATCTTTTATTACTGAAAATTTGGATGAGGGTACAATTCCCTCACCCTTCCAGTCTCAATCCATTGAAATTTTCCCATTTTCATCAATTTGAGCTTTTCAAAAAAACTAATATTTTTCCTTGACTCTAGAGACCCTATCTTGCTGTTGTAGACACCGTTATGCTGCAATTTCCTTGAATTTGCAGAACAAAAATTTGTCCTTCCAAAAAAAAAACTCGTTCCCACCTCGATCATTAATCAAAGGAAACTTGAAAACTGTCTCACCTCGAACACTGTCGTCATGGAGATTCTTAACTGATGTTTCTTTGTACTTGCATCGACTATTGACCAAGTGTGTTCACCATTGCCATGTACCCTTTGGAAACCAAAAAAAATCACTTGTGGAACCTATGCCTTCTTTTTCAAATTGCTTTGGTGCTTTCTCTTTGACCTTTGCTCTCTCTTGCACCGACATATTGTTTCCAACACTACTCAACACTAATGTTGACTGCTGCAAACCTTTCACATCTTGTTTACCTCCTTTCAAAGGAAACCTATCAGAGTCCCAAAAAATATTATTACAAGCATAAGCAACTTCAACGAAATCAACTTGTTCGTTCGATAAATCTTTTTGAAAGATCTCATTCAAAACAACTCTATGCTTGATCCTTAACAAAGTCAAATTTTGGCTTTCATTCACTATTCTCTTCATTTATCTTGCATGTATAAGAGAAAAAATTATCTTATTCTTATGCGCTCTAACTATGTACTTAATTCCATCCTTAAAAAAGTGATACTTATTCTCATGGCGATGAAATACTTCTTTCCTATCATAAAGATAAGGACTTCGCAAAAAAATATTTGAAATCTCAAGCGACACTACATCAAGTTCAACTTCGTCGAGAAATTTTGAATTGATTGCAAACCTTAGAATGCACTTCCTTGTTACCTACAAGTTTTCATTCTTGCATATCCACCCTAAAGGATAAGGTCTTTGATGTATAACAGTTTCAATATTTATCTCCTTAACTAAGTCTTCAGAAATCAAATTAGCTTGAGAACCACTATCAAATAGTGTGTCTATCTTGGTATGTTTAGAAACGACTCTAATATGAAAGAGTTCAATTCTTGTATCTTCATCTTGAGTTACATTGGAACAAATTGAAGAACTAGTGCTTGCAATCTGAACCTGAAGTCATGTTCAATGATTGCAACAATTTCCCCCTTTTCTTTGGCTTTAAGTTTGTTTGGCTTCAACTCTGGATGAAGTTTCCAACAATAGTATTCATCATGGCCATTCTTCAAACAATGTTTACATGTGAGTTTCTCTTTCTCTTTTTTGATAGAGTTATTTCTCTTTCCTCTTCCATTAAACTTGCCCTTTCCTTTACCCTCATACTCAATGAAACTATCACTTTTCTCATCTGCACTCTGTTTCCCTCTTGCTTCTAGATGTGTGGCTTGAACACAAGCCTCATCTAAGTTTGTGGGATTGAACATGAGAATACTATGTCTAAGGTAACTGTGCAAACCCCCAATACACTTTAGCAAAGTTTCTTGAGAATACAAATTGACACCCAAAATAAGAGATCTTCTCCTAAATTCATGAGTATTATCTTGCACACTTTTCCCTTTCAATTGTCTAAAATTCTGCCAATCATAATGGATTTTTGCATGTAAGCTAGAGGATAGATGATGCAGGAGCATTAAGGCAGAGTCAACAATGTGACAAACTGGTCACATGTTGTGGCTTGGGAAGAGGACTAGCAGTCCTAATAAATTGAAGACTTTGTTTTAAAGTATTTTGTTTAAAAGTTAGTTTGGGCTAACATAGCCATTATAATATGTAGGTTAGAATAATAGTTAGATTAGGATTAGTTAGACATTTAGTTGAATAAACTGTTCTGAAACTGAATAACAGTTTCTCAACCATATGGGGATTTTGGGGAAAGGCATAAAACAAAAACAAATCCACCATTTTGGGGTTATGCCTTCCATAGAGAGAAAGAGAGAATGAGAGGGAAATAGGTGTGAGAGAGGGTTGAACAGAGAGTAGGAACAAATGTAAAAACTAGTCATCCCAGGGATTGGTTCTACATATTTTTTTTTATAAATAAATTCCAAGTGTTTTGGATTGTGATCGGGCTCTCTGTTTCAACTCATTGGTTTTATTTCCCTATCGAAGTTAAATATTTCATTTATGTGCTATGATATATGCGTATTGTATTTATGTTAATTCTTAGACACATTGAGTGCGAGGATGCAGTTCCTATGAACTTCGCACAGAAAAAGCTGGGGTAGAAACCAAGGGATGAGAGATGAAGAACAAGCTTAGGAGGGAATCCGCGCATTTGCAGACCCCACAAAGCTCAGGAGAGACAATGTTGAAGAATTCCGAATAAACTCAGAAAGATAACGGAGAGTAGCTTGGAGGGAGCCCTATTGCAGAGTAGCGGCATCGGAAAGAAGAGAAGATTGAATAAAGAATAGAACATGTAGCAAAATTCATAAGGAGAAATTGATGGCGAGGTTTGAAGCACCGAGTCAAAGGTTTAAAGATTTATGACAGAGATTAGAGCAAGCAAAAGCGGCGAAGAAGAGCCAAGACTGTTGAGCGGATGACTCCGATTAAATCGCAAATCCAAAGACAAGAGATGAACGGTTAAGGAAGAGCGAAACGAACACGTGTCGGCAGGGAAAAATTTCGCATCAGCGATTGAAATATTTAAGAGTTAAGGACTTTCACAAGTTAAAGATTTTAACTTGCGATGCAAAGTGGCACGGAAGGGAAGTTGCAAGGGCCGTTGGATCACGTAGCAAATCAACGACGGACGAGGGATTGTGACTTCGCACTTCGAAAGTTATAGAGGATACCATTTAAGTGTTTGCACGAAATTTTAAATGGGATGCAATGTGATGCAGAAAGGAACAACCACATGTCGGCTTGGCGCAAATGCGCACGTCGCAAGTTTTTATGGCTTAGCGTATTTGTAAAGAGTTGGAAGTTGCGGGCAACGATTGCGATGTGTTGCAATTGGCCGGGAGACTGTGGGACCCTACGATAAGGAGGTCCCATGCGTTTGAATGTGTTTTGGGTTATGGGAATTATATGATTAAGAACGATGTTGATCGTTTTTGCATATGTATGTATTTTATTTTGATATTTGACCCCGCTGCATATAAAAGAAGTTATGTGGGTCCTAACCCACAGGTCCACGATTATAAGTTAATTTGCAACTACAACTGCATCAATAGAATTTCATTTTAATGGCAACAATAAAATTTGACCAAGACATTGAGATCTTACCATGGTTTTTAATCTCTTCTCGAGTCCTTGCTTCCCACCATACAAGTGTTGATCCCTCCATCCTGAAGGAAGGAAATTGAATCTTTATGCCATCTTCTTGAAGGTTTTGAATTTTGCAATAAAACTCCAATTAACGAATCAAATTATCCAACTTCTCTACATTCACTTCGCCATTATACATTGGAAGCTCAAATTTGACATCAAGTTTAAGTAAGGGAGTTTTTCCCTTTGGGGTTTTTGAGTGAGTATGGGTGGTTTTGGCTGTGGAAGTGGAAGATGATGCTGATGGTGATGATGAATATGGTGGAGATGGAGGAGGATTTCCTCCATTGCCCTTTGAATCCTTATCTTCATCATTTTTGTCTTCTGAGGTTCCCTCTCCATGTGGAGACTTAGAATTCTCTCCAACCATCCTGGCGCTCCTCTCTTCAAAGAAGATCCTAACCCTTTTATTTAGGTCATGGAAAGCCTTCTTGTATGCTTCCTCTTCTAAAGACCTTTAGTCTCTCATACACCTAATATGATGGCTATGGATTCAAACTCAACTTCTGGTGCAACTTGTACCTCCTCAATCTCAAATAGAGATAAAACTTGAGGTGCTTCAAGTGTAGCTGTGAGTGAAAATTTGGGTGGAGATGGTGGCCTTGTATCTCTCCTTCTTCTGGTCCTAACCTCAGGACTAGCAACCAAAAATTTCCCTTCTCCTCTTTGCAAATTTAACCTTGTAAGCATCACAAATTTGCAACCATTAAAACCCTACTTGCACAAAAATCAAGAAAATATCAAGAAAATAACCTTTACTCTGATACCACCTTGATCTGAATTTGAATGTTAGTTTTACTGTGCTAATTTCATCTTCAGAATTATAAACAATTGCTGATCATTTTCTTCATGTGCATAGGTTTCCTTATGTTGTTTGTGAGTGTTAAACATGTAATTGTGTCAATTTTTATGTTAAATTCATGAGCATTTTAACATTAAAATAAAGTACAGAACAAAAAGAATAAAATGTACAACAAACCATCAAATGATCTATTAACACAGTATTTTGATGCAGTTCACCCCTCCAGGGCTACATCTCCTTGGTCCAACTTCCATGGCTTGGGCCTCTGTATTAGCTAAAAATGGAAAAAGTATTGTTTACAATCCTCTACTATTCCGGAAACCTGCTCCAACATGCTTAGAATGTCAAAATCTGCTAGGATAGACTCTTTCTGAGCCAAAAATGGTCGAATTTTGCAAAAGTTATGGCTCAATCAATTTGGCCTGGGACAACTCCTCCAATACTGGAGAAAACTCTAGTTAATCCCGCTAATTTTGGAGTTCTGACTAAAATGGCAGACTTCGCCAACTCCGTCGCGAAGATAAGATAAGTTTAGCTATGAAATAAGCCATGGTTTAGCGCTAAACGTGCTCTTAACCAAATATGCTTTAAAAAAAGGATTAACGCAAATGTGGTTTTTAGGGGTTAATTAACCTGTGTTTAAAGTTTTTAAAACTTCGCTGTATGGGCTCCCGCTGGTGGTCACACATATGGTTCTATGGAATTGGGGGCTAACCCTTGCTTTACCCCCACCGAAACTTTGTATTAATACAAATATATTTCGATGGCATAAATTTTTAAGACCTTCGGTTGTGGTATAGTAGTATCGTTGGTGCGTTGTGTGGGGGAGGTCGCGGGGTCGAGCCCCGACCTCTGCCCGTCCACCATATAAATTTTTTACACCATATAATATATGATATTTTGACCATACATAGCCAAAATTTGGCCTTTGGGAGGGGGCACGTGGCGGCCCCTAGCTGCGTCACGTGTCCTCTTCCCATTGGCTCATTCCAACCTCCAATGAAAACACGACAAATCACCCAACTCAACAACTAGTCATGAAGTGACACTTGTCATAGTGTCATTGAGTGAATTGAGGGAATTTTCCCAGAATATTCTTTTTTTTGCTGACTAGGCTTCCATGTCATTATTCTATCATTTCTGCAAAAATTTTAGCTGTTTAAGAAAACGAACAACATGCTCTATCTTCCTCATATAGAGTCGGTTTTCGACGAAACGAATTGTGCCAGATTCCTGGCGACGAGCACTTCACGGTTCTTCAAGTTCCGAATGATTCTGAGTACTTCCATTTTTTTAGATTAACACTGAGCACCCGATAAACGTCAATCCATTCCATAGAATCATTAGGAGTAGCTATAGATGGAACACTGGTGATCATTTCTTTGTGATAGTTCCATTGCTGAAGGTTATGCCATAATTTTCGTTTCCGTATATGTTTTTTCCCACTCATTGTAGAAGCCACAATTATGGATGTCTCTTACATTTTCATTTGAAGGGTGGATCTCCTTCGCTTAGGGATGACATTAGAGAATTTTTGAGGTCTAAAAAGGGCATCCTAAGGAATATTATAAAATAATAGTGAAAATAATAGAATAAGATTATATTACATCATAAAATTTTAGAGGGAAAAAATTAAAAAAACTATTTTTTCAACTCATATTTTCAACTTATCTCCTTATGATTTTACTCAAATTTCAAGCGAGAGTACTTGTTAGATGCATAATTTGATTCCTCATCCAATGATTACCATGTTGCATAATTTATATGGACCCTGCTAGACGAAAAATGAGAAATACATAGAAAAACATGATTACAATCACACTTTTCATGTATTTCTCATTTTTTGTGTAGCATGGTCCATTGAAAGTATGCAACATGGGCACTCCATGGTTGAGGAATGAAATTTTGCATCCAACAAGTGCTCCTTCTCGAAATTTGAGTAAAACAGTACAGAGATAAGTTGAAAAAATAGTTTTCTTATTTTTTTTAGTTTTGTAATATTTTTACCTTTTTACTCCAAAAATGTTGAATCACCCCCCATGGTTGACAACATCATCTTGAATCCTAATGGTTCTTATAAATTTGATTTTGTTTGTACAATTTTTCTTTGAGGCCCATTTTAGACTTCAAAATTTATCTAATGGATGATGCCACCTTAGGTTGAATTGAGTTTGTGGGAGTAGACATGGCAGTATATGTCTTTTGTTTTTGAGGGTTGTCCTAATTTTGACCAAAATTATTCTTTTCCCCTTTTTATCCCTTCAAATCCTTCCATCCACGACTTTTTTTCTTCGTATCCCGAGGGAAAATTCCCCTTGCAAAAATGGGCATACATTTTGAAGATGACGCAACTGTTGACAAGTCTTGCAATAAAAAGAAGCATTTTCATAATCCATTGGTTGTGAATAAACCTTACCCCTCCACACAAGTAGGATTTTATATGGTAACCATTTATTGAGGTTTCGACACATATAGAAAAAATGTGATGATTCCTTTTAAAAGTATTTCTATGTCTATTTTTGTTAGAATTTACGGCAGAAATAATAAAAAATTTACCAAGAGGAATAAACATAAAGAGCCAAACACAAATCATTAACATAAACACAGATGTTTATTTGGAAAAACCCCAAATCCGGGGCAAAACCCAACCAATGAAATTTCATTAAGCATTGGCCAAAACCCCTGGCCAATTTGGCCAAGTGAGCCTTCACCGCCCACCTCCAGGCCTACATTACAATGAAGTCTTCCCAGACTTTTATAGGCTCCATTACATGCAATACCATGGGTGCACAATACCATGTGCCCCAAAACCACTACTATTTACCCTAGTCAACATTGATTCTATTTTGAGTGAAGTTTACCTAACAATTCCCCCCTTAAACTTGACTTGGGGTTTCTTGACTAATTCTAGCCAAAATTCCTAAGTGAGACAACCCCACTCACTCTAGCCCTTCCCCCCCTCAAATTTTTAACTTGGCACCCCCCCTATCACCTAAGTCTAACCCAGACTCTACCAGTGATTACCCAGGGGTACGCATGCCATACCAGGTCTTACAACAGTATGCCCATTTACATGTAAAAATTAACTCCATTATAATATTTTGTTTGTTTGTTTCATTATTGTTGTGTTTGTACATATAACATCAATGTACATATAAAAATAACCCATCTACCGAACTACATGGGTCACCAGCCTCTGTAATTTCCAGTCCTCTAGGAATTCTCTTCAGATACATGGTTCATCAATTAATTAATCCACATGCACATATCCTCTCTCATTTTGACAGACTTTGCTCTCTGAGCACAGACTTCATCTCTGTCATGATTACCGTTGGCATAAAAAAAAAATGTAAGACACTTGCTAGAACATCATTTTCATTGTCATTGACGATGATGTCCAACTGTTTTTCTGCCGCAACAATTAGATGTCTCCTTCGCCAACACTACTCTTTTGGACCTGTGACTCCACAACCCTCATCGATAAATGCTTGCTGGAACCATGTTACAATAAGAGCATCACTGAATCTCTTAAGTGTATCCACCAGCTGGGTGCACGCATTGATGAGCGTTGCTCGTGCCTCCACCATGAACCCATGGCTACAATATCTTCAATACTAGCGCATGTTGAACCATTACCCATTAGGATCTTTGGAAATCTTAGTGTAATGTACCATTGCCCATTCTTGATGCTCCTCATCCCATTAAAGGTTTATACCTGAACATTGTGTAGATCATTGCAGGTAGCACCAGAGTGTTTGTTTTCAGCATCTAGGTTCAATCATTGCAGTGGAACAATGGGAGAGTCCATAGGTAAACGACGTCGTCCTTTATTTCCCAGGCCAGAGAAGCATCGAGGGCTGCAACATACGTGCCCCGGTGGCTCAATACCATGCCAGCCCAATAGGATACTCAGCCTCTCGTCATCGGGTGACTGCCACTTGAACCCGGGATATCCTACCTACAAAAAGTCCTCGTACTCCATGACTCCACTCCTTAAGGCCCGCATCAAATTTATCCCTCTGGGCTTCAGAACCCTCACTACTTCTTGGATCGCTTTCGCATGCTTAGCAGTGATGACATAGCTCTTGCACATGAATCCACTGCCCACGGTGTGCAAAGAACTAGTAGAGACCACCACGCGTCGAATTAAATTTCCATGAATGGCATATTTAGAGCGTCCTTACTTCTGAAATTTTCATATTCTTGGATTCCTTCAATGGCCACCGTTTTTAGAGTCACTGACATGGTTTCTTGACCGAGAGATCGATTTCCACGGCCCTCTCGTTGTTTCCTTATTTCTTCAGCTATCTAAGATTGCATCTCCTCCAGATTCCCCCGTGGGGTATGCCCTTGATAAAACCTGATCCATCACAAGGATCTTGATTAAGTGCCAAAGAATTTTCCCTATCCACAGTGACCATCCATACATTATCCCTACGGTCATCACTGCCAAAAATTGGATCACCCAAGTCGCTTCTCTTCACGCCTAATCGTTTCTCTCTAGCAAGCCAACCATTAAATTGTATTCCGGGTCCACACTTCCAATCTCAAAGCTATTATCAAAATTGATCTCATTAGAGAGCCCAGATTAACCTTGGCCACAAAGGCGTCCCTCTGAAGCCCAAACCTTGGAACATAGCTCTAATACCAAATGTTAGAATTTACGGTAGAAATAATAAACAATTTACCGAGAGGAATAAACATAAAGATCCAAAAAAAAATCATTAACATAAACACAAATGTTTATCCAGGAAAACCCCAAATCCGGGGCAAAACCCAACCAATGAAATTTCATTAAGCATTGGCCAAAACCCCTGGCCAATCCGGCTAAGTGAGCCTTCACTGCTCACCTCCAGGCCTACGTTACAATGAAGTCTTCCCAGCCTTTTATAGGCTCCATTACATGCAATGCCATGGGTGCACAATACCATGTGCCCCAAAACCACTACTATTTACCCTAGTCAACATTGACTCTATTCCGAGTCAAGTTTACCTAACAATTTTGATGAAGCAAATTATTAAATTTCCAACATCTTCTAAGGCATTTGGTTGTGTCAAATGGATGGGTAAGTTAGGAAGCGTTACCTAGACTGGAGTTTCCATATGCGTCATGGAAAGAAGATTAAAATTAGGAAACCATGGTTGCATTGAGAGTCCATAATGACCCCAAAACCAGTGTCCCTAGTAAAAAATCTTCTGCTGGCCCTCTAAATTTTTGAAGAGCACCAAAAGGAATCCTTTTGAGAAAAACAATAAATCTATATTCTAAGACCAATTTTGGTGTTGCCATTCCCAGAGAGTAGTTTCCAAGGGCCAAAATCCATTAAAATGGCAGATAATCGCTTGCCATTCCTAACCTGTAGCCTTGAAGTCGGTCATAACACTTTTCACTTCAAGAGATGGAGTATCCATTGTTTGATTGACAATGAATGTTGGCCTTGAGAGATGTTTAGGGTTAAAAGGTGAATGCCCTGGCTTGAGGACCTCCTTAAAAGACTTGGGTTGGGAGGAGGAAGGTTTGCCCCATCCTTTGGCTCCACTTCTCAATTTGACAACTAAATAAATAGGCATCCTTGGCTATGACATATTATCTCTGAGGGATTTTAGGTCCTGGAGCTGTCTTCTACCATATAAGACCTCTAAACTATTAGAGGAGATTCACAACCGATTCTGAATTTTGGCGATGAGTGAAGAGACATGATTTGAGGCTTTAACTGACATGCAGAAGGATGCCCCTAAGAATGGACGTACAAAGACTGGAAAATTTACCAAATCTGAGATAAAACCCTAATCCGAGATGTAGAAAAGACTTTGAAGTGAGTAAGAATTATTTTGATTGTCCAGATCTTGAGGGTGGACAACATTCTTTAAATCCTTCTATGGAAACAGACTAACACCCTCTAAAGCTACATATCCGTTCACAAAGTCAAAAAATATATTGAAATTAAACACTCCAAGAAAATTTCCATTTCCATAAATTTGCAACTCTCCAACATCATTATCAATGGAGGTTGGATATAAAGCGATCCTATCCATGATAGAGACCAACTTGCAAATCTAGATAAATATTGTAACCCTCAATATTTGCAAAATGAAGAAGCAATCTTGAACCAACATCCTAGCTATGGTTTCATCATTGTAAGTAAATTTAAAGGGCCAATACCATAGATGAATTCTATAAATCAATATATTGGTTGGATTGCATATAATGTATTGAAACCAATCCGAAAAACGAGAAAATCTATCGTCGAGTCTTCGCTAAACAAACATAACTTCAAAGATTTCATAGATGCTAAGTTACACCATACCTAAATACGGAGACTCAAAATAAGCTATGTGCGGTGCAAAATATCTTGATCTTTCACTACATAGAAGATCCAAAATACAAGGGAGGCATAGGCTTTGCTTGTGGGTTTCCGTGGTGAGTGTGAGGGAATATCACTATTTTGTAGCCCATATTGAAACGGAGCCGAAGGTCACTTGGGAAGAGTCGGTTCTCTAAGCAATATATATATATATATATATATATATATATATATATATATATATATATATATATATAGATTTATTTATTTATTTGTAAAAGATCACATAAATAATAATAAAAAGTTACAGAATGTATTTGCATATTTGATTATGTTCTCAGCGTTTTTATAATGGTTATGTATCGTAATATCAGACATGACCTTGGTTTAATTGTCATTATTCATCCTTTTTGGTGGCATTATGTTCTTTATGGCCAGTCTATATAAGCTTAGACCTATTGTTTTGGTCACCATATTACGCCACCCTTAGGGTTGCTTGTAGTCTTGGTGTTGAGTTGACAAGGGTATTTTTTTAGAAATGTTTTTGGGTGGTTGTTATCAACATGTTCAACTTGGTGGAATCATTTTGGTCGTGGTCGATTTACTGGGATTTTGTGGTCTCTATACTGTGTTGTGGCTTTTTCATCAACTATTTCTTTAGTATTTTCGAATTTGTGTCTTAGCAGGGATGGGTCTCTGATTCCTTTAGTTCGAGAGTGATTTTTTGAGTCAAAACCCCAGAGGTTATTTTTACCAGCTAGGCATGTAACGAAAACTCATGCGTAGGGGGAACGATGTGGCCCTCAGGGCCACAACCAAAGCCAACAACAGGCCAAGGTTGCTGCAAAAAATTACCATGCTATTGTTCTTCCTGAAAATTAGAGTGAAATTTACCAGTTGGAGTCTCTTATTTTTCATGATAGAAAAGACCTATCATATTTTAAAATCATGGATGATGTGTCTCCATAGATTCCTGACCTAGGGACTACCTCGGGAAGAAGGAAACATTAATTCTTAGCCTTGACCTTGTATTGGAAAATGTAGACCCTGTTGGGGAGGTTGTTGATAGACAAGCAAGTAGAAAATTAGAATGTCTTCGCTAGCCTAGAGGATGTCAAAAGAGTCAAATGTAATAGACAAGTGTGTTTAAAGAGGATTGATGCAAGGTTGGAACACATTGCGCTTCATTTTCTATGTGATCTTGCTCCACATACTCCTCCAAGTTTTAGTGTGAGAGATCCAACTCCTATCACCTCCTTATATTTTTGAGATTGAATGCTTATTTTGAGTTTTTGGTTTTATAGTACTATTGTAGTCACTTTAGTGATGCTAGAAATATTGAAAATTTTTAAATTTTGGGCTAATTTCTCTCTTGGTAGGTGGTCAAAATATTTGATTTCCCATTGGGCACATTGAGACCAGCTACATAGTGACGTGTATCATGAGGAAGTATATTGGATGTATGTGCTTTCATGATATTTTGAGGTAATACAATCTTAAAATTACAAAAAAAAGAAAATTTAAAGAAGCTTATAAGGCATGGCATGGATACCATGTTATAATTAAAGTGAGGGACAATGTGATTACTAAATCATACACTTCATTGAAATTTTACATTCATCCTTGTTCATCAAATGCAAAATTTAGGATGTTTGAAAATTTTCGTTCTTGTTCAACTTATAAACATACAAGCTTAGAGTGTTAATTTAACATAGTTATAACTTGACGAAAACACTTTAGAGTTTTTGTTTTTCTCAAAGTCACATTTAATGGTTAATTCTAACCATATTTCAAAAAGTGGTGTTAAGAGTAGCATCATTTTTCAAAGTTAAAATATAAATATTTTGCAATCATGATCCATTATATTGTTAACATAAACCATTTTTTTAACAATAATGAGAATTTGTATCAATAAAAGTTTTCACCTGGAATAAACAACAAGTACACTGGAGTGACTATTACAAAGAGAAATTCTTCCATGAATTCAGAAATAAAGGAGCTAAAACCATCCTTCATCCAAAAAGAGAGGGTGCGGGGGCGCGACATGTAGATATCCAATACTAGACATTCTAAACCTTGCATCTATTGCTCCTTGAGAACATGAGTATATTCTTACAAATTGTTTGCACATGATGATGCAAAAACAAAACATTTCTAATATTTGACATAAATCAACTCATTTCTAGACCCATGGGGGGTGATGCAAGAGAATTCTCGGTATTAGACTTTGGGGCTTTCTTTCTTTTATCTTTCCTACTTCTTTTTAAAGGATGGGAATAATGCATATTATCTTTTAATGCATCTGAATAGGAAGTAAAAGAAGAGGGTGGTTTATGTCCTCCTCCTCCTTCGTTCCAACTTATTTTTCTTTCTTTTCTATAAGAGAGATTTTTTTCAGTATCCTTGGATGAAGAATTTTCCTCAATGAATGAATTAATATTCTTTATAGACACTTGATTTGGGATTGAGTGATCAGCTTATGCCTCGTCACCCATAACTCCTGCCTCCAAGGACTTCAAAACTTCATATCTATTATTAGAGAGACGATGTTTATGAGATTTAGGCTTGCTAACATGTGGCCTCTTAATCAAATACTCGTTGTGTTTCTTTGTAACTGGTTTGAATGATCCTTGCTCATAACTACTATGAGAAGATGGAAAAGGATTAGAAGAAATATGAGAATCTGAAGTACTAGGACAACTTTTGAAAAATCCCCATACTCATGACAAAAATTACATTTAAAGGGAACTTGTTCATAATCCAGGGCCTGAAGATGGGACTACTGTCTAAGTTAAGTCGAATCGCCTCATTAAGGGATTTTGAAAAATCCATTTCAATGAAAATTCTGGCATAAGAGAAGTTATTCTCCTTGTCCATATAATTAGAAATAAATTGACCCAATTTATCTCCAATAGCTTTGAAAATAACTTCACCCCAAAAAAGAAGGGCAAGTATATGGAAATCTTATCCATGTCGGTGCAAAAGAAATTTCCATGATGGGATTGAAATCCAAAGATTGGTGGGTTAGAAACATTCCTCTAGTGCATATTAAATAAGGTCCTTATATGTAGATCTAATCTCTATCCTCCTTATTTTAAAAAAGAAAATCATAATAACCGTTTCAACAATAGAAATACCGTCGGGCTCATGATTTACCCAATTAACAAAGGTCCATTCTAAATAGAATTATGGGTATGCCAACGACCAATGAAGTTACCAATCAACCCTATTTCCTTCAATGTAGTCACATTCTTATTTGCAAAGGTCGAGCAAAACCCCAAATCAAGAGAGTGAATGGACTTTGCCTTATTAACAAACCTGCTTGGGAGACCCATTGGACAATCAATGATATCAACCACCCAAGAACTAGAGGAACACCACCATAACATAGTATGGCAGCAGGAATGACCCCAATGATTTGCGAACACATGGAATAAGAAAAGAACATTCGAGCTAATAACAAACCGAGTTGGTTGAAAACCAAGACAAACCTTGATTCAATGACAAAAACTCCATGTCTATCTTGAAAACTAAAAAAATATGGACTCAACCACAAATGAAACCACGGAACTATAACAAACCAATCGAAATTGAGGGGGGGGGGGGGAGGATAGCGGTGGCTAGGAAACCCTAGCTACTAACTCCTGTGACATCTTCAACTCCATTCTTTTGAGTAAAATATATATATATATATATATATATATATATATATATTGTTTACATAAACCTTAAAATTAACCTCCTAATTGAAAATGAGTGCTACAAGGAACACTTTTTTAATGTTATTTTCAATTAAATTACCTCTCCACCATTTCTCTTCCATCACCTTCCCTTAATAGAAATTAAAATATAACTTAAAAAATTACAAAAAACCCTTTGAACAAAACAAAGAAAGAAAGAGGTTGGAGTCCATTCTTAAAATCACCGCACCCCACAATTTTTTGCTTTTTTTGTTTTATTTGCCGTTTTTTCCTAAAGATTTTGTTTTGTTTAAAATAATTTGTGTTTTTTTTTTTAAATTTTAATTATTTTATAATGTACTTAAAAAAGATTTATTTGTTTTGACCTCCTACAAAAGAATGTTTTTTTAGCCATTCTTAGGAACAAATGTGTTTTGTTAGCCATTCTTAGGAACAAATGTTATTTGTAATATTAATTTTCAATTTAGAGTTAACTTTAAGTTTTTCATTTTAATGATATTGGTTGTTAAGGTCATGGTTTCAAACAAATTGTAATTTTAACTTTGAGAAAATAATTGTATGATTGGTAATATGATTTTTCTATTTGGACATTGATTTTAAAGTTTTTTCAAGTAATATTATGAATTTTTAAAGCCATAGTTGCAAAAAGTCATAATTTTAGCCTTGTTTATTTTTTAAAGTAATATTATAAGTTTTTAATACCATATTTGCAAATGGTTGTAGTCTTAGCCTTAGAAAAACATATTATTAATAACACTATTTTTTATTTAAGAATTTATTTTAGTGTTTTTAATGTAAAACTATAAATTTTCATAATCAAAACTCTCATTTTTAAAGTCACTCTGGAAAGACATTTATCTAGTCACAATTCTCATCAAATTAATAATTGTATTTTTTTTTGTTAATATAAATTTATGAACTTTCTATAATATATAATAAAACTCTAGTCATTTATAATATTCTAGTTTATAAATATATGTAAAACTTTAAATAAATCAAATAATTATAAACAAAATTATAATATTAATAATTAGAATATCAATTTTAAAACAATAATGAATATTATTAAACTTAAAATATAAAAACAATGTAAAAACATTGCTCAACAAAGTTAGAAAAATAAAGACAATGAATCTCATGTTGAATTTTCTACTTTGTAAATATATCTAAATCAAACAATTATAAACAAAACTATAATATTAATATTTAAACCATAATTGATAGTATTAAACCAAAAAAAGCATAAAAAAACAAGGAAGAAGCACTCCTCAACATCAAAGTGAGAAATAAAGGCGATGAATCCCATGTTGAAAATTCTTTTCATACTTCCTTTGCACTCCACTATCTTAACTATTCTTTCCCACACAATTAATATGCACATCTAATATTTAATAAATCATTTAAACTTATATTAATTTAAGCCACGTCATGACAATTCCATATTGTATCGTATATATACTACAACTCAATGTCTATAAGAAAAATCATAAAACTAGCAATTGCACCATATGTTGCAAAAGAAATGCCCTAAGGCAATATCATAGGAAAGAGTAGACTAGAATAAATAAGTTGTTGCAGAGAAGGAGCCATTGTGAAGGAATGAAAGGCAAATTTTGCTTACATGGAAGCAGGCCGTGGAGGTTTCAAAGATATTGATTATAAGAGTTATCAACTAGAAAATTTTGTTATAGATATTGAAATAGGAAATTGTGGGTGAAAACATATATGTAAACCAACATAATGAAATAAGTTGTTGCAGAGAAGGAGCCATCCTGAAGGAATGAAAGGCAAATTTTTCTTCCATGGAAGCAGGTTGTAGAGGTTTCAAAGATATTGATTATAAGAGTTATCAACCAGAAAAAGTTGTTATAGATATTGAAATAGGAAATTGTGGGAGAAAACATATATGTGAACCAACATAATCTATTCACAGATATAAAAATTTTGTTATAGATATTGAAATAGGAAATTGGGGTGAAAATCCTTTGGTGATTAATAATTCTCTGAAACAAGCATGAAATGAGCATGTAACTCAAATAAGATATTTTAAATACATTCAAGTACAATCTATCTCGCATAGATATAGATAAATTGAATTTTTATTAACAGAAATAGGGTTTACTCCAAGTTCATCTACATATCTGAGCGCCAATTGCATGCTTGTCAGAAATTGTAAACAAAGAACAATAGTCTTGGTATACAAGAAAGTGAGTGTCATTTTAATATGGAGACATTTTTTGGATATATTGTTATCCATGTTATGGTTTATTTTCTAAACTCCAAACTTGGTTTAGTCTTTCACGATATACATAAGAAAAAAAATGCAAAGTAATTTCAAAAATTTAAGTTATAGTTTTATATCTTATAATTACAAATCTAGTTTCTTATTAAAATATTTTACACACATCTATTCATTCAAATAAATTATATTGTGAATATGTTTTATCCTATTATTTGATTTCAAAATTATTGCATTCCCTACTAAGTGAAACAACTTTATTGATAAATAATTGAATGCCAAATTGAAAGATTACTCAAGCGATAACTACTATAATATATACAAATTATTTGTTTTATATGCCATTCAATTTCCATTACCTATTATCTTCAAACCCCATGGAAGGTATTGAACATGGGAACCAACTTTAGGTAAATAAGCATTCACATTATCAACTTGGACAAAAAAAAATTACAATCCTAAAATTCTCTTACCTAATCATCTTTTTAAATATATAATTGAGTTTCATTTATTAAAAAAAGGCAATATAAAGAACCTCCTAGACTTATAAAAGGTAATTGACATGAAAAATAAAAAATATCCTCATAACAACACAGAAATGTTAATCTTAATTGAATCATTAAAAAAATAAAAAGGGATAATAGATTTACTAGTTATATCATTAAAAAAGACCACTTTCACAATCAGATTTCTACATTAATTTTTAAAAATATTATTTTATAATTATATATAATTATAATTTTATATTTTTAATATATATATTTGACTATCATAATATTTTTTTTTGGGAAAATAATACTAATTTGGAACTAAATGGATTTGGTGAATTGCATAGAGATTTAACACATTATGACAATAAAAAAACTGAAGTAAATACTATCAGTTGGTTTTCAATACATTTATGTAATGAAAATAGAGCTACGAAGTTTTGAAGACTACTTCATTGAAAATTCGAAGCATCTTCATGCTTGGTTTTCCAAGCTGGTTGTGAATACCTCTATGGATCAACTGGATTAGCACTGTATTTGTTTCACCATTATCTAGCAATATTAAGACAAAATGAGTAAGAAATTTATGAATGGAAACACCTACAGGCATGTCACAAACATGCAGACTACTTCATTGAAAATTAGAAGCATCTTCATGCCTAGTTTTCCAAGCTGGTCGTGAATACCTTTCTAGATCACTTGGATTAGAACTGTATTTGTTTCACCATTATCTAGCAATATTGAGACAAAATGAGTAAGAAATTTATAAATAGAAACACCTACAGGCGTGTCACAAACATCAGTTCATTTGCAATATCAATTTATTCTATGAGTTGTTGTGATTTTTTTCTTGTGGCTAAAACTTAGTTTTGGTTGTCACCTAGTTATCATGATTCAAAACTTTGTTATCACCTCAGATCCTTATAGCATTAGATATATTTTGTGAGCTGATGTGATGTTTTCTTTGTCACAATGATTTAAAAATCAGTTATTATACCACAATATTGAATTTCTCATTGTCTTTTTTGTTTATGAACCCTTTAAAAAAACCACAGGAACATTTTATTTTACACTGTGATCTCCCCAGCATGGGTGGGGGTTTCAAAAATTGGAGGGTAAATTGAGCGGTTATTGTTAGAAATTGTGTATAAGATGGAAAATTTGGATGGTTTGTAGACGATATGGATGTCATAACAGATATTTATTTTAAATTTTTTAGTGTCTCTAGCCACCATGCATCTAATATGATCCATTTCAACTGAGAACTTCAATATCTACTTTGAATTTTTTAGTGTCTCTGGCAACCATGCATCTAATAGGATCCATTTAAGCTAAGAACTTCAATAAATCAGTGTGAATGATAACTTGTGACATCCCTAGCCATTTTCTTTGATTTTGGATTAGGTTACAAGCTAATAACTTGTGAAACCCCTAGCCATTTTCTTTGATTGTGGATGAGGTTATAAACTAGAATACACTCTATCTTGAGAAAAATCTACAATATATATTGGATGGAGGAAAATGTTATGATAAAACATGTACAAAAAAACCCTTTAGGGTTGTCTCAACTTACTGTATTGTTAAACACATAGTGTCAATTTTGTAAAACTATAATCTACAGTAAGGAATGAGTGGGTTTTTTCTTTTGTAACTTTTGTTTGGAATTGAAAAATAAAAAAAAAATTAATAAAAGCTAAAATTATGTAGTGAAAAAATTTGTTTAAAATTTCAGAATAAAAAGTTCACTAAGTTTGACATCATATAATGTGAAATTAGTTTATGATTATAAAGTAAAAGACATGTAAGTTTTTTAGCCACAATTAGGTAATTAAAGATATGTATATAGTTTTTTTTTTTAACAAAAAAGAAAATCGAAAGAGTATGTATGTAGTTACACACTGTTATGTAGTTACAAACTAATACAATTAAGTAATTAAAGGTAAATTTAATGTTAATTAAGAAATGGGAATTATGAACATTCATCATTATTTCTCAAGATAAATCATGTCCCATGAAATAATTTGGAATTTTTTTAAAAATAATAATTGTTATAAACAATTAAAAATAATTTTATTAAATAGTTAGTTTAGATATATATTATTTATCAGAGGGATCAATTCTCTTTTCACTCTAAAAGAGGTTTTCATATCAAGAAATTTGATCCCTCTTGGCTCTTGGTAAATCCAGAGTTAAGACTGATCTAGGCCATCTTAATTTCCCCATTTAAATAAACTATGTTTCACATGAATACCATAGGTCAATACCATGAGTTGTTTTAATAGTTTATTATTATTTTATTTTATTACCTAAATTCAATTTAATTTATTAAAACATATATAAAACTATTTACATTTACATATAAAAACATAAAAAAATGAATAACAACATTTTAACTTAAAAGTCACCAAAACCTAAATTCAATCCAACTAATTAAAAGGAAAAAAAATAACATTATAATATATATATATACACACACACAGACACACACTTGTGTATCTAATGGCCTAAAACATTTCAATCGTTTAACATTTGATCCAATGGCTCAGACATGGACACAATGACAGCGAGAGGAGTTGTTTTCAAATAGAAATGCCTTACGGCATAATAAGATACGTCTCTATGGGAAAAATACTAACAACTTAATTGTTCAACCCATAACAATTTTTTAACATATTTAAATGAAATGTAGAATTTCAATTAAATTTTTTTTTTTTTTCCATAGAAAAATATTCGCAATTTTATTCATCATAAAACAATAGAACAAAATTACAATTTTCAAATATTAAAAAGCATTATGAAAAACACACCTCTTGGTTTTAGAGAAAAAAAGAAAACCAGAAAAAATACCTAATGAAATATTGAAGTTAAGTGTGATAATAAACACTTAATTTCTCTTTTTTTCTTTCTTTCTTTTCTTTCTTTCTTTCTTTTCTTTTCTTTTCTTCTTTTCTTTTTTTCTTTTCTTTTATTTCTTTCTTTCTTCTTTTCTTTCTTTTTCTTTCTTTCTTTTTTCCTTCTGTCATTCCCCTACATTCATACTTACTGGAACCATTGCTAGCTCACAACTTGTAATTTTCGAAAGATATTCCTTGTTTGAGTTTGTGCTTTTAGAAACATGGGGTCTCTTTGTACCCACCGTCCTATCTTCAGTTAGATCCTCATTTTGCTTCTATTCTAATATGCATATCTCTAGTGGTTCAATGTCATTCTTTATGTGGGATATGAAACTGGGTTGAGCCTATGCATCCACTTCTGCTTGATTTGTTGGGTTTTCCATGGTCTCTTTTTTTTCTTCCTCTAAGATTTGGGATCAGAGGTCTACCATCCTTTTGGTTTATGGGCCTACCTCTTTTTCTTTTTTGGTATTTTTTTTTTGTGTGTGGGCTTGTGCTCTGCAGAGGTCCTATTTGAAATCATGTTAGACATAAAAATGCCATGTTATCATAGTCTAATACTTGGGTCCACTGAAATTTTTGTGTTTCAATTGAATGTGATCAGGTAGACCTTTAATGATGTCTATCTCAACAGAGATTCTGGCGAAAGTGAAAATACCTTTCTCTATTCTTTCTAGGTCCATATTTTTGAATTTCCCCAAGGTGTTTTCATTTTCTTCTAGCACCTTGCGGTGCCATAAGGGGAGTGGAAGATTTGGTAGTCTCACCCAAACTTTCATGGTTGAGACCACCATATTTGTAGCATAAAATTTTGGGAACCATGGGGTGATGAATGATCAGGTACTCAGTGTAAAAGCTCAAAAATGAAAGTGCTTAGAAATGCTCCAAACCAAAATGACAGTGAAGAGCTCATTACTAGGAATTCGACGCAATTATTTTCATAAAAAAACGACTCCGTATGAGGAAGTTATGACCTGTTGTTCGTTTTCCTAAACAGTTAAAAAAATTGCAAAACTGTGACATGTTGATGACATGGTAGCCCAATCAACATACCAGGTATATTCAAGGAATATTCTCCAGTTTTTTCCCAATGACACTGTGACAAGTGTCACAACAAGATTCACTAGTGAACTTTGGAGGTGAAATTTTTTACAATCTATCCTAAGGTTGAATGAGAAATTTTTTTGGATTAGAATGGTCCAACCAAAGCCGGACATGTGATGTAGCCAGGGGCAGCCACGTACCCCCTCTAGTGGACCCCCTCTCCAAGGTTTGCATTGAATTTCATTGTGGAGTTTGGTCTATTACAATTTGAAATATTTCTATATCTAAAGTTCGGGCCGAGTGTATTTATTTAAACATAAGTTTCAAACTATGGACATGCACTATATGAATTCCGATGAATGTATTTATTTTAACCCAAAGTTCTTAACCTTTGATATGAGCAATATCATACGGAGCAAAATTTATGTGCAGGGGTTGGGGTCGAACCCACGACCTACCCTGCACCAACCAGCCGCCTTACCACCACACCACTCCGTTGGGTCTTAACCATATAAGACTTCGACTTAAATTTGTTATGAACCAGATTCTATGGAAAGAGTTTGGAGGGGGGCAACCCCCTCCTCATACAACCACGCTGCGAAGACAATGGGCAGAGCGGAAAAGTTAACACAATGGAGTTTAGTGATAAATGCGGATTAATCACAATAATCCAGGATTAAAGATTATTAAACCCGATTATGTTAAACTGCGCTTATGCGCAAATATTCCATGCTCATCTGCTTATCACTACAGTTTATTGCTAATTAATCCTCCATTTAAATAGTAGCGGGTTTAACGGACTGCGCTAGTTTTGATGGAATCCCTATTTTGTCGGTGCTAACTGGAGTGTCCTGCAGTTTTGGAGGCATTTCATTAGGAAAATTTGTTTTGACCATATCTGGAGAAATTTTCAACCAATTTTGGCTTAGGAAGAGTCATTACTTGCAGATTGGCATGCTCTGAACACATTGGTATAGGTTGCAAAGACATGAGCAATTCTAAAGGTGTTTTTATCACTTTGAAGAAACATGAAGCCCAACGCCACCAGGAGGGAAGGCCATGCCTAGATCAACTGAAGACCAAATTGAGAGAATGAATAATCATTTATGATATATTTTGACATTATGGACTCATTGGCATATGTTTCAGGAGTTGTAGGTCAATTTAACCAACAATATTTGCACTTTTGAGCTAAAACAGAGGCCTAAGCCATGGAAGCTGGACCAAGGAGATGCAGCCCAGGAAGGGTGAAATCCTTCATCAAAACTCTGTGTTGATGGATCAATTGTGATGATTTGCTGTGTATTATGTTGTTTCTCTTCAACATTTGAATTTTGTTATCACTCTAGTAATTCTTAAGTTGTGTGAATTTGGTTTTCAGTCAAAGAATTCTAGAGGTAACCACAAACCTTCTTCAAACTCTAGGATCTATCCTTCCTAGGGTTCAGAGAGGGCTCTCTCTTTAAATTTTAACTTTGTTTTAATTTGTGAATATTAGGCTAGCTATGAAAGTGCAACTTTGGTTTGGTTTTGTTGGATTTGGTGGGAAAAAATCACTTGAAAGGATGGATAGTGGAAAATCTATTTGTCGATTGGGCTATGGAGTCAAAATCAAGCTAAAAGGACTAGGATCAAGGGCAAAAAGGTCAAATGTCTTCAGGGCAAGATAGACAAGCCTTGGAGATATTGGAAAGTTGTTTTTGTGAGATGTATAATTGAGATAAAGGGCACTTAAGTATCCTTAAATCCGGAAAATGGAAGTAGTAGGAGAGGTCAAACGAATGAGGGAGAAATTGAGGGTTCCCTACAATGGAAATCAGAGGAAAAAATTTAAATGATAACTAGTTAAAAACAGGGTGCTATTAGCATATCCTGTATTAATACTCCTAGTTATACATTCAGATTTAGCATAAACATAAATGGATGCATGTAACAGAGAAAGAAACAATGACAAGTGAATAAAATACTTCACTCCAAATAGCTCATCATAGGGATCCTGAAGTATGATGCCAATTTGCTTTGATCCAACCTGCTACTCGAAGTTTTGACACACAAAAACTTTAAAGTCCAAGAAGAAATGACTATAACAATCCCAACAGTTTTATTCCACACAAAATACTTCTAAAGATGAAGTATTTATACATAATTTTTTACAAAATATCCTAGATGACTTCTAGGAATAATATTAGGAAAATAAAATATCATTACAATAAAAATAGAGACAACCGCTTAAAAAATCAACAAGTTGTCCTATTTTATCCATAAGAAATAGAAACACTTTTGAGGATAAAGCATGTGGCTGCCTTGGTGTCCTCCTTGCTGGCCTTTAGATATTTTCTAAAATCTGACTTGCCTTGATTGATACTCTTTCTTGAATAATCTTTATTCACTTATACTCTTTAACTGATACTCTTTAACCTTTAGTCAAAACTGTTTACTGTTGTAAATAAAATATGTTTTGACTGTAATTTAGAAAACAATTTTCTTTCTTCATTTCACCTGCTTGTCTTTATCCTTCATAGTAAATCTGTGAGAGCTTTCCAATCATCATTTTTAGGAATCTGAATATTCTTTAATTTCCTAAAATTCTCATCAGCTTATGTATATCTAGCAAATGTGGGCTTGATAACAAATAAGTGTTTGATCTCATATTGTAAGTAAAATAAATCTTCAAAACTTTTCAGTAACACCTTTCATGTGAGGATGCCTTGACCTGTTGGTTTATTCACCTGTTCCTTGGCATAATCTCTTTTTTAGATTTGATGCATCTATTTTCAGATTGACGATCTATAAATAGACTTTGCCCAATATTATAAAAATAGAATTTCATCTATTTTTCCAACTTGATCAACTAACCACAAATAGCATCCTGCAACTTCTGAAATATGGTCGACATGTCTAAAAATAGACATAGTCTAAAAATAGAGTTGCGCCAAAAATAGCCTGCGGGCCCACTTAGTGAAGGTGACTCTTTTCACTAAGCTCATCATCTTGTTGAATCTCAACATGAATAACTGAAATATGTACCTTATTTTTTGAGTATGGATGTCCAAAAGATGAAAGATAGAGGTTTTCCCTCTATGTCCAGTTTTTGAAGTGAAATTGGAAAGCTATTTGATTGGAAGTAAAGAAACATGTGGAAAAGATAGGAGCTATATATGAATACTCCTTCAAGCTGTAAATTGGTCAATTGATAATGAATACTGTCAGCAATGAAACCAACATAATCAAAGATAATTGAAGGTGGTTGACCTGGAGAAATGGTGGACAAGAATCCCAAGATAGACTCATCAGTGTGCTCATCAGTGAAATACCCAAGTATGAAGGAAAGCATGGAGATTACATGCCTTGAACCTTCAGGGAATTTAGCAGTTGAATATGGAGGATCTAACTTGGGAATTTCAACATGCAGAGGCATAAAATTCTGAAAAATCATGAACCTTTTAGGAAAATCTAGGCCAATGTATAGCTTGGTGAGGGCCTCAATAGACAAAGGGACTACTTGGGGGTATGGTTGAAGCTGCAACATTTGGTTAATTGAATTTGTAGTGATGGTAAATAGGACTTCTTTACTGGCATTCATAATAGCTCTTTGTTCAGGAATATAGTGCCGTTGACACAATCTAATAATATCTTGACAAGGGTGAGTCAATGGGACTACATATTTGGGTAAATTGGATTCCCAAATATGAACTTCTTCATGATCATCTATAGAATTCTCAAAGCACCAGTTATGGATATCTAACAGATTGAATTCAACTATGGGATCAACTATTTTGTAATCAATATCAACTAGGGGAATGTGTTCAATATTAATAACTGGGGGTTGTAATGGATTAACCACAATTGCAGTATTTGGGGTCATGGCTAGAGTAGGTTTAGGAGCTTTAGAACCTTTAGGCTTGCTTACACTATGTTTTTAGGCATCTTGATCTTCTTCTGCAAGTTTAAACAGTTTGCAGAGGCAATTTACTTTCAACAGAGGCTTAATTTGGCAAATTTGGCAAAGTATAGGCTTTTCTTAAGGCTTTCTGTTCAATTAGGCCTATCAAAGAGTTTTAGAGGCTTTAGAATTGGTTTAAAATAGAAAATAGGGGTTTTCTGAGTATTTTTAATGGGAATAGGGCTGAAAACCCTTTTAAAAGGATCACAGAGAGTTTAGGGTACTTGCAGAGGCTTTTTGGCTTATCTCAGAGCTTGAAATGGACTAATAAATTGTGTAAACTCCTCAATTTTTTCAGAAATGGCGCATCACAGAGAAAAATAGTTTCTGGGAAATTTTTTCCAGAGTTTGGCCTATTTTTGGGACTTTTGGGCAATTTAATTAATCAATTTCTTAACTTACAATGTTTTTCTTTCTTTAAAAATGGTTTTCCAACTTGATTGCAGGTTCAATTTTGAGAAAAATACCTGGTATGATGCAGGTATCGGCTTCTGGAAAGTTTTCTGAGTTCCTTTGCTAAGTTGAAGGCTTTAGTAGCTTGTTTGGAGCAATGTGAAACTACTCCATAGTCTTCATAGGTTTCAAGGAAAGGGTTTGCAGGTTTCGGGCATAAAAATGGCAGAAAAACACTTTAACAAGGTTTCTACAGTCGGGGAGGCACAACAGTAGGTTAAAACGCGCAATATAGGATAAAATGAATGTATTTCAAAGGTTTATTATACGTGTTGGTTACATTAATCAGCGTTGAATACAGGTCGCATCAGGTGGGAGAGCGGTTTTGAATTTTCAACAGACGGAAACCAAGCTGGTTATCGCGTAGGTTTTGGATGGTAAGTGGTTTTAAACTCAACCCATGCGATCCAATGGTTGAAAGGCACGTGGAGGAGATAGGAATGGGCGAAACCACCCATTTCACGTGGCTTTGGCGTTTGGGTGGTCGTGCACCTATTCTATGCGATATCGGCTTTCGACCGTTAGGTCTGGAGGTTGAACGCGAACGGTCAAGATTGTTTCGGGAGTTGCATTGAAGTGAGATGTGGGATCGGGCTTTATATGTATGCGGATATGTTTAAACCTTTATGATATAGCTGAGGGGTAAAGGTATAAAACATATACATAATGTTTTAATTAATGTATATGGGTGCAGGATTTTAGGAATTGGTGGCCATGGTTTTTGAAAAAATATTTGTTTGTTTCAAAAACTTTGGATTATATGAATATAGGCAGGGTAATGTTTTTATTTAAAACATTTGAAAGAATGTTTCAAATTTCATATGAGAGCGCGATAGCATATTATATAGTTTTTTCAACTTTCAGCGTTGTCAAACCATAGGGGCAGGATATTTAAATAATGATAGTTTGTAGACCAAAGGGCTTTTAGTTGGGGTTTTTATTTATGCACGTGGGGTTAATAGACTTTGGTCTTAAAAGTTAAAATAGTGGGTTTTTGGGGTATTTAAATATAAGGGAATTAATATCTACGGGAAGGTAAAGTTAGGGTTTTAATAAAAATATGTTAAAAGTTAATATGAAAAGGTAGTGAAATGTAAAATAAAACACATGTTATCACTAAGTAAACTGTATATGTGTTGTACAGATTAATCAATCTTGCTGACAAGACCGATCTCCCTAGTACCAAAAAGGTTATTTAGCGACAAACAACCAAATGAACTAATCTTTCTCTAAGCATATATTATTTACAAAAAGCACTATAGAGGTGTAAAAGACTTACCGTAGGTCTAGCGCTTGTTTGAAGTCGTTGTTGTCCCTCGTGCACTTGAAGGAGTTACCCTCGTAAACCTGCAGTCACAAACAAGCAAATATTAAATGGTACCTGTATAGTAAAGATTGTGAATCATGCTTATCATGGTGATCAAGGAATCCATGAAATAAAAAGTTTAACTAACAGCTTATTGAGAAAAATGAATTCATTTGTATTAACTTTAAAAGAAAGAAAACCTTACAACCTTAGCCTTGATGTTGAACAGGCTTCCCGGGGTCCGAAGCAAGAATATCCTCTACTCTGATAAGCTCTGCACTCCTCCAACCGAGACATATAGAGGTATGTGATCTCTCCTCCCAAAAATCTCAGTTAAATGAGTCTAAATCTCAACAACACTTAACCTCAAATATTTCTAAAGCTTCAACTCTCTTTGAGGCTACCCAATGCCTCTTTTTATAGTGGAAAAGAGGAGGTTTTCAGTTCCAACTATGAAGGGATAGAATCCTCCTTCAAAGGGATAAGCTCCTCACATCAAGGGGTTAGCTCCATAAGGTAAGGGATACATGAACCTCAAAAGAGCAGTTCTGCCACCGCAAGATCTTTTCTAGAGGCTTCTAGAATTTACTAAAAATGAGCTTTTGAGTTTACTTGCACCTTTTTGATATTTACAGGGGTCTGCACCTATAACACAGAGAAAGTGCGTTCAGTTACGCAGAAGACATGAACATTAGGTGCGGGACCGCAGGCAAGATATAGAGAAAGTGCGACACCAAAGTTAAGGAGATTTTTAGGAACTTTTCTCTGATTTTCAAGGCTTGACATGAGGAACTGATATGTTAGACTTGCAAAGGAGTAAGTATGAGTGATAATAAGCTCATACACATAGAAGAATGTCAGGATGACAATTTTTAGTGTAACAGATTGCCCCCTAAAGTGCAAAGTCTGGAATAGATGAAGCTGAAGTCTGTCATATATGAAGAGTGCATTACTTTATCATTTCAAGGATCATCCTGTGGACACCCCAATCGGAACCTGTAAAAAAAATTCAATGCAATATATATATATATATCATCGCTGAGGTAGGCATTCCCATACTCAGATCAAAACTAACTAGAAACTAATTCAAACTGTTCTGATACAGAAACGATTTTGAATACATCACATTATAGAAATGTGTAGACACAGTATGGACGCAACCATCTATTTATGAATAGTCCACTGTATAAATGATAACAAAATTCCTCGCAGCCTGGATGGTAGAAACTAGATCCAGGGTTTTGATTTCCGCATCTCAAACTAGTACGATTCTATCCATGTGAATGAATGTATCGAAGTCGAACATGGTAGAAACCACTTGATTACCAGTCAATGATGTAAACTGTTAACAAGTGTGAGAGTAACCACCAATAATGTCAATGGTTCTCAAAGTACTCAGTACAATCCATGAAATGTGAATGAATGAGCTGAAGTCGAACACATCACGGAATTGTTTGATCGAAGGTCAATGATGTAACCTGTCGTCGAAGGCGAGAAACCTGCCATTGAGGCATGCAGATTTCAAGGTACTGACAATTTCTAGATCAACTTCCTAGATAATGAGTTGTCATCGATAGAAAGTGATCTGTCGTAGGCAAGCCCACAACACGAAATAATAGATCAAGTTTTGAAAATATATTGGCAAGGACTGACTCATGGATGGTCAAAATGAATGACAGATATTTTGTAGATGAATGGTTTATTTGAACTGTCCTCTTAAACAAATAACGACATTGCAGATGGTTTGGTGACAATTAACCCAAAGCTAATACCCAGAAACTGGCTAAAGACTTTCAATGTGGTTTGAATAACTGTTAGGTAAAGGATTTCCCAACCCAGGTGGACAAAAAGTGTCGTGTTCAAGAGTGGTTAACTGGATTTTCAAAAAATCAAAATACAACAAACAAGTCCATTTTTCTCTCTTTTCCCCCACCATTTCTGGCAAGTACCTCTTTATTTTTGACAAGATTGAGGAGGATAACATTTGCTTGTTTATAAGCTCATCCTTCGGATGAGTCCAACTTAGTTTAAGATTCTAACCCTAATAAGGAGTGGTTCGTTCCTGTTTTAAAATTGAACAGGTCCTTTACTGTTAAATTTTAACGAGTCCAGTATAGGAGAAACTCGGTGTTTTTCAATTTTAGGGAGTCAAAAGAAAAACTTAAGAAAACTCCGTGGGTGTACTTTTCGTAAATTTAGTCTCTCGAGCCTGAAAAAAGGATAAAATAATGCGGGAGAGAACTCTATTGACCGTAATTAGTCAACGTATACCTTTTTCGTAAATAGTCCATTTCAGTTTGTAAAAAGGGTAAACTTATACTAAAAGGACGATCATTCATTTACTTTAACGAATTCGAATAATCAAGTGCTCGGCAATATTTTCATATTTAGAGAGTCTGAAAAGGGCTTAAAAGAGGACTCCAAGTTTTCACTTTTTCGTAAATTTTTGAAAGAGTCCGAAAAAGTGATAAAAGTATACTCTTTGTTGAAAAAAAATCAATTCTCCTGAAAAATCCAATTTCTGCACAAAAACTTGAAACATTACACATACCTGTTTAAGATAAATAAAAATGCTTTCAAAAATAACCTTATAAAAGTGAAAAATAAACAAATTATAAACTCGTTTATTCGAAAAAACTTATAAAGAGGGCTTTTCTAACTTCATTTTTACCGTTCGAGTTCGGAGTGAAAAGTAAAAGCTTTTGGGTAAAAAAGTTCCTGTGAAGATTCTGAAAGATCCGTCTGACGAAATCGAGAACCGTCAGCTCCAGGTAATCCACGACCTCCTAATCTTGTATTTCATCCATTTGAATTTCATTTTTGGGCTTTAGCTTTTATTTTTAAGAGGAAAATATGTCTAAAAAATCGCCCGCGGGGGTCCGCAGGCATAACACACGGGCCATGCAGACCTCGACTTTTTTCTATGTAGAAAAAGGTCGTGGGTCCGCACTTGTCACACAGCACGCGTGCGTTCCTACGCACTGTGTATGAAAACAAAGTGCGGACCCCACGCAATTTGATTTCAAAGTTAAATTTCTCAATTTCCGCCCAAAATTTTTCAAATTAGATTGTTCTAATATATCTTTTTATGCATTGTAGGATAAACAAGATGCTAATTTGGAGAGAACGTGAGCATGAAGACGTGGATGACACCACAATGCTCCATTTGCCCACAATGCAAGCATTAAGAGCATGCGGTTTGTATAAATTCTGGGCCATTCAGGGCATGAGGGCACAGGTAGACCTCCTAACATGGCTGGTGAACAGGTGGAACGTACAGGAGCAATGTTTCATTATTGGTGGCCACCGGCTCGAAATTGAGCTGGAGGATATTTATTTTCTGACTAGTTTGTCCAAAAGGGGTGAAAAAATTTCTCTGTTTGGGACTAGGCCAGGTGGCCAGACTGTCGCTAGTCTTCGACAAGAGTTCTGTAATGATTAGGCAGACCCTAGGGACAGACGGATTGACATAAAAACTATCATCCGTCCCGAGCTAAAATTTATTGCATTTACTGTCTAGGGACAGACGGAGTGACATAAAAACTATCATCCATCCTGAGATAAAAGTTATTGCATTTACTGTTACCAAGCTGTGTGAGAGTGCAGCATTGCATGTGGCTACCGGTTCCTAGATGCGCATTGCTGTAGACTATTTTCGAGGTACCATTTTCAACTGGTGCGAAGCTGTGTTGGCCAATGTAAAAGGCCAACTAACTAGAGCGAAGAGTGGAAAACTAAATAATTTTGGATATGGATCCATTGTAGTCACCTTTGCTCTAGAGAGGATCCCCATGTTAGCTTCGCAGAACATTCCTGTTGATGCCAGTCGACCTCGAGAACCTAGGATGGTTCGTTGGGTTGCGTTGATGGCCCGTCATGGTATTGAGGGTGTCGAGATTGTTCGATTTCCTCCTTCATATTTTCGTTGGCTGGAGCGCCAACTTTTTGTTATAGAGGATTTTCCATACGCTGGGATAGATTTCCGCGGCGACCGAGAGATGAATCTCCCAGCAGGGGAGCAGTGGGATGAATTAGGTAAAATCATTTTCAACAATTTCTAAGTTCTAATTTTTTTTGTTTTTTAATCGTCTCAAAACTAATAACCAAAAGTTTTAAATGCAGATGTGGGCCCACGACGACTAGTCCATCTCCAGCCTTATGAAAGGAGACAACCAGCTGCAGCCGCACTAGCCCCAGCAGGCCAATCAGTAGAGATCATGTCTAATTTAGAGCATCACCTAGAGCGCCTGACTCTAGACATTCCAGAGATGGACATAGATGATATTCCTCTCATATTACAGAGATACGTGATTGGTGTCACAGGACCTTTTAGGAGGTTCCTATGTAGGGTGGCTCGGGCAGTGGTCTCTTATCGTGATCACCATCAGTGATGGGATGATCATGTTGTAGACTCATACTTTTGACCTTTTGTATTACCATTTTTTCTGATCATAAGGTGTTTTCAACCTATGATCGAAGACGATGTATATATTTTTTGAAAACACTTCTATACTATGATATATCACTATTTACCGGCTATCTGTGTACATGTTATAAATGTTGTTTAATTTACTGTTTTGATTATTGCAAATGTCGATTTATCATACTAGAAGCAACTGCATCTGCTAATGTATTTAAATGTCTTGGAATATGCTGATATTCAATGTAATCAAATTCATGTTCCAAGAGACGAACTCTTAAAAATAACCGTAATAACACTGGATTTCTAATGGCATAAACCCTGTTGAGTTGTAATACAACAAGTTCAGAATCCAACCTAACAATCAAACTCTGAATTCCAAAAGATATGGATTCAGATAGTAACTCAATCACTGCACTATACTCTGCAATGTTATTCATTGTTTGACCAAGGCTTACCCCATGCATGGATACTAACTCGTCAGAGGGTGAATAAATTACCCAAGTTGCGGAAGAAATGTTCCGTGTACTATGACAAGCACCATCAGCAAAACCAACGTAGGTTTGAAGAGACATCGACATCTGAATATCAAGAGTAAAACTTAGATAAGTAGGAATAGTGATAAAACACACTTCTAAACTAGGCATGCTTTAATCAAAAACACACTAGTTGTAAAGAAATCTAATCTAATTAAATCTCCACACCACGTTTAAGCATAGTATCTCTTTAGATACAACCCATTTCTAGGTTTATCTAAAGGGACACCGTCAAAATATATCAGCTCATAGGCCCCTTTTGCCAGTTTTCGCTTAACAATGAAAGGACCATGCCACATAGGCACAAATTTTCTAGCTCCTAGCTTATCGTTGGCTTGATCATAAACTAAGACTAGGTCTCCTTCTGAAAAATTTCGAGGGGTATCACTTCTATCATACCGAGCTTTTATTCGTTTAACATGAGCCTCGTTTGCTATTGCAGCACTTCGTCGATTCTCATCTAGCTGAGCCAAGTACAAAAAATGTTTTTCCTCTTCAGACGTAGCTGGAAGTAATTCTATGGCTAATTTCAAAGACGGAATTTCGCATTCAATCAGCAACACAGCTTCCAAACCGTAAACCAGTTGAAAGGGAGTGAAACCAGTTGATGTTTTTACCGAGGTTCGATATGCTCAAAGTGCTGAAAATAACATGGAATGCCAATTTGACTTATGAATACCAATAATTCGTCTGATCATAGTGAATAAAACTTTATTGATAGCTTCAACCAGACCATTAACCTGCGGATAATACAGAGTGGAACTATCGTGGCGCAGGCCAAGTTGATCTGTCAGTTCAGTCATCATGCTATTTCGAAAATGACTTCCATGATCTGTAATAATGGCTTGAGGAACACCAAACCTAGCAATTATGTGATTGAATACGAAAGTTGCATCAGTCTTGCCGTCAGCTGAAAATGTAGGCATTGCCTCGGACCACTTAGTAAAATAATCTACCGCTAAGATAATATATGTATGCCCCCCAGCTGAGTGAGGGTTACATGTAATAAAGTCAATACCCCATTTTGCGAAAGGACCGACAACAATTATAGGGTGAAGAGGAGCGAGTGGCGCACGCATCTTACGATCAAAGAGTTGACAATTGTGGCATTTTCGGACTGCATAGATACAATATTTGAATAACGACGGCCAGAAATAACCAATGCGCAATATCTTTTGGGCTGTGGCATACCCAGACATATGACCACCACATGCTCTAGAATGGCAGTCATTTAAAACCTTCTCAGCTTCTTCATGAGTAAGACAGCATTGGAAAATAGAATCCGCTCCACGACAATAGAGTGTATCACCAATAATATTGTATTGCTGGGATTGGAAACGCATTTTCCATCACTGAGATCGTGAGATTTCAGGCCGAAAAGATTGGGTTTGGAGATAAATGATAATATCCCCATACCATGGATCAATAGTACTGATAAGAAACAAGGATTTGTTCGCAATGGGCTCCTCCGCCACAGTTTTAGTTGCAGTAGAGGGGAAATCACACATCAATTTGGCAAAAACCAAAGATTTCTTTGCCCTAGATTTTTCAAACTCCAAGTCAAATTCCTGCAGGATAACTATCCATTTGGAATACTTGCCCCCTAGAAATTGTTTGGTTAAAATGTACATCATAGGGTTACAGTCAGAAATTACTGTGGTTTTGCGTAATAAGATGTAGTGTCTAAATCTTTGAACAGCTTGAACAACTGCCAAGGCCAATTTCTCCACATGTGTGTATTTTATATTAGTCAGATGTAGATTTCGACTAAGATAGTAAATCACATGTTCAATTTTAGATTCGTCTTCCTGAACTAAAACCATCCCAATTGTGGAATGAGAGGCGGCGAGGTACAAAACGTAGTCCTGGTTGTAGTTGGGAGGATGCAATAATGGTGCATGGGTCAACGCGTGTTTAAGTGCATCAAAATATCGATCAACGATCTCATCCCAAAAGAATGGAATGTTCTGTTTCAGCAACCGGGTAAAACCCTTTGTTAGCTCGGCATATTTAGGAATGAATCGACGTAAAAAAATTGCTTTCCCCTGCAAACTTTGGAGTTGGCGCAGAGTCGAAGGAGGAGGTAAATTGACAATAGCTTCGACCTTCGACGGATCAACACGAATGCCTGCTTTTGAAACAACAAATCCCAGTAAGTGACCCGATTATACACAGAAAACACATTTGTGTGGATTCAGCCTAATTCGATAATGCCTACATCTCATAAAGATATCTCGTAAATGAGTGAGATGGTCGGCCCTATGCGATAAATGAGCAGGTAAATCATCGAGATAAGGCTGCACAATGTGCTTAATGTCATGAAATGCGTAAGACATAGCCCTTTGAAAATTTTCTCCAGCATTCTTTAATCCAAAGGGTAGTTTGCAATAAGAAAATGTCCCCCACGAACAAATGAAAGTTGTTTTTGGCTGATCAGCAGGGAGTATGTTTATTTGATTGTAATCGGAAAAACCATCCATAAAGGAAAACATTTCACTGCCGGCACAATCATCAATTATTTGATCGATATAGGGGGTTGGATAATTGTCTTTAGGACAAGCTCGATTAATATCCCTATAATCAATACATACTGGTATCGTTCCTTGTTTTTTAGTAACAGGAACAATATTAGATACCCAATCCGTTAAAGGAATTGGATAAATGAAACCTACACGAAGTAATTTTTCAACTTCGGATTTGATAGCAGCAACTTTTCTAGGATGTATTTGACGTAGACGTTGACGAACAGGTTTGGCATCTGGGTAAGTCTTGATTTCATGTATGACAATTGACAGATCAATTCCTGGCATTTATTCATAGGACCAGACGAAATTCTTGAAATAGGGCTTTATAAGTTTGAATTTCATCTTCTGTACAACAAGCACCTATATGAATGTTTTCAATTATTCCTGGCTTTATTGATATGTCAATTGGAATCGTTCGAGAGATATTTTCCAAATTTAACTCAGAATCAGGATTTTGAAATGGATTCTGCAGTTCTTTGACATATTCAGCAGTAAAAATAGAAGCGAAATCATCTTCAAAATGATCTAGCTCAGGTAAAAACGAAGATTGATGATGTAGATATTCCCATGGTAAATCTTCAACAGACAAAAGTTCACGAATCTGCTCATCAGTATCAGGAAATGTCATTGTGGCTAAACTAGATATAGAAAGTGATTCCTTATGGATCCCATTCATTGGATCAATTTCGGTTGAAGAGGGGTCGGAAAGTGACTGTACAGCCTGATACGCAATTTCAAATGGACTTAAAGGCATCATGCCATCAAATGAATCTAACTCAGAGTCGGAAGGTACGACCCAAGGATCATCAAACATAACAGTGTCTGACGAAATCATATGAATATTTGTGATAGAAGGCGATATGTTAGGAGGAGGAAAGGAAAAAGTTCCTAGTAAACCAGAATATTTAATCAAACCTACTCCAACATCCTTGTAAGGGATAGTCGCTTTACCAACGTGCTGGATTGTTTCTGTAGAGGTTGGATTGGAAGAAAAATAATTTAACTGATCTATTGTAACGATCCTTCCTTGATGTGGAAATTTTATGAGCCGAAAGATCGAAGAAAAAACAACAGTCATAGCATAAGACCAACTGCAACCCAGAAGAAGGTTGTAATCTAGAGGGGTATCAACCACCTCCACATCTAGATTTACGGTTTTACCTTTGACCCCTATGGGTAAATCCTGAAAAATACCAAAATGGTGTAAACCTCGGCCATCAAAAGCCTTTAGAATTTTCAGAGACTGATTGAGTGTAGGAGAACCAAGCGATTTCCAACACTGGATCGACATAATACACATTGAAGCTCCCTCATCAATCACAATCCGAAATATCGGTCTGTTTTTTACTAACACTGGAATTTGGAAAGCCATTTGGTGAGGTAGGCGAGGTGTACTATTCTCTAAATTGAAGATTATTAGGTTCGAATCCTAAATATCAACAGCTCCTATGGCAGACAAAATTAATTTACGCTGTGCTGGGCATGACTGCAGCACTTCCAAAGCCGACATTACCGAAGGGGAAATAGCTAAGTCTTCAACAATGTTTTAATTCTGAGTAGCTCTCGCATGTGGTTTGAAAGTTGATTTACGAAGAACACCCTTAGCAGGCGGTTTGATTATTAAGTCTGGATTTGGTTTCTCGATCTGTAGCGGACCAGAAATAGGAGGAGGTGTAGTTGATGTGTTTGCATTAGAATATTGTGCTTCTTTACCATCAACAAGATTATTATTACCATAATCTTGCGATCGCGTTGCAATCTGTACATGAGACATCATTAGAATAGGTTCTTCTGAGGCATTCGAGGTAGAACCAACCATGTTACTATCTTGAGTTGGAAAGGGATCATTCAAGACAACAGGTTGTTGTGAACCTTTAACGAATTTTGCAACCTCTGCTCGATGTGGGCATTCCTTAGTAAAATGATCCTCGTCACAAATGTAACAAGGATAGCGAGGTTTTCGTCTTTCATCATTGGATTTGTTTTTAGCAGTTTTATCTTTTGAATTATTTTTGTTTTTATTATTCCATTTCTTTTTACCGCCAGATTTAGATTTGGTCGTAGATGTCTCTACGACATGAATGTCGACAAAAATTTTGGGGGAAGATTCTCCTTTTGGGGAATCAGGTAAATTTATAATAGGAGAAGAATTCTTTGAAGATTTCTTCTTGCTTTTAGTATTTATTGTACCAATCATACCATTAGCGGCATGAGACCCTGAAGGAGCTGCAGCTATTTGACCTTGTTTTGGAAGATTGCAGATTTTTTCATGTAAAGTACCTGACTGCGTATAAACGAGGTCAAGGTACTGAGCTTGAGCAATTATTTGCTCCTCAGTAACAAAGCCAGCCTTAGCTACGTCTTCAGTGATTTTGGGTAACAATGATTTAACAAACCATTCCGCTAAAATTTGATCCGAAATGTAAAATTTCACCAAACGCCTTCTACGTCGCCATTCATGAATATGATCAGAAATATATGTGGACATGGATTGCTTTAGTGAAGTTAATAGTTTTGTGCCATTGTCGTATCTGACAGGAAACTAAAAATGAGTCAAGAAGGCAGTTGCTAACTGACTGAAATTATTAAAAGAGCCTCATGGTAACTCAATGTACCATTTGGCGCCAAGACCAATAAGAGTTATTTGGAAAAGACGTAAGCGAATTGAATCATCAATTATTGAATTAAACGCACACCAAAGGTGATAATTCATCACGTGATTTGATAGATCCTCTCCTGGTTTACCTTCGAATTTGGGTATATCACTGGGCAACTTATGCGGCATTGGAAGCCAATACGGATAATAGAAAATTGGATCATTCGTAAGGCGCGTCAAATCAGGTAAATCCAAAGTTGCAATAAATGGTAACTGACGGTTAGGGTTGCGGAAACCTTGAGTAGCCAAAGTAGTTCCAGGAAGAGGATACCCAGGATAACTGGGAATCAGAGTTGCATTAGGAATTGAGTAACCTCCCGGATAACTAGGATTAACCGGACCAAACTGGGGTTGTTGAGGCTATTGATAAGTATAGCCAGGGTACGGTTGATACTGATAATTTGGATTTTGTGAAATGGGACCGAATTGAGGCTGTCTCTGGTACAGTTGATACGTGAATTGCGGTTGAATTGTGACCACCGTACTTGTACCAGCTTGTCCCGCAGGCATCTGGACTGAAGTCTGAACTGAAGGTCCTGACTGGGTTACAGAGACTTGAGGGATTTGCACGGATGCAGGGATAGAAGAAATCAGAGCTACAGATACTCCAGAAATAGGTGGTATAGGTTGAACAGACGTTGCAGCAGTTTCAGTAGTTTGAGGCGGAGTCTGAGGTGCACTAGGCCTACACTACTAACAGAACTAGGTGCAGGAGTTTGAATAGTAGGCTGGACGGGTTGCTGGGTTGGACCAGAAACCAAAAGCTGTCCAGGTTGAGAAGGAAACTGCACATTAGGCTGCATAGGCTGTTGATATTGAGATGGATCCCACACCATATTCATTCTGGGGTATTGTCCCGTAGAAGGTTGAACGTAAGGACCATAGCCTGGTTTAACGTAGGGTTGATAAGTAAGTGGTAAATTTCTGGTTCCTTGAACAGATGATTGACCAGAAGGCTGTTGGAAACCTTGAATTGGGTACTGACCTTAAGGTTGATAACCCTGAGATGCGTACTAAAGATGGGGTTGATAAGGACCCTGAGGAGCATATTGAGTTTGGGCTTGAACCTGGGGCATGTATTGTCCTTGAGGTTGATAACCTTGAGGTATGTACTGTCCTTGAGGTTGTCCTCCAAAATAATATGATTCCACAGTTTGTCTTGGGAAAAAGCTACCTTGAGGTTTCCCCCCAGATGGTAACTGACTACCTGAAGGTTGCCCCCCAGGTGGTAATAGAGTACCCTGAGGTTTCCCCCCAGGCGGTAACTGATTTCCCTGAAATTGTCCTCCAGGTGGTAAGTGACTGCCTTGAGGTTGAGGATTCAGAATATTACCAGACATCATAAAGATTTTCTTTGCATTCGACGTTTCAGTTTTAATTCCACTTAGACCAGATGATAATAATATGTCTAGCTAATTTAAGGAGGAGTTTCTCCAGAGTAGCTACCATATTAAAGTCTTGACAGACCTCATGGGAACAGTACACCACCTGTAAAAGAAGTTCAGTTCTGGGAACATGATGACTTTCCCCGCTAGCTAATAGTATTTTGATAGAACCTTCCTCCTTGAGATGAATAATTCAGGTAAGAGAAAATGCAAGGTCAGATGTCTCATAAAACAATAAAGATAGATAACTGCTGCTGCCTGAGACATTTAGAAAAAGATTCACTCATATATGATTTAAAAGACCTGAGGACTTGTAGTATGACCTTCATTTTGATCAGTGTTATTCATATTTATAAATAAGGGCCATATGGAGTATATGGAAGATCTTTAGTGATAATATTTATTACCCTAGGTGAACCAGGATCGCTAGAAGTTGGTGTAATAAATCTTGAGGATGTTTCCAAAACAGAAGGTTCAGTTCAGAAATTTCAGGTTCGTCAGCAAGTTCATTGGAAGGAGAAATTCTACCAGTAACTTCCGAAACTGAAATTGGTTCAGAAATATGTTCTGTTATGGGTGTTTGATGATCAGGATGAACAACTATAGAGGAAGTTCCAATTTCTGTGCTACTAGATGTTACTAGAGCACGCAGCCCTTCAAGCTGACCTGGTGTATATTCAAGGGGTTTCCCTTGAAGTCTCCGGGATTGTCTTGACAATTCCGCCACGATTAAATATTAACTAATCACACGCAAACAAAGAAAATTTCAATAAAAACACCTAAAGTCTCTAAAGAAACAAACAACTGAATCACATGCTTAAAAATCTAAGAGTTCAAACCACACACAAACATTAAACTTCCCGTACTAAAAACACTAGTTGGTGATGAAATCCAACTTAGTAGAAATTTAATACAGAAAGGGCGGTTGGAACAGTTACCCCGACAACTTGCTTAATGAAATAGATTGGCACAAGTTTATTCACAAAACCATCTCGTGTGAAGAGAACCCCCAAGAGAGTCCAAGTGAGTCTAGTCGACGTCTACTCCAGGTATAGTGAGATCTTTCCTTCACCGTCACCTTAGGAAATAATCTTAAGTTTTTGGACACTAAGGTTACCAACAATAACAAATACAACTGGGGGAACAGTCTACGATCCGATCCCACGCGCAAGGGCAGAGTAACAAAGCTCAATCCTCTTGAAGGCTCCTTGACATGGTTAATCCAAGGTTTACCGACAAGTGACCCCAGGCTCCTCGACAATGGTTAATCCAAGGTTTTTCGTTTGTAATGCACGCAAAATCTTCTATCTTCCCCAATGAAATAGAATTGATTGTCTCAAAGGTTCGGACATGATCTCGTGATTGACTTCTTTAAGAGAAGCTTCCCTGATTGTATCAATTACAATTGGGTTTATTTCCTACTACAATATTTATCTACTTGTTTGTTTTACTATCTTGGAGAGTAAATTACTCCCTACTCCAAGATACTAGCCTAAGCTATGTCGGTGATAAGAGCCCTAGAAAATAAAAAGATTGCTAGATTAATTTTAATTAAGCGTTACTTTTATGAGATTTTTATTAAGTCAATAGGTACATAAATGAAACTTTGATGGTGTGAAGAATCGACTTCCAAAAACACTAAAAATGCACCTAAAAATGATAATCAATTCATTTTCTTTCAATGAAATTCTAGCTAAAGAAAGAGTTTGAGAATGCAATTCTTTTAAGAAACAATTATTTCTTCAAACATAAAGAATAACCAAAAGAAAATATTTTTGTATTTTCAACAATAACTCAAAATGAGACAAATTATCAAAGCTCACAATAAAATCCTTTCACTTTCAAAAACTTGAAACTACAAAAACAATTTTTCCTTCAAAAGAAATCTATAAATTTTAAAAGCACTCAAAACTACAAAACTAATTTCGAGATCTACAAACTTTAAAAATATAATTGAATAAAAGCTTTAATATTTTTGAAGAATGTTTTACTTATTTGTTCAGTACACTAAGGATCTATTTGTTCATAATAACAAACAAATCAAAAACACTCAAAGATGTTTTCTATAAAAATGAAATTCAAAACCTATAACAAAGTTTTTTCGAAGATTTGCAAAGAAACAAGTAGATCTATTTCTCAATAAAGGATGGATTTCACAATCAGGTCAGACTTAGCAACAAGGAAAAAATACCAATGTAATCTGAGGTATTTCAAACTACCAATGCTTTGAATCACTACAAAGACCAAGTGAAAATCAATCCAAAACGCAAAACTTCTAGAAAATCATCAAAACACAAATACTGTTGGAATTCATTCACAAAAGGCTTTTGACAAAAACAACGTCAATTTGAGAAGATACTAAAAAATCTAAACCAAAAATAAAGATAAACTGAAGAAAGAAATCTGGAGTTTTTCAAAATTTTAACAGGGTCCGCAGGCTTCCAGAAGTAACAGGTGCAGTCCCGCACTGTTTACTTAAGGAAAGTGTGAAACTGCCTGCACTGTGAAAAAGAACAAAGTGCGGTCCCTAGAAAAACTAAATAAAAGCATAAAAGATTTCAAAACTTTCAAAAACAGAGAAAACCTAAGCTACCCAGGCATATATATATCAATCAAAAACCAGGAAAAACTTTTCCTCAAATCAAAATAAAAGAGAACCAAAAACAAGTTTTTTCCCTAGTGGAGTCGCCAATTTGTTGGCCGGATAAATCGATCTTGCAGACTCTACTAATCTCCCTAGTACCAAAAATGTAATCTAGCAACAAACAACCAAATGAAATAATCTTTCTCTAAGCATATATGATTTACAAAAATCACTATAGAGGTGTAAAAGACTTACTGTAGGTCCAACGCTTGTTTGAAGTTGTTGTTGTCCCTCGTGCACTTGAAGGAGTTATCTTCGTAAACCTGCAATCACAAACAAGCAAACATTAAATAGCACCTGTATAGTAAATATCGTAAATCATGCTTATCGTGGTGATCAAGGAATCCATGAAATAAACAATTTAACTAACAGCTTATTGAGAAAAATGAATTCATTTGTATTAACTTTAACAAAAAGAAAACCTTACAACCTTAGCCTTAATGTTGAACAGGCCTTCTCGGGGTCCGAAGCAGGAATCTCCTCTACTCTGATAAGCTCTGCACTCCTCCAACCAAGACAGATAGAGGTATGTGATCTCTCCTCACAAAAATCTCAGTTAAATGAGTCTCAATCCCAACAGCACTTAACCTCAAATAATTCTAAAGCTTGAACTCCCTTTGAGGCTACCCAATGCCTCTTTTTATAGTGGAAAAGAGGAGGTTTTCAGTTCCAACTATGAAGGGGTCGAATCCTCCTTCAAAGGGATAAGCTCCTCACATCAAGGGGTTAGCTCCATAAGGTAAGGGGTACATGAACCTCAAAAGAGCGGTTCTGCCACCACAAGATCTTTTCTAGAGGCTTCTAGAATTTACTGAAAATGAGCTTTTTTGAGTTTACTTGAGCCTTTTTAATCTTTAGAGGGGTCCACACCTATAACACAGAGAAAGTGCATTCAGGTACGCAGAAGACATGAACATTAGGTGCGGGACCGCAGGCAAGATATAGAGAAAGTGCGACACCAAAATTAAGGAGATTTTTAGGAACTTTTCTCTGATTTTCAAGGCTTGACATGAGGAACTGATATGTTAGACTTGCAAAGGAGTAAGTGTGAGTGAAAATAAGCTCATACACATAGAAGAATGTCAGGATGATAATTTTCAGTGTAACAGGACATGTAAAGGATCACCGCATATCCACATCTTAAGACTGTGCGATTGTTCACTTTTTTCTCACTCACTTCCACACCATAAGTGAAGTAAAGACTCCTTAAAACTAACCTAACTGAACTCACTAAGTTTCCCCATCGGGGCCACAAAAAAAATTATAGTTCAGGTTAGGACCATGGGGCTAGGCATCCAATAAGCCTCCATGGTCAATTTACATCTTGAGACATAGAATTTGACTGATTAGGGAGCTTTAAAATCCATCTATCTTCCCACGGAAAAGAAAACCCGAGCACCAGAGAGACCCGATTTAGAGGGGGTTAAGCTTAGGCCCAATGCATGTAGTATTATTTGTGGCTACATGACCCATCTAGTGCTCGGTACTAGTAGTTGATTTACTAAGAAGCTCAAGACTCGAACACTCACATGGGATGACAATAATTAGTGCCCAATCTAGGGCATCCTTCCCTATAGGTGATGGTGCAGGCAACACTAGATCCTCTACCCATTACCTTGGTCGATTCTTCGGCTGCTGGAAGGTGTCGCCAATTATTTCAGGACATTAGCCCCAATACCCATTAGAATGTATCTTTGCAAGGCCCAGTTACAATCAAGAGTGTGAGGATGTTTTAGGTCTCTATGATTTTGAGTATCACGCGCAAAAAACAACCAAAACCTCTTTTTGATTGATTGATCACATAGAAATAATTTAAATGAAAATTAAATTTTGTTTTCGCTTTTTTTTTTATTATGTATGTGGTCACCATTTTTGATTTGATACTTCACCTCTAATAGAACTAAGGATGTTTTCTAAAACCATACCTAGTCAACATCGTAACAGACCCAACGGGACCTTGTCAATCTAGATGTATTTTGGACCTCCCCCCATTACCGGGAGGGGTTCCAGGTATTTCACCATTTAGGCGTCAAAGATGGAACACCACCACCCTTATTGGTTCATCCTTTATTGGGGCATATTTAGTTGGGAACCCTCGAGGGTCACCCAATGCCACACCAGTGAAAACCCCCACAGGGTCACCAAATACCACTCCTCCCACAACTCCTAGGGGGCAGAGGAGTGGTACCCATTCGGGAAGCCAAGTGAACACATAGCCGGGTATGTCATAGACAAATCCATATCTAACCAGAACACTGTGTCTTCACAATATGCAATGGCTCTCAACTCACAATCACCGTTCTTAACATCATTTAACTTACCTGATCTAACCAAGTTAACGAACAACCCCATTGTACACAACCCAACATGGCCTCCCATGCACACAAATCTCCCTTCGGAAATTAAAAATTTCAAAGGGAACAAGCGAAATACCCATGAAATCACATAGTTACTTTCCACCTATGGTGTTTGTTGAAAAACATCATTGATGATACTATTCGACTGAGACTATTTCAGCGCACCCTAACTGGACCAACTGTGAAATGGTATGTGGAGCAGCCTTCTGCTACACACGGAACCTTTAGTGCCCTCACTACCGAGTTTCTCATGTATTTTCAGTTACCCATCCACCATGATTCCAGGATGGAATTACTAACACATTTAAGACAAACACCCATCGTCCATATCTCAGACCATCTCCATGAATAGCGGCAACGTCGTAGTTTTTGCAAAGCTAAAATCAACGATCGAGTTCTGCTAGACCTATTCTTGAAAACTCTCACTGCAGATATTTCAAAATATGTAGCAACCCAAAAACCTAAATCTGAAGAGGATGCCATCAGTAAAGCCCAACAGCTCAAGATGATTTACACATAGTCAATATACATTTATAACATCCTGCCTAACGTCCCATGCCTACAAACTTATAAAGAATTCCCAGGCACATCGAACTTTGCAAAAGGATTGATTGGGTCACTGACCCAAAATCACCTAAGCAACAACAGTCAGTACCCCAGTTACACGAATGATCCTAACCAGAACATCCCACAACCTAGCTACTAGAGTCATTATGCACCTTTGTAGAATATGACCAATAGGGTGCATTCATGCCATAATCAGCAAGGAGGTCCATACCCTTTGAATCAAGGGACCCAATACACAACTAGAAATGCTGACGGAAGAGCTCCCCCCAAACAACCATTCACAAACCAGGGATAGTGACCCCAATATTCCCAGTCCCTAACACAAAACCCACCTATGAAAAACAATGCACAGGTGAATTTTGCGCAACCTTCCCAAGCACAACCGTACCAATCATATAATCAGGAGAATCCTAGCTATCCTCTGAATGCGGCAACGAAAAAAAAAAACAAAAGGGAAATCTTGGAGAGGGGGGAAATAATCAACAAATCCCTCCGTGATCTTGGGCCAGAGGAAACTCTAACCGAAATCAAAACTAGGAGCCAAATAAATCCCAAGGGCAGAACAAGAGGGCGAATCTTCGAACCAACCACTCTTGCACAATCTGTGGTGAATATGGCCATTGCACTCACCACTATCCTGATCTCCTTGAGATGAATAAGCTCTAGGGTAACCGAGGACAAGGGGGATCATCACAGCAGACAACTGTCATGCATGAGCCCTTCCCCCACCAAATGTCATACACCCAGCAACAACAAAAAAAACTCTCGACGATTCTGGAAAGAACAACCACAAAATCTACATGACTAGCGAGGAAATGTTTTTTCAGACATGGAATCAAAATTACGATACCCCACCGGACACCAATTCGTCAGGGGCTAGCACGAGTGCTCTAACAACAATGTTGACTATATCGAAGATACTTATTGAACCTTTGTCGAAGATGGATAAGGGACCAACTAGGCGAGTAAAAAACCATTCCAAAGCCTCCCATAACTACAAAATTTTGGATGATTTAGTCTAATCTCTCACCGCCATGTCAGCTTTAGAGGTATCACAATCATGCCCAGAGCAAAGGAAAGCCCTACTTTCGGCGTTAGGAGCCATCTACCCTACCGATTCGTGCCTAATGGCTTTCGATTAAGATAAACCCACCCCTAGGATTCCTTCGATGGTCACCTTCCAGATACCAGTGTAAGTCCAAAATATCACCACTCACTGTTGTATCATTGACGAGGGTGCATACACATGCATCATGTCAAAGAACGTCTGGCAGAAGTTAAGGTCTCCCAAACTAAAGTCATCAGAAATTGCACTCAGAGCATACGAAGGGCGCTCATCTACTCCCGTCGGTCTCTACCAAAATCTCCCAGTATGCTTGGTCGAAAAGATGGTCCTTATAGACATTGAAGTCTTGGACGCTCAACTGGATTACAATATACTCCTTGGGTGGAGTTATATGTATGCCATGTCAACCATAGCCTCCTCTGTCTTCCAAACCATGATGTTCCCCCATGAGGATCACATCATTATTTTCTACCAATTGACATACCACGACAAGTGATCCCTAAAAAATATTGATGTGATTCTAACCTATGTAGACACATCTACTGAGACGCTAATGCGATACCAAGAATATGGCCCTAGCTAGTTCAAACTGTCGTCTATCCTCGGGTCATTTCTAGGAGATCCCCCTGTTATACCAGAATCATCGTCTCATATCACAGAGTTTTCGTTGTGCATGATGTTTACATCAAGCATCGAAGACAGCCAGGAGATAGAGACAAGCAGTAAAGAAACCGAGACCTCGGCCACGATAGCCTCTCTAGCCTACGCCGCCTCGCAAACTCCTTTCCTCTATCGCCCATTTGGTTTTGTGTCACAACAAGTCTTGGCCATAGTGGTGTTGCCAAAATTATCATTTGAAATTCCAGTTTGGTACATGATCCCACCCACCATGACAGGAGTCACAAACGTCAATCCCCCTCAATCCTAAGGAGGCCCCATCTATTAAGGAATCCATATCAACTATCCCATCAAAGGAAATTTCCATTGTAAAACCGATGGTTATGACCAAGAAAACCAGTAGAAAAGGGAAGAAGGTAGAAAATCCCACCATGAAACGAGAATTACAACCTTGCGCCATATGCAACGTAATAGGCCATCCTACCCACATTTTCCTAGAGATGGACGAGCTAAAACTGCTCCTTATCTCTGCGGTAAGTATCACAGCAAAAAGTTCCCATAAAAAGGAACTAGCCACCAAAAATCAAGGCAAAGCATTGCATACCAACCACATATGCACTATCTATGGCAATTATGGGAATTACACCCATTATTGCCTAGAAATTCCATGATACAGGGACACCTTACATGCCATCGAGAAATACTATCAAGAGAATCCCTCCATCCAATCAACTAGAGAAGAACCTCACGTCATTTTATACCTGCAAGAGGCACGACGGTTGCCAGAAAGACCCCTAGTCATTCCCCCTCCCCCTATTGAATGATGTGCACTCTGTGATGAACGAGATCATTTCATCAATGAATTTCCAGCCCTAGAATTGTTTCAGTGATGGTATCTAGTTCATGTAGTATACTGCAGCAACCTTCTAGCCACCCAGTATTCATGTCAGATATCTGGTGGCAATCACCCATTACGTCATTGTCACTATATCACTAGATTCCGTGCAACACTAACTAGCTTATGTGCGGCCATAGTACGCCTCTCCCTAGAAGACGGTTCTGATACAAAATCCATGGATAGCTTGACAACACAAGAGGATGTGATGAGTAGGTCCATCCTCTTCCTATCAGCTAAAAAGCATCCAATCGGGGAACCCTTAGTCACCCCCAACCGCCCTCCACAGATAAGACCAACATGTGCGTTATGTAACACATGAAATCATGTGTTCACCACATGCTGTGACCTAGAAGTGTTACGTCACTGGTACCCGGTCACATCATCAAACGAACAGGACAGGAACACCCATGTAAGGCTTTTTTGCCTAGTATGTGAGGGCAACCACCATGAGTAGCACTATGTGTATATCCCACAAGTACAACCACTAATTAACATGATACATTTATTAGAGACACACCACCAGGATCTCATCAAATCAGAGCTCAAAAACCATGATGGAAGGTAGATTTCCCCCAGGCAGCATACCCCATTTCCACACCGACATGTCGGACAAGTTAGAAAGGCACATCGACTACGTGACATAATCAGCCACTAGGTCAACCAGTGCAAAGAACTAAAGCACCTTGCGAACAACTTTCGCATGATATCCTCCCTCCCTTAGAGGAACCTCTCTAACCAAGATAAAATGACACACTGCTATTGTAAGATCTGCTCACATTTTCACCACATTATGAAATGTGAACACCTCCCCAAGCTTCGAGCGGCGAGAGCAACATTAAGTCTACACTTCCCAAAATATTTAGACATACCCAAGCCAAAAAATCGGAAATGGCAATGGAGGACCATCTCCCCTATGCCAGATCCCTTCCGAGTGTCCACTTCAGGGACAAAGAGTAGTGTTGGTTCCCACACAATCTACTCAGTTGGCACAGTGGTACCATGCACCATTTGCACCGGCCATAACCATGAACCATAGGTATGCCCATTAAAAGAAAAATTCAGGCACCTCTGCACCAGACACAACTTCCAACTCCCGGAAAGTTCCCAGACTAATAAGGAATCTAACCTTGCTCTCACACAAGCTCCCATCATGGAAATTATTCCCCCACCAAATGTCAACGACACGATACACCATATACGATTCATATCATCATGTATCAGAACCATGGCTCGGTTTTTTGCTCATCTGTCATAGGTTTCGAGTCAGCTACAACTACGAGAGTAGCTATACCATTGACGGTGAAAACCCAATCCATATGCACCCTATCGACCGCGTCTGGTTCCACCACATCGACCATGGAATCCTTTTCATGTCTGTCAACCAACTCCATTAGGACTAAACCTCTTCCTCCCAGCCTTGCGCAGACTCAATCCCCCTTAGGATCCTTATTTCATTCAGATGAGGACATCCTTGAGGCCATGACGGAGCCAAATTATCCATGAGATGAAATGCACCACCACTCATTTTTCTCCCTAGAAAAGCGTTTAGCCCTGACAAGATAGGAGAAAAAGAGATTTATGTGATTAAATCAAAATATTTCCTCCCATCAAGGAAAGTTGATTGGTTTAAGAACCTCATTCTGATGTCCGCTATGTTTGAGGAAGGAAACATGTCAAACATTTCACCTACCATCAAGGTGAATATATGTCAAAATCTTGGAAAGGTCGAAGAAATCTCACCGGGGGCAGCATGTTCACCAGAAGAGATAACCTCTTACACCCACTTGCTACAAGAGTATCTAGATATCTTTGCATGGGACTACTCGAAGATGCCAAGGCTTAGTCCCACTATTGTAGAGCATCATATTGACACTTGGCTTGACGTACCACCAATACGCTAGAAACAATGTCAAATGCACCCATCCAAGGCAGAAGCAACAAAACAAGAAATTGACAAGCTTCAAAAAGTCGGGTTTATCTACCCCATCACTTACACGTCTTGGGTTTCCAACCCTGTTCCCGTCATGAAAAAATATGCCACCATACGTGTTTGCACTGATTTTCATGATTTGAACGAAGTATGTCCCAAGGACAATTACCCTACCCCTTTCATTGACCAAGTCATCGATGCTTGTGCAGGTCACGAGGCCCTCTCCTTCATGGATGGCTTATCTAGGTACACTTAAATTCAAATCCGCTACAACGACCGATACAAGACCGCGTTCACTACCCTCTGAGGCACTTTCACATACAGGGTAATTCCATTCGGCCTAAAGAACACTGGAGCCACCTTCCAGAGGGACATGAATTATATCTTTTATGACTTGGCACACCTTATCCTCGCCTACTTGGACAAACTCACCGTACGATCCAAGAAGCGATCAGACCACCTCGAGGATCTGCGACTGGTATTCAACCGATGCCAATAATACAACATACCCTTGAACCCCCTCAAGTGCATCTTCTGCATCACACCAGGAATACTTTTAGGTTTTATCGTGTCCCAACAAGTAAGTTCCAAGCTATCAAAGAGGTACCTCCACCTAGAACCCTTAGGAAAATTCAAAGCTTGTAGGGAAAGGCTAACTTTCTGAGATGCTTTGTCCCAAATTACACCACTTGCACTCAAGTATTCCTACGTCTCCTTCACCGGGACATCCATTTAAAATGGGATGACCAAGCCCAACAAGCATTTTACGTGCTGAAAGACGCATTGTCTTCAGCGCCGCTGATCAGTCCCCCAGACTACAACAAAGACTACATCCTGTATCTATCAGCATCCAAGACCTCTTTGGCTGGAGTATTGATCCAAGAGGGCCTAGATGGGAAGGAGCATGTAATGTATTACATTAGCAAAACCTTATCAGGCCCTGCATTAAGATATGATTATGAAGAAAAGACTGCCCTAGCGTTAATTCACACAGTTCAAAAACTTCGCCAATACATCATCTTAAAGACCACAACGGTCCTTGTAGATATTAATGCCATCAAATATTTTCTCATGCGCCACCTAATGAACCAAAAATATGCCCGCTGGATAGTCATACTACAATAATATGACTTACAGTTTCGCTCTGCCAAGAGAAAAAAGGTGCTAATATTAACAGAGTTCATTACGGACCTCGCAAGTCATACCAAAGGATCACCAGTAAACGATTCACTACCGGATGAGCATCTCTTCCTCATAGAAACTGACGACCCTTGGTATGGAGATATCCTTCTCTTTTTATGAACCCAAAAGTTTATACCCCATCTTACTTATCACAAAATCTGACCCTCGATAGGCTACCTACTCAAGGACTCGAGTAACTCTTTCAAACCAATCTTTTGGCCGAGGTTTAGCCTCCTCAACTCCGGAGGGCTCTCTTCAATAGTTTTAAGAATTTTACTAATGATTAGATGGATAAATCTAGGAATAAAAAGGATAAAAATTCTATAACCGGGTTGAATCAAAGATTAGAAAACACTCATTGGGCTAGGAGTCAAGATAGTCACAACAAAACATCATAATCGTCAAACATGGAAGTCAAGGCACTTGGTGTCTAGGTTTATGAGAAAAACAATAACACAAAGGATAAAACACAGTCTATTTGCATGTGAAGGAAGTTAGAGCATTGTCAAATGAATTCTAAGTAACACATACAAATACTACTACAAGTAGGTAATTGAAAATACCATAGAAAAATGATACACTTAAACTCCTTGTGAATCTTGAGTAGTCAAATAATTCTTTGTATTAAGTTGAGAAGAACATAGTGACATACAGTAACACAATTTCTCAAGTACTGTAAAAATGCCAACCTTGGTGAATTCGACCCTCATGCTTCATATAGAGCATTTACAATCTTGGATTCCATGATCCATCATTAGGTGAATTCAAATTTCCATTCTTGACACCTATTTTATTCATAAAACAAACTATTAATTACAAATTGATAGCTAAACTGTATTTTAAGAGTCCTAATACAAATAGGAGTGAAACTCCTAAAATGTTTGAAACAACTTTATCTAAACCTTTAATTCTTTCTTGATAGCTACAAATCCATGATTTCGAACTTTGATGATGTCTCTAGCCTTGTTGTTAACCTGTTTATTTATGACCTAACTGTCCTAAAAACCGGGAGACAGAGTTCCTGCTTTTTAGCCCTTAACCTCCATGTTTATCTTTGAGCAGCTTTGTTAACATTGATGACTGTTTCATATGTGTCACATGTGCTAATATTCCCTTGAAAACTTTAATCCTCCACCTGTGCAGAGAAAATCTTCGAAAAGTGAAAAAAAGGCATGAAATATGACTGCGTTATGAAAGTAGCCTGTTTTCGTAGCACAATTTTTTACATTAATGTAAAACATTTCCTTTAACCATTTTTTCTATTGTTTTGCAATTTGAGTTTTCACCGTGATTTTTATCTTTCCACCAAAGAATATTAAAACTTGAACCCATCAATCCTTATCTCCAAAATATTTATATAAAGTGCCAAAATCATCTTCGGCGCTTTCGTAGCGTGCTACAAACGTCTGCAGGCTCTTTTTTTAACACAAACTCTTCAAAAATTTAAAGTTTGAGGATATTCAAAGCTTCTCCAGATCCATATAAACATCAAAAAGAAAACTTAATTTAAAGGTTTTTTTTCCTCAAAAATGGTCTTCTTCTTTAATGACAAACTCGATTTAAGATTTATCATTTAGTACCTGCTTCATTACCCCGTTCGATCGTTGTCGTAGTTTCTCTTGTATCTTTGTCAACTGATTTCTAGGTCTTCAACCTCGTCTCCTTAACTTTCTCGTTGGTGCTCTAAACTCCAGTGATTATTACTCACAAATCTAGCTTCTTTTATTGATGTACAATCCAAGTGAAGACAGTTTCATCGTTAATGATTTCCTGTGTTTAGCAACCTTTTCAACCTCCCGCAGGGCTTTCTATCCTCTTGAAATTTGTCTTTCAACATCATGCTTTCTTTCTCTCTTCCTTAGCTTGGAAATTTTAAGCTTGTATGATTTCAACCTTCTCCATCTCCGCATACCGATTTTTTCTATTTGAGTGAGTAATACTCAATTTTTTACCTTTCTCTGTACATGTCATGAAAGGTTTATAATTTATTCATGAACAAAGTGGAAGCTTCCTTATTTTCCACTCAACATGTTCTTGCATCTTTTTGACCGTTCCGGTTGCTGTGCTTCCTTGCCTTGAATACAAATGCCGCAACTTCATCATTGAATACTAGTTTCTTGACGACTTCCATCTTTTTCTCGCTTTCCTTCATCATTTTTTATGAAATCAAATAACCAAAGGGGACTCTTCTATATCAATGGCTTGTAAGATATCATCCAAGTTTCCCTTGAAGCCTGGAGTATCACTACATTCCTAAAATCAGATCGCTTTACCCTTTTATTTTGCAATTTGACTCTTAGTCAATTCTGAACTCCGTTTATTAGCTCACCGTTCCGTGCAATCTCTTTAACTTCAAATGCATCTCGTTTTGCGTGTGCTGAGTAGTTTCAACAATAACCACCGTTGCTTTTCACCGGCTCTTTCAATTGCTTTCAGTTTTAGCTTAACAAAAGCTTTTTGACCTTGTCACTATAGAAATGGCCGGACTTGAGGGAGTTTCTTTTCCTTTAGGTTACCGCTCAGAAGTTTGCAGTTTTCTCCACTCCAAAACCACATAAAAAAAATGATGAACACTCGTTGATATTTCGGAGTTCATGTAAGACCATCAAATTGATTAAACCATAGTGGAATAAAGAGGTTTCACACCCTTCAAACTTCATTTGAACCTTGTCCGCCATCTTAGCTATACTTCTATACGTAAAATGGCAAATTAAAGATATCATGCCAAGAAGTGCAACATATTTTTAAAATGATATGAATATAATTTATGATACCTTCCTTATAGGTAAAATACCTCTCGATGTTGTATAGAAAATTGGCATATTAATCTTTGATGCAGCTCTCCCCGGGAATGGTGTTGTTTAAATCCATTTCTCGGAAACTCGTTTTAGAAACAATTTGCATGCCTCCATGTCAAATTCAAACCTTGAACTACCCTCTTGCTCCTCTAGAATCTCTTTCTAGAGTTACTAAGGCAATAATCTCAGGAGTAACGACAAGTTTAAGATTCCAACTTTTTGTGTTTGAGCCGTTAGAAATGTAAAGAAAACCTCCTTTGTCACTCCGATCGCGACCTCCCTCGTATCTTTTTCACAAAATTTCAAAGACCTTGCCTTCTTGAAAGCCTCCAATATTGATTTGTCTTTAACTAGGGTTCCTATGCTTTCAAAGCTCGTCCTTAAACAATGTCTTGACTCCGTGATATTTTTTCTCCTTACCATTTTTGTCTTTGAATTTTATGAAAGTTTCATATGAACTCGATTATCACCTCTCTTGAATTCAAATCGATAGCCTCGCTTGATAATGGATACTGCTTTGGTGTGAGATTACTACAAGCTTTACTCTTGAAAAACGGTCTATTGGGAGGTTTTTGGCATGCAACCGGAATAAGAAACCACTAGCCCTTTCAACAAATTTGAACTTATATTTCATAAACGAAACCTCTTACGAATGCAAAGATGATTTTGAATGGTTGTTTGTCTTGGAAATGGCTCTAACCGAAACCTAATGATGAAAACTAACGGAATTTGAATGACTTGCTGATTTGATCAATTACAGAATTGCCGCTTTCGTAGCGCGCTAGTTGTATTTTGGGAGAAATGCGCTATGAAAGTAGCAACAAGCCAGAGGCATGTTAAACACTATGTTGAGCACACACATGGTGTATGAGGAGGATAAACACACACACACAAGAGACTCAACTCACAATGAAAGATAAGCGTGAGGCTTTCATTTTCCATTATACAAAGATGTACATTTATAGTACAATGGTGTGACTCTTGGTTTCATATTCTGGAAGGTCATTTGGACTCCATTGTGACTTTTCGCATTCCACACCTACCCATGTAGGATTAGGTGTTCCAATATCCCCCATCCTCAAGAGGTATGTGTGAGTCCAAGAAAAGAGTTGTAATACAAATCTGCAAATTATGCATGTAGCAAACACTGCTGAATCAACTCTCCGAAATGTTGGAAAAAAAGAGGTGGTTTAAGGATGACCACCAACACCGGAACGCAAAAACTTGTTGCAGTCGTAATCCTTCCAAGACTAGCAAGAAGCTAAAGCTTCGCTAGAGGAATTGTCCCTCATAAAAAAGGGAGACCTTCAACCTAAAATAAGGAGGTCTACTACCCGTGATGGTTTTAGGATTACCAACAACGCCGGAATGCTTTGAAGCATTTCGGAACTCAACCAATGGCCGGGTAAAGGAGTCAAGGTCGCTAAGTCAAGGCTTCGGCGAGAGAAGTGCTCCTCATATTTGAAAGGGAGACCTTCGACCTAAAAGAAGGGAGGTCTACTACCCGTGATGGTTTTAGATTGTCCATCAACCAAAGATGATGGTTTAAGGTCCATCAACCGAAGGCATGCTCATGGGCATTCAGAAACCGCTGCTACATCTCCGAATCCGAATGACGAATTGTGGCTCGGTGCTCGCCCTCAAATGCTAGCTACAACTCCGAACATGGAATGAGAGATTGTGGCCTCAGATCGCTTGATTTGTCGTCGAAGCTTTTACATGACCACGATTTTCCCCCCGTCGCCGTGGACAAGGTGAGATGATGGAAAAAACTCTCAACTCGAAAGCTGCTCAATATGCGTGAACAAGTTCGACATGTGTCGTAAACATCTTCTTGGCCGCCGATGCCCATTGCCAAGAAGCGATCCATCCAAGATGAATCTTTGCTCTGCAGGAGGCCGGTGTTTGAACACCGTTCAAAGAACAAAAGCGACCATAAAAGCTTGCATGGATGAAGATCAAAACAATGATCTTTCATATGGCCAACTCGATCATAGTGTTGGCATTTTACGATCCGTGATTGTTGTTGTAAGGGCGGTAACGTATCCGGAATAGTTTGTGAACTGCCACAGGAATCCGACACTTTGAAATATGATGTGGCTTCGTGTCCGGAATATGAAAGGTCGTTATCCTTGTCATATCCAAGACTCGCTCGTGCTTGTTGTGGACAAGCCTTCCCAAGGTCCGATGATGGGCTTGAGAAGTGCAAGTTGAATCCATCGCACCGGCATGTACATCCGGCCTAGTACAAGGAACCGAGTGGAATCAACCGGAACTTCTTTCTTCCGATGAGAGTCCTTCTCAAGAATATTCCGAATGTAAATGAAGTTCAGAATGCATGACTCTTTTTTCCGAAGTTCGTCTTGTTGAGCCGAGATTCCAACCGCAAAACTCAATTTTTTCTTATGCATCTTGTAAACAAGTTTGAATGTTACAAAGAGCATCCTTGCTCATTTCTATCATGTCATCAACATTTGAATGAATGAGGTCATTCAACAACTCTTAATGCCTCATTGATTTTAGCCATTTTCAACAACTTAAAGCTCAAAAAATGAAAGGGTGTCGGTTTCTGGGAATCAAATGCACTACAATGTGATGCAACAAGAATACAAATGACTCCAAAGAATTTCCAACTATGGAGATATCAAAGTACAAAATGTGCTCCTCAAATGATGGAGGACAATCAACAATTTTCAACAACTCGGGTTTACACTTCAAGTCTTGATTGCAACTAAGGAAGAAGAAATGTCTACTCACAATACAATGTCAATATCTCTCGCAAAAATATTTGAATGTGCAAGAAATACGTGCAAGAAGCCTTGAAGTGCAAAATTCTCGAATTTTTTCTTCAAAGAGCCGTTTTCAATGATGGAAAACTTGTGTTCTCATGTAAAATTCTTCGTAAAATCAATTTTCAAATCAATGCCATAAATGACAATGCAAAATTTTCTCTATGTGTACACCATTTGCTTCATATGTCAATCTCTTTCATTTCCTCGTTCATATTCTCTCTCTTTTTGCTCTTCCTCTCTCTTGTTGTTATATATATATTTTTAATTAATTAAAAATTAATTAATTAAAAAATGGGAAAGAGGGATTGTAGTAAAATGGAGGAAGGGGATTAATTAAAAGGAGGGAATTTAAAACGGAGGGATTGTAATAATGGAAAGAGATTTTAATAAATTAAAAAAATGAATTAATTTAAAATGGGTGGGTAATTTATTTAAAGGGAAAGTTATTATATGAAATGGGAGGGAATTAAAAAATTAAAAAGTCGAATTTAAATGATAGTAATTAATGGAAATGGGAGGGGGAATTAATGGGCTCGTGTGAATTAATGATAGTAATTTTAAAAGTCAAATTTTAAATGTCGCAGAGTGCAAGTGAGGTGAGAGTAGGTGGAGAGCGTGGGTCGAGGGAGAGGTGAGGGTCGGCTTGGGGGCCGAAAGGCCGTGGGTGAGGGCGTGTAAGGGGAGTTGGGGAGTGTGAGTGTGGCTGGTCACAAGGGAAGAGGTGTATATTCGATGCGCAGGTTAGGGAGAGCGGGTCGTGGAATGGGGGAGTGGTTGTAGGCGAGGGCGTAGGGATAAAGTTATGTGGCCGGTAGGAGTAATGGAAAAGTCGAGCGGCTACGGAAGAGGTGTATTGGGGGTGCGGTGTGTAGTTTGCGAGGATGAGGGAGTAAAGGGTGTGACCGTAGGTGGGGTTTGCAACTCATGAGGCGTGAGGGGAGGAAAGGGTGTGAGCATAGGTGGGGTTTGCAGAATCCCGTGAGGCGTGAGGGTGAAGGTGTGAGATGGGTAGAACGATGAGTAGGGAGTCGTTGCAGTAGTTGAGTGTGTGTGGGAAAAGGGAGACACTGGTGAGGAGCCGGCTGATGAGTGTGGGGCGACATCGTGGGGAATGGAGAGCGTATGGGTTATGTGTTGTAAGGTAGAGAATAGGGGGGCGTTATGCCATGGGTTGCAGAAAGGGGCCGAAAGGCCAAGATGCAAAGGAATTTTTGTTTTTTTGTTTTTTTGTTTTTGTTTTTGTTTTTTTTTTAATTTTAGTTCTTTTTAAATTAAAATACAGAGAATGGAATAGCAGAGACGTAGAATTTTTCCAAATGTATAGTAACAAATCCAGAGTATAATTTTTTCCTTCCAAATATATAGCATAATTTTTTCTAGATACACAAAATGTATCAATTTGCAAGAACTTGTAAACTTGCAAAATGATTTTTCCAAACAGTTAAAAAGAGAAACCTGCACTGCAGAATTAAATGCGTAGATTGCGTAAAAAATGAGCGCTGAGAAAACCTTCGATGCACAAAGTTACTGTCAACCAATTTATGAATGTTGCCAAGGATTTTGAGTGCGCTCCTTCTCAAAACCACGTCGCTCTTCTTCAAAAAAAAATTTTGAATGCCGGCTTTGAATGCGGCAAAATGATATACTACGTAAAATTGGAGGCCGCAAAAATTATCAAAATTTTTGCACATATGCACAAAGCATACACAAATGGCCACTCAATTTGGAGCAGGCTAGCAATCGCCCGCTCGATACCATGTTAAACACCATGTTAAACACACACATGGTGTATGAGGAAGATGAGCACACACACACAAGAGACTCAACTCACAATGAAAGATAAGCGTGAGGCTTTCTTATTTTCCATTATACAAAGATGTACATTTATAGTACAATGGTGTGACTCTTGGTTTCATATTCCAAGGTCATTTGACTTCCATTGTTGTGACTTTTCGCATTCCACACCTACCCATGTAGGATTAGGTGTTCCAATGCTGGCAAAACAACGTTTCCATTGATTGCACTACGAAAGTGGTTTCGTGCTAATTTCGAAAAATTTTTCAAAGGGTTAAAATATGACTCTAAATAGAATATGGGACCTTTAAACCATGGAATGAGGTTGTCAAACTTATTTGGAAATGGAAATGACACTTTTGAGACTTAACCCTATCACTTACGCCTTAAAACATGAAATGACTCAACACCTATCTAAGACCATGACTAGGAACAAGTCAAACTATCAAAGTTTAGAACCAAAAGAACTTTTATGGTGATAACAAAGGCTCCACTTGGGATAGTGTGCCTCCGTGGTACACTAAGAACCCATAGCTCCAAGCAGTCCATTTTTTGATAAAAATGTAAAAGCTTTTTATTTGATTTGACAAGCATCTTCATCAAAAATTTTGGGCCTTCACCTCAGCATACAAGTTCTCTCCGTTTCATTATTAGCAATAAACTCCACAAATATGAAATATGTACAATGTCATGAGGATTGATAAAACTTCAAGAAGTATAATGCTTTAGGAACCTACCATTACCGTGCCATCCAACGTGTGATCTTCCATCAATTTCCTACAATATGTAAGTGTTTTTCCTATGAAAACCAACTATCTTAAAAGGACCCTTCCATAAATTCTCAAAATTACCATGCTTGCCCTTTTCCTCAATTTTAGCCTCCCATTTCAAAGACTTTGTCTTGTATTTGAAACCGTATTCTTTAATCTTCTTGTCAAATGTACTTTAATTCTCGTTTTGAACATGTTGATGATCGTCATAAACTCGATTTCTCTTTTTCGCAAAGCCACGTACCGATTAATCCTCCTTCGAATGGAATTTGGTTCCTCTTCAAGTCCTTGAATTAATTTCATAACAAGTACCCCAAGTGATGTCGGAAAAATAGCTTCAACACCATAAAATAATTCATATGGTGAAGTCTCGATTGACCTATTTGTACATATTCTATCGATATGAATACTACTTTCAAATGCCAAGCTTTCTTGTTCTCATGCAATACCTTTTTAATGATTCTTACAATACCGTATTTGATGATTCAAACAAGACCATTTCTTGCCGTATAGTATGTTGTATAGTGTCCAAGAGTGATGTATATTGGATGACAGTAAATCAATCATTTTCAGACTTGAATGCTTGAGCATTATCTCGTTATATCTTCATGGGCAACCAAATTCAGACAATATATTTCAGAAAAGAAACAATTATAGAGTCATTAGCTTAGTTCGTTGGAATCACCTCTATCCATTTGGTGAAGTAGTCTCGTTACCGTGAGAATCCATCGATGTCGCTCCGATGATGATGGATGTATCTCTAATAAAGTCTAATCCCCATCGCCGAAAAGGTGATTCCATATAAATAGAACCAAAGGTAAAGGTACAAGCTCTTCTTCCTTCAAAAATTTGGCATTCATGGCATGCAACAATTCTTTTGTAAATATCTTTAAACATCACACAACATCTCGCTCTTAGAATCTTATTTGTTGTAGCCTTCAATAATGGTGACCTCCGTAACAAAATTTATGGAATTCTTCAATTAATTTTTCAAAGATCTCCTTCAAGTAAACGATTCACAAAAATTTCATTCGTATCTTTCCAAAACAATTTTTGTCAAATACAAAATATGTCAAATATTTCAGCTAACAAACCTTTCTTTGGAATTCTTTAGATCAAATAGGAGCTTTGTTATGTTGAAGAACAAAACCACATCCTTATACCAATTCAAGTAATGTATTTCTCATCAATTTGACCAATTCTTCCTCATCATCGAAATTTCCATATTTCGCATTCGCATTTATATCAAGACACCAAGTTTGATTGTGTCATTAACTTTGCCAAGCCTTGTCCCTTCACTAATGTGGTTGGTTTTATGCTTTTATATCATATTCAGCAGCAATTTTTCGATGCATTTTCCTTACCATCGGGATCCGCCCGAGTTAAGATGTCTTTTACTACAATAGTTGGAACAAATGCCACAATGTGAGAATGCGTAATGTAAATTTCCGAAATCTTTGATAGCTTTCACCAAAGCATAGGCCTAATTTTCTAGAATATTATACTTCAACTCAGACTTTTCTAATGTTCTACTAAAGAAAGAGATAGGCTATTCAAAGACTTTCTTCCTTTTTGTAGAAAAACTCCCAATTGTATTTTTTGAAGCAAATGTAAACCAAAAATTATTTAGAAAACTGGACCGATGAGTGCTTGTCAGGTGAGTGCCTTCTTGATTTCTTCAAAGAATGCTTTGCCTCTAGTGTCCATTTAATCTCAACTCCTTTCTTTAACATCCTTGTTATATCTTTGACAATCTCAAAGAAGTTAGAATGTGAAACGCCTAACAAAAATTCACTTTCCCAAGAAATGATTGAATCTCTTTCCAATTCTCGCGTATATACTTTTTGAATTGCATTAACTCTATTAGGATCAATCCTAATTCCATCTTCTCGTAAATATTATGACTCATAACTTGCCGCAGTTAAAGCAAATATGTTTGGTAGGATTAAGAGAGATACCAAATTTCTACATTTGTGCGTAATATTTTCTAGGTGTTGCAAATGATCTTCTTCTTTATTTGAAAAGATCGTTATATCAACAAGATAAACAACCACCATCCTGCTCATTCAAAAGCAATGTCCATTTCTCTTTGAAAAGTAGCTCCCGTATTCATGAGACCAAAAGGTATCTTGATATACATGAATGTTCCTTTGCAAGCATGTGAAGGTTGTTTTTTCCCCGATCATCCGGATGTACAAGAATCGATTATAACTTGAAAAACCATCAATCATAGACATTCTTTCGAGAACCAACAATATTTTGTAGAATTGAATCCATATTGGGAAGAGGATAGTTGTCCTTTACCGAAGCCTTATTCAAATTTATGAAGTCAAATACAAATTCTGATTTCTCCATTCTTCTTCTAACCGATACAAAATTTTCAAGCCACTTGAGAATATTATTTGGACAATGATTTTAGCATCAAAGAGTTTCTTAACTTTTTTCGATCAATGGCATGAGAAGAGATTAATTTCTCTCAATTTCTCGCTTGAAAGGTCTTTCATTTTATTTGATAGGAATAGCATGTTGAATAATGGAAGGATCATACTCTCCTTTTAAATTAGTATAACTCCAAGCAAAGACATTAATAAACCTCTTCATCATCTCAATATATTTGAATTTCATATCACCGAAAGAAAATTTGAAATTTTGATCATTTTAGGAAAGATAATGTACCAAGATTATAGCTCTCTACTTCCTCTTCATCATCTTGTATCTTTGGTGATTTGAAAGCATCATTCCGATAAAATATTCTCAAGGGGAATAAGGCCTTTTTGGTAGTGAATTATTCTTTAATTGCAAAACTTCAAAATTTCCTTTTGATTTAACAAGCATGTTTTGTTGGTCTACTTGTGTACTTTCAAATTTTTCTCTTTGCCTTGCCAAGAAAATTTTTTACCTCGATCATCTTCAAAAACTTGCCAATTGTTATATTATCTCGGTATAGCTAGTCTATGATGAACTTCAATCTCATATTTTTCGAAGAATGAATAGAATGATGAAAAGACTTGCAGACAACAAGAGAATCAACAATGGAATTTTGGTCTCTAGTTTTGACAAGAAAGAATAGGCTTGAAAATTCTCCAACATGTCTAAAACTAGATTTCTAAATGCTCTCATTTCATATCCTTCGTTTGATAAACACCTTCAAATTGTCTACAAATTTCCGAATCTCCAAAAATAGAAATATTTTTAGCTCTCATTCTTTTCAAAACATCTGCACTAAATCAAGATTCATATTCATCCATGTTATTTGTGCAATCAAAGTTTAGTTTGTAGGAGTAAAACTTATCTCATCATTTGGAATTGTAATCCAAACTTGCTCCAAACTCCCCTTCTTTTCCCCGTTGATCCATCAAAGTACAATGACCACCATCTTTCCATCTCTTCTTCATTTACTTGCTGATTTTTAGGTCGTTGAATTTCGCAGTGTTGATTTTCTTCGCTCTCATTTCTTATTCGAAACTATCGTTCGACTCATTGAGAAGAATAGCAACATCCAAGTCTGTGATCAAAGGTATAAATAGGAAATTCTTGAGGTTTGTCTTTACTACTTACCATGTAAGCCATTCTAGTCTCTCGACAATCTCCTTTGCTCACCAAAACAAGAATAGTAGCATAGGTAAGGTCCATCTACATTGTGCCTTTGATTTCTGCCACCATGATCTTGACAATAACATACCAAACTTTGGTGGAATGTCACTCACTACAATGTCCATAAAAACCGTCTTCTTGGGATTCGTGTTAAAAACCAACAACCACATCCTTAATTAGACCAATGCAGATGAACTCTTTTTGAATCAAAAGAAAAAAATCCTCGATATGGTCTTATATTTGCAACTCCATCCTTTCCATGATTACTTTGGGCATAAGATTATGAGAAGCCTCTCGATCCAACATAGCATTATGTAACCATCAATACTAATGCTGGCATAAAAAGGAGGAAACTTTTCATTTTGTTCTCATCTTCTAGCCTTGGACCCAAATATATAGTAGGATTATCTTGAACATTCAAAATATCAGCAGCTCCTAGTTGTGAATTCAACATCTTAACAATCTTGCTTCTATATTCATTTAGCTTGAGAATCTCGCTAAATGGGACCGATATTTTAATCTTTGAAATTTCATTCTCAAGGTTGAAAACAAAAACAAAATTTTCAGCTTCTTTGATAGGAGGAGGAAGTTGAGTGTCTTTATTACTATGAAGTGTCTTTCTTACCTTCAAAGAATCTTTGGAGCATCAATTTTGGTTTCCGCAACCTTTGGAGCATCTTTCTTAGGCTGCGATTTGTTTGTAATAATAGGAAAATTTATGTCGAGATTATATCGCTTTTGCATTTCAAAATAGTACGTTGATACCCCTTAAAATAGTCTCGATGGTTCTTCCTTTGATCGTCAAATCCGACTCATCATGCTCTTCTTTAGTCAAGAAAATTCTCGACATCTCTTTGTCAAGGCAATGGATAGATTCTTTAGGAATTTCAGATCATCTTCTTCATCTACCAAATTCGCTAAAAAGGAGGTCTTACTCGGAGGATTAGGTCAGCCGATTTCTATTTTCTCTTAGCTCTCGTTGATTTTGAGGTCTCCCGAAATGAGGGTTTCTAAATTGAGGTTCATGTTGCATGGGGGGTAGAAGTATTTCCAAGAGCTAACCTATCCATCAAATTCTCCATAGTTTTCATCATTGGAGTCAAATTTATCATCTAAGTTGAGGAGGAAGGTTTCTCTTCTTCTTTCAATTTAGTTTTTCCCATTCTTGAATTTTTAGCAACTATCATGTTTAACTCTACCTTTACCATCACTTTGCATTTCATCAAGTGTAGGCGATTCTCTTTCTCTCAACAAGATAGAAAATCTATAATCAAATGCTTCAACATATCCTTAACCGTGCTAAGGCTTCCGGAGGTTTCAAATGAGTCGAATTGAGCTTCTCAAAAAAAAAAAAAAAAACTTATTAAATATTTTTGAAATTTTATGGAAAGATTCATCAACTTCCCTTCTAAGACTATATTCAGTAAGTGATTGAACCGGATTGGTTCTGCTTTCCATTTTCTCAAAAATATTTCTTCAAACTCATCCCAAGTTCGAATACTTCCCGGTGTGAGAGCTTTAAACCATTTTCTAACTTCAACGCGTAAAACTTTGTACAAACAAGATTAACTCACATCTCGATCATCAACCTCTTCTTTGTTTATAAAATCATTAAATTGATTCACATGTTGTTTCGTCGTGAGTTCTTCATCACTTCCCAAGTCTAAATCCTAGCGTATTTACTAGGGAGATCATGTAAAACAATGTAGAAGGATAAGTGGTGGCGACGAAAGGTATTGTTTAAAGGATGAAAAATAATTTTAGGAATGGCAGAAACAGAAGATGAAGAACTGATATAAGAAGGAATATTTGGTTTTTGTAAGCCAGTAAAATTTGAGCTCCAATTTGGAAGGGGTAAACCAGCTTTGGATTTCAGCAAGACTTCAAAAGGATCTAGTTCTTTGAATTTATCTAGAGACTCTTTTTCTAACAACAGCTTGTTGGGGTTCCCATGTTTTGGCAAGGTTGGCAATACCAAAATATGAGACAAAAACAAACCACTTTTGGACCTTAGGATCTAGCCCTCTTGGGTCCAGAGAGGGATCTCTCTATGATTGTTTAAGGTATATATCTTGGAAGTTCAAATATTAAGATAATAGGCTAGTTATAAGGCTTGGGGTTTGTTTGTTTGATTGTTTGTTTGGTTGCTGGTCATCAGGAAAGAAGGGTTCAAAATAAGACAAGGATGAGCAAAGAGGATTTAGGAAGAGGTGTAATATTCCAGGGAACATTCAAGACCATTGGGCAATGGAGTCAGGAAAGGGTTTACTTTCTATTCAATGTGCAGGCTTTCGGTTGGGCTAGTCATCTAAAACATTGGATCTTAAAGATGATAGTGTTGTACGGAATGGTTAGGGAGGAGGAACAATAAAGATTTAGAAATACAAAGTTAAAGACTCCGAGATTAGAGAGAGACTTTGAACTCTAAATGCTTCGGCCTCCACCGAGGGATCTTAGAAAGGTTCAATCAATTGAAAAGGATCCAGTGAGATAGAGACAGGTTCTAGACCTCCCAAAGGTTCCCAATTAATTCAATTAAATCCTAACAAGAACATCTAAGAATAGATTCATTTAATTCATACATCATATAGTGCGCATGTCAACATCCACCACGCCGGTTAAACTAACTCGAAATCAACTCTTAGAAAACACATTTAGTAGAAAACATTAAAGGCAAGGGAGAGCATGTTAAACATAGGGTACCTAACAAGGGTAAATCCTATGCGCGTATTTTCGATGCAAGCAAGAGGAATGAAATGAAATGGAAATGCAATTTAAAACACAAATACAAACAGGTAGAAAAACATCACCACCGCTTTAGATCGCATCCAAAGAAATGTGCTTCGCTATATTAAAAAGCAACACCAGCTTTTCAAGTACAACATTGCCAATAGGCCGGATACCCGCCGAAACATCTTCTCAAATTTCATTCACAATCTCATACGAGACTATGTCTCAAAAGAAACAACTTGAAATTCTCCGTACAATCGATCAACAACCTTTACAATGAGTTCTTTCATGAATTTATAACTCAAGTGGAGCAAGAGAAGGTAGGTGTGAAAACAATGCAAGATTAAACTCGAAGAGGAGGGCTGCAAAGCCCACTGCTAAATCCGGCGAACATCCCTGTACTGGACAGTGCCTGCATTCATGCCATTAGGCTTCCACTTACCTGGTGGAACACTGCCGTACTTTGGCTTAGCACTTGGGTTATAAACAAAAAAGGAGATAAAATGACTTCGGATAGTCTCCCATGGCAATGTGACAATGCCCAAGCCTGATAGTGACAGATCACATGGGGGAAAATTTACTGGACACAATGTAGACCTAAACAATAATGTACCTGTCCTTTCACAGTGCCTATTCTCATGATGTAAAAACCCGGTTAAGAGTACATTAATTTATGTGCCCGTACCCTTTCGTGTGATCCATGATGTCTTTCAACTGCACTTTGCTCTAAACCACCGAGTGAGCCCCAAAGATCTTTCATTTTCTTAGCCTTAAACTCTTTTCACGTCTATCATTTCTATCGTGGGTGAACTACGCTTAAAATGGCTCTGGGAGGTCGCGTAGTTCAAACCTCGTTCCTTGATGCAAGTCCTTGCCATGGCTCGTGGGGCTGTGATTTCGCCCAAAATGGTCCTTTCTTTCTTTTTTTTCCGCCGTAATAAAGACCGCAATCAATATGGTGGCTTTTCACCATCCGATAATCCTACAAAACACAAAATCGTTAAGAAAACTATGCATGGAGGTGGTGGGATGCAACGGACGTACTTATGGTCTGGCCGGGGCAGACCGGGGCGGGGGTGAGGGCGAAGGTGCGAGACTGAAAGGAACAACTTAATAAGGGAACGTGGTTCAGAGGACGGGGCGCAGCGTTAGACTTAACAAACTGAATTTTGACCTTGAATATATAAAGAGAGAGACATAAAACACGACAAAACCATGTGGCAGACGGGCGATACACACACCGAAGGTACAACACCCACGTCCGATTTTTCTACAGAACGGACGGTGGAACACGTTGAAAGCGATGGACAACAATAGTACGATTGGTACTTATTAACTTTCGTGGCGATTTCGGTGAGCTATCGCTCGTATTATACCTATCCATCGCATGGCACACAAATTATATATCACCGTAAATAATGATAACGCGCGATGGAGTATAAATATGAGTAGTGTGTGTAGTCACATGTCATGAGATGAGGAAACGTTCAAACAAAAATTATCGCCTAAATTTCAACGCTAAGAAGATGGAAACCGGTGGTTGAAAGAATGCGACATTGCGGACCACCGCCTAGGGAATGCTGCATCATCGATCTACGGGAAACCGACGGTCGATATATGATCGTTGGACCGAGGCCGAGTGGGTGCAAAGAGATTTATACAACCGCCGGGATCCGATCGACCGACGTACAAAAATCCGTCTTAACAAATCCAATTGGAGACAAGTGCTTCTCATTTTGGTGCCTTGCTTGGTGCATCTGGAGAGAAAGATTGGGGATGGCCCAAGGGTCAAAGCACAATCAACAGACATGAAAATATGGTTATTTGGCCCATTTTTAGACATTTTAAACGTGAAGTAAGAACGATAGGGGAAACATGAGATTTAACAAACAAGGAGGGGACAGAGATGTAAAGGGGACTTTGTAGACTATGATTTAGAGGGACTTGACAAGGGAAAACAAATAAAATAAATTTCATAGAAGTGTATGAAGGCATTTTTGGAGCACAGCTTTTACAACGAGTACCTTTAAACAGGAAGAAGAGGTTTATCAAAGTAAGGCACAAGACATCAAGATGGAGAGATGTTTGAGGAAATGCATTCTCAAGGCTCATAAACAAATTAGCCCTCGCTTGCCTGCTGAGGCCGAGAGACACATATGGCCTGACATGATGACTTGAATAGCCCAAGAATTCAAAGAACATCTTTGTAGCTGCATGTTCTGCTGCTTAAGCCACTCCTCTCCTCTTGACCAAATTGCCACAAATTATGAAGATATCGAATTTAGTAGAAAAACCCTCCAAACAACCATCACCCATCCAGTACATCCTACATTTTTTTCTTTTGGTGCATTTTGAACTGCTATTCCCTACATCATTTTTATTTTTTACAAACAAGAAAATAAACCTATTATATCACTTATTATTCACCCATAATTTTGCTGTCACACCTACATAAGCTTACCTACTTAAACATCTTCACGATTAAATCGCTCCAGTTATATTTTCTTCATATCTTCGCATAATGAATTTAAAATGTTTTAAACCAGATTAGACAAGCCTAGTTTTCGGATCCAAGGTGTATAAAGACAATTTCGCGACAAACTTATGCAGTAAAATTGAAAACAAAATCTTTAAAGCGTTTTAAATATGAAACAGTTATCCTTTCTTATGACTCAAGTTTGCGCTTGTTAGAGTCATTTTCTTCTATTTTGGCTTTAGTTTTAATTGTTAGAGTTTATTCTTTTTTCCTTTCGTCAACCACAATTTGTTTTAATCGTTATCTTTACTTACTTTACCAAAGTTTTTATCATGTTAAGCTAATCCTTGTAATTTATAGGTTCATGTTTCTACATGTCCCAACCCTCCTTCCTCTCTCGCTTTTTGGAACATTTTTTCTTTTTCTTGAAAACACTTCAATGAATGTACAATGAAAATGAAACCGGAAATTGGAAAATTGGGCTTAAGTAGTAAGCTGACATCCCCGCCATCGATAGTATCCCCCAAACAACTCATTACCATCAACTCTTGTAGGTGTATTTGGACCCATGGGTCTTGATGATGTAGAATCAAAGCTACAAACTCATTAAACTTGTCATGTTTGTCTTCCCTTGAACCACTTTGAATTTATCTTCAATTTTGAAAACAGAGGCTCTAGTTCTTTTGTCAAACAACTTCTTTATGTTCTTCCAATCTTCACCGCTTTGTTGTAGACTTTCCTCGTTTTCCGACAGTTCGTTCCATATTCTCTCACCATGACATTCTCTATCTATCTTCTGACAAGTTTAATCACCTGTATCTACACAAGAGAAAATTATGCTTCTTTGTTTGCTACAAGCTCACAGACATGCCACTGATTTTTTTGTTGTAATAAGCTATTGCCTGGGACAAAAGGTAAATTAATCTTACAGGTTAAGCAATTTTTTTTCTCTCATAGCTGATGATGGTCACTATGTGCCTTTGTTTTCTTTTCATAGATTCACTAATTAATCATTATTACCTTGTATATAGCATGAACACCTAGTTATTTGACACCTACATTAAAAATCAACCATTGGATCCGAAATCAACAAATATTATCTAATGATTATTTTTCCTTGGACAACCAAACCGAGAGAGGACATGACCTTCAGAAACTTAATATTGACTCCAATCCTGCATTCAGTAAAGGCTTCCTCTATCCACTATAATAGTCTGTATACAGGGATCCATTTTCCAAAGGTGCAGAAGCATATGAATTTATCCTATGAAATCTAGGCCTCATTTGCACAAATGGACTTTCAGTCATGATGAACAGTGTGGTGAGTGAACTTTTTTTGCCTTCAAAATCTAGCATTTGGTGTGGGTAAATTATCATTCAGGATATCACCCAAGAGTGTGAATGTATAGTGTCACCACATTTTGTTTCCATGGGTTTTCCTCTGCATTTGTGCCCCACACTTCCCCCCATGGAATTCTTTTATTGTCCTTCACTAATTTCATGAAAAAATATTTGCTAATAGTTACTTGAATTTTTCCTCTTATAACCTCTTCACCATTATAATAGTTTTCCATGGCTTTGTTAATATGTCTTGTATTTGATAGTTCAGCAGGTACCTAGTGTGTTGCCAATGTCGTGTCACCATTTATTGGGAGAGTTTTGAAACCTCTCTCAACTATGGGACTGTAAACCTTGCTGTTTCATCCAAGGTATCCAGACCATGTTGGACACACAATGTGATTTGATTCAACTGTTAGGTTGGAAGTGGCTTCCACCCTTAACTGGGAACAGGGAAGTGACCAAGGGTCATATTCTAAGATCACTAACCATTTCTTTCCTCCGGGCCCTTGGGGTCAGATGTCTTTAACCACTATGTTGGGCAGAAGTAGCTGTGAATGCTGTGTGGCACTCTGTGTCTTTCAAATACCTAACCATACAGGCTCTGTTTTTCCATTATGTTGTATCTTTGTTATGTATTCTAATATGCTTACCATATATGAAATGGGCTATTCTATTCTTCGATTTTTTCATGTTATAATCAACATTTAGCCAGAGAAAATACATTTCTCCAGTAAAAATCTTTGAGACCTGGGCTTCATTATATGCTTTCCAGAGTGTTTAATCCATTCAAAATATTTTGCCTGTCAGCTCTCAATTTAACTCTCACACCTTCTTCTGGGCCATGTTTTTCATATTCTCGAGAAAGTCTGCTATTAACAAACCACTCGAGGAAGTTGATCTTCCCTCCCAACATGAGATTCAACTTGACATACTGTGTGTGATTTGTAGTATTCCCCCAACTTCCTTTTGTGGATCTATCCCCAATCCCTTTTCTCTCATATGATGTGGCCAAGAAGCTTACCTTCGTAGCCCAAATAATGTACTTTTTAGGATTCAATGATGCATCGAATTTTCTACATTTTTCAAAGACCTTTTCTCGTATGTTTTAGGTGTCTATTTAGTCTTGAATGCATCGTTATGTCATCAAGGTAAATGACAATGAAGTGCTCCTATCTCATCGGAAAAGCTATATCCATCGCTTCTTGAAGGTTGCACCAGCTGCTTCATCGACCAAAGGGAATTTTAACATACATAAAGGTGCTCCATGGAGTGTTAAAGGCTTTCTGGAGTTGATCTTCTGGGATTATCATGACATGGTTGTAACTTGAAAACCATCTTCACAGTGGAAATCATTTTTGGCCTAGTACCCTTCCGAAGAATATGTTTCATTTTTTTGGCAAAGGGTAATTGCATTTAGAGTGAGTGTCTTATTAAGACTCTGAAACTATGCACAATCCTGATTCCCCGTTTTCTCACAACCACTAGGTTTGATACCCAATCGCAGAACCTTCGCGGTGCACACCACACCTACCCTCATGCACTTAATCTCTTTTTCCACTCACGTGCAATTGTTTTTGGTTTATTCTCGAGAAGTTTTTGTTTAAAGGGCTTCCCGATTTTCTTTCAAGGGTATTTTATGCTATATGATGTTTGAGTCATAGGCCCTTAAGTCCCTTCATAACCCAAGCAAACACATCAATGAATTCCTCGAATAGGCAATGTATTTCTTTTTCTGTTTCGCGTGGCAGGTGGACTTAGCCAATTTGATCATCTTGGGTTTATCCTCAGTTGCCTACGTTGCATTCCTCGACATCGCAGTCTCGCATGTTCTATAGTGGGATTTTTTGCTACATCATAAAAGTCAAAAGGTCTTCTAAAGGTGCCGCACCGAGGTATGTTCTTATCCTTGGTCTCGCGCGCACTTACTTCTCCACTATCTACGTTTTCACATTTTCCTCGTTTGGATTTCCAATCTATTCGTTTAAAGCGTTTATTTTCTATGTTATAGGGTGGTTCTTCCTCGTCCCTCGAGGACTCTTCACTTAGGTAGATATTGTCGCATTTAGAGTCTAAAATCGAAATTTCAAACTCGTTTTTGCCTATCGTAGAAATCCTCAACCGCTTTTAATACTCCTTCAAAAACCTCGCCAATATTTTTTCGTTATCCCAAAGACCGTAGGTCCTGAATGATGATTTGTTGGCTCACCGGGAGGCTTATGATACGAACTAGCCATGTAGGCTAATCCATTTGCAATTGCGTTCGTCTCTAGGGACAAACACCCGTACCCTCGTATTTTTACAAAGGTTTTCAATAAATCCATAGCTGTCATTCCCTATATGCTCTCGCCCAGGATGTTTCACTGTAGTAGTCACCATTCACCCGTTTAATGATCGAACTTTCGCAGTCCCCATAGCACGCTTTATCCTACGAGCTCCTAATTTTCTCAACAAAGCTTTAAGCTCAGGATAAGAGCCCTCATACTCAGCAATATTTTTTGTAAATTTGACAAGGCAAGTTGCGTGCATGGCTCTCTCGTGTAGTCACTCTCTCGCGTTATGTATCCACACTCCCTGCCCAACAGCTTCGTGCATGACCCATCGAAATTCATCTCCATAAGGTTTCATCCTTGGGTTTATCATCATTTCGTTCTTGGTGTGGTTTAAGTAGAACTTGTGAAGGGTGACTAATCGATCCGATCGCATTATGTTTCGGTTCACTTTGAGTTTTTGTTTCAATGCACTCGTTCGCAGTTCTCTATATCACTCTCCTCCGAGTCTAGAGTGTAGCCATTATGTTAAAGTCCATGGGCTCGTTTCCTTTCGTTTAGTATCTCTCGTTTTTGACCCTCAACGAAGTGATTCATCATTACAAAGGATGAGAAGGGAGTCAAGGTCGTATGCGTAGCCGTAGCATAAAGGGTGATTTTTCGTGATTTTGGGGCCATCGACCATGAATTTCATATTGCGCCCTCTCTATACGCGCTTCTAAGTTGGCTAAAAAATGTAGAACCGTGGGCATAAGCCCCATCCATTTGCATCGTTCTCATGCGCCTTGGCTCCCCATGATCTTGATAATAACACGCCATACTTGGGTGGCACATCCGCTACAACAACATCCATGACCATACATTTTACCGTAGAACTGGGTAAGGCTTACACACAAATCTTTCCGACTGCCAAGACTACTTTACTACCGTTAGAGTCGAATGAATATAGGTCTTTATAGGGGCGGGTTATCTCTAGGCCTAATATTTCCATCACTACTTTAGGCATCAAGTTGTGTGATGCCCCATAATCACTGCATTGTATCAGGAGGATCTTATCATGGATATTAAGACCGATGATAAAAAGGGGGCACTACCCCTTCCCGAAACTTTTCTTCATATCTTTGCACCAAACAAAAGTGCGCGTGCTGATCATCTACTCGTATTTACAAAGTCACTGTTTCTCGCCTAAATTTAATGCTTTCAAAATTTGGCCCTTTATATACATCCCGAGTAAACGCAACCTGCAGAGAGTGGGATAGAGATTTTAATTTTTCCAATCTTACTCTCCAAATTGAAAGTGAACTGACTCTTTGGAATGTTCAACTCTGTTTTGTTAACCACTACCTTAGTGGCTAAATCAGTGTGCTGATTCTCGCCATGTACAGTGTTTGTGACAGTTTTATCAGGAGCACTAACTGCAATACTAGTGTTTCTAGTTGGTTTACCTTGTTTACCAGTGTTTTGGTTGTATTTTTCTTTGTTGCTCTAGGTTGCTGCATCTGCTCACCTTCCTCTACTGCTACCTTCACAAAACACAAAAAATCACAAGCTTACAAAACTTCACAAAGTTGTACCTCTTTTTCCTCTGTACGCAAACTCCTTCTTTCTTCGCACACAAAACTCCTTTCCGCAGGATTTTCCCGCTCTGATACCACTTGACGAAAAGTAAATCTACCACAGGGCAGGTCCACCTTTCTATTTCCAAAACTAAACCTACAACCCCAAATTTGTGTCAAATTGCAGATTCCTAAAACCCAATATTTCGATCCTGAGACCTGTGGGTTAAGGTCCACTCTGCTCCCGATGCGCCAATTGGTGCCCACATTCAATCTCTTCACTGGTTTAACGCCTGCACACCAAACTTGAAGCTGTGCGAAACCAGTGGTTCACACCAAAAACCACTCGACTGCATTTCTTTGAATTCGACAGCGTCTAATGCGGATTTCCCCAGGTTCGCATTTAAATTCAGCTTTCAAACATTTCTATGTGGTTTCAAACCATGGTTTCTCCATGTCCGCTGCACTTTGCCATGGTTTCATTACACTGTTGTGTAGTTTTTAAACCACCGTTCTGCCATGTTAAAACGACGTTAAAACCTGGGATTGATCTCAGTCCGGTAACAATTCAAGCAAACAGAATTTGATGCAAATCAAACATGCTCTGCAACCAGTTGTTAACGTTTCTTGCGTCCTTCAACAAAAAGTCAAAGGTCATCGACTTCGGCTTGAACCCTTCACACAGAATTTAACACACAGGCCATTCATCAACAACTTATTCCGCAGGCCATTCATCAACTTATTCAACGATCCTCTGTTTCATTAGATCGATGGTTGAAAAACACAACTCGACTTTTTAATTCTTAAAACTAAGTAATAAATACCCAATTCAACGCACATAATTTATTCCCGCAACCAATCTCATATGTAAATCCAAAACAATTTAAAAGAAAACGTTACCATTTGACAGATCCTTGACAATCAAAACGCTGGTCCCGTTTATGTTTCTCTAATCCGCTTGGCATCAAACTTTAGTTAGCCGCGTTTTAAACACGGAACTTTCCACTGCCCTTTTCTTGATTTCCCGCACTATCAGCTTTTGTGCCGCCAATTACTTCTTTGTGCTCGTTCTTGTCCTGAACTATTTCTCTGCCACTCATCTTGGCTTTGCAACAACCCCCCAATTGTTCCATCAACGCGCGGTTCTATTTTAACTCCAATCACACGCTTATGGGTATTGAAATCAATCCAGTCTCAATTCAAGAAACAGAATTCAATGCAGAATTAACACGTCCAATAAATAGAGGTTAACATCGAATTATTCCACCTTTTCAGACCCTTCTACGCAGGATCAACCGCACATTAATTTATATCCAGAGAGCATGAACTCAGCGCATTCGAAGAACAAAACCCGTTTATACAAAGATTAATATTCTTGATTGCAGTCAATTTAACTCATAAATCCAAACTGTAATTGAATCACAATTCAACACACACAAAATTCCATATAACAGTACATTTCTATTAAACAAAAAATGCAGTTACAATTCTAAGGCATTTCAGCCTTAGCGAGCAGATTCTCCATCGATTACATTGTACTTCTCCTCCTGTCTGTCACGATACAGGCTTATTTTATAAAGACTTACAAAAACATGAATTAGTTAAGTTCCAAAACTACCCTACATTTTCTCAACCGCACACTTGGCAGATTTCAGTTATAGAAAACTTATTTGGTTTTCACAAATTTTGTCCCAAATTAAAACTGTTCGGATGCCCCTGCATCATTATAGGTTACTGAGGCTCTTCTGATGTAGTAGGATGGAAAATACTCGGAATGATCCCCAGTGGAGTTGCCATTATGTTGGTGACGACAATGGGAGACAGACAAATGTTATCGGTTATAGGCTCTTAGATTTTTCCCAGTGGAGTCACCATTATGTTGGGGTTCCCATGTTTTGGCAAGGTTGGCAATACCAAAAGACGAGACAACATCAAACCACTTTCAGACCTCAGGATCTAGCTGTCCTGGGTCCAGAGAGGGATCTCTCTATGATTGTTTAAGGTATATATCTTGGAAGTTCAAAGATTAAGATATTAGGCTAGTTATAAGGCTCGGGGTTTGTTTGTTTGATTGTTTATTTGGTTGCTGGTCATCATGAAAGAAGGGTTCAAAATAAGATAAGGATGAGCAAAGAGGATTTAGGAAGAGGTGAAATATTCCAGAGAACATTCAAGACCATTGGGCAATGGAGTCAGGAAAGGGTTTACTTGCTATTTAATGTGCAGGCTTTCGGTTAGGCTAGTCATCTAAAACATTGGATCTTAAAGATGATAGTGTGGTACAGAATGGTAAGGGAGGAGGAAAAAATAAAGATTTAGAACACAAAGTTAAAGACTTGAGATCAGAGAGAGACTTTGAACTCTCAATGCTTCGGCCTCCATCTTGAGGGATCTTAGAAAGGTTCAATCAATTGAAAAGGATCCTAGTGAGATAGAGACAGGCTTCTAGACCTCCCAGTGTTCCAAATTCATTCAATTAAATCCTAAAAATAACATTTAAGAACAGATTCATTTAATTCATACGTCAGCTAGCAGGCAATAACATCCACCACGCTGGTTAAAGTAACTGAAATAAACTCTTAGATAACACATTTAGTAGAAAACGTTAAAGGCAAGGAGAGCAGAAACATAGGGTAAATCCTATGCCAGATTTCTGATGCGAGCCAGTAGAAATGAAATGAAACGAAATGCAAGTTAAACACAAATACAGAGGTAGAAAAACATCACCACTACTTTAGATCAGGATCCAAAGAAATGTGCTTGTCATATTAAAAAGCAACACCAGTCAAGTATAACATTGCCAATAGCTGGATACTCAGTCAGAAAACATCTTCCTCAGCCTATCTTACAACTTTACACATAGACTATGTCTTAAAAGAAATAGCTTGAAATTCTCTGATAACTGATCAACAACCTTTACAATGAGTTCCTTAGTGAATTTATAACTCAATTGGAGCAGAGAAGGTAGGTGGGAAACTAAATGCAGCATTAAAACTCAAAAGAGGAGGAGGGACGAAGCCCATTCTGTTTTAAATCCCGTGCATTTATCCTTGGTACTCCTTGGATGAAATGGTGGTCTTCGTCAGGCTTCCACTTACTCCAGGTATGCCTCTGGTGTACTTTGGCTACAGTACTCTAGTGAATAAACAAAAAGGCAGATAAATGACTTTTAGGTCTGCCATGCTGCATAACAAATGCTTCTAATAGCATAGGACTATTTTCAGGGGGGGAAAACTTTTACTTGGACACAATGTAGACTGAAACAATAATGTGTACCATGTCCTTTCCTAGAGAAAAACATTATGCTGATGTAGAAAACCTGATATACATTAATTTATGCACTCTGTACCCTCTGTGTGATCCATGATGTCTTCAATCTGGTACTTTGCCTCTAAACCACTGAGTTAAGGCTCAAATATCTTCATTTTTTGGCCTTAAACTCTCTGCTGCTCCATTTCTTTCTCTGTCAGTGAAATATGCGCTTTAAATGGCTCTGGGGAGGTTTTACAGAGTTAAAACCCTGTTCCTTGAATGCAAGTCTTGTCATGGCTTCTTCCCAGGCTTTCTTCGTGATTTCGGCCTCTGAAAAAATGGTCCTTTCAACGTTTTTTTTTCGTTGTAATAAATACTGTGTAATCATGGCGGCTTTCACCATCTGATAACCCTGCAAAAAAAAAAAACCTGTTAAGAAAACCACGCATGGAGGTTGTGGATACAACGGGGACGACGAAAATGGCCGTGCAGACTGGTGAGATGGCAAAAAAGTGTAGGATCGAGGTGGAAAATGCAACTTAATAGTGGAACGTGGTCTGGAGGACGTGGGCGGAGCATAGCAAATTTTTAATGAAAAATCTTTGAATTTTGACCTTTTGAATATATAAAGAGAGACGGGAAAAATACGACAAAACTACGTGGAAAGGGTGACGTGGCGATACGGGGTTAATTGGCGGGCATGCATTTAATCTAGGCCGTCCGATTTCTGGTGGAGATCAACGGTGGAAAACACATCGGAGGGCGATGGAAAATGGGCCAGGGGTATGATTGCCTCCGATTAATCCTCGTGCGACTTCGCGGAGCGATCACCGTCGGATGGCCTGCCTCAGATCGGATGGCACACAACGATATCGCGCCGGGGCAAACGCCGAATGATAATGCGCGATGGAGGGAGGTTTATGAATAGTGTGCAGAGCCACGTGTCATGTGATGAGTGGAATCGCTCCGAAACAAAAATTAACGCCCAACCTCCAAACGTGGTGCGATGGAAACCAGTGGTTTATGAACAGTGCGCATTGGGGGGACCACCAGGCGGAGGGAATACGGACCATCGATCTGCGGGAAAATGGACAGCTGATATATGATCGGGCGACGGACGGGAAAAGACGGGTGCAAAGAGATTTTGTGACAACGGTCAGATCCGATCAAATCGACAGCGGAAAAATCACCCGATAACCAATTAAGATAAGCACCTTCCGCCTTGGTGCCTGGTCTTGGTGCTGGGTCCGTGGAGAGAAAGATTAGGGGGCTGGCCTGAAGGGGGCTAAGACCTAATAGACATGAAAATATGGTTATTTGGCCCATTTTTAGAGCATTTAAAGGCCTTTGAAGGGTAACGATAGGGGAAAGAAGGGGAGATTTGGCCAAACAAGGAGGGCGTGTAGGTTGTAAAGGAGACTTTGGGAAGATTTAGGGGATTAGAGGGGAATTTGAAAAGCAGAAAAAAAAGGTCAAAATGGGCATTCTACAGGGATACAAGGGGAAAATGTAGGCCTTTTGGAGCATAGTTTTTACAATCAGTAAGGCCCTTTAAACTAGGAAAAGCAGTGGAGGTTTATCAAAGGCAAAGGCATAAGAGACTTCAAGGATGATGTGTTTTTAGAGGAAATGCATTCCTTGAAGGCTCATAAAACAAATTTTCCCCTTGCTTGCTTGTCAAGGAGTTTATAGGGGGCTAACACAGCTCAGAGGTAATAGCTTCCAAAAAATTTTCTTTGTCTTATTGTGTTACTAAGGCTAAAGTGTCAATTCCTCTCTCACTAGCACGTTTGGCCCAATTTCTGACGGTCAATTCGTCGCTATTCCAACATATAGGCTTCGCAAGAGCAACAGTGTGAGGCGGGGCAAAACGTGGTTAGCCATTACATCACAATTCCGACACTTCAATAAAGTGTCGGAAGAGCGACACTTCTTCCGACGTTTCCAGACTTCCGTCGCTCTTCTGATGTTCGCCAAATCGATGCTATTTCGACGTTTTGTAAGTGTCGGTCTTCTGATGCACCACAACTTCCGGTATTCCAATGATACCGAACTATCGCATTTCCGACGCTTATAAGGTTTTCAAGAAAATGTCGCAATGCCAACGTTATATGCCAAACGTCAAAATAATGAAGAAAATGTTAGCATGATCACATTTTTGATGTTTTGTGCCAAGCGTCGCAAGATAGACACAAATGTAAAAAAAGTCGCATTTCTGACGTTTGGTGCCAAACGTCGCAAGACCGACGAATATGTTGGTATCGTCGCATTTTCGACGTTGTGTGCCAAATTTCGCAAGACTGACGAAAATGTAAGGCGTCGCACTTCCGACATTTATGAGGTGTCGCTTTTCTGACGAAATGGTAAAAATATTTTTTAAAAAAGACGTCGCTTTTCTAACGTCTAAAGCGTCAGTCTTCCGATGATTTGATAAAAATATTTTAAAAAAAATTAAATATACCCTCGACCTCCTATTTTTGTATGTTGATTCTTTTTACGGATGATGTAACTATGGTTATAAAATATGTGTTGTCATTTGGATTTGAAGGTGATGGACCTAATTCTTTTCGGTTAGTAGCTCTAATATCTTGGCCTAATAATGTTTTTAAGAGTGCTTCAAGCTCTTTAAAATCACCATGATCTTTATCAACCTAAAAATATAAAATGATCAAGAAACAAAACATAATTGCATAGATAATAGAATAAGGAAGAACAAATTGTTGATTTAAATGAAATCCTCTTTCAAGGTTTTTCCTCCCTCTATGAATTACATAACTGGACTTTCTTAACTTTGATACCTTGCTTTCTTTACTTTGAAAACAAGACCCTATCCTTGATATGATCCTGTCGTCCTTCGCTTTTTTGCAATTGGTTTGCCTTGGGTTCTTTGGAGGTCTGGTGCATTGCGCACTGTAGATATATAACCTAGTAAAAATTATTTGCAAAAAAATCCATTCAAAGTTTAAACATGAAAACTCTTCACAAACTTTCCACACAATCAAAACTATAATAGTTGGGTATACTATATCTAGTAAAACAAGTGCACAATAAAATTTCCTCTGTTGTATTGTAATTGACATAGCCCTTCAATCCATAAAAAAAAAATTGTATGACTAGTGTATATGTTGAACACATTGGATTCATCATGTCAAAAATATGGATTGAAAAATACTCCAACTATTGAGATTTTTTGAAAATAAAAAGAACTAGTCTTATTGTGCGCTTCAATTTCTAGGCACATTCTATTCTTACCTCTGAAACTATGCATATGTGTGTATGCGCCTTTCATTTTATCCTGGATAAACATGTGTAGGTTTGTATACATGTCTTATTTATGCCTTTGGGGGTATGTTACCTTTGAACCTACATCATGCTCTATATTATCTCTTTGAATTCCATGCATGTGTCAAATTCTTGTTACAAACTACCTCAAAATTTGTGTTTGTGTCAGGGGGTGATTATAGTTTCTTAGGATGGATGGAGTCTATATATTCTTGGGTGTGACTAGAACTTAACTATGAAAAAATAAATGAGGTAATCCTTTCCCATAGAAAAGAATAAAATCTCATTAAAATATTCCACCTATCACTAGTTGAGATCTCCCACCATCCATTCCCTTTGACAAACATCTTGTAGGCCCTATATTTAATCATGATTTATTCTATTCAATTAAGGGACGTCCTATTGTCCACATGGGTACAAACAACACTTGCATGCAATGGGAGTAAGATGGAGATTTTTTTTTTTTTGGGTTTAAGTCTAACACACAAGCACAAAATCTTAAAAAGAACATGAATATTCACAATAAGCCAAAAACACATTATGAACATTATTGTTTGCATAATGGGTGCAACACATTTATATTATGATAAGAGAAGAGCATACAAATGATAATTCCTACAGTAAAAAGTGATAGATTTAAGAAAATATAGATATGGAAAATATGATCAACAAATTCATTTTCTTTCAAATAATTAGAGAACACTTCTATAATTGCTGAACACTTCTATAAGTCTAGGATTCATTTTCTTTCAAAGAGATGACCTAATTTTTTAACACATTTGCAGTGGAGTCCCCAGAGAACACACGATGCAAAAACTCACAAACAGTGCAAAATACCAATCAGCAAATCCCAAATCACACATCAGGAATCTCCCAACAAGAATGCACTCTAATGAAAATGCCCCTGAATATTTTTTTCCAACTGAGATTGCACCTCTGCCGAGCAAGACCCTGAAAAGGACAGTCCTTAAAAATATGCTTCGTTATTTCTTCCTTTGGAAAGGAGAGGAAAATACCCATATAAAGGTCACTCTTGGTCAAACAAGCTTTGCAGGGGAGAGCCTGAAATTATTTAGAGGTCAAGAAGACTAGTTTCCTTTTTCCATTCTTATTGAAGTCCCTAAAAGATCCATCCTCATCATTATTCTGTAGTGAAACATGCACAAAATCAAATATTTTTTATAACATAGATGCATACAATTTTTTAGATAACAAGCAATAAGCCCAAGATACACCTTGTCACTGTTCACCTATCAGAAAATCATGTCGAATATGTCACCTTTGAAAAAGGATACCATTTGGAGACAATGCCACATACATTTTTGCTTCTGCTGGGCTTTCCTAAAGATTAAACTCCTAACAGATTATAACCGAAACAGATTAATATTACAGAAATAGATTAATAAATCATTAGGGTCATTGTCTGTGTAATTTATTGTAGATTGTCAAATAACCTTTGGGAAAGTTATAAAATTCATATGAAAAGATATTAATTTACATATCAATAATTACATCATATAGATTTTAACTTGTATAGGTCCCGTGAGGCAATTTTGGCCTTAGTGAGCCTTACATAATCATGTCAATTCATGAAATAGGCCAAACAAATAGCAAGGCAGCTATAAAATTTCATATGAAACCTATGTAAACATAATACAATGAGCCATTATGTCATAGTGATATCTCTATAATTAGTTCATTACATATCAAAGCTATGACTGTTGAAATGAAACACAACTCTGTTTCTCGAGTTTCTCAAGTTTCTTAAGTTGTATGACCTGCATTTCTTTGCTACACTTGTCTCTAAACTTTCAGGACCACATACAAAAACACCAATTTCAACATTCTCCCACTCATTTGAAAATTTCCCAAATATATTTGCATTCAAAGCCATGTAAAAGATTGTCAGATCTTGAGACCATCTTGATCAATGTAGCAATTATGAGTTTCCATGGGGATAGTCACAAGAAATTAGTTTAAATGTTACAAACCATATATGAAATAATCTCAACTTAATCAAATAAATCCCAATGCAATTAACAAAATTATTATTTCGAAATAATCTTAATTATTTAGTTTAACATTACTGGCATGACAAGATTGGCCGATTTTTCCCTATTATTTCCTGATTATTGCAGATTGAATCTCTTCAAGGCCCTCACTGATTAATTGTTGATTACAAATTATTTCATCTATGTTCCTAACAGTTGTTTCCCAATGTTATTTATATTATTTATAGATATATAGATATATATAAATATTCCTTCAAAGCTGATCTATTCAAATTTCTTATATGTTCATTTTGCCTTCTCAAGGATGGCATTTGACAACAGTATGCCTCTTTGGTAGTGCATAATCATGATTTTCTGGTTACTCAAAGCAAACAAAGTAGGGGTTCTCAGATATGACATATCTTTAGTCAATAAAAATATAACTTATTTTCACTAACAAATAAACCCACATATGATACATTGAAAGATGGAAAGGTTGAAACACCATTTTGAAATGTGATTAGAACTCAAGAACTGGGATGCAATAAGACATTTTAAATGCACAAGACAAGAAGGTCCAGAAAGGCTCACGTTATGCAGATAAAAAATGGATGGCTGCGAGATGAATTGACTTGATAGCTTTCAGTAACACAACAAAATAGAAGAAAAGAGATATCAACGCCTTAGAAATGAGCCACTTCGAGGGGGCAACCTCCAACACATTACATAAATGAAAAATTCTTGGATGATACAATTTACAAAACCTCCTTTCTATATATAGGAGTCCATGGGGCCATAATGTAATCCTAGTGGGCCACAATATAATCCTAGCCGACCTAACAATAATAATTTAAGGGCACAATAATAACAAAATGGGGGTTACAAGGGTACAATAATAACAATAAGGGGTTACACTAACAAAAATAAGGGACTATACTAGTAATATAGGGACCTAACATGCCCCTCTCCTTCAAAAAAGTGTTGTCCTCAACGCTTGAGTAGCTCTGGGTGCTTCTTTATAAAATTCTCATCCTCCCATGTAGAATCTTCAGTGGGTAAGTTCTTCCACTTGATGAGATACTCTGAAATTTATCGATTCCGTAGTTGTCGAGTTCTTGTTTCCGTGACCGCTTCAGGTTCCAATATGATTTTTCCTTCCTCATTAAGTTCTGGTAATATTGTTTGAACTGGAAGATTTTCACTGATAACCTTCTTTAAGCATGAAACATGGAAAATTGGATGTACTCGCAAAGAAGCAGGAAGCTCCAATTTGTATGCCACAGTACCAATCTTTTGCAACACCTTGTAAGGACCATAGTACTTTGGCGATAATTTATTATCCTTCTTTTCTTGCTTGAGGGACATTTTTTTGTATGGTTGTAGCCGTAAAAATACCCAATCTCCTACATCAAAACTTCTCTCGCTGCGATGTTTATCTGCCTGTTGTTTCATTCGATTTTGTGCCAAATTTAGGTTATCCTTTAAGAGTTGGAGAACTTATTGCTGTTGCTCGATGTGATCTTCCACTGCTTGAGCCTTTGAATTTTCCCTTAAAGATGATGTGATGGATGGTGGATGATATCCATAAAGCGCCATAAATGGGGTCATTTTTGCTACAGTATGGAAGGAAGTGTTATACCACCATTCAGCAAGAGGTAACCACTTGACCCATTGTGTTTGTTTATCAGATATAAAAAAAATAAGATATCCTTCCAAACATTTATTTACTATCTCAGTTTGACCATCAGATTGAGGATGATAAGATGAGTTATGAGCTAATTGAGTACCCAAACAAGAAAATAGCTCCGTCCAAAAATTTCTAGTAAAAATGGGATCTCTGTCGCTCACAATAACCCTTGGGCTTCCATGTAGCTTTTGCATTCTATCCATAAATGTAGTAGCAACTGTGTTAGTATGAATCCTTTGTTGAAGTGTACGAAAAAGGGCCACTTTAGCTACGCATAAATAATAGCCCTAACAACAAAAGTGGCTGCCAATATCTTCAGATCTGCGGTTAGTTGAACAAGAAAAGAGCTGCAAAAACCAGATCTATGCATGGAAAGACATTAAGCAGTAAAAACAAGGGTTTGCTCCATATACCAATAGACAAGACAAGAACAATTTTTGAAAGAATTTTTGTATTAATTGGGCACCTGGGAGGAAAACAAGAAGGCATATCCAATTCTCCTCAGTGGGATGGGTTCTTGGAAGTCCTCAGCACTTCAGATCTAAGATTTATCTCTCTTGTTGGTGTAGAAAACCCAATGCAAATAATAGAACTCAATGGGAGCTCACACAACAAATGATGGAAAAATGTGACCAAGTGTATAGATCCAGAGTGATCTAATAGGAAACAAAAGGTGAAGAATGATAGGAAAAACACTCCTATTTATAACAAAATATTGGGTCATTCTAGATCTTGGTGCATGATTAAAATAATGTTAACCAAATCTAGATCCACCTTTTATGGAATATTTTATTATATTTTTTGGAGGGAAAAGGTATTTGACTTGGGTCAAATCCCTTGATTAGTCAAAAATAAATAAATAAATGATTTATTTATCTTTTAAAGAAAGTGGTTGGAAGATAATCAAATAAATAATGATTTATTTAATTATTTGTGGGTGATTTGGTCATATTTAACAAGGAATATTATCTAAATAGGATTTAAATAATTATTCCTAGAAAATAATAAGATCAATAAAGGTTTATCTCATTAATTTCTTTGTTTTTGGGTTAAACATGACTGGGAATAATAATTAAATTATGGTTTAATTGATTATTCCATGAGGAAAATCAAACAAATATAGGTTTGTTTAATATTTCCTTTTGGGGTTTCCTGTTTAGACCATAAACAACTTAATAAATGTGGTTTATTAAGTTATTTAACATAGTGAAGGCAATTTTACTTAGGGTAAAATTGGTCTTACATGGTGTACTTGGGTCCATCTAATGATAATAGGTTAGATGACCAAAAAATGGTGTAACAGATTGCCCCTCAGCGTGCGAGTGTTAGGAGCAAATCGTATGACCGAAGTACGTTGTAAGAACTCAATCACTAGACAACAAAAGGGAAGTCAGAGAGAGAAATGCAAGGTAGATAGTGTGCTGAAGAACTAGACCCCGAGGAGACGAGACTCGCAGGTGCAACAAGTCTCTTTTTATGAGAGGGTACCTGTGCTGAAGGCGGCGGGGGAGGCATACCTATGCCCGCCGAGACAAAGTACAAAAGAATAGTGTGTCCAGTAAACAAGGGACCGAACCATAAAGTACAGCTGGCATAATCATGAGCCAGATAAAAATACAATAAGGAATCCCACATACATGCTGTGCCTGGGGAAACAGCCAGGACTGATACAATAATATCTGAGTACATGAGATACAAATACAACCGAAATGCCCCCTGTAAATGGGGAAGGGCTCACAAAATTTGACTGATACATGCAAATTGAAGAGGCGCTGCAAGTGGCTAAGGCCAACATCATCAAATATATAGAGCTGCATCGAAGGCTGCAAGGAGGAGGTCATCCGGGCATGTGGGGGGCTACCTACAGGGCCACCCCCTCATGAGGGTTGAGACATCTCACACACACCTAGGAATCATCAAGAGCTGCTGCTGTATCACTGAACCATCGAGTATATGAATCTCGGTCATGCTGAAAGGAGCTGGAGTGGAGAAACAATCAAGTTAAAGGGAAATGAGAGATCCCTTTGCTTGATCCGAGGCACCGAACAAGAGTGGAAGCTGGAACCAAGGTACACCGCCCTCTAGACCTGGCTTCTGGAATGAATGAGCTAATGTCGACAGAAGGAGGTCTGCCATAGGTGAGGCAATGAGATATCCTCAAATAAGGCACGAGAGAAAATAGTAGAGCGACGGACAGACTGACACTAATGATGATAGTGAAATGGGAAGGACTGAGTAGCGAATGGACGACTTCCCTTGTTATAGCATAAAGGGCATGAATGACATGGCAGCGATGGACACAATATCATAAGGGATAGGGGACAGTGGGACTGAAGGTCATAATGTGCGACATAAGAGAGAGACCAAGCAATGAAGGATGGAGGGCTATAGTGGGGTACAAAGGGACTCGAGATAGACTCCATGAAGGCGATGATGACTCAACTTGGATGCTCTAAACAAGGGCGACTCGATGGTGCTGCCACACAGTAAAGGCCCAATGGGGGACCATGAAAACATGAGTACAAGATGGGAACTCGTGATGAAAATCGACACGAACAAAGACAAGTAAGGAGGAAAAGTGGTGCCCCAAGTACAAGTGTCGTAGGTGAGGAAATTCGATTTTAAGGAGAGGTGAAGTGACCCTTCTTGGACAAAATGTGTCGTGGTGAAGTATCAAATCACAAAAAACTAACAGTGTTAAGTCCCTATATTAATAGGATAGCCCCTTATTATGTTAGTGTAGCCCCCCTTATTGTTATTATTGTACCCCTGTAACCCCCATATTGTTATTATTGTGCCCTTAAATTATTATTGTTAGGTCGGGTAGGATTACATTGTGGCCCACTAGGATTACATTATGGCCCCATGGACTCCTATATATAGAAAGGAGGTTTTGTAAATTGTATCATCCAAGAATTGTTCATTCATGTAATGTATTGGAGGTTTCCCCCTCAAAGTGGCTTATTTCTAAGGCGTTGACATCTCATTTCTTCTATTTTTGGAGTTGGTTACATAACATTTGGTATCAGAGGTTTGGATTCTAGGGTTTCGCTGCTCCAAACAGGTCATCGTGGCATTTTCGCTATAAATTTTTGTCTACGAAGTTTCAGAAGCTGAAATTTTTAGGGTGCGAAGCCGAAAGCCCGAGAAAGATTGTCTAAAAATTTCAGAGCTTGGTTCCCAATATTTGTGGAGATATGATCTGTGGAAGTTAGGTCTTTTTTCAGGCTCCTAAACAGGTCATCGTGGAATTTGCGCTATAAATTTTTTTCTACGAAGGTTCAGAATCTGAAATTCATACGGTACGAAGTTGAAATTCTGAGGAAAGTTTTCAAAAAATTTCAGATCTTGGTTCGAAATATTTTCGGAGATATCATCTGTGGAAGTTAGGTCTTTTTTCAGGCTCCTAAACAGGTCATCGTGGCATTTGCGCTATACATTTTTTTCTACGAACGTTCAGAATCTGAAATTCATATGGTGCGAAGATGAAATCCTGAGGAAATTTTTCAAAAAATTTCAAAGCTTGGTTCGCAACATTTTTGGAGATATGATCTGTGGAAGGTAGTGCTTTTTCAGGCTCCTGAATTTCATCTCAAATAGGTGATCGTGGGAAAATCTTCATTACTCTCTCTCTGAGCATCGGATTTGAGTGCCGTAAAAATTTATTGCTAGTACACGGATTTTAGTTTCTTGGATATCAATTTCAGAGACAAAAGACGAAACAGTGACACGTGGCAAGTCGTACAAGTTCGCTCTACTGAACCAGTCCAGAATTAGGTCATTGTGGGAGATTGGAAACAGCTTTGTCTTGGAGAATCCAAATTAGGTCAGAACTGTGGCATTCAAAAGATACTTCAGAGGGCTACGTTGGTACTTAAATTAAAATATTTAAGTGCTACAATCGCAGATATAATCCAATTTTAATATCGAGCTCCTTAAAAGCAAGAAAAAGGTGTGTATTTTTTTGAATTGCATAAGTCTTGTTTGAAGAATCAATTTGAATTGATTCCAAGGGCATATTTTAGAATTTTTATCAGTATTGGGTTCTATAATGTCTCCAAAAAATAATTCCATACCCATTAATCCCTCAAAAAGCTATACTATGACGCATGAAGAGGAAGAGTTGCAGTATGAGATATCAAAATTACGATACCAAGTGCAACAAGTTTCAATCTTACGAAGAGCAATTGAAGATGAAATAGATGGTTTAAAAGCATAAATGGAGGCTAAGTTGGATGGTTTTAAGGATCAAACAATAGCAAATATGGATGATAAATTAATGGAAGATCACATCGAGAATCAACAACAAGTTCTCCAACTCTCAAAGGATAACCCAACTTTGGTGCAGAATCTAATGAAACAAAAGGAAGATCAACATCACATCGAAAGAAGTTATGAAGCAGTCATAGAAACAAGAAATCGACAAGTACGATCAATTTCAGAGTATCTCAGCAAGTGGAAGAACTTTTCTGTAAAATATTTCACATGGGAGGATGAGAATTTTATACAGAAGCATCAAGAAATAATCAAGCGTTGAGGACAACACTTGTTTGAAGGAAAGGGGCATGTTAAGTCCCTATATTAATAGTGTAGCCCCTTATTATGTTAGTGTAGCCCCCCTTATTGTTATTATTGTACCCCTGTAACCCCATATTGTTATTATTGTGCCCTTAAATTATTATTGTTAGGTCGGCTAGGATTACATTGTGGCCCACTAGGATTACATTATGGCCCCATGGACTCCTATATATAGAAAGGAGGTTTTGTAAATTGTATCATCCAAGAATTGTTCATTCATGTAATGTATTGGAGGTTACCCCCTCGAAGTGGCTTATTTATAAGGCGTTGACATCTCATTTCTTCTATTTTTGGAGTTGGTTACACAACAAAAAGATACCCATTTGAGGGCTCGGTGAGAGCTTTCCAACGGTGTAGACGGTTTTTCAAATGGGGCTATGGTATGGTCGCAACAGTCGAAAGAAGAAACAGGGGTTCTCTTTTAATAAGGCAGTTTTCCCTCCAAATTCATTCATTTGCTATTGTTGCTGTGGTGAATGTAGAGAGGAGAGAAGGCCCTAAATCTTGCGGCGAGTGTAGCGGACAAACCGACCGTTGGAATCGAGATCCGTCAGTTGCAGGTAAGAGGCCTAACCTTACTCTTTCATTTTGATGGATTGAAAGTTCAGTTTAGGGCCCAAAATCTCAGTAACAGACCCTCCTTCATCTCTACGACCGGGTCGCACTTTTTGGGCCAAAAAGTGCAACCTGGGAAGCAGGTTTCAGGGCAAAAACTGTGACCTGTCCCAGAATTGGGCAGAAAACTGCGACCTGGGAGATGAGGGGGTTTTTGGAGTCTTTATTTTATGGGCGAGTTCGGGTTTTTGTGTTAGTTATAGTATTCCCAATATGTCTTAGAAGTGACAAAGATGATGTTTTTGTCTGCGGGTATAGCCGGATTCACGGGTTAGCGGAGAGAGAGACACAGGTACATTACGAGCGAGAGATCCCGGTGGATCGGTGTCGCGTCGTGTGTTAGCCAGGTTTGGGGTTCTAAAGTTTTTGGAGAACCCTTTGATGAGAGCGGGAGAGCCTTTGTTGGCCCAGATTATCAGTTACTGGGATCCAGAGCATGAGGTCTTTGTAGTGCAGGGGCACAGGATCGAACTGACAGTCCAGGATGTGTATTTCCTAACGGGTCTCCCACCACTGGGGATGGTGGGGAACACACAGCCAGTATTACCGCGGGGGCGACATATCATGGAGTTTGTGGAATGACATTGTCGACCGGGTCTCCAAGTCAAGGGGACTCGGATACCGATCGGGGATCTAGAGAGGCTAGGGACCCGTGCAGTGGCCGCAGCTGTGCTGCGTATCCTGGGAAACCAAGCGTTCCATCACATCACCGGGGGGCAGATGATGCTTGTGGAGAGTGTGTTGAGTGGGACCTACTATGGGTGGGCCCAAATGATGTTGGTGTCGTTAAAACGACAGTTGTCGCTCTGCAAGTGGCAAGTGAACCATGATTGCTCGTATGGGACTTTATTGTGCGCCTTCTTCTTTGAGAAGATCTCGACCTTGCGGCCTCGTGTACAGCTTCCAGATGGGGGCCCGAGAGAGCCCAAGATGCGCCGGTGGGGGCGGCTACTATGTAGAGGAGGAGGAGGGGCGGTCGAGTGAGTGTTTCGACCTGAGTTTTTTTCCCATTGGGATCAGATGCCGTTATACATAGACGACTATCCCTATAGTGGGATGAGTTATTGTGGAGATTCGGACCTACCACTTCCGCCTGGTCGAGTATGGGGGCTCGATGGTAAGTGACAAATTGCGATTCTTGTATGGGAATGTTAAAGTTTTTGAATAGTAGATAGGGTACTGATTCATGTACTTTTGGTATGCAGATATAGCTCCGGTAAAACCGACCGGATATATGGGACGACCGGCAGCATCTGGAGCTGCAGGTCCGAGTGGGTCAAGAGTAGCACATAATGAGGATGTGACCGCCCTTCTGGAGGAAATCCACCGTAGATGCGAAAGATTGCTGACTGGAGTATCAGAGCGCGGGTGGCAGGACTTAGACAACCAGTACATAGAGCCATGTATTGGTCTACCCTCGGAATGGCGAGGTGTCATGCGGTGCATGGCGATGGCCGGTCAGGGGATGTGTGATCTACAGGCTGCAGGGGCAGAGCCATTGGCTCGGGATCTGCCAGATAGTGATTAGGTGTGGGGCATGTGGTGCCCCCTAGTGTGTGTGTAGGGGCAGGTGGTGCCCCCAGTTTTGAGTTTTTTGTAACATGCTATGGGCATGTGATATGTATCAGAGTAGATGGACTCTAAAAACATGTTTTTGTGACACATATTATGGATATGCATCGTTTTTAATGATTATGAATGTTATTTTCTTGTATGAAATGCGTGTGATAAATTCCAGTCTAGAACATGGTTTGCAATACTATCTACATAGTGATTCTATTCTCGAGGTACATGGTTGAAAGTTATGGTTTCAAATGCACGTATCAAGAGTTTCACTCGTAAATAGCGTCTAAACAGAACAGGATTATGCACACGATAAACACCATTTAGTTGCATGACAAGAAGTAGGGAATCCAAATGAACGTGCAGATGAAGGATGCGATGGAAGAGGGCATCGGCTAAGAGACCACGCACTGCATCATATTCGGCCTGATTGTTGGTGGCAGAACCAATGCAGACCCCGTTGGATAGAACAAGGGCATGCAAGGGGGTGAAGATGGCCCAACCTACCGAGGCTAGATTCCGGGAGTAACGACTTGCACCATCGGCGTAACCGATAAAGGGTGTGGATGGGGGGTCCTGCATAATGGTGTTACAAGACAACAAATGAGGGGAGGAGAGACAATGACGGCAGCGTGAGTGTACAGAAGTCATCGAGCGGCAACTGCAGGAGGGAGTGCAAGGAGAAGGATGACTATGACTCATATACAAACTAGAGGGTGGTATACGAGGGCTATCAGAAATATGGCGAGGACTCGGGCTGCGGAGGTCAACAGAGATACAGGTGGAGTGATCTCATGTATGGGTAGAAAAGGGGTGCTCAGGCGAAACAAGAAGGGAGGATGTAGGGGGACTGGGCTCCAAGTGTCTCACAGAGGAGGATAGGTAAAGAATGGTGGTAGTAGACTCTGTCATCTGAACATCAAGGGGGGGGAATGTCGATGGGAGCGGGGGGATCCTCAGACTGGCCCGAAGCATACTGCGCGAGTATGGGAGAGGCGGATTGATTTTGTTCAACCTCATACTCTCGGACTACCTCTAAAGAGGCGCGGTAATGCGTCAGGTGAGGACAATGGTGGGAGTAATGGCCATGAATACTGCACAAAGCACAGGGTTTGTTGGTACGGAGAGTCTTGGGGTTCTTGGTTACGGACGAAGAAGGAACGGAGGCTTCAGGGACCGTAGACTCGGGGAACGCGACTTTAACCATGGGCTGAATACGGGGCAACTCGGGACAAGCATGGGTGGCATGACCGGCGACATCACACAAGGCACAAGGCTTTGCGGGCGGAGGAGGGGCCGGGTCAGTCGTGGTGGTCTTGTCTTTGGGTGCCCCCTTGCGAGCTTTTCCTTTCTTCCCAGGAGCCGGCACGACAGGAGAAGGGTCCTGTGGAGGTGCTGGGGGCATAGTGGCAATGGAGGAAGCGAGGGGGACCGGTTGAACCGGTGTCAAAGACATGTAGGGTTTGGGGTGACCAGGAGGGGTAGCGGCGGGAAGATCAAGGACTGCATCGATATGCCCAGGGTAAAGTTAGGGAGAGAGAGAGGGGCCATGACGGGGACTGTATAGACTCCGGGAGGGGGAGCCAGGAAAGGTATCTGACCAGCGGGATAATGACCAGGAGGGATGGCTCCGAGATGGTTAAGGCCCGGGGGAACCGATCCAGGGGGATAAAGGGGTTCAGGGATACCAGTTGTAGGGCGAGCCGAAGGAGGAGGTCCTAATCACTGAGCCTACACCCTAGGAGCGGGTCATGAGGGCTGAGGGGGAGGTTAAGCCGATTAGGGCCGGCACCAAAGCCGGCTTACGTGCGCCCCCGAGATGACTGCATCATGCAAACATTCGATACAGGATCAGTTGATAGGAGGAGGGGGAGATTAGAATAGTGCGTTGTGAGGAATATTTTTAACGCCTCGGGGAGACACCCGGTCAAGGAATCGGCGGTTTTCTGTCAAGGCGTAAGATGTCGTCTCTGTGAGGTCCGAGATTTTGGCTCATGATATGTCAATCGGTCAATGGTGATCATCTTTCCATTATGGGGGAAAGACATTCATGGAACCGCGGATGGGACAGCAGACATGGCATAGGTGTAGCTTCACCCCAATAGAATGTTGTAGTCTAGAGGGGCGTCGATGACTTCGATGTCAACGCAAACAGTCTTACCGGCGAGGGTGATAGGACAATTACGGAAGAGGCCAACGGGCTGGGAGGCGTGGCCATCCCACGCTCGAAGGGTGATCGTGGAAGGGGCCAACTCAGGAGATCCGAGTTGCTTCCAAACCGAAGCAGACATCACACAAGTGGATGCCCCCTCAACAATTATACACCGAGAAATGTTGGCGTTCCGGATTTTGACTGGGATTTAGAAGGCAACGGAAGCAGGAAGAGGAGGGTGCTTTGATTGATGGGCGTCGAAAACAATCATTTGGTCATCAGCAGGATCTACAACACCCACGGCAGATAGTAGAGCCTTCTTTTGGGAAGGGCATGACTGGAGGAGTTCCAAAGGTGGAAATGGCAAAGAGAGATTTGCACCAAATCATCTACTATGCTATACGAATGAGCACTTGACTGGGAAGCGGTTTCGACGTGATCTGTCCCTTAGGAATCTTGGTATGAACCCCAACCTTGGTTGGAGGGATATGCAAAGGGGCTGCATCGGGTGTCGAAAAGAGGCTCAGAGAACCCGAAGAAGGAGGTTCGGGGGCAGACCGAGCAGGAGGCTTGGGGCATCGGAGCCATTCTGGCTCGAGGGGTGGAGGCTCAGCGCCTGGGGATGGATCAAAGGTCATCATGAGGATCTGGTAATCGGAGGAACCAGAAATGGAGGGTGGAGTGGAGACCCGCCCGTCAGGTGGTTGGGTAGCCACGAATCCTTGTTGAGGGAAAGGATCAGTAAACATAGCTGGTTGGGTAGTGGCTACATTAGGGGGAGCGTGAGGGGAGGCATGTTGTCCGCGTAATGTGGCTTGATACTCCCACATCTGCCGCATCTGAGGTAAAAGGGGACAATCGTGGGTGTAATGACAATAAACACTGCAACACGAACAAGGCTTGTTGGTACGAAGAGGCCTGTCCGGCTTGGGCTGAGTTCCCTGTTGCTAGTTGGTAGTGTTAGGGTCAAAACCTTGAGGATTGGGTCCACGAGTACCAGGGGTAGATTGATTTGGATTGCCTCTCTGCCTTCTTTGAGAAGAAGGGGGATTAGTCGCACCTTACTATGAAAATACTTGCCCTGGAGGGGGCTGTAGGTGTTGTTGCTGGGGTTGAGGAGGCAAGGGAGGTGGAAGCGCATACGCTGGAGGAGCTGGCATACCAGGCTGCGGATAAGGGTAATGGTTAGGTTGGGCAACATTGAGGTAAGCAGGAGGTTGGGAAAAAGGAGGAGGTATGTCATATCCTGAGTACATGCTACCGGGAGGGGGAAGAGTGCTAGAGGTGCTGGCCCCCCCGGGAGGGAGACCGTAGCCCATAGGAGGTTGAGCATACGGATGGGAAAGGGCTCCAACGATACCATCGACGGAATGAGATGCCCCCGGGGCGTTAGCGCCACCGGGCCTGGGGAGGTCAGGAAGGACGGTATAAACATAACCAGACTGGGCATAGATTAGGTCATACTTCAAGGCTATTTGGAGGGCGGCTTCTTTGGTTTGAGGGAAATGGGAGGTTACATCTTTGCCGATGGGAGCTAGGAGAGAGCGAAGGAACCAGTCCATATAGATCCGATCTTCGAAGGGGGCAGCTCGACATAAGTTGCGTCTACGTCGCCATTCCTGAACATGGGTGGAAAGGCAGGTCGGAGATGTTTGCTTAAAGGAAGTCAAGAGCTCCGTACCAGTATCGTATCGGAGAGGGAGCTGGAAATAAGACAAAAAGGCTTGGGCAATGGTCGCAAAGGTGGTATGGGAAGAGGTGGCTTGGTCGACATACCATTTAGAAGCGTCACCGGTAAGCGTGCATTGGAACAAACGAAGACGGATGGAGTCATCGATAATGGAATTGGAGGAACACGACATGTGGAAAGATCGGACACATGTGGAAAGATCGGACATGATTGGTTGGATCTTCTCCAACAAGGCCTTCGAACTTAGGGATGTCGGAGGGGAGCTTGGTTGGCATAGCAGGCCAACCAACATCATGGAAGATAGGGTCATTGATCAACTGATTGAAATCGGGGAGGCTGAGGCCTGCAATGTACGGCAACAAGGGTATGGCCGAGGTAGTTCCTATGGCGGTTCCACTAGTAGTGGTTCTAGCATTAGGGCCTGGAGCACCGCTAACGTTAGGCCCTGGACCAGACATAGTGAAGGTGACAGGGGGGGAACCAGGAGGAGAGGGAGAACCCAATGAATTAGAAGAGGATTCGGAGTGCGGACTCGGAGGAGGACTAGCTCGACGACGGCAGGACGGAGCAGGTCGATCGACCGGAAACTGAGGGTGAAGGCCAAGAAGTCTCCGGGAAAGGCGCCTTGGGGGCGCAATGATGACGGGAAGAAGGAAACCGACAAGGGCAAAAAAGGGACAGAATCAAGTGAGGTCAAGGGCAGAAAATGTGCAGTCACAATTGATTTTAGAGTCTTTGCCAGGCGGTGTTAACCAGGCGCTTCTTCACTTAGGGTCAGTGTGTGGCGTGCGTTAATTTTAATTTTTAAACCCTTTCCATTTTGAGAGCAAGAAAAAAGTGTGCTGCGTAACTGAAAATAGATCTGCAGAGAACAGTATATAATGCTGAAATAACAGAAAATTAACAGCTACAATTGCATCTATCTAACCCAAGGAGGCGGGTCCCTCAAAACTAATCTAAAAAAGGGCAAAAATCTAGTCAAAACACACTGAAAAAAAGGCCAATAGATCTAGGGTCAAAAGGGACAGGGATCTAAAGGATAAAGCTGCTGAAAAGAGGTGCAGGTCACAGCCAAGAGACAGAGGCAAGGTGGCTGGAAAAAGGGAGGAAATCAGAAAAAAGCGGAAGGGGCAAGGAGGGGGCCCTAAAAATAGATCCAAACAAATCTTCAGGAGGTGATTTGAGAGGTAGAAGAGCTTATTAGAAGGGATCTGAAAAGGAGGTAACAGATCTGGAAAAGGGGAGGCTGAAACTCCGAAAAATCAGACACCTGAAGCAGCTAAAACTCTTCCACCAAAAGTGGAGGGTACTGAAGCCCTAGGGGGGCTAGGTTCCCACTTAGATGAGAAAAAAAGATCAGGAACAGGTCGAAACGGGCTGAGACAGAGGCTGGAAAACCCTGACAGAAGCTTCAGAAAAACCCAGAAAAATTGCAGAAAAACAGCTGAAAAATTGGCAGGTCGCAGGTTCTGACCTGTTTTCAGTGCAGGTCGCAGAAAAAAGGCTGAAAAGTGCGACCTGGAGGTCCAGGTCGCAGGTTATGGGCCAAAAAGTGTGACCCCCCGTTCCGGTTGTCTCGGCGGTAGATTTTCAGAAAAGTTGTCGTCTCAGTTGTGGCTGATGTCGCTTACCTGCGCAATAGGGCCAGAAACACACGGAAGTTAAAAATTTTAATGTTTTAGGGTTTTATGTGAGAAAAACAACATAAAAATAGGAAAAATAAACAGCTGAAAAGAAACCCTAGGGTCTGAAGTAGCTGGATATGCAGGAATATGAAAAACGACAGCGGTCGTAATTTAAAACTCGTGTGGAGTCGCCATTTGTTAGTATGAATCCTTTGTCGAAGTGTACGAAAAAGGAACACTTTAGCTACGCATAACTAATAGCCCTAACAACAAAAGTGGCTGCCAATATCTTCAGATCTGCGGTTAGTTGAACAAGAAAAGAGCTGCAAAAACCAGATCTATGCATGAAAAGACATTAAGCAATAAAAACAAGGGTTTGCTCCATATACCAATAGACAAGACAAGAACAATTTTTGAAAGAATTTTTGTATTAATTGGGCACCTGGGAGGAAAACAAGAAGGTGTATCCAATTCTCCTCAGTGGGATGGGTTCTTGGAAGTCCTCATCACTTCAGATCTATGATTTATCTCTCTTGTTGGTGTAGAAAACCCAATGCAAAGAAAAGAGCTCAATGGGAGCTCACACAACCAATGATGGAAAAATGTGACCAAGTGTATAGATCCAGAGTGATCTAATAGGCAACAAAAGGTGAAGAATGGTAGGAAAAGCCCTCCTATTTATAACAAAATATTGGGTCATTCTAGATCTCGGTGCATGATTAAAATAATGTTAACCAAATCTAGATCCACCTTTTATGGAATATTTTATTATATTTGTTGGAGGGAAAAAGTATTTGACTTGGGTCAAATCCCTTTATTTGTTAATAATAAATAAATAAATGATTTATTTATCTTTTTAAAGAAGTGGTTGAAGGATAATTAAATAAATAATGATTTATTTAATTATTTGTAGGTGATTTGGTCATATTTAACAAGGAATATTATCTAAATAAGATTTAAATAATTATTCCTAGAAAATAATAAGATAAATAAAGGTTTATCTAATTAATTTCTTTGTTCTTGGGTTAAACATGACTAGGAATAATAATTAAATTATGGTTTAATTAATTATTCCATGAGGAAAATTAAACAAAATGGGTTTGTTTAATATTTCCTTTTAGGGTTTCCTGTTTTGACCATAAACAACCTAATAAATGTGGTTTATTAAGTTATTTTACATAGTGAAAGCAATTTTACTTAGGGTAAAATTGGTCTTACATGGTGTACTTGGGTCCATCTAATGATAATAGGTTAGATGACCAAAAAATGGTGTAACACCTGTGATAAAATCCATTGAAATATCCTCCCAACGTTGACTTGGAATGGATAAAGGTTGTAGAAGACCTAGGGTCTTAATTGTCTCAACTTTATTTTGCTGGAAAACCAATCATTCTGCCACAAACTTTTGAATATCAGATTTAAGGCCATCCCAAAAAAAATATTTCTTCATCCTGTGGTAAGTTTTTAAAAATATTGAGTTTCCTCCTAAAGGAGAAGTGTGCAATTCCAAAAGAATATTTTGTTTTATTTGGTAATTCTTACAGAGATATAAGTGATCATTGTACCATAAAGAATCATTTTTAATACTAAATGTATCAGACATACTAGGATCTTGCTTCAACTTTTGAATGAGTGTCCCCAGTACTTCGTCCTTCTTCCATTCATCTCTTGCTTCAATTATCCAATCTGGTTGGATAATATAAATTGCATAAAGAAATGCTTCCACCTCTTCATCCTTTCTTGAGAGTGCATCTCCAACAACATTTAGCTTCCCTTTTTTGTAGATGATTTCAAAGTCATAACCCAACATCTTTATGACCCATTTTTGTTGCTCTTCTAAAGATAGTCTTTGTTCCAAAAAGTGTTTAACGCTATCATGATCAGTTTCGACCTTGAAGTGCCTTCCCATTAGGTAAGGTCACCATTTCTTTAGTGCATGTAGTATTGCCAACATTTCCTTCTCATAAATAGCTTTCTGTAAATACTTTCCTTTGATTGGATGACTTTCAATAACAATGGGTCTTCCTTCTTGCATTAACACAACACCAATTCCATTTCCTAAGGCATCACATTCCATAATAAAGGTTTTTGTGAATTCTAGCGTAGCTAATACTGGTGTTAGGCACATTACCTCTTTAAGATTTTCAAAAGCCTTAGTTGCTTTAGAAGTCCATGAAAATGAATTTTTCTTCAATAATGTTGTTAGAGGTGTCGCTATTCTCCCATAATTATTAACAAACTTGTGATGATACCCTATTAACCCAAGAAATCCTCACAACTGCTTTATGGTTGTGGGGACTTTCCATTCCTTAATGGATTTAATTTTGTTAGGGTCTACCTTAACACCCTCGTGAGATACAACATGACCCAAATATTCCACCTTTTGTACTCCAAAGAAATGTTTGGATGTTTTTGCATATAATTGTTTCTCCTCAAATAGTTTGAGCACCCTGTCAACATGTTGAACATGCTCCTTCCAAGACCTACTGTAGATTACTATGTCATCAAAAAATACAAGCACAAATTTTCTAAGGAAGGGTTTGAAAATGGAATTTTTCAACGCTTGAAATGTAGAGGTTGCATTAGTAAGGTGAAAAGTCATGACCAAAAATTCATAATGACCCTCATGAGTTCGAAATTTTGTTTTCAGAATATCTTCAGTCTTCATTCTAATTTGATGATATCTCGAACGAAGATCCAACTTGGTAAAATAAACAGCACCATGTAATCCATCTAATAATTCATCAATCACAGGAATGGGAAATTTATCTTTAATAGTAAGCTTATTGAGCTCCCTATAATCTAGACACATGCGCCATGATCCATCCTTCTTGTGCACCAATACCACTGCAGTAGAGAAAGAACTTTGAATAGGTTGAATTATACCAACTTCTAACATTTCTGCAATCATATGTTCAATTTCGCTCTTTTGGATATAAGGATATCTGTAAGGCCTGGTGTTTGGAGGAACACTTCCTGGAATCAAATGAATAGGATGATCATGATCACGAATAGGTGGGAGTCCTTTGGGAGTATCAAACACCTTGGAATGATTGTCCAAGACTTTTTGGAGATCTGGAGAAATAGATGATTTTGATGTTGGAACTTCTAGTAAGCATAATTGTGCAATTCCAACTCGTTGTTCTTTCTTCAGAAGCTTTTTCATGAAAATAGAGATTATTATCTTTCCCAGATTCCCTGTGATACCCTGTAATTCGATTTCCTTTCCTTCCACAAACAATTTCAAGAAAATTTCTTGAAAATTAAAAGCTACAGTCCATAAAGATTGTAACCGTTGCACTCTTAGTACAACATCAACACATCCCATTGGAATGGAAAGCATTGGACTATTTAATACATATTCCCCCACGGTTAGCTTGATATTATGGCATTTTCCAGAGAAATTTATAGTTCCTCCATTTTCAATCATGACTTGAAATTCTGGTGTTGGGTATAGGAAACAATTCAATTTCTTAGCTACCTTACAATGAATAAAATTATGGGTGCTACCTAAATCAATCAAGACTATTACCTTTTTCTTCTTGATATGTCCTTGTATCTTGAGAGTTTGAGGAGTGGTAATTCCTACCAATGCATTACACGATATGGTCAGACTCATTTCTTCTTCTTCTAAAGTTGGTTCCTAGTGTATATCCTCTTCTTTTGAAGTTTCTTGTTCATTTTATTCCTCCTCTTCACAATCTATGTAAAATAATTTCTTTTGAGCACACTTACGACCTTTAGTGTATTTTCTATCACAACTGTAGAAAAGCCTTTTTTCTCCTTTTTCTTCCAATTTTTGTGGTGTCAACCTTGTAGGTTGTGGAAGTCTAGTAGTAGCAATACTTCCATCTTTATAGATGTGAGTGGTAGACTTCCTTGTTCCCATAATTTTACATTCAATTTTTCTTGCCAACCTGAATGCCTTCTCCAATGAATCGGGTTCCCAAATGTGAAATTCATGTTGGATGTTATCATTTAAATTCCCCATGAAGACATCAATCATGTGTTCCTCTAGAATATCTGTTACCCATATATTCAATTTTTGGAAGTCCTCAATGTGCTCCACCTCTGAACCCTTTTGTTTGAGATTTATCAATTGGCTAAAGAAGGTGTTTCTCTTTGTATCATCATAATGTGCTATCATTTCCTCAGTAAAAATTGACCAAGTGACAATTTTTTACAGGAGCAAAGCCATCGATACCATACAAATGTATTTTGTTATAAATGTAAAGTTGCAATGCGTACCTTTTGTGTGTTTTGCACATTATTGAGATCAAAATATTGCTCCATCTATAGTATCCATGTTATGAGATCCTTTCCATCAAACTTCCTCATATCCATCTTTGGAATATGGTGGTTCTTCCATACAACATTAGAGTTTACGAACTCATGATTAACATTTATTTTGTTCTCATCATGAGTTTCCTCTACTATCCTTTCGGCATTAGGAAATATTTCTTGTATCAAATTTTTCAAACCTTCCATGTTGTCTTTCATGTCATCCATCTTAGCTTCCATGCTAGCCTCCATGCCATCCATCTTAGCTTGCACGCCTTTCTTCAAAGCTTCCATTTCATTTTTTGTTTCTCTTTGGGAGAGCGAAATTTGGTGCACTTGCTCTTGTAATTTTGATAGGTCATGTTGCAATTATTCATCTTCGTGAGTCATAGTAGAGCCTTCTAAAGGCTTAATGGGTGTTGAATTATTTTTTGGAGGAAGTTTATAACCGAATACTGATATCCATTCTACAATATTCCCTTGGAATCAATTCAAATTGATTTTTCACACAAGACTTATGCAATTCGAGAAAACAATACACACCTTTTTATTGATTTTCAGGAGCTCGATATTGAAACTAAATTAGCTCTATGATTTTGGATCTTCAATATCTGAAATTTGGCCCTATAGTAGCCCCCTGAAGCTTCTTTCAATTTCCACGTGTCTCACCTGATTTGGATTCTTCAAGATAAAGTTATGCCCAATCTCCCACAATGACCTACTTATGGACTGGTTCAGTAGAGCGAACTTGTACGAAGTGCCACGTGTCATTGTTTCCTTTTTCGACTCTTAAATTGATACAAATGAGACTAAATTTCGTGCAATTGCAGCCAAATTTTAAAGAATTCCAATCCGATGCTTAGAGTGAGAGTTATGACGATTTTCCCAAGGTCACCTCTTTGAAATGAAATTCGAAAGCCTGAAACAACACTAACTTCCACAGATCATATCTCCATAAATGTTGTGAATAAAGCTCTGAAATTTTTCCACGACGTTCCTTATGATTTCGGATTCGCTCTATAACAATTTCTGCTTCTGAATCCTTGTAGAAAAAATTTTATTACGAAAATTCCACGATGACATGTTTAGGTTAAATTTAGGAGCCCAAGAAGCCTTAAATTACACAGGTTATATCTCCGAAAATATTTTGAACCAAGATCTGAAATTTTTCCACGACGTTCCTTAGGATTTCAGCTTCATGCTTTAAAATTTTCATCTTCTTAACCTTGGTAGAAAAAATGTAATAGCGAAAATGCCACGATGACTTGTTTGGTGTAGAGAAACTCCAGAATCCAAAGCTCTGATACCAAATGTTATGAAACCAACTCCAAAAATATAAGACAAGAGAGATCAACACCTTATAAATTAGCCACTTTGAGGGAAAAAAATCTAACACATTACATGAATGAACAATTATTGGATGATACAAATGAAAAAACCACCCTCTATATATAGGGGTCCATGGGATCACAATAGAATCCTAGCCGACCTAACAATAATAATGTAATGGAACAATAATAACAATATGGGGGTTACAGGGGCACAACAATAACAATAAGGGGGCTACACTAATAAAAATAATGGACTACACTATTAATATGAGAAGCTAACATCATCATTTTGATTTAGCTCCTCATCACACCTTGATCACCTTGATCTACCAGTAATCTTGATGAGAATGGTATGTAAATCCAAGGCTAAAGGAGGGATAGATCAAAACAATTACTGGTCCATTAAATATGTAAATCTCTAATTCAACAATGTTCGACAACCTTGATGCTTATTTTTCACCTTACATCATTATTACAAAGGATTTTAGGGTAATTTTTTTCCATTCAATGATATTATCTCCATAATCATTAGATATATGACACCCTATAACCATGTTTATGTGTTTAAACTATACAAGATGCGATCGAGAGTTGTTATAGTATGATAAAAAACTCGCAAAGTGAAATAAAAAGACTTTCTTCTTAGCCAGGAGGCATTCAAAAATTATCCAAGATCCAGCTAAGTCATAGGGATAGAGGGCTATGTTTGATTTCAGCAAGATGTAAAGATTCGATGGTGTGATAATATTTTAGAATGTATTAAGTGTACTAGGTTGATAATTTCTAAATATAATGGAATATTATAGTGAAAGCATCACTCTTGTAATTGTTCACCATTAGTCACTATATACGATTTTTTTTGTTAATATCTTAAAAGTTTGATAGATACCCAATTACATTAGGACACCCATAATACACTCAATATCAATGGAAGGATAAGAGTGTAATTGTGCCTTTGTTTTTTTTAGAGAAGTAATTAAAATCATCATGTAAAATACTTCTCCGATCATATTATCTATATCTAGAAGTAATTATTATTATACTATTTATAAGGATTTTTTGGTGATTTCTTAAAACATTCATGTGGTGGAGGCCAATGAGAGGACTTAACTTGCTCATGGCAACTCATTTTTTGTAAACAATAAAAATATAGGAATAACACTAAACTAGTTATCTAAAATATATAAATTATTTACTATGAATTAATCTATAGACTAATTTAACTATTAACATGGATGTGTTGTCATAATGAACCTCCCTAAGGATAACCACATGATATATTATGAGCAATTGAATACAGTTATTCATCGCATGATTTCATTACGTAGAATTGGTGTTTTAATAAACCAAGATGAATCAATGTAAATGACCTTTAACTCATCATATATCATTATGTATTTGGTTTGAAGCAACCTTTACCCATGGATTTTCTAGGGTTAAAACCCCTACTCAGGATGTATCTTATTTTACTACACTCTTTGGATAGTAAGTGGGAAGCATTGTATATACACTCAACTCTAGATGGTATTATATACATTTACCATGGAACTAAATAAAAATGTTACAAATGATAATGGGTAAAATAATTTTATTACTTGGAAGTTCAAGAGTTTATCTCCTCAAAGGTAGAAATCTAGAATCAAAGATCAACTCACATGATTATAATTGAACTATGAACTATATAGGTCTAAACTGTGTTCATACCCTATACTTCAACCTAGACTTAGAAATAACCTTAAATTTATTGAAAACCTACCATTTGGTGATAGTTCAAGGAAGCTGAGAAATAGACACAATTGTAGCATGTCTTATTGAGCCAATGTGTAAAATTAACAATTCAGGATGTAAATCTCCTCCTAGAAACAAGATCAGTTGTGGTTACAATTCAAATATGGATCCAAGAAATTGTGAATCACTGAAGCAGCATTACAACTTAGCTCGTGTGATCACATCAATTTGAAGCTAATGATCACTTGAGCTATGGAACAATCATAACAGTCATTGTCACCAAATCATTTATATCATGTCATGGATATGAATAGTAAGGATGACACGTTTAAAAACTAACACAAGAACAGCATACGATAGTTTAATTACAAAGAGAAATGTGGAAAATATTTAATAGTTAGAAACATGTTTGCTTGACCTAAACACCAAACTTTGATTTACCCTAGAGTTAATGGAAAAACATGTAGTTCAATTAGTTGATGATATGTACTGTTATTCGTATCCTATTGAATCAATCTATTATATTGCAAGAACAAAGGTTAATTACCTCTTACTAAGAACTCCACCAAACATGATGCGTGTTACAACTAAACTTGAAATTCAATGCCAAAGGAATTGATAATATGTGTTAATTGAATTTTCGATCAAATTGGTATTAAACATGGCTTACTATAAACCCAAAATTTCGTTTTTATAAACCCAATGTTGTAAACCCTATATTATAAACTCTATATTTAATATTTAATTTTACATACACTTAATAGTTATTAATGTAATTGATGTTTATTAGATTATGTCAAACACATTTCCTAATAAGGTTTCACTAGTAATAACTATTTTTAATTTTTATTAAAATATCTTTTAAAAATAATAGATTTACTAGCTCTCTTTTTATATGATTAAAAATGTATTTATTGTTATACTTGTGAAATTTTGTTAATATAAAAGACCTAATAATTACTATTTTCTATTATGGGAATATATTATGTAATTTTCTTACTTGTTCTTCCATCATTCATTGTGGTTATTTACATTTACTATTGATTCATATATTTTTGGTAAATTTTAAGTGTGAATTCTAGGGCAATAATATAGTTTGTTTGCTCCACCTTAAAGTTAAAATATATGAGTTATGTATATAAACCACCCATATATTCATCAACAGAATAAGCATAATATTGGAAAAATTTCCGCTACTTGAATATTGATCTTCTGAATACATCAACGAAAATAATTTGTCACACCCTCCTCTAGGAGGTTGTCTCCCATAGTGATTAGTGAAGCAATATTCAAATGATTGACTATGCACGTTTGAACATACCTTCACAGTCAAGATGCATATTCTTCTTGTTTGCAAGTAATATATTTTTCACGAGAGGAATTTTCCGAAACATCAAAATCTGTTTGTGGTACATTAAAACATTCATTGAGTGCCTTAACATCAATATTACTTTTATTTTGTTAGGAAGGGTTGGTTTAAATATTCTAGGTATAGTTTATGGTATTGTTCTTTAGAATATGTGGAATCTCATTATGATATTTTTATGTGTTTTTTAGTTTTATATATTTTAGGTATACTTAAATGAGTACATAGAGACGATACTAATATTAATCTATATAGGAATCATACGGAGAGAATTTATTAGGACCATTTACTTACACTCTATGTAGTAAATAAATGGAGGGAATTTAATTACATCACTTAATTATTGTCTATATAGGAATAATATAAAGGATCATTTATTTTTTCAACTCTTTCAAATCCATTCCTTAGCACAATGAAATTGTTCTACAATAAAACTAGTTTTCTTTGTTACTTCAAACAAAGTAAATTGTCTAGCCATTCAAACAATTGCAATGATTTTTTTAAAAGAATAAAAATATAGAAAAAATCAACAGTAACTATTTAAAATATTCAAGAAAACAATTTTTCATACTAAATATAACTTTCAAGCATATTTTTCCAAGACAAATCTAGCCATGACATCCTTGCAATGTATTCAATTAGAAAGGAAAAAAAGGACAACTTGAAACAAATGTTCACAAAGAGTTAATTCACTCTCACCATCAAAATTAAATTGTGATAGGTTGTGAATAATTTCGCAACGATGGTAATATCAAGCTCTTTAGAAACACATCCTTGGATTATGATTTGGGAAAGAGCCATTTTGGGTATGAGATTCACAGCAGACTCAATGGGCACAAATTTTCATCTATCTCTCCTTCTAGCGCCATTTTTTGGGACGTGTTGGAAATACGTCAACCAAGGGGGTTCCCTAATATGTGGTCCCAATTATACCTCACACTATTTGGGATAGGATCCCCATTCGAAATACGACTCAGTTACCATTTTCTTAGAGGTTTTCCTTGGCTCTAAATGCCAGAAAGAGAGAGGAATGAATTTGTCTTCCTGGTGAGTGTTTGGTTGTGTAGGAATATCTAAATAGATTCAAATAATATTCTAAATAACTAAAAAAAAAACTTAATCAATTCTATAAATTGTTGAAACTAATTTCGATTTCACAATCACATATTATACAAGTAAGAGAAAGAATTATCAATTTCACAACACAAGATGTATCTCAGGAAAGCCTCAACTAAAAACCCCACTATCTGTATATTACATAAAGTCAAGAACATGAAACAATACAATTCTATTCCCCTTCCTCACAAACCTCTGCACCCTGCTGACTCTCTTACTCTGATCCTGCTCTAATCTAAGTAAGTTTGGCCCAATATTGAACCATTTTCTTGCCTCTTCCTGATGAACCTTGCTTCCTAGGCTAGTTGAGACCCTATTAATTAGGAAATTCCTAATTAATTATTGCGCAATACATCCAAGGCTTCTTGATGACCTCATGCATGACCTATACAATTTTCTAATTATACAACTGATATTTATCTTCCCTTTAACCAAAATATCAACTACGCCTTCCTTAGAATTGACATGCAACAACTATTTATAGTGAATTATCAGTTAATTGATTGATCACTGCATGTGAATTAATTCATATTTAATTCACTAGACCTATCACTAGCTCATCTCTTATTTAGAACTATTTAAATTGATTTTAACTCAAATACTTGAGTTAACTAATTACAACTCACAAATTACTCAACTAGGGCTCCTAAAAAGTAAAAGACATCATACATGCCTCTAGTTTGACCTCCAAATCAAATTTACAAAGCTAACTAATTCTTCCTGACTCATTTAACACTTACAAGTTGTCATGTGATGGAAATAAAATTTACTTCTAATTTAATTAAGGGAAAATTAAATCAAAAGCCCCCTTAGGGGTGCCATTTCTTGGTACCATTTCAACACTCCTTGTCAACAAGAAAGGGATTTTCTACTACCTCGATCATGTCTTTCTTGAAATCATATTTTCTTCTTGATAGTACCTTCGTCAAGATGTTTTCATCCTGCTCCTCCATGGGAATGTACTCTAATGACATAATCAACCTCTACACATAATCTCTGAGATGGTGATACTGGATATCAATATGCTTGGAAGTGTCATGAAAAACTTGATTAATTGAGAGTTTGATGCAAATATAGTTATCATAATAAATCACTGTCGGATCTATTTGTCTACCAAACAAACCAATAAGTACCTTCCTCATCCAAATGGCCTCACATGTTTTCTGACTGTTTTCCATGTACTATGCCTCTGTTGAACTGAATGCAACTGATCTTTGTTTTCAGCTCTACAAGGAAACTGTTGCTGGTCCTATGCTGAAGATTCCCCATGATGTACTCTTCCTGTCAGATGGACTCCCTTCCCAATATGCATCAATGAAGCCTTGGAGCTTCTCTCCCTCTATTTGTCTAAACCATAGACCATAATTTGTAGTTCCTCTAATGTATCTCAACATATCCTTTCATGCCTTATAAAATAGCTTGGTAGCCTTAACCATAGATTGACTAAGTTGGTTAACCACATAATATATGTTTCATTGTGTGTTCACCAAATACATGAGTGAACCCACAAGATGCTATAGACTCTAGCATCTACTACCTTGCCTGAAGTAGAATCCTCCTTCCTCTAGTTTCTTGTTAGATGAGTTTCCATGGGTTTTCTTCCCTCCATGTGGAACTTCTTTAGGATCTCATTGGAATACTTCCCTGAGGTACAAATAGTTCCCCATATCTTTTCCATATTTCCAATCCTAAGAAATAGTGCAAGAGCCCCATGTCCTGCATCTTAAATTCTCTTGCAAGATCCTCTTTGAAATACTTGATGAGCTTCTCATAATTTGTTAGTATCATATCATCGACATAAAGTACAATAATCAAAATCTTACCTTCGCTACCACAATATGATAAAGGTTTAGATCTGATTCACTGTTGGTGAATAGCAACTTGGTGAAATAGTTGTCGATCCTAGTGTTCCAAGCACAAGGTTCTTACTTCATACCATACAGTGCTCTCTTGAGTCTCCACACATGTGAGTCCCTGTTGAAGATATAACAACCTTCTAGTTTCTCAATGTACACCTCTTCCTTAATCAACCCATTGAGTAAGGATGTCTTTATATCCATCTCACGTATCTTCCACCTCATCTGCGTTGAGAGTGCAAGGATAGATTTTAGTGATGAGTATGCTTGCGACTGGTGAAAAATTCTCATCATAATCAATCCCCTCCACATGAGAGAACCCTTTGGCCATAAACTTCGCCTTGTGGTTCTCCACACTAACATCTACTTCATACTTCACCTTGTAGATCCACCTGGATACTACAAAGGACTTCCCCTCTAGTATTGGGAAAAATTCCCATGCATTGTTTCTGATAATGGAGTCATACTCCTCAACCATGACATAAACTCAAATTTTTTTTTGCACCTATTCCTCAAAAGAGGATGGTTACATCTTTATACCTTCACTCATAAGAGCCATGTATCCAGTGTACCACTTTGGGGACCTTCTCTTTCTATGCTATGATATAGGTGCTCCCACATTATCTCTACCATCAAGCAACAACCGGTCAACCTCTTTGGCATGCTTCCTTCCATATTGGGATGTCTATGCATGAGTAGGTGCTTCCACTCTCTCTAGCTATGCTTGTGGATTCTCGACATCTTGAGGTTTTCGTTTTAGAGCCAAGAGCTCCACAAATGAATGCAAATGAAGCACCCTCTCAAGGAAAATTTGCATGGCTTTCTCTTCATAAAATTTCAAATATCTTCTAACCACTTTCATCTTGTGTGCTGGAAAGTACACCTGATAGTTGTGAGATGTACTATTGTACCCCACAAATATCACCAATTGATTTGTTGGCTCTAGCTTCTTCCTAGTATCTTTGGTCACATGGAAATGAACTGATGTACCAAATTTTTTTAAAATGCGACACATATGGTCTCTTATCTACAAAATTTTCCTCTGGTTTACTCATCCCAAGTATCCGATGAGGACTTCTATTCTACACAAATACTTCTATATTTCATTCTTCTGCCCACAAATGAAATAATAGGCCCTATTCATGTAACATAGCTTGTGTTTCTCCCACAATAGTTCTGTTATTCCTTTCTGTAGCCCCATTATACTGTGGGTTATGAGGTGATACCAATTTTCTTCGAATTCCTTCTAAAGCACATAAGTTATTTAATTCGTTAAATACATATTCTCCACCATTTTCACTCCTCAGAGCCTTCACCTTCTTCCTTGTATCTTTTTCGACAAGTTATTTGAACTCACAAAACTTGGATAATATTTTACCTTTCTTGTGCGTGAAGAAAATCCAAATCTTGCATGAAAAATCATCTACAAAATTAACATAATACTTTTGTTTTGTTGTGGAAGCTATTGAGAAAGGTCCACACACATCTAAGTAAACTCTCTCAAGGATTGCCTTTTCTTGACTTCCTTATCATGAAAGGTGGATTTGGTATACTTCCCTAATGTAAACCCTTTGCATCTATTTCGTTAGGTCAGTGCACCCTTTAGAAGTCCTGTGGAAATATATTGCATGACGTTGAAATCCCCATGGTGTAGATGGCCCAATCTCCGATGCCATTACTCACCGATGTCTCGGCTCTTCACCTTCTCTTATTTCATGCACAAGGCAGCACAATCTTCTACATCCAATTTGGAACCCATTATTTTTCAGCTATCTCGTGACTTTGTGATGAAGGAACACGTTTCCTTTAGTGAATATCACATCATAGCCATGGTAATGCAACACAACAACATAAACCAAATTATTCTTTAAACCGGGAACATACATGACATCTTTTAATGTGAGAGGATTACATGACTCCCTCTAAAAGGTAATTTTACCTACATCGGTAGCACTATACCTCCCGTCTCCTTTCATCTCGATGTGCATATGGAGATCCTTCTCCTCCAAGTTACTTATTAATTCTTTAATGGCGGTCATATGGAATGAAGCTCCACTATCTAAGTAAAACACAGAACCCATCACTGATGACACCATGCATACGATGAGGGTGAAATCCAACTTGAACCGTGAAGCAAGTGCTTCACCTTCCGCTCCTCCTGAGGCCTTATTGTTTCTCTTATTGTGCAAACACTTTGTAGCATAGTGTCCAATCTCATGATAGTGAAAAAAATTTACCTTTGACAAGTCTCGCTTCTTTCCTTCTTGACTGGAATACAATTTAGAATGGGGTGACTTATCTTTCCTTTATTAAATTTTATATCTAAGGCACAATTATCCTCATCATTAGTATTTTATGAGGATCCATCTCTCGTTTTCCATCGAATCTCTTCTTTTACCAAGTCATACCATAATCGCTCGCACTTTGGGAGCTTCTCCCTTCCATTCACCAAGTCTTGGTAGTTATGCCAACTCTTGGGAAGGCCTAGAAGTGTTGGTCTCATGAAATATTCCTGGGAAACTATCACCCCAACACTTCCAAGCTCATCTCTTCATTGAGTGAACTTCGTCAAGTATTTGGGAATCGTGTCACCCTTCTCCATCTTGATCTTTATGAGCTTTTCGTTCAATGCCAGCTTCATGTGGTCACTACCATTTTGAAACATATCTACTAAATAATTCAACATAGCATATGGATTTTCCTTTCAATGGAGGTTCGAGACAATATTATATTGAACTCTTTCTAAAAATATCCTTCTCACCTTTTCTACATTCTTCTTCCATGCATCAATAAGTTGAGCATATGCTGCTACGGGCTGGGGAATATCACTGTCTATGAATTCCTTCAGTTTTTTTTCCTATAGCACTTCCTCCATCCTATCCTTCCATGCTATGTAATTCAAATTGACCTCAAGGGAATATTCAAGTCTCAAGCAAGTGAAAGACGTCTTGATTTTCTGCTGGTCTTGAAGAATAAATCTGTAAATTTGATTTACCTATTCAAAAGAAATATGGTTCTTCTCTTATATTATGATTATTTCTTTGATACCATGTAAAAATATCTAAATAGATTCAAATGATATTATAATGTACGAAAACAAAATACTTAATCAATTCTACAAATTTCATAAACCAATTTTGATCACACAATCACATAAATGAGTAAGAGAAAGAATTATAAATCACAGAACACAATATATATCTAGGGAAATCCTCAACTAAAAACCCCGCTATCTGTATCTTACATAAAGTAAAGAATATGAAACAATAAAATTCTATTTCCATTCCTAAGAAACCTCTACACTCTGTCGAGTCACTCACTCTAATCCTGCTCTATTCTAAGAAATTTTGGTCCAATATTTAACCACTTGTTTTCCTCTGCCTAACGAGCCTTTCTCACACATTCCTAGGCTAATTGAGGCCCTATTAATTAGGAAAGTTCCAATTAATTGTTGTGCAATACATCCAAGCCTTCCTTATGACCTCATGCATGACTTGTACAATTTTCTAATTATACAACTAATAGTTATATTCCCTTTAACCCCAATATCAATTAGGCCTTCCTTAGAACTGATATGGAACAACTATTTATAGTGAATTATTAGTTAACTGATTGATCACTGCATGTGAATTAAATCATGTTTAATTCACTGGACCTATCACTAGCTCATCTCTAAGTTAGAACTAGTTAAACTGGTTTTAACTCAAATAATTTAGTTAACTAATTACAACTCACAAATAACTCAATCATGTCTCCTAAAAAGTAGGAGACATCCTACATGAATCTAGTTTTACCTCCAACTTGAATTTACTAATCTAACTAAGTATTCTTAACTTCATTAACACTTACAAGATGCCATGTGACGGAATTACAATTTACTTCTAATTTAATTAAGGGAAAATTAAATCAGAAGACCCATTTGAGGTGTCATTTCTTGGTTCCATTTCAACATATTGTAGGTGTTTCAAGGTTCTTCTACTGTAGAGGGAAAGAAAATGGATCCCCTAACAGAGAGGTAATAGTACCAACCTAGTAGAGAAACATGAAAACAAGAAGGATCTCTATAATATCTAGTGGAATATTCCACAAAGAAGTGATGCTCATTGCAACCAACACAAACAAGGAAGATTTGTCTAACATTCAATGGAATAGTTCACAAATATGCAAAATTCACGGCAACCATTACATCAAATTCTCAATATGATAGGCATCAAAATAGCTGAAATAGTTCAACTGCTTTAGCACAGGTGAAAAAAAACGTGAACTACAAGCATCTACATAATAGTATTACAAATATTCATAATCAATGCATGAAGAACGTGTTGGCCATGAGGCTTCGAATATTAAGTTAAATTCCTGAGACATATGTATCCAAAAAACACTGCTAGCTCCAACGGTGGAGCATTGGAGCTAGTACCTGCTCCCCAAAAGAACTAGTTTGTCTCTATAATGCCTTAGAGGAGGATCCAAGGTGAAAATTCATTTTCTCATACAATGAGGGTGTACATATATAACCTATGGGGAGGTGATGCTTTGTTATGAAACCAACTCAAAAAATAAAATAAAAGAGATATCAACACCTTAGAAATCAGCCACTTCAAGGGGAAAATCTCCTTTACATTACATAAATGAATAATTCTTGGATGATACAAATGACAAAAAATCCTTTCTATATATAGGAGTCTAATGGGTCACAATATAATCCTAGCCGACCTAACAATAACAATGTAAGGGCACAACAATAATAATAGTGGGCTTCTATGGGGCACAAACTAACGATATGTGGACTACATGGGCACAACAATAAAAATATCCTGAAAACCTTAATAGGGATGGGGGATATGAAATTAGCGACAGCTGGTGTCCTCTTCTTCAACAAATCTGTTCCTTGAAAGCACATTCCTCCCAGGTATAGGTTTTTAGTTAAAATAATCTAAGGTTTGTCCCTTTTCTTTAGTGTTGATTTAACAAATAAGGAGCTTACTTTTAATAATTATTCTCATTAATTAATTTTTATTTTATATAATAAAAATTAATTAATTAATTAATAATTATTATTAGAAAATACTTATTTGCTTCCTAACATTATTAATTTTATTAGATTAATATTTATTAGATTAAAAAATTAACTGATCAGTAAAAATTAATAAACTTTAAATATTAGTTAGTAGAATTAACAATAACATATATCAAACATTTCTGATTAAAACCAATAATTTTCTAATGTATTAAATAGTTATTTATTTAAAAAAAATAAAAAAAATATTAATACACATTAGAAAAACATTAGTTTATTTAAATAATTAAAAATGTGGTTTATAAAATAATATTAATAAGCATGATTTCTAAAATTAATTAATATTTTAAAATAAGTAGGTTGATACAAATTTATTTAACTAGTTACTTTTTAATTTATTAAAAAAAATTAAATTAAATTAAAATAAAAACTAAATTAATTTATAAAATAAAAAGTAAATTTATTAAAAATAAAAAACCCCTAAAAATATTAAAATAAATAACGTTTAAGAATTATAAATTAAATTTATTTATAAAAAAAATTACTAATAAACCACAAATGTTATATAAATTATAAACATTATATGAATTAAAAATGATAGGAATTTTCAAAAACTTTGAAAATAATAAACTTATTAATAAACATAAAATTTAATAAGTTTATTATTTATTTATTAATAAAACTTATTATTATATGTATATTATTAAAATTAGAAATCAAAATTAAGAAATAAATCTATAAATAAAATTGAAAATATAAAAATAGAAATAATAAAGAACTTCTTTGGTCGGCCCTTGTCTTACCTTTCCTACCTTCTTCACTATTAATGTATTATGACCCTTCTTAAATTTCTTCATTCCATTGTCCTGAAGATGGATCCCCATTGGGATTCGAAACGTCGACAAATGTTTCGTGATACTATGGATAATCCGGCAAGTTCTTCAGTAAACAATAACCACAGGAACTTGAAAACCAAAATTCCCCTCTCCTTCAAACAAGTATTTTCCTCGATGCTTGATTATTTATGGATTCTTCTGTATACAATTCTCATCCTCCCATGTGGAATCTTCAGCGGGTAAGTTCTTCCACTTGCTAAGATACTCTGAAATTGATCAATTTCGTAGTTTCCAAGTTCTTCCTTCTGTGACAACTTCAAGTTCCAATGTGATTTTTCCTTCCTCTTCAAGTTCTGACAATCTTGTTTGAACTGGGAGTTTTTCACCTATAACCTTCTTTAATCATGAAACATGGAAATATGGGTGCACTCTGGAGGATGCAAACAACTCCAATTTTTGTTTCATAGTACCAATAATTTGCAGCACCTTGTAAGGACCATAATACTTTACTGATAATTTATTATACTTCTTAGCTTGCTTGAGGGGCGTTGGTTTGTATGGCTTTATCCATAAAAATACCAAGTCGCCTACATCAAAACTTATTTTGCTGCGATGTTGATATTCTTGTTGTCTCATTCGATTTTGCACCAAAGTTAGGTTATCATTTAAGAGTTTGAAAACTTCTTGTTGATTCTCAATGTGATCTTCCACTTCTTGATCATCCATATTAGATTTCATTTAATCCTTCAAACCATGCACCTTAGCATCCATGTCTGCTTTTAAACCATCTATGTCATATTTGGTTGCTCTTTGTGAGATCAAATTGTGTTGCACTTGGTACCGTAATTTTGATATATTATGTTGCAATTATTCCTCTTTATGCATCATAGTAGAGTTTCCAGAGGGATTAATGGGTGTAGAATTATTTTTGGGAGGCATTATAGAACTAAAGACTGATAAAAAATCTTCAATATGCCCTTCGAATTACTTCAAATTACTTTTTAAAACAAACCTTATGCAAGTTAAAAAAATAAATACACACCATTTTTTTTTCTTTTTGGGAGGTCAATATTAAACCTGAATTATCTCTATGATTTCATATATTCAATATATGAAATTTAGTCCTATAGAAGTCCTTTGAATCTTCTTTCCAATTCCAGAGGTCAAGCCTGATTTGGGTTCTTCAACACAAAGTTATTCCCAATCTCCTACAATGATATAATTATGGACTTGTTCAGTAGAGTGCACTTGTATGGCATTCCACATGTCATTGTTTCCTCCATCGACTCTAAAATTTATACATAGGAAGCTACATTCAGTTTAATGTTGGAAAATTTTTACAGAATTCCAATCTGATACTTAGAGTGAGAGTTATGACGTTTTTCTGAAGGTCACCTCTTTGAGATGAAATTCAGGAGCTTGCAAAAACCCTAACTTCCACAGATCCTGTTGGACACCTAATCCTCAATGGGTAGGTGTAGAAGGTGAATGGGAAAATGGAGTCCAAGAGACCACTTGTAATGGAATCCAAGGGTCACACCTAATGTACTATAAAAGAACATCTATGGTTAATAGTAAATAACTCACGCTTATCCTTTAGTTTCTTCTTGTGTGTTTACTCTCCTTCTTGTTTACCATGTGTGTGTTTAACATGGTATCACAGCCATTATTTGAAAAGTCCTGTGAAGTCAAATAGTCATAAGGGTAGTCACAAAGTCAAAAATAAGGTGAAGCATGTTAGGTCCCTATAATACTAGTGTATCCCCTTATTGTTATTTTTGTGTCCATGTAGTCGACATATTTTTAGTATTGTGCCCCATAGAAGCCCACTATTGTTATTGTTCTGCCCCTACATATTGTTAGGTCGCCTATGATTATATTGTGACCCATTGGACTCCTATATATAGAAAGGGGGTTTTTTCATTTGTATCATCCAACAATAATTCATTTATGTAATGTAAAGGAGGTTCCCCCCTCTAAGTGGATAATTTCTAATGTGTTGCTCTCTCTTTTATTCTATTTTTGGAGTTGGTTTCATAACATTTGGTATCAGAGCTTTGGATTCTAGGGTTTCACTACTTCAAACAGGTCATCGTGGAATTATAGCTATAACTATTTTTCTACGAAATTTCAGAAGCTAAAAAAACCCATTTGCGACGAAATCCTCATGAACGTTGTGTAAAAATTTCATGTCTTGGTTCACAAAATTTTCGATTATAGGATCTGTTAAACACATGCATGGTAAATAAGAAGGAGAGTAAGCACACAAGAATAAATTGAAGGACAAGTGTGAGATATTTACTATTAACCATATATGTGCTTTTATAGTACATTAGGTGTGACCCTTAGATTCCATTCCAGGTGGTATCTTGGACTCCGTTTGTCCATTCGCCTTCCATACCTACCGTTGAGGATTAGGTGTCCAACATTCCCCCCCTTAATCTGAAGGGGTATGTGTGAGTCCAAGAAGAGAGTTGTAATACAAATATGCAAAGTATGCATGGCAACACTTAGGCTAAATTATCTCTCTGAAATTTTGGCACAAAGAGGTGGTTTAAGGATGGCCACCAACAGTGGAATGCTTAGTGCAGTTCCCAGAACTCTTCCAAATCAAGAAAGAAGTTGAGGGCTTCTGTTAGAGGAAGTGTCCCTCATATTTGAAGAGGGAGACCTTCAACCTAGAAGAAGGAAGTTATACAACCTGTGATGGTTTAAGGATGACCACCAACACTGCAATGCTTAATGCATTTCCTGGAAATCTACCAAAGCTGGCAAGAAGCTGAATTCTTTTGCTAGAGGAAGTGGTCTGAATTATTTGAAGAGGAAGAATATCAAACATGAATAGATGGTTTAAGGTTGTCCACCAACCAAAGGAATGCTCATAGGCATCCGTGTCTCTGCCTACAACTCGGAATCTAGAATGATAGGTTGTGGCTCAGGCTCGCTTGAACTACTGTGTCTCTGGCTACAACTCTGAATATGGAATGAGATATTGTGGCTCAGTCTCGCTTGAAGTGCTATGTCTCTGGCTAGAACTTTGAATCTGGAATGATAGGTTGTGTCTCAAGCTCGCTTGAAGTGTTGTTTCTGTAGCTACAACTCTGAATCTAAAATGACAGGTTTTGGATCAGGCTTGCTTGATGTGGCTTCGAAGCTTGTAGATTCCCCCCTTGTCAGGTACAAGGTGAGATGATGGCAAAAAATCAATTGCAAGTTTGTTCAATATTCTAGAACAAGTTCTGACATGTGACTTAAACATCTTCTTCGCTGTTGATGCCCATTGTCAAGAAGCGATCCATCCAAGATGAATATTTGTTCTTGCAAGAGGCTTGTTTCTAAATCATCTGTGTAAAGAATGGGTGTGCTGACCACAGTGCTTGCATGGGTGAAGATCGAAAAAGTGATATTTTATATGGCCAACACGATCACAATGTTGGCATTTTTCAGTTTGTTGTTGCTGTGGAAGAGGAGCAGGATCTGGAACAGCTGAATGTGAACTGTCATGAAGAAATCCAACACTTTGAAATTTGATGGGATTTGAGTACTCTGGAATAGGAAAGGACAACTCTTTGTCATATCTAAGACCAGTTTTGTGCTTGTTATGGAGAATATCCTCCCAAGGTCTGATGATGGGCTTGGGAAGTGCAAGCTAGATTTCTGCATCAACTTCAATTTTATATTCTTGGTGCTGATGGGGGTCTATCTTAATTTTCTGAACAGAAACAAGTTCAGAATGATGACTCCACTATTGTAATTCTTCTTTCTGAACTTGTGATTCAAGATGCAAAAAATCATTTTTTCTAGTGCATCTTGTAGACAAATTCTAATGTGAGCAACAATGGTTTTGTTGATTTTCACTGTGCCATCAGTAGTAGATTGTATCATAGCTTTTAGGAACTCTAATACTTCACTAATTCGAGCCATTTTCTAGATAGCTCAAGCAAAATAAACCGAGGGCACCGAATTCAACTGATAATTCACCTTAACTATTGCAGAATTCGTGTCTCTCTTATCCCCATCATCTAATAATATATAGAAAAATCGCTCTTGAACCCATTGTTTCAACAATTATCCACAATTAGCATTCAAATTCGAAGGGAGACCAAACTGGTGAAGAGCATAAACCAGCTCAATGCATATATAAAATCACAGCATGGAAAGAGCCATACCATATTAAGCTAAGAGAATTTTATCATGGTCTTCAAAAACAACATTGATACTTCTCATATACCATCATGCAACATACCATTAATGCCCAATTCATGCAACATGCCATTACCGCATGAGACTATGCATCAATTTGAATGAGAAACAACATTCCACCATATACTACTTTCTTCAACGCATTGTCTTTGAATTGTTGCACAATGGTATTCATTTAAAGAAATAAAATGATATTCACTCCACGGTCCACGATCAATAGAACACCATTAATGCACGATAGAATGACAACACCATGCTACTATAATGTATATAAGAAACACACTCAAACTATAATCCCATTCATCGTACTTCCATCAAAAACTAAATGCACAGAAATAAAAACGCATGCAACACAACACCTTTGAGCCAACACACTAGGAGTCAATGCAACACACCATATAGTCAACGCACCATAGACATCAACCATCGATAACAACCAACCTAGTAATCCAAGGTAGCATTCATTCCATTGGACCATAAATTTGCATTCATTTTTGTAAGCTTTCATCCATATCTATAGTCATTGCAAATAGTTTCTCGAGTTTCCAACCAGTGAATTGTTACACACACATGTTGCACACAGTCTTGAATGCAGAGATTGTGTTTAAAAACAATGCCAGAATTACTCCGAGGCTGAGTATAGAAGGAATTTGGCATACGGGCTTTGGTGTGGGGTTAATATGGCATGCACCAGTGTGGGAGAGCAACCATCAGAGAGCTGTGTGAGGGTGAACAGGCACTAGTTCAAGCTAAGGGTGCCGATGGTGCTGCGGGAGCAGTGTGAGGTAGGAGCCAAGGAGCCAGTGAGACGTGAGTCTATGGCCGAGGGTCGACTGTATGGCGGAGGTCAGAGCTCGGTGTTGAAAGGTATAAACAAGGAGGAGTGGGGAGTTCGAAAACATAGGTCGGTGAAGCGGTTTATGCTCAGAGTATGGAGGGATGCATATGTTTTCTAACTATTCCATGGAGGGTGGCAGCTTGCTCCGCGGCATGGTGCTCCTCGCCCATGCTCCCATGGCATGGTTTCTCTACAAGAACAACACAGTGGGAGGCTCGATTAGTGTGTAGACAGTGGCAGTCACTGCTCAGCCTCCAACTCAATGCACCAGCGCATGGTCATTAAATCAACATAACCGAGGAGAGTGTTTAACACAGAGAATGAAGCAATACAAAGGTGCCTCTGAGCCAGTATTTGTGTGTAGGGAGGTTGTGTATGTTGTATTTTTAATACCAAGATCACCATTGTCGAGGGAGCGGTGTTGTGGCACCGAAGAGCAGAGGAGTCGATATGGTGTCGATTCTATATAGAGGAGGAACAGAGGTTGAATGAAAGGAAATGCATACCAGGAGCCCGAAATATGGAAGTGTTACTTGTACAACCTTCTAGAATTAGACTTGGAGCAGAGAGTGTAGGAAAGCAAAGGGTAGGACTCACAAGAAAATCATAGCAACAAAAAATGATGTCAGTCCTAGCAGGAAATAATGGCGTTTCTAAGCAGCACATGTAGGATTTATAATAGAGGAGCAGTGTGTAGAGGTCAAATTTATGCTCAAACACCAGTGTTTTCAATGGAACACAAAAACGCACATAGGAAGGCCAAAAATGTGAAGTTGGGAAACACTTTTTGCCCTTTTTTTACGTTGAAAATTGTAATTTTCTATGTTTTTCAACTTCAACTCCACTAAACAAATATTTTTATTGCAAATTATGCTTTGACATAAAAACAAGAATTGTAGAGAATTGTCTTACCTCCATACCGATATTTAAAAAAAAAAAAAATATTGACATATAGAGGGGTAAATTTGTTGTTTACTAATTGCATATACTTGAAATTTTCAGGCAAACATAAATAGTCACTTTATTATCCTTAACTTTTTTTAGGGAAGGTTATTCATTTTTTGGAAAAAAACCATAGCATTATAATCTGCATATATTGCACTACTGCACAGACTATTTTTTGGTAATTTTCGGATCAAATCACTATTTTTTATTATTTTTTGAAATGGACGAAGACAAAAAAACAGTGATGTTTCAGTACATTTTATTATCCTTTGATTTTCTTTTCAATGTGATCGTCAATAAGAAAAATGAGAGTACCCTTTTGAAGTAGATAGGGAGAGGAAGTGAACTGTGATTTTTTTGAATTTTTTGGTGTCCTCATTTGAAAGTTATTGAATTTTCATTCAGTGCAATTTTTCGAACAATGAAACTCCACAGTGACACAGCTTAGTAAAAAATTAATAAAAAATTGAATTTTTTAATGAAACTCCATAAATCTCACATCATCAAAAACTAGATTTAGAGACGAATCTAATGGTACTTGGTCCAATATATAACATTTTGTTTTTGTAGGTGTTATGTCCCTCCAAAGTTGTAGGTTTCTCAAAACTGCAGAGTTTTCTGAGTTTTTCGTTGACCAGAAACTCTCGGCCGAGATAATTTCTCGGACGAGAAATTTTTAAAACTCTCGACTGAGAAATTTAAACCAATTTAACCCACCTAAAGTTACTTTAAGCGCGTGGGAAAACTCTCGGCTGAAAGTTTAAAAAACTCTCGGCCGAGAGTTTGCGCAATAAAACTCTCGGCCGAGATTTTTTCTAACTCTCGGCCGAGAATCTTTGCCGAGAGTTTTGTGACCACAACTCTCGGCCAAGAGTTTTCAAAAATCTCGTCCGAGAGAATTTTAACTCATGTTAAACCCGACCGAAATATTTAAAATCTCTCGGATGAGAGTTTTGAAAACTCTCGGCCGAGAAATTTAGTTGACTTTTTTTCTCGGCCGAGAAATTAAAAATTCCTCCCGAATTCTAACCATCCGCCAAAAAGTGTTTCCCAACTTCGCGATTACACCCACATGGATCCTCAAATTCTGTACATTTCCTTTGGACTTCCACTTTACAATGCATTTTCGAATAGAAATTTACATAATCGATACAAATGGAATGGCACATGGGGACTCATGACGAGACATGAAATTGATGATATGGATTGCATGATGATGTGGTAGTGCCAATATTTCCTTCTTGTTGCATTTTCTTCAATAGAAGATGTATCCAATACTTTTTCTTTAGGAGAGGTATGTTTTGTTCTTCATATTTGCCCTACAAAGGGTTGTGAATCATATGGAGTCTTTATGTGGTCATGATATTTTGTATTCTATTGTAATACAATGTTCCTTCATCTTCTTGTTTGATGATCATATTATCTCCTCAACTCCTTATGTGTCTTCTATCATGGTCTCCTTCTGCATATCCTTCATCATCATCTTGTCATGACACAATAGAATACTTGTGACTGTAATCCACCGATGACAAGAAGAAATCAGTTCGATAAACCCCTAGCCTAAGATGCTTCATGAAATTAGTTGTTACGGCTGCAATTGGTGACTGTTTGAGTGATTGACTCAGGTATTGCATAGTTCCAGAGGCCAAGGTCCAGGATTGAGGCTTGATACTGCACAATGCATTTTTCAAGATGGCCATGATTAAATAATTGTGCAATTGAGGGACTCAAGCACTTATTCTGGAGGCTTGAGCCTTGATACTGCACAATTTTCAGTTCTGGAGGCCTAGAAAGAGGGAATGCACACTCAAGGGACTCAAGGGCTTAAACTCCTAGATTGAGCTTTGAGACTATGTAGTTCACAATTTAAGCTTTGAATGAGCAAAACTATTGCGCAGTTGAGGAGCTCAGGGATCCAAGCTAACGTCTCCAATACTGATTTTTCCAGCTTTGTAGTTTTGAAAGGAATAGGAGGCCAGGTGATTTTATAATTATGAATTTCAAGAGCTGAAGGGTTGGGATTAAGGACTGAGACTACACAATGCGCAATTCAGGCCTTCCTTGAGAGAAGGATTGTGCAATTTTGGAGCTGAGGGGGTCGAGCTTGAGCATTGTTATTGTGTAATGCACATACCTGGAAGGAAAGAACTGCGCATTGTGCAGTGCCAAGGGTTGTAGCTTGAGGGTTGAGACTATACAATGCATAGTTCAATAGGTCTGGATGAGGCTAGGTTTTTCAGTGGAGATGTTTCCCAAATTTGACTAAGTGTTCGATCCATGCAACTAATGGGAAAAGTGACAAGACTTGATTTTTATCACACACTTAGAACACTTGATGACACAACATATATCATCCATAACACATGAACAAAATACTTCCTTTAGTGGGATAAATTTGTGATAAAATACGACAAGTGTCACACCAAAGATACACTTTACAACTACCATAACGACACTTGTGCGACAATGCTTGAAACTTTGGAGATGAGTGTGATACATTTTCGCATGCTAAGTACAACTCATTAATGCACTATTCCCCCTTGAAACACACCAAAACTATCTTGCATACATTATGCAACACTCCACATGCTAAAATATGGAATTTACAATATGAAGAGAAAAGGGTGAATAACACTTGCAATATGTGAATGACAGCGAAAGTGACACTTGCCAAAGGGAAGATGACATGAAACCGACACTAATTAAAATGATATAAAGTAAAATCAATATTCAAACTCACAAAAATGATACTCACGAAATCGAAGGTGCGAAAAAGTGACAATTTGAAAAACTCACCAAAATAGAAGTACAAACATAGCCAAAAGGGAGGGATTGTTGATAAGAATGTCCATTGACTATCGACATGGGTTGAAAATTACTATCTTGATGTACCATACCATGCTTGTTCAAGCTTGCATAAATAAATTTTCTCATGAACTTGTTGCGAATAGAGCATGCGTGACCAAGTGACTTTGACCGATCAAGAAGTGACCAAGGAATGATCAGAAGATCCAAAATAGGCTCCAAAATTCAAGTGGAGGTAAAATTTTGGAGTGTTTTTGTCGCAGCGACAACACTGTCCATAAGGGATAATTCTCCATAACATATATGTGACATAATTATTTTTCAACGGACATCATTACACTAGCATACAAACTAGTTTAGCATCACTGAATTGATAAAAGTTGGAAATTTAATATTTCAATTGTTTTGTAGCTTATGTTTTTCAAAATTCCATTACATGTTGGTTAGACAAAAATGTTGCATCAAGGAGGCATTATACATTTGGACAAGGCATTGCTGGATTATACTTCCATATTATTTCATTTTTTACACCATATCAACAAGAAGCCCACTTTACATTCTCAACATTTCTTTGATGAGATGGGAATTCTTATATGATGTTTAACCATTCATAAAATGGAAAAAGAAAAGATAGTATTGCACCGTTCTATCCTCGCATGTGTGGTGGAGGTTGTAGTTACAATATAGCAGTTGAAGATCGTACTCCTTAATTACAGATCCCACTCTAGCCTCCTAGTCCTATCACCTACACACATTCACAAACATACATGGACAATTTATTGTCCTTGAATAAAGGAAATTTAGTATGGGAGAATACCTAATCATAATTGAAATATTATTATCTTTTTAAAACACTACATAGAGAGAGGGATAATAGCTGCATCTTTCCATATAATCCAGTAATACAATAAAAAAAGTATCTCTTTGGTTATAGGTTCTCTCCTCCAACCCCTTAACTTCTTTCTCTGTTGGCTAACTCATAAAGTAGGGTCACCTACCAATCATGGAAGGACCTCCTAGTGACAATCCTATAGCAAAAATATTCTCCCTAATCACTTTGTGTGTTATTTACCACCCTTGATAGGATCTCATTATATATCTCATTCCTATATTTGGAAGGATGCATATAGATAATTAGGGATTCAAAAAGTAATTAAACTTCCTGAATTATTAACTCTGGGACAACTCATCACATCCTAGGCTGAATGGATCATCTTAGGAAAGCCAAATTTTAGAAATTGAGGGCCTCATCACTTCCTGATAAAATACATCCATTATATTTTGGAGTATGCATGACATGTTTTACATTGGCATGAATTGATGGTATGCATGATGAAAAAACATTAGGAGTGATTTTTTTCTAGCTAATAAGAAAAATGGATGACAAGGAATGTGTTCAAGCCAACAACAAGGGTAAGTTGTGTTCATGACATTCTCTCACTAGAATGGAGTGGAAAATACGGTTATAAAACTTTTACAAGTTAAAGCACACTTCCCCAGAACTGAATGTGGCCATAAAACCTATCCTCAACATTAGAAGTTCATATGAAGTAGCCACACATCTAAAGAGGGTAAGTACTATATCTTCTTTAGAGCTTTGACCAACACATACTTCTTGTTCTTCCATGAGGGATTTAAATGTGTTATATTTACCTCCATGATTTTGGGTTGTTATGTCTTAATTTGTATAAATTTCATTATAACATGTGGTTAAGTGATTAAATCCATCTTTTAATAAATTTAAACTCACTCTTCCCAGTCATCACTCTAAATAGGTTGAAATTGTCGTAAAGTTATCTCTTTGATGGTGAACAAAGACGAAATATTAATCCTTATCATTTATCCCTTGCCTCTTGAATTCATTCCTATATGTAGTTTCCTTCACTTCATTTCCAACAATGCTCACAAACATCTCTTTTTCCAAGAATAAAATTTTATAAAAAATCATAGTCTGAAGAGATCAATACATGTGGAAGGGCTAATTTGAAAACACATAGAAAAGACTAGAAAATTCATCCAAGGATAATTTTTCCAAGCACTGGGTAATTTCTTGAGAAAATGAGTTGGTACTTTTGAAAGAATTAATTCAAGTAAATGGTGAAATTAACTATGTGATATATCACAAGTGTGGAGGGACTCTAGTTAGTAGGAGGCATTGACTTAATGCTCAAGATTAAAAGGGAGGTTAAAACATAAGACGAAAAGGAGCAATACATTCCAGCAAGCAAAGGGAGTCAAACCATCTAAGAAAATACAAATATCAAGCATAAAGTACGTAAGAAGAGAATCATTTAGTTCTTACTCATCAACATAAGGGCACACCATGTTTTTCTCGATAATTAGTACATAAGGAAACATGGCAGCCAATTTCTTGGTAGGAAATTCATTGTCACTGAATGGAAATGGAGCAATTATTTCCTAGTAATCTACTTGATTAAATACCTCCAAAAACTTAGGTGATAAATATCATGTAGTATAAAATCTTACGACAGTTTAGGAAAAATCATAACAGAATGAGAGAGAAAAACTAAACTTTCAATCTTTAGGTTTTGATTCCATAAAGTGACCCATAACACCTATTAGCCAAAACCTAGAGAAAGAAGAATGGAAGATTCCTTAATGAAATGGTTGTCATGCTTCTCATGTTTAGTGATTGTTTGGAAACCCTCATGTGCAAGATATAGGTATATAAGAATTCACAAAACTATAGGCAATGCTATGTTCCATTGAACTCACATGAAGGGGTTGTCCAACTAATATTGCTTTAATAGAAATAGAGGTGTAAAATGCACTTCCTAGACTAACCAATAAGAGAGAAATGTGTAAGAATATTTAAACAAATAGTTTAACTAATTATAAGAAGAAAAAAAATGAATGAAATTAAAAACCATTACACTAATTTCTCGAGAAAAATCCAGTCATAAGAATTCCCTACACTTGAAAGAATGGTCAATGTATCATTTAGAAGATAAATGATTGTAACACATTACAAAGTATTCCTCCTCTTAGCTAGAGTATTAAGAGAAATTTCAATAACATAAGAGTAAGTTAAAGCTCACGCACTTTATTTCCCTCCAACAAAAAAAAACATAACAAAACTATATAAATTATTTATGATTTTCCACTAGAAATCAAACCAATAATAATCATTTGTCTAATTATTATTAATTAGTTTTTCATTGGCTACTAGTGATCCGTGCCACTACTAAAAAAAAAAGGGTCCTTACTACTAAATATTTAAAAAATTCCTTACTACTAGATATTTATTTATTGCTTATTATTAGTCGGCAACCATTACTTAACGCCATTACCAAATTATAAAATGAATGATACACATGTCTCAACATTCTCACTTATCATATACATTATAAAAATATAAGATGAAATTTATCAATACTGAAACTAACTAATAATGATTATACAATCCAAAAACTCACAATATCATTTGAATTTACTTATATTCTATCATTTTTATTAATACAATTGCAACATCCTATGAATTGTCAATTTTGTTTCTTTACCATGTCACGTGAATCATCTACCAAAATATATAGAAGGAAAAAACTTAAACCAAAAATCTTTTAAACTAATTATGTAAGATATAAAACACTATGCTGGTAGACGTGTCAGCCAAAGTTAAAAGATATAATTAAGGTTCCCTATAAGTCAACATCACCAAAACTTAATTAAAGTTATATTAAGGCATGTATGTTTCTGGAATCCTATGTATAAAGTTATATTTATTTTCCATTGGCCTAGAATGTTGAATAAACCTTCAAACTTACTCAACAAACTTTAAATTCTGTTGGATTGTGCAGAGTTACGTGCATGCTTCGTTTTATTTTTTCGTGATATGTTTGTCTACACTATTTTTAAATTGCGAAAAAGCCGTACAAGACCAACACAATATTTATTAATTATATTATTAATTACAATGAATCGATATTTTATAAACATTTTGGCATTTTGGCATTAACACTCCTATGGCCAAAGTACGAACTCTTCAATCCTCAGCAGCTTTCATAATCATTTTTTAAACCCTTTTCAAGGAGAAAACATTGAAAATAATTGACATTAAATACTAAAAAATGTGTAATTAAATTTTATATATGGATAGATTGTATCTTTATACCATATCAAAACAAATATAAATAAATAAATCCGAAAAACTAAATATATTATGATATTATATTAAATTTTTTATATATTATACATCCATGAAAATATAAAGCAAATCAAATTACGGAATGAAAACATGAGATTTGAAACTTTCTATCAAACCTAAACATTTAAGTGTAAGAAGTAAAATGCCTGCAGATGACCCGAGAAGATGGAGGACAAAACTGTTTTTTTTTTTAAGATTTTGCAACGCAGATAAGATGATATATATCTGTTTTAAGCTGGAAACCTGATCTATGAAGGAACATTCCTTGTTTTGAATTGTAAATGGAACAATTTAAAATTTTAAGCTGGTACATAATATAAATCAGAAATATTTTTTATCTGAAAAAAAATAGTGAAAAATAAAATATAGAATTTTTATTTTTATTTTAAATTCAAATTAAACAAATGAAATTCTAAACATTATATTAAAATAAAATATTTATTTCAATAGAAAATTAAAAAAATATATATAAAACTAAGTTTTATTTTAAATTCATAGTTTTATTTAAATTTATTTTTAAATTTAACAATATAATTTAATAAAAAAAAATAAAACATTAAAATCTCATGAAAAATCATACGAATAAATTTCAGTAGAAATCATATCAACAAATTTTTATTTTAAAAAAAAATCCATTTTATTATACTACACAATATTTAAAAACTTTTTAATATAATATATAAAATTATTAAAATTAACTCTTTAATACATGTAACTTAGTTTTGTTGGCTTGTAGACTTTGAAAACTGAAGTAAATATATAAGTCCAAGTTCCAACACTCTTGAGGAAGTCGACACTCAAATTGATAAATTTAATGTCATGTACCGTTTATATTGAAAGATAATTCTTCCATACTCATATTAGAATTAGTTGCAGATCTATAAGTGGATGTTGAGAGAATATCTCAACCTCCCTATTCATATTTGGAAGTGGTTGGATCTCAGAAACACTATAAATATTGTGATGTATTCATGTGATAAAATATAGATTAATAGATATATATTATTCATGTGTTTTCTGTGTGAAATGGCTGCCATTTCAATTTAATTTGGTATCAAAGCCCATAAGGGCCTTTGGCCCTTCCTGGGCATAAGAATATAAAGCACTCTATTTGATTGTTTTAGTTTTGTTTGTCCATTCATCATTGTTCCAGTATTTATATGTGGAGCAATCTAAGGAGATCAGTGAGACGAAGATAATTTTTATTGTTATGATATGTACGTAATAATTAAGGGGGAGTATTGAAAGATAATTCTTCCATACTCATATTAGAATTAGTTGCAGATCTGTAGGTGGATGTTGAGAGAATATCTCAACCTCCCTATTCATATTTAGAAGTGGTTGGATCTCAGCAGCACTATAAATATTGTGATGTATTTGTGTGATAAAATATAGAGTAATAGATATATATATTATTTGTGTTTTCTATGCGCAATGGCTGCCATTTTAATTTTAATTGTTTATGTTACCTAGTTATGTTTGAGCCTTGGAAAAAAAACTAACAATCAAGCAAAAGCCTATGAACTCTACTTGAGTTTTTTTTAAATAAAAATAACTAAAAATAAAGGAATCAAAAACATGTTCATCCTCAAAAACTCTCTTTTTATAATCTGATTATTGAGAGCTTGCTCCCTTCTTAAAAATAATTTTCTAAGCTTATTAATTCAATGACATATTATCTTCCTTTTCTTCCTCACAACCCTTTCACATTCTAAGGACCCACAATGCTCTTGTGACCCAAGTGGCCAATAAGGCAAGTTTACTAGAGAAAGGTAAAATTGATATAAATGGTGAAATGGACCAATTCCCAATCCCTTAATTTTGTCTATGCATAATAATTATCCCTCCTCTTCACATTGCCAAACTCAATGCAATTTGAATTTAAGGAAGCCTCTTATCTCTTTGTCGATATCTGTTATGGACCCTCCTCACCCTCAACTTATTCTTTCATTACATACCTAGTTAGGCATAAGGTGTAATGGTGGCTCCATTATGGATTTTCCGTGCTTGCTAGTGTGTTGCCATCAGCATATTGAACTCGCTGTCTCATTTACTTATCTTTGTCGGCTCATTTACTTATCAATAATTACATTCGTTACCTTAAAAAAACGTCACCTTGAAGCTTCGTAAGGACAACTACTATTTTTTTCCCCAAGGAATACATCTTAATACATCTTAATTTGTCTGGTATACATTTCAGTTATTTAAATTATTAACTTATGTATATTTCACTATTTCTCTTTTTATGTATCTCCTTGGTATTATAATTTACGCTATTTATTTATTGATATGTACTTTAATTATATATATATAAATAAATATGAGTACCTATAACACTTTGTTATACATATATTCTACGACAAATAAATATATATTTTTTATCTATTTTTCAATTGTCACCCTTATATGTATATTTCTGAATATTAATAATCTTTACAACTTCATAGGGAATTATTATATATATATATATATATATATATATATATATATATATATTATCTTCATGCTAAAGTAGTTCTGAGATCTAATTAGCCCATACTCTTAAAAGATGGTTTTCAAATACCTATATTGATAGGTCTTATCACACCTATCATTTTCATTACATGTATTACCCAATTCAAAATTTATATTAACTCTCTCCTATGCTCTTATCCGCATGTGTGTGTGTATATATATAACCACTTTGTAATATATAACAATTGAATTCAATGGGTTCAAATACATAGATATCATATTGCATTTAGTATACCTTTTCCATCTAATTTAAACCAACCCTATGCACCAATCCACACGTGTTTAAATAATTTGAATGAAATATAGATGACCATATTCCTAATGTATTCAAATTGTTAACTATCATTTCACTTTTTTAATTTAATCCACCTTCTGTACCCTTCACATGCATATTAATACTTCCCTGAATTATGGATAACCATAATCATAATGCATTCGAATTGGGCATTATGGTTTTAACCATTTCCTATTCAACGTTTTTGTTAATATTCTATATACCTGAACCCATAACACTTTAACTTACCCAGTTCGTACCTAAGACATAATTGTATTCTGTATTAAATGACCTATCCACAAAACCATATGTATAATATTGGTGATTTAATCTGTCTATGGATTTAGACATATCCTTCATTAGTATTACATAATGTATTGTTCATTTTTAAGGTTAGATAACATCTATGTGTATTAATCTCAACTGCTAGACCATTAAACTCCACTGCCAAACCAGCTATATCTCCTTTAATGCTTATCGTTTTTCTATTTTCCCACACATTAAATCTCTACACCTCCGGCACCTTATCAACACATGGGCTTGTTTATGATGGAAACAACTATAGGGTTAATCTGTTGTAGTGTCGATGGTGTACATTAATTCGTAATCCCTCCAAGTCGAATTGAATATGCTAGGGTTTACGGTTTTATTTTCTGTCATTTTTCATTTGTGCAAAACTTACAGAGATATCTCTCCTATACATTTATCAATTCTCTGGTCATGAGTATGGAAACGTCTCAGCTACGAAGTATAATCCTCATTTAAATTTCCATCGATACTCTATGCTTCAACCCTGCTTAGGTAATTAGTATTGAATTGTATTTCTTTTCCATCTTTCTATGCCTCTGTATTCACATAATTATTTTTAATTGTTGTTTTTATTATTATATCATTGTGTCTAATTTCGTTTTCTTTCGCATTGGATGTTCTGGAATCTCACTTCATTATCCATGAATCTGAGTTTAATTCTCAAGGGTTTGCTTACGGCAAAACGAAGGTATTCTTCTGCGTTACTTACGTTGCACCTCAGCACATCCCAGCGTTTGGAAATTTGGTAGGGTTTTAGCCTTCAATTTTTGTAACTATTTATTAATGCATAATCTCGTGTTTTTGGGTTTTCATTCTTGGATATTTTTGGTCCATTCATTCAGAAATTCAAATCATATGGTAGAAAAAGCTATCCCCAAATCGATTTGACTTCTCCTTTGAGTGACGATGGATTTTATACTTACGTTTAGAATTTTTTATTAGATGTTAGAATAGATTTTTCCCCAAATCTATTTAACCTTCCATCAAGCAATCGTTATTTCCTAGTATAAATGTATTCCCATTGTTACTGGGTTTTCGAATTTAAGATTTTTAATTTATTATTACTACAGTCAGCTTGTTTCTGGATTAATGCATTGTCTCTCATTTTCACTACTCATATACGAACTAGGTATTTCAAATTCCCCATTTCTCCACTATACGAGTCTTTTAATTAACTGAAATTGATTTGGCTAACTGTAAAACGTTCTTCCCTTATGATATATCGTTATTTTATTAGACTGTATCAAATTTTCATTTCAATCATTGTAAAATTTTACAAAACTCAATTGACAATTCCAGTACCTTTGTACTGAACCCAATTGTAAATCAGATATAAAAAATTTCTATGTATTTATATTTTTGAATTATGGTTATATTGACAGAGATAATTCTTGTATCAAATTTTTAATGTATTTTGATCTCAAATCGAAATACTCTCTTTCAAACTTGAACTTTTAAGATTTTAGTTTCTTTCAGGAGAGTATCATCAGTTTGTCATTTAGTGCTCCAGAGTTTACTTCTATGTAGATTTGATAGAGGTTTATTAATTTTTTGTTTTAAGCATTTCAATTTAAATGAAATTCCTATCTATGCATATTCTGTAAAATATTGCATTCAAAGCCTCAAATATAATTAATTTATTTACAGCTTTGGTATTATGCAGAAATAGAGGTATGACAATTTTTCTTTTAGCTTAATTATGACTTCAGTTCATGTACGTATTCCATGTTTCTATGGCTATGCTAAGACTCTACCATTTCTTAGTTTAATATGTTTATAGTATAATTCTATAAAATTTCTAGAGTATAACTCAGATTCTGATTTCTTATAAAAAGATAGTATTATGAATTAAATTTCGTTTTTGTAAATTTCTTAAAATAAATTTTTCATTTTTATACTTTAATCCTAGAAAAAACTCTTTTCTAGATTCACATAATTTCCTCAATTCTGCCCCAATAACCTGTACTAGGTTACAGTTCTCCTCATAGGTAACTAATTTCTTATCTTTTTTCATTTGAATTAATTAATATATTCTCATTTCTACAGTTCTGTTAAAATTTTTGAACTTAATATGTTACTATTCTCCTGTGTAGGAGGAATTTCAATCCTTCACGTTCCTTAGACAGGTATAATTTGAAATATTAATTCTAATATAAATTTTCTATCTTTTATTCCGCTTGGTGTTATTCTAACACAAATATATATAATTTTTTGCATGTATTTTATATTTCCTTCAATTGTAATACAATTACTTCCAACTACAATTAGAAGAAATGATGACACATTTCGTCTCCTTTCAGGTCGACCATCTAAGTATATAGATTCCAACCATCTATATCCAATCATATTTATCAATTTCACTCTACAATTTGAAGTTGAAACTATTAAATGGATGACTTTCACTCGTGAGGTAATTAATTGCTGTAACTCATAATTTTAAATGAAGTGTACTATGTTTTTTTATTCACCTCTGTAAGAGGAAGCTATTTTATGTCAGAGTTTCTATATGAACTTTAAACATATTCTTTTCACTACATATCTATCTCTATATGTATGAATGGACATAGAATAGGAATTATGTAATTTAAATCTGGAGTATCTGTTTATTATACCCAATTGTATTTTCATTAACCTTGTTACAATTTACCTCTAAATTGTCTATACACCATCCCAATACATATTGATATCACTAAAATATATTTTATTTAGATATCTCTATCTTTTATTTTATTTACAGTTATAATTATGGGTGATCTAAAGTGTTTTATATTTGACATAAAATTTATAAAATGGACCTAACCACAAATTTAAACCCTTCTCTTTGGGTTTAGAGATTTTGTGTATTGGTCAACATTTTTCTTTAGTCTATGTAACCATACAGAATATTTAACTATACAATTTATGGTTAAAATTCGGTTAAATACATATGGCAACCACTCATGTCTGAACACAGTAGATTTTTACACTTAATTTATATTTAAATTTAGATTTCTTTATACTATAGTTCATAAAACCAAATCATACATAACTACATCAGAATTTTATAAAATATAATAGCAATTTAATACAACATTTAACAGAATGTGCATACCAATCTCGTAAAGAATATTTGCCACCCAACCTTGAGCTTAATCCACAGCTCCCCCGAGAAAAGACCAATTTTTCTATAGTGTATAAAACCTCTTGTCTCACTCGGAATAGCTTATTTAAGTTTGCTTTTCCTCAACATGTTTCCATAACTGCGTCCAGTTAATTTAGGATGTTGTTTCCCTTAGCCTAGGCTTTACTTTTGTTATTTCTACATAAGCTTCTTTAAAACTAGCTTTTCCACTTTCTACTTTTATTCTTACCTATTATCACTAACTTTCCACTTTAATGAGGCTTTTATTATATATTTTTCTCCCATCTAATAATTTTTTTTTTTTTCCTCCAAGGCTTTTTGGAGAATTTTGGGAAAGTATTAGGAATCTCATCCAACCTCAAGGATTTTGACTTCCTGGTCCCATTTTACTTTGTATTTACATCATGGTACTAATTCCACATTAATTTCCACAATTAATATGTTTCCATACTTTATTTCTGAGGTCCCCCTGAACTTTATATGTATTCTCTATGTATATAATGTCAAAAATAGGGATATTACCTAGTCCCCCTCTAAAACAAAACATTGTCCTCGTTGTTTGCCAATCTCCCCATTTCTTTCATCATAATTTCCTGCTCCCAAGTAACTTACTCAGGTTTTAAGTGTTTCCACTACACTTCTAATTGCTACTGTTTTTTTCTAAGTAACATTAAATCTATTAATATGTAACATAAAAGTACAAAACTACCACTGTCTCAGCTGAGGGAGCCTGAGCACAGGGCTTGACTGCCACGAGAAACAAGAGTTTGGACTACCCACAGAGGGGAAACCAGTCCCTGCAAGATATGAGTAGCCGTCCTCATAGGGGAAACCGGCCTTTCATCCAATTTTTTTTCCAAAAATACAAAAAGTATAGCTGGCCACTCTGCAAGCAGAGGGTGAATAAACAAGAAAACCAGAATTAACTTAAAGACATTGTGCATGGAGAACAAAAACCTCTAAGGTATATTCGAACTACTGTTCATTGGTTGGGGAAGGCAGTTCTTCAACAATTCTGCATCCATACTCGTCGCTGCTCCCGCCTTCATCAGTCGAGGGGAGCACTTTGCCTTTATCCTTGCCATCCGTAGTCTGGACCTGCATTGAAACATCAGGTGCAATATTTAGCTGGGCCAAGGTGACCTTGGTGTTTTCAGTAGAGGCGGGGCTAGGTGCAGTGGGAGCAGGAAAAGCGACAGAGGGACCGGGAATTGCAGTCGAAGGAGGTGCCGACGAGAAGACTCTTCACAAATAGTGACCGTGACATACGCCTTGAGGACCGGCCTTTCAAACACATAATCAAATGTAAACTCTGCACACTGGGAAGTTTGGCGAAGGGAGGAAGGGGAAGGTAGATGGGGAACGGAGGGGGCAGCAGAGGGGCTGACTCGAGGCGCAGAGGAGAAGACAAAGGGAGGCAGAGGATGCACAGAAGGATGAGCGGAGTCAGGGAAGCAAGGCCTACCCCTACGACTTCTGGTTTCCGGAATGTGGTCGCAGGGGAGAGCTTCATAGGATGAGTTTGAAGTGGGAGAAGACTGAGAACGATAGACACGACTACGACTGGAGCCACGGCGACATCGCATACAATGGCGTAGTCTAGGCATAGTGAGGGGGAGAGGTTGATGAAGCGGACAAAGGAGAATAGATAGTGGAGGGCCAGAAGAAATGCACAGAGAATTTGAATAGCAGAACAGACTATGCGAATGGTGGAACTCCGGAACTGTCTCTAGAAAACAAAGAAGCTCGCATCGTCTGCCTGTCTGCGTTCGAGCGCTAGGCTCAGCACAGGCGGGTGGACAAGAACCTCGTTGAATCGCAATGGTGGTGCAGACAGGGCAAGCGCCATATGGTAGATCACCTTCCATACCAAGAGCCGAAGAAAACCAGACTAAGTGCTTAGCGCATCGACGGTTTGAGAGAGCGTAATTAATACAGCGTGGGGTGGCATATTAAATGCCACCGTTAATGCGAATGTGGGAGGCCAGATGGCCAGCCCAAAGTGATGGCCTCGGGAGGTGGCAAGGGACAAGCGTCCCATCACGAGCTGGAGTCATCCGCATCCAGAGTAATTACTACTGTTTTATCTCAACAAGAATTTCTTTATTTTCTCCATCTGTATCACAATCCACTGAAGTGAGCAGATTCATGTATATAAATTTTTTCAATATTGAAATATGAAACCAATTTTTATACAATGAAGTAGAGTGATTTTATACTCTCACTCCAATCCTCATGGCCCCTCAATTTTGAGATGATTCTCAGTAAAATCGTCTGCGTGTAATATCATCTTTGTAAATTCTTACATCACTCTTATGACGAGCTGAATTTATCTAAATACTTTGGGGACTTATTTTTATAACTGGTTTCCACCTACTACACTACTATTAATTGAGATAATTTATCCTTCTGTTAACTCCAACTAAGTGGATTGTGGCCCCTTTTCTTTTTTCATACTAGGCGACTATTATATTTTATCTGTTTCATACTTATATTGTATGTCTGGTACTTTTTATTTTGATCTCTCTTTTTGTCTTACTGTATGAGGATATTAAGCTATACTAATGTTCATCTTTGCCCCCCTTTTCCTCCTGACTTGATGTTCCCAAAGTATATGTACCTTTGGATTTTCTATTAGAGAGATCTATTCTGTGATTTTAGGGAGTGTAAAGATTTCTTTACTTAATATTTTGGTCACATGTGATGTACTATTTGTAAAACAGAAGTGTACTGTTTTTGTTATATTCTCCATTCTTCCCACCATTTTTTTTTATCAATTTGTTACATAATACTCCCGAATTAAAGTCCGTTTATACTATATTTTTTTTCTTTTATTTTTAATTAAAGAAGGAATTTAATGTATCATCAGGACACTGATGTTCTAACCTACCATGTTGGTTTTTCAATCTTGTACCAAGATTGTTTTTGTTACCTCCTTTGAGGTGTTTTTTATCTTAATATATCCATATTGCCTGCATAAGGTCTCTGATGACATTCTGATGGTATTCATCTCGTATTTGTCATCGACACCTTAAAATTTTACACTCCCTTGCAAAAATTATTTTTGGGCTGAATTATTATTTATCATTCAATTTCATCTTACTGAAACATTACCTATTGAAGTTTTTTCAACAATGCTCCTTGCATTCATTCTCCCACTTCAATTTTTCCACTACTATTTGTATGTGTCAAAATTTGATGAATTTGTCTTCTTACAGATCAAAAATTTAGTTTTCTTTTTCTTCCAACAGTTTTACCACCTTTCTTAGTTTGCAGTTCACTTTATTTGAATAATGTAATATCTATGACCTATTATCTCAAATTTTTATGTTTCTCTTTGCTCCTATGCTCACAATTTTAAGGGATTTATTTCTTCCACCAATTCTACTTCATAGGCTATAGAACTTTATTTACCTTTCTTCTAAATTCAACTTTCGATTTAATACACTAATTCTACATTATTTTTTAGAAATCTTTCTTTTAGTCTCTCTATACTATTTTTCAGTATATAACACCCTCCTTAGCTGAATCAACAAGCTTTGATAAATCTTTTGTTTTAATTTTCGAACTAATTTTGTATTTAGTCTTTCCATTCTTCTTTACATTCTCATTTTTATGCAATGCAAAAATCATTTTTTTTCCAATTTTATGACATTATTCAACAATACTCATGATTGATTGTATTTCTAGTGTCTTATTAGGTTCAGGTCAATTCAGTATTCCATGTTTCTAATTTATCACCAATCGCTTCTTATAATTTTCATGTCAACTCACATTGGTTTAATTTTACATGGAGTTATAGTTCTCTAAGTGGTTGTAACACCATGTTACTATGTTCTTATCCCATTTAATGAAGTACATCAGAACCTCTTTTGTTAATACTCAGGTTAGAATATTGTTTATTAGGCACATGTATGTAGGACTATAACATTATTTCTATATGTCCAAAGATTAACTTTTTAACCTTATAATGCACTTTTCCAGTTCAAAAAACTATCTTATAGGCGTTTACTTCCCATTTGATCAATTCGTTTATCTATTTTTGAAAAAGCTAACCATTTCTGGATATTTAACTAATGTAACTGTCTAATTCTATAGACATCCAGAAGGCATCATCTTTAATTTTAGCAATCAACCTTAGTGCTCCACCCCTGGAGTAGCAATCAACCTTAGTGCTCCCCCCCCTGGGAATATGCTTGGTTTAATATAATTCTTCTCTCTCCAAATTATACCCTTAGAATTGACCTTTCAATTATTACTATTCAGGAGTATTCACCCTATACATCCTTGAAATTTTTTCTAGACTTTTTAATTTTTCTTAACTGTAGACGAGTCTCCCTCAAACTCATTCATGTTAGCTATCCCAATTTCCCAACTTGGGAAGCATATTTTCCAGCTTGTTCCCTATTGTATGTTCTTTTTGAAATGTAAAAATATGTTTAATGGTCATTACTTTCTTTTATTGTACATATTTTTTGTAACACCTCTCAATTTGAATTTGAATTTTTTTTTTTACTCTACGACATCTTATTAAACGACTCATCCATTCTCAACCACTCCTCCTTTATAAATATTCGTCGTAATTATTTGTTGTATGTTAATGAAGTTTTATCATTAGTATTAACATTTTCATTTCAATCTCTAGGGATTATTCACAATATACTACAGGATTGTAATTGTAATTTTATCAATTACCTTTCTCCTACTACATGAGAATACCTTGTAGTCTTATCCCTATTCTAACTACTAACATAGTAACAATATGCATATAAATTTTAACCATTTATATAGTATCTATAAGGTTTTTAATACCTATATACTACCCACATATGTTTTCTTTCTTTACTATCATTACCATGACTTTTAACCATATAAAATGGTGACATAGTAACATTATATATCACTACCCATTTATCTTTATTGTTTAAATATCACACATTTCCTGTGGTGTTTTCCTACATGCATCCTATGGTATATATATATATATACAACATTCTATTACATGACTCTTTTACCCCCATATATAAACGAGCATATATAACTTAATCTTACTCCCTTCTCATTCTTATTACTCTTGATATTTTATGCCCTATACTTTAGAATTGGAATATGACTTTCGCATGCAAGAACCTTTTCACTAAACAATTTCTTATTAGTAACTCTCTCTTCTCAAAATTCATTGACACGTATATATATTGGTGTTAAAGTTCCTCTGTATATATTAAATGCTCTGACATGGCATTTAATCAAGGTACGCTATCATTATTACTTAGTTTTTCGATTAGTTAACCCATGTACCTTCAGAACCGAATTTGCAGAGAATTTATTTCTCTATATCAGATTTTTTGATTTCTCTGAATGCGTACAAGAGATGTATGGAGATCCGTAATGAATCCTGACCATTTACTCAAGTTCAAGATACATCTCGAGCCACGATCAAAATTCATCGAGAGTCATAACCATATCTCAAGTACCTATTCTCGTGATCTTTTCTGTTCAATTTTTCTAAAGTTGTTATGATCCGAGGGAGGATCCTTAATCTACCAACGTGTATGGTGGAGATTTGGTTTAGCTAGGGTTTTTAGATTAAATAAATTATTTCGATTTCTAACTTGAGTCAATTCCATTACTCATTTTCTTGGATTCAGTTTTCTTTTTCTTTCAACGGCAACCCTTGGCACTTTCCATTTCGGCCTTGGTTAAATGAAATCAGTAATTATAGAATCTCTGTTATGTCGTTTGGCAATGAAATCCAGCGTAGCATTACTATGCTAATGGTTGGCTAATCTACAAGTGAGTTTTAATTTTTCCTTTCAGTCATTGTTTGCATCACCTATTTTTCAGGTTTTTGTAGTTTCTGGGACTTCCATATTCTTTTCTTCAGTAATTTCTAAATTTATACATTTTTTCTTTTTTTGAAGTATCATTTCTCGACATTTATGGCTAGTCTCACTCCCACGCAGACCTACCTCAGACGTGTTTCTAGACTCTCCTTTCAAACCCAGTAAGTGTTCCTTAATGTCTAGATATTTCATTCTTTTAACCAGAATTGTAGTCATGAATACTGAGTTTTAGTTTAGTCCAAAACTTTCATTACCGCTATCTTGGGTTTAGTTCTCGTTTTTTTTCTTTGTAAATAATACGCTTCTTATCACTAAGTAGTATTTGTATTTATGAATTTCAGGATTAAACTAAATCGATTTTCGTGTGTGTTTTCGGTTGCTGGAGATGCCAGGATTGTATACCTACAAGGTATGAGACGTGTTTAATTCTCCGTTGTTTTGTTTTTATTTCTATACTCCTTGTAAATTTTCGTATGGTTAATCTTATGGTATTTTCATCTATAGGTGAGCACCCAAAGCTACCATACTCTGTAACCGATTTTGAATTTCATTTTTTTGATTTGGGGTTAAACGTTCCTTCGTTATTATACAGGTTAGTCACCAATCATCATGACAGCTTCGACATTTAAATCATGGCGTCGTGTTCTAAAATTCCCCTTTGTATATTTTTATTTTCAAGAATTTAGTTCCGGGAACGATAAACTGTAATTAAATATCGCTTCAATGTAACAGTATATACTTTGTTTGAAATTCTAGGCTGGTGGGCCGCAATATCATATACTTGGACTATATATACTACCCTTTTTGTTTCATTTTTGTCACTGTTACAGTCAAAGGTCTTTATTTTAGATAAAAATAACCCAACAACTTTATTCTGCTACATATTTATCAGTTCCCTTTATTAACAATTAATCTTTTTCTCTTAGGTATACTTGTTCTATTGCATACTATCTTCTATCTCTATTGAATTTGTAGATTTGTAATAAATGTATAATCATGTTTCTATGCAACCCATAATTACAATTAACATTTCTCACTAGATTATTATGGTGAACTTTACATTTTAATTACTGCTGCAATAACTGATTCTGTTTAAAGGTCAGGATTTTTCCATCTGTATCTATTCTTAGAATAACAATATAGTACTATTGTATACCAATTATATATATATATATGTATATATATATACAGTTTACTAACCCATATTGGGTTGTACAATTTGTTGGAGTCAGTCAATAGTTAACTATATATATATATATATATATATATATATATATATATATATATATATATATATAATTTCTGGTCAAGTAGTTTATTTATCTTTTTCTTAAAGTTGTAAAGAATTCATCCGTTATCTGATACATTATCCAGTTCAATATATAAGTTTTGTATTTATAATTTCCTATACACAAAATTTTCTTTTGGTATCATTTAACGTAGTACAATGTAACTATAAGTATGTCATTTAAATTTTCTACTTTTATTTAATCTTCAAGAATAAAATAAATCTAGTTTACATGCTTTACACAGCTACCCTAGCTTTTATATTTTATCCACAACTATTTCCACATGTTTCCAGAACAAGAATGTCTTGTCTTTACATTATTATTTCAGATTTTTGTTCAGTGTTAGTGTACTGGTTGATGTTATTTCTGTACCTCTAATGTTCGGTTCTGAAACTATTTTCTGTACTTAATATAGTGGTGTATACATGTACAGTAGATTCTAGCTCTAACTGTAATGAAATTATTTACCTCAGATTTGTAACTTAATTTAGATTACACACTATGATTTTTTTTTATATTCTAATCAGTTTAGTAATAGCATTCTAATTTACTCAACTAGAGCAAATAAATCCTCTGTGAGGTGCCTAACCTCAGATTTAAACCCGTCACCGGGTTTGGACATTCTGAGAGTTGGACCTCAACAGACTATGTCTATACAACCATACAGATTTCAGTGTTCCTGCTGTAGCAAAATCTGCTAAATGTATAGGCCTTTCCTATATTACTGTAACCGATATTTTCTCAAATATATATTCAACAAATTTAACTTAACACCTTCACATTAACATAATTGTTCCCTAATCATTCACAATGCATCACAAAATTATAATTTTAGGTAAAAACCATTTTCAATTGAATGTGCATACCACTTAGGTCTGAGTAATTGCCTCCCAACCGTAGAGTTCTTTCTCCGTAACTCACCCCCCAGCCGAGATCCTTTGCTCTAGCCATAGACAACCCTTTGTCTATGCTGAAACAACTTATTTAAGCTTTGTTTTCCCCAGCCTGTACCCATTAACTGTGTCCAGCTAATTTAGGATGCTTTATTCTTGTTTTTCCTAGGCTTTCCCTCTGTTTCTTCCACAAAGGTACTCTTAAAGCTGTCTTTTCCACTTTTCCAGCTTTATTCCACCTCTTCCCAGTATTTTCCACTTTATTGGGGAATTAGATATTTATCTCCGAATCTAATTTTAGTATATTTCTTTATTCCTTCCAAGGATTTCTGGAAGTTGTGGGAAAGTCTTATCACCCTATCCATCCTCATGGATTGGGTTTCTAGATCTCAAATACCAATTTGGTCATTACACATCATTTTTCCATTTTATTTTATTAATTTAAAATAATAAAATACTTCCACACAAATGTTTTCCATTAGGGTCCATTTTACCCTTTTGGACTTGTTCAATTGTCAAATAAAAACATAGCAACCTGGGGTATTACATTTTCCGATTAACTTAATGCAAGTATTTTCAAGCTTCCCTAATGCTTTCTGTGAATCCATTTAATCCCTTTCCACTAGGATATCATACAATTCTATATAAAGAATATTGAAATTTAATACCATTTTCTCTTACTTTGTCAGAAAATTTATTTAGTTTATCATTGACCTTCTATTTTGTTCCCGAAATTTTCTATACTAGGAAAGAGTATTTACATTTTTCTAGTTTCAATTCACCTTTTTCCACTATCTTCAGGCTGATAAAATTTAAAATTTGCTACTGAATCAAGTAAAAAACCCACAGATTTGTTAGTGTGTACCTGCAATTTCAATCATTGCTAACTAATTTTCAGTTTTTCGGTCTCTTGCTTATGCTAGATTTTCAGTTGAGTGATCCGGTCTTTTTATGACTGGTAACCCAGTTGTGTTTTTCGAATAGCTTTTTATAATTCTCACTTTCCTTTCTATATTTTTAATTGTGGTTTGTATAGTTCAAAATTTACTATACTTTGTCCCTTTTTCCCCTGATATAAGGCACACATCGAAGAATTTTGGTGGACTTCACCACAATTTCTTCTATTGTGAGTTGTACTACCTTAGATTGTACCTTTTGGTGGCTTTCACCAAAGTGTGATTTTACCTTGACACTGGTAACCCACAATTTTTATTTTCATATTTCTTCCGTATTCATCTACCTGGAAGTAATATTGTTTAGGAGGCAGGTTTCCGCATCTCTTTCCTTTTCTTATTTAACGATTAGAGATTTAATTTCAGAATTCTTCCTCCAACTCCCTTGTATTCTTCTCTTTAAGCAGGTTCTTCCCCACTCTCAAACGTCTCTAAGTTGGGTTCTATTTTATTTGAAATTATACTTGAAGGAAATTTCTTTACCAACTTGTTTTTCTCAATACTGCAACAACCATTGATATTTAGTCTTTAAATGAACTAATTATTGCTGAAATGTTATTTTTAGCATTTTAGTATTTAGATCTAGTAGGGCCCCTCCCCTTCTAAGTTCTACTTACAACTTTTCTATGTTGGTCATAACAACAACTATACTTTTTCTGCACTAATTCCTGCACTAATTTTTCTTCATATAAATTAGTAATCATAAATAAAAAATTTAAATAAATTTGACAATAGAATTTTTTTCCCTATCTTTTGACCCATAAGCTCAAATTTTTAACATGGGCTCTGATACTATTTGTAACAACTCCACTTCACCAAAAAAAGAATCCTATTTATAGCAATTTTGGTTATACTAATAATTCTTTACCGACACTTTCATAATTTAATCTTGTCACAATACTAAAATCTTATTGATTGTTACCCCCGAACATGTTTTCCATCCTTATCTTTGTGTGATCATTTACTTATCAATAACTACACTCGTTACCTTGAAGGTTTTTAAGGACAACTACTATATTTATCCCCCAATGACTACATCTTAATTTGTCTTGTATACATTTCAATTATTTAAATTATTAACTAATGTATACTTCAATATTTCTCTTTTTGTAAATTTCTTTGAATAATTTTTTCTTTTTTATACTCTAATCTTGGAAAAATTGCTTTTCAAGAATATGATAATTTCCTCAATTATGCCAGGATACCCTGTACTAGGTTACAATTCTCCTCATAGGTAACTAATTTCTTAGCTTTTTCATTTGAATTAATTACAATATTCTCATTTTTGTAGTTTTGTTAATTTTTCTTAACTTAATATGTTACTGTTGTCCTATGCAGGAAGAATTTCAATCTTTCGCGTTCCTTAGAAAGGTATAATTTGAAATATTAGTTCTTATGTAACTTGTCTATCTTTTATAATTTATTTTATTCTGCTTGGTGTTATTCTAACACAGCTCTATGTAATTATGTGCAGGTATTTTTATATTTCCTTCAATTATAATATAGTTAATTCTAACTACAATCAGAGGAACTAACGACACATTTCGTCTCCTTCCAGGTAGGTCATCCAAGTATATAGATTCTAGCCATCTATATCCAATTATATTTACCAATTTCACTTTGCATTTTCTAGTAGATTCTATTAAATTGATGACTTTCAGTCATGATGTAATTAATTATTGTAACTGATAATTTTAACTTACGTGTACTAACTTTTATATTCACCTCTATAAGAGGAAGTTCTTTTATGTCAGATTTGTTATATGAACTTTAAACATATTCTTTTATTATACAGAATTGTATTTTCACTAACCTTGTTACAATTTACCTCTAAAATGAATATACACCATTCCAACACATACTGATATGACTAAACTATATTTTATTTAGATATCTCTATCTTTTCATTTATTTATAGTTATAATTATGGGTGATCTAAAGTGTTTTATATTTGACATAACATTTATCAAATGGACCTAACTATAGATTTAAACCCTTCTCTTGGGGTTTAGAGATTTTGTGTGTTGGTCAACATTTTACTTTTAGTCTATGTAACCATACACAATATTTAACTATACATGTTATGGTTAAAATTTAGTTAAATACATATGAAAACCACTCATGTATGAATACAACATATTTTTACACTTAATTTATAATTAAATGTATAATTTTGTATAATATAGTTCATAAAACCGAATCATACATAACTGCATCAAAAAATTATAAAATATCACAGTAATTTAATACAACATTTAACAAAATGTAAATACCAATCTAGTAAAGATTATATTCGACGCAACCTTGCGCTTAATCCACAATTCCCCCCGAGCAGAGACCATTTCATCCATAGTGTAGACAACCTCTTGTCTCACTAGGAATAGCTTATTTAGGCTTTATTTCTCTCAATAGTTTTCCATAACTAGGTCTAGTTAATTTGGGATGTTGTTCCCTTAGCCTAGGCTTTACTTTTGTTTTTTCCACAAAAGCTTCCTTAAAACTAGCTTTTCCACTTTCTAGTTTTATTCTTACCTCTTATCAGTAACTTTCCACTTTACTGGAGATTTTATTAGATCTTCTTCTCCCATCTAATAAATTTTATTTTATTTTATTTTTGTCCAAGGATTTTTTGGAGAATTTTGGGAAAGTCTTAGGAATCTAGTCCAACCTCATGGATTTTGACTTCGTGGTCTCATTTTACTTTGTTTTTACATCATGGTACTAATTCTACATTTATAGATTAATTTCCACAATTAATATATTTCCATACTTTATTTCTGAGGTCCCCCTCACATTTATGTGTATTCTCTATTTATAAAATGTCGAAAATAGGGATATTACAATTAAAATGGAAATGAGGTCTTGGGGTCAATGATAACAACGCATTGGACGTGGTTCAGGAAGGGAGAGTAAAAGACTTAAATTGCAAGGTGGCCCATCAGGCTCTACACCCTGGGCCCCTGATGCTTATGAAAAATGCAGAATGGAACTTGCGAAGTTGAGGGCCGAGATATATGATCTTCATGTGATGGTTATTTAGGAGAAATCCTCTTAGAGAAACACATTAGACACTGTGGAGAGTCAATGCGTGAGGATTTCCCGCTTGGAGGATGAATTGGAGTAACTTCGATCCATCATCGCCAATCTTAAGCTTTAGAAGAAAGAGTCGAACAACCCCGAGGAATAAGTGAAACGAAAATTGAAATGAACAAGCCAAGAAATACTTTAGATTAATTTGTTACCTGATGAAATAGTTTAAATGCTTATTTCTTCTATCTAAAATTTGTGAGATATATATCAATAGTGGAATAAGGGTACTTGTTAGTCAAGAGGTTTTGGATGCAATTTCTTCATTCCTATAGCCAGATTATGCTTTTCAAGAAGATTAGAATAAATTTTTCATTGTAAATCCCCTGATATTTTGTCGTGACTGAGCGTGTATTTAATTAAATATTACTCATTCTTTGTTGAAAATATGGTAAGAAAAGTATTCAAAAGTTTTCATTTGACTTGTGCCTTAGTCAAATGGAGAAATTTTATTTTCCACATCAACAAGATGACTTGGATGACCATTATCTACATTGGCATGGCTTTGTCTACTAGTTAAATCAGTAAATTCAAGTTATATGTTAGAAGTATATTTGTGGATGGGTTGATTGCTAAAATTTAGCAATCTAGTGGAGTTATTGTTAGTTTAACTTAGTTAGATGAGAAGTAGTCACTAGTTGAGATAGTAGGAGTTCAGTTGAGTAATTATAAGAGTTGTTAACTCACTGATCACTAATTTAACTCATCAATTTACACAAAATAGACCCAGTCATGCATGTAATTTGAATTTCCTAGTTGAGTGGATGGAAAAGTCATATTTTCATAAATAATTATATAATGTTGAGTTTACAGTTTTTTTACACTAAGAAGGTGATCAATTCCAATTGGATTTGCGCAAGGAAATACATCATTTCCCTATTATTTAGGAGCTTAATTCCTTGAGGATTGCACAAGTAAATAGGAGGATGGTGGAGCCAAAAATTTGCTAAGTGTTGGCTAGAGGCTCTAATTCAGTAGAGACAACAATTATTCATTTGCAGGTTATGCTCAGAGTTGGAGCAAGCAATGGTAATAGTTTCTCTATTCAAATGATTAATGTAAACAGGCTTGAGGTGTATCTTTCCTAGTTGGTTTCCCCTAGAAATAATTGTTTACTTGTGGTTTTGATTGTTGCATGTCCTTGAATGCGTCTCTAAATTGTGATTTCCATTCCACAAAATTGTATAGTAGAATTGTGTCTCTTGTTTCTCAGTTATAAATCTTAAGCATTTTCAATTCCTATCAAATTTCTACATAGTATCATAGCAACTCAGCAGTAAAAATAATTGACCAGCACACAAATTTCATATTGTGTGCCCTAGGAGCATCATTCTAGAGAAGATACAATCTTGAAAAGTGGGAAAATAAGAAAGATAAAGTTCAGTAAAAAAAACAGTTGTGATCATTGATATTGGCCAACTATGGGCTCAGAACATTTTGGGAAAGAACAGGTCGTCAAAGCAAGTTCCGAAGAAGAAATCAAGGAATCTAGTTTCAGAGGTAGAAACCCTATGGAGGCTAGTACCTCAGGATTTGGGGATATCATACTCATTATTGCATTATGTGCAGTAGTAGTGCGGAATAAACAATAGATCAGTAGTAAAAAAATATGAGTATATCAGAGTTCACTTCGCATGCAACTATACCTCCTGGAGGGAGGTGGGGTGATGTTGAGTATTAGCCCTAGAGTTACAGAGATTTGGGAAAGATCCATTGAGGTTTCCTCCTCATGTATCATTACCCTTCATACAAGGGCCCATATTATGTAGTAGTAGAAGGATGAGTGTCAGTTGATGTATTCATATATTGCATGACAGTTGCAAACTAGTTTCAATCAGATGTTAAGGAGCACTAATCAATATTGATAGCAATACAGGGGGCACAATGTTGAATAGAAAATAGTGCAATTTTCCTTGTAGATAGTGTAGATACTAGAAGTAGATAGATGCTCAGGAGAAACTTGCAGCTAAGAGACACTATTGATTCTATATTTCAGATACTTCTCAATTGTAGTTGTTGTAGTAACAACAAAAATAGTGAGAGGAAATTTTTTTACAGTACATTCCTACAAGAGCAGGATTGGGACTATGCATAATCCTCTTCTTTCTAAGAGGAAGTGTTGAAAATATAGCAAGAAAAATCTTCATCTCACTTATGCCTTCTTCAAATGGAGAAATTTGATTTTCCACATCAGTAGGATGACTTGGATTGCAATTAGCCAGGCTGACATGGCCTTTTCTACTAGTTAAATCAATAAATTCGAGTTATAGGCTAGAAGTAGAGTTGTGCATAGTTTGATTGCTAAAATTTAGCAATATAGTGGAGTTATTTTTATTTCAACTTAGTTGACTGAGTACTAGTCATTAGTTTAGTTAGTAGGAGTTCGGTTGAGTAGTTATAACAATTTTTAACTCATTGATCTCTCAGTTAACTAAACAATTTACTAAAAATAGACCTAGTCATGCATGGAATTCAAAATTCCTAGTTGATTGGATGGAAAAGGAATATATGTATATATAATTATATAATTTTGAGTGTATATTTATTTTTCACTGATTGGGTGATCAATTCCCCTTGGATTTGCACAAGGAAATAGGAAATTTCCCTATTATTTAGGAGCTTAACTCCTGTAGGATTTCCCAAGGAAATAGAAGGCTGGTGGAGCCAAAAAATGGCTAAGTGTTACTCTTTTGCAGATTGTTCTCAGAGCTAGAGAAAAACAATTGTAATAGTTTATGTATTCAACTGATTAATGCAAAGAGGCTTGAGTGGTTTTTTTCCCACTTCAGTTCCCCTAGAAATAACTGTGTAGTTGAGGTTTTGATTGTTCCATGTCATTGCACGTGTCTCTAAATTGTTATTTCCTTTCCACAAAATTGTAGAGTATAATTTTTTTTCTTGTTTCTGAGTTTAAAATCTTGAGCAATTGCAATTTTTATCAAATTTCTACATTCTTGTTGAAAAAAAAAACAAGTTATATCAATTCATAAATGAATAAAAACATTACTTTACTTATGATTAACAAATATTTACAAAACTATATCAATTCATAAAGAAAGTAAACCACTTGTATTATAATACATTTGATAATATTTTCATTTATTAACTTATTTCTATTTGTATTAATTTATTTATTTATTTATCTATTTTATTCCTATATATATATATATATATATATTTGTGTTCAAATTGTCATCTATATTTTTTAACTATTCTTTATTCATAACTTTATATTATTTCCAAATAATAAATAAATAAAAATATAAAATTTTACTATTAAAATTAACTATTTAATTTCAAGTATACCTAGGGGTTGCATAGAAAGTGATCAGAATCCGGGAAAACAAAAATCATGTTTTTCATGGTGGAAACGGATTCAACACCATCGAAAACCTTAGGGACACCTAAAATCTTGAAGTTTGACAATTCCAACATGAATTTTCAAAATTGGCTACTAAATTTTATTAAACTTTTGTGTGAATTTCCATTATTCCACGGAAAAAAACAGAGTAAGTCATTTATTTTTATTTAATTTTCTGATTGTTAGATTTTTTTGGGTTAAAAATTAACATGCTTTTATTCTTTTAATTCTGTCCTCTCTTTATTATTCTTGAATTAGTTAGTTTTTCCTTTCTTTTTAAATTATTTTTAAAATATAAAAATATATTAAAAAATTAAATGAATAATAATATAAAATTTATTCTTTATTAATAACTGTTTTTGTTGTAATCTAATCGTTAGAATTACTGTCTACCAAACATGCCTGATGTGGTTTGAATTACTGCGTCTACCAAACATTCATGATGTGAAACATTCCTGATGTGGTTAGAATTACTCCGTCTACCAAACGTTCCTGATGTGGTAGATTACGACGTCTGTCTACCAAACATTCATGATGTAATTCTTTTTACCCAAAGTGTTTCTCAACATTTTATATTATTAAAAAATAAAAAAAATTCATGAAATTAAATTATTATTTTGTTTTATTTTATTTTTATTATTATAAAAGAATTATTATATATTAGTTAAACATTTATATATCTCAAAAACATTTCATCAAATTGTTAATGATAAAAATTTATCTTTACTTTATTATAGGGATTTTTTTTGAGATTTTTAATTTGGAGATAATTTTTGTTAATAATATGGCCAATACCATAACTCATTAATATTACATATCAAAAAAACATAATTTATTTTATGGTGAAAATATTTTAATTTAATTCTATAATATTTTTTAATTAAATTAAAATACCAAAAGATCCTATCTATGTGTTAAATGAATATCCACTCTCTATTTTTACTACCAATAATTTTTTTTTATTAATATTGATTGTGAAATGAGATATGGTATTTTGAGGATGTCATGATAAGCCATGGTATTATCCAATGGTATTGTAAAAAGGTCTATTCACATGTAAAATCTTTTTTTTCTTAATATTGATTGTGAAATGAGATATAGTATTTCGAGGATGTGGTATTGATAAGCCATGGTATTAGCCAATAATATTATAACAAAATCTATTCACATGTTAAATCTCCCCATCTTAACGTGGAAAATCAAGCTTCATGATTATGAATCTTATGACATATTTGTTTAAATTTATATGTTTAATTCATATATTAATTACTTTGTAATTTAAAATAATACTAATTTAAAATAAAATGACAATTTAATTAATTTTTAGGATTGTTTTAATTTTAACAACGAGATAAGCCTTTTTCTCTTTATCATGAATTGATCTATATTACTAACTATTCATCTTTTCCGATTTCCACTTTTCTAAAATATTTAGGTTTCATTTCATTTAAACAAGATATATAATTTTATGTATTTTCAAATAAATATTGTTTTTAAGGGTGAGATTTTGGTTGGTGAGTGTCAGTATAAAATAACATTTAGTTTTATAAATGAAAGTCATACTAACTATTTTTATTATGTAAAGTTAAAATATTTTTTAAATTTAAATTTTCATTTTTTTAAATAATAATAATAATTGTAGAGATTATGGTTTTTAAGATTTTCTGGTTTTCCTTTATTGAATTTTTTTTTGGATTATCTACGGTGTTATAAAATAATGGTCGACATTTGGAATCCTAATGGAGATCCATCTTCATGATAAGATGTTGAATGAAAAATGAAAAAAAAAAACAAATAAAAAAAGAGCCGACAAAAACTAAGTAATATTACATTAATTAATTTAATAAATTTTATTAATAAATAAGTAACTAATTTACTATAAATTTTAATTAAATTTAACAAATTTAAAAAGTTTATAAAATATAATTTAATCAACCATTCAAAAGTCTATTAATTTTATTTTAATACATTTTAATAATGTTTTAATAGATTTATTTATTTATTAATTCAATAAAAAAATTGTTTTATCCTATTTTAATAAATTTAAATAAATTTTTTGATTTTAAAATTTTTAATACTTTATATAAAATCATTTACTTAATAATAATTAATTAATGAAAACCAAATGTTAAAATTTTTTAGAAATTTAAATTTTTAAAATTATAATTATTACTAACTGAAAATTTATCGAGTATTATAATATATTTTATAGAAAAGGAAAACTTTAAATGATAACAATTATTAATAAAATGTAATAAATAAATAAATAATAAAATATAAATAAATGTTAATAAATTTTAATAATAATTATTTATAATTATTATTTATCTAATTTTAATAATTATTTAAATTATTTTTATTAGAAAATCTGATTTAATCCTAATTACTTCTAATTAATCCTAATTGATTTATGACTAAAAAATTGTTTTATTAAAAATAAATTAGATATTTATAATAATTATTAATTTATTAATTTTTATTAATGGAAATAAAGATTAATTAATGATAATTATTAAAAGTAGATAATTCAATATGTTGTTTTTTACGACTAAAATCTAAAATATTTTCGAAGAGAAGCAAACTTGTGATACTATTTTCGAGAGGAAGACGAACTCGAGGAGCATATCTGTCAAATTAGAAGCTGCCAACTGTCACTGATCTTGTATCTTCCATCCCTATTAATGTTGTGTGGGTGTTTTATAATTTCAAGGGCTTCTCTAATTTTTCTTCTTTGATAGTGTTCCTCCCTGGTGATGATTCTAGCATCCTCATGACAAAAAATATTCTTACTTTTCGAGGAGTGATCAACAAGGGCTGAGGTACGAGATCGCTCATGGTTAATATCGACTTTGTGTTCTTTAAGACGTTTTTGAAGAGAGCGCCTAGTTTCACCAATATAAATTTTCCCGCATGAGCAATAAAACTTGTAGACACCTTTAAGATGTTCATGCCTAACACTATCTTTAACTGACCACATTTTCAAACTTATTGTTCAAGTTGCTGAAAATTGCGCGAAAATGTCATTCCTTCCCAAAACCTTAGCGATCTTATCCGTAACACCCTTAATGCATGGTAGAAAAACCCTACCACAATTTTCTTAAGGTCCTTGGTGCTTCTTAGATATGACGGAACCCTTAGCTCTTTTTACGACTTTTCTGATATCTTTTTCTTTATAACCTATACCCATGAAAACAGATGTCAAGTGAGTGATTTCATCCTTCAAGTGCTCCTCATCGAATATCCTCAGGGCTCTCACAGTAAGAGTGTTAAGGACACCGAAAGTTTGGACCGGATGATAGCAAGACTCAACATGAAGATAGATGTTAGTATGGGTTTTCTTTTTGAATACCTGATGTCCCAATGTTCCATCCTCCTTTCTCGTAACAAGGACATACAAGAAAGGAATGCTCCCGTTTTCTTCAATATCCATAGTAAACTTAACTTATGAGGAAATTGAGTTGAGGTGATTAAAGAATCTCTCGAGATTTTCCCTACCATGCATCCACTTTATGTTGGTGTCATCTACAAAAATTTTCCACCAAGCTGGACTTAAGGGAGAGGAGGCAAGGTCTTTATTCTCAAAGTGCTCCATAAATAAGTTGGCGACAATAGGTGAGAGAGGCGATCCCATTGCGACACCAGATACCTTCTCATAGAATTCTCCTTGGAAACCGAAGAAGGTGTAAGATTCAAAATTAATATGAAGTGTTCATTGCCATCAATATCAATTTGTTTGTGTAAGTTTTACTTCTTATTTATTTTACTAGTTCAAATATTATAGAGAGGGGTTGAAGGAGAGGGTCACCTATTGGAAATTAAACTATTCCAAAGGGTAACAAGTCTCATAGGTGGATCGATGACCAGTTTTCTATCCAACATTGAAATTTAACTTCAACATAAATTGTTTAAAATACATTTTTGAATGCATAAATAAATTCAGAAAAGCCCTAGGGGGCACTGAAAGTATACATATTAAACAAATAAACTGAAGGTTCAAAAAATATCTTAATTTTGATTAAATTTAATCACAAAACTGCACTAAAAAAATATCATTTCGCCTATAAGTTACACTATATATATACTTCAAAAATATATATAACCCTTTATTAATATATTTAAAACCAACCCAGATCTATTTTAACTTCACATCCACCAAGCATTGGGAGGGATGAAATCTCTTTCCAATCTAAAAAATATTTTCATGTCAAGATATTTGATGCCCCTTTTTAAAAAGGATTTGCATGTCAAGAGATTTGATCCCTCTTGGAACTTGGTAGATGTGGAGTTAAGATGGAACTAGGCTAGTTTAATTTCCTTCGTGAAATAGGCTATATTCGACATGAATACCATGGGTAAATAAGAGGAGTCATTTTTATTGACATTACGTTACACTAATCATTTTATTTTGTTTATTAATTTAATTTAATTTAATTTTTATTTTTATGTAATTTGACTTAGTCAAAATTTAAACATTAACTTAAAACATATTTACACGTCTCTACCATAGTCGACTCAATAGTACATATCTTGACACAATTCGAGAAAAAAAAAATAATAACAAAAATTAAGAAATTATTTTTAAAACGAAATTCTTGTCATTCCCACCAAAATAAGTCAAAGTATTGTGTGACTCGCCAAGAATCTGAAACCAAAATATATTTTGACAATCATTTATATTTCCATCTTCACGGAACAATTGAATTTTTCATTTAGAAGGCACAAATGTGAACCTACGTACGTACATTCGAGCCAATGGAAACACAAAGTTGTCGAGGGAAATTATGGGTGACATATTTAATGTATTTTTCCTGATGGACTATTTCACATCTAAATAAATTTCTTTCATATTAATGAAATCATTAGTATTTGGTTGAAATTTCGAACTAACTAATGTGGTTCATCCCCAGGATAAGGTGAAAAAGTCAATCCATCTTCATGAATAAATAGTATGGATGCACCATTGCCCAGAGTTAGTCATTTAAAACTAAGTGCAAACACTGGAACCAATGATGCCTCCCTACATCTTTTTAGAAACGTAAGATCAGATTTCTTCTTAGCAACTTTTAATGAGCTTGCTCGAATTGACGAGCCTTATCTACCATTTCCTTTCCGTGTAAGTTAATAATGTAAGATCTAAGACTTTTTTGATCGATATTTTAAATAAATATATTTCATATTAATCACATCATTAGGATTTGGTTGACGTTTCCAACCAAATAATGTGGTTCATCCTTAGGACAAGGTGAAAAATCCAATCGATCTTCAAGAATAAATAGTATGGATGCATCATTGCAAAGAGTTAGTCATTAAAAACTATGTGCAAACATTGTAACCAATGGTGCATCCCTACTTCTTTTGAGGAACATAAATTGGTTAAAACGTTGACCAAATCCTAATTATGTGATTAATTTGAAAGAAATTTATTTCAAATCTACTAACCTTATTTTATATCTTACACACACACACACACACACACACACACACACACACACACACCATTAAAATTTATTGCAATCTCAACATAAATTTAATACTCATCTCATCGCATTTCACATGGCATACCATATGGTTAGAGTAAAATATATGATTATATATGTTTTAGTTGCATTATCAACGACCCACAGGTTATATTTGTATATTCGAACATGTTTCTATTCATTGCAACTATGGTCAATTAAATAAAGTATAATTTTTTAGTGTGTTAACAAGCTGCCATTAATGCTTTTTGGTTTCCTGGGTTCAATAAATTTCCAACTTACAAGAAAAGGGACATTTGGAACCTTCACATTTGTTGATCTATGATGCCCTTCATCCAACGGTATCTTGGATTTCTCAATGGGTTAGGGTAACCACCCATTTTTATCCCTCTCACTGCCATTCATTCGAGGGTTTCCCCCGCTAGGTGAACTCTCTCTAACAAACCCTTGCCTTAGTAGGGTTTCTACCACAGTTACAGAGGCATGATGCCCCTACTAACGAGTCACATCCAATGGTTGATCATCCTTTTTAACTTTACACTTACCCTTCTCCTCTGGTGCATGTCTCGATGGACATATCTGGTTTGTAACTTTTGCAACAAGGTATTACTTCGTTGATAAGATTCTTTTCAATTTATTTCTAATCTTTTCTCTCCCTTTAGTTTGTAACACATCAACCTTTATTCCATGGTGACATGTACATGTTCCAGACACCTTCGTCGGTTTCTTTGAGGTAAGATCTCGAGTTTCCATCCTTTATTCTTAACTTTAGGAACTAATTTATATTTTTTGTGTTATTATGGCGCTCAACTCCATGTGTAGGATAGGTGGCCTAAGCTTGGACCACTAGCTTATTGTGCATATGCGAATTCAACCGATCCTCTTGCTTCCCTCCGCGACATGTCTTCTCTACCTAGCTAATACAAGGTGATCTTGTTGTAATACTCCTCTATGAGGGTTTCATTCTTATATGGCTTCACAGGAACATTTTATATGAGGGTTTGCATGCATATTGAATTAAATTTTGAAATTCTTGGGGATTTTTTTTTGGATTGGAACAGGACTTTCGTTCATTTTCTATGAATATTTTATTATGAAATTTTCTTCTTTCTTGTAACACAGCTAAGAAGCTTCCCTAAGTGTTGACTTGGATACTGTAAATTATGTGTTTTTAAAAGTAGTTTAATTTTACCATAGGTCGAGGGTTTCTTTAGAGCTTGCTAAACTTAAAAGAAAAGAATTGGGTTTCCATAATATGTTTTGATTATGACAGATGCTCATATTTTAATTTCCATTACTTGCACTAAATTGTTATATATTGTTTTCAGCTCTTGCGTTTTTGTATAATATAACTCGGATACCCACTGATAATGTTACTGTCACAAGAGGGTTTAATCATTTTGGCAATGTGCTCGTGAGTGTTTTGATTCCTCTTCTATAGTATTTATTTTATTTCATATATATGTAGTTCCTTTATGTCTTGTTTCCATTTAAAGATAAAATATGTATATAATATTTGTACTTATCTTAATGTGCCATAGCCCTTCTCGGTGAGTTTTGAGTTTAATTTATTTTCCTCATTATAATTTTTTTTGAGTCTCAAAGTTAGAACTTTCGAAAAATTATACTCTCTCCTTTCAAATCATGGGTTTATCTTCCCAGAATCGTTCCTCGGGATGTCAATTATTTGACTAGCCACGTGGAATAAATATGGTTAGTTACCCTAACTATCGTCTTGCGTTATCATAGGATTTCAATTTGTTTCTGTACAATTTTAGAAATTTTATAATATGATCAACATTGGCTCATAATTATGTAAATCTACCTTATAGGGCTAGAGCCTTTTTAAGAAACACCAGTTAATTGTGTATAGATACATTCCCTTGCCTTATTGTTACTTGGGTATCTGAATTTCGCTCGAATAATTGTCTGCTCAGTTGTTGTTGCAACAACAATAAGTTTTATCGTTACTATTTTAATTTTTTTTGTTGGTACAGTTACATATTTAAGTTATGAGGTGGAAATTTAGACCCCAATTGAGTCACAGTCATTAATTTTTCGTTATTTTGGTATTGGAAATTTAACTGAAAAGGAATTGATATTTTCTTAAGTTGGTTTTCCTTTAGAAGGAGTACACAAATATCTCACAAACTCAACTCATAATTTAAATTTTCATGAAAACATATGTAGTTTTCATACATGTATACCAAACCTACCCTTTCGTACCCCATATTATCACAAATGATAAGTATATATTTTCTTTCACATGTAACACATGTCTTACCTCTCGTATTCACAGAATATTGTTCAATAAAAACAACTTTACAACATATTACTAGAAAAATACTTTAATACCAACTATATACTTATTTGTTATGTTGATTGCCAAGAATTTACTGATGAGACCACACCACCCTTCCAACAAAAAATTGACTATTACATCCAGTTTCTCACCCTAATCTCCTCAATTCTAGAACATTCAACTAGGAAGCATTTTTCTCAACTTTAATTCACTGACGTCGGTACTCATCATTCTAGCCTAGATTTTTCAAAAGAACAACTCTATCAATCTAGAGATTTACACTAGTCCTATTCCAACTCAAGAAAATACTCCCATGCAATGTCCTTCAATCTTTTTCCTACTTTTATTCTTCTCTCTCTCTCCCACTCTGTCTTTCTCTCTCTTGACAGATTTCTTCCCATCCTTGGAAAAAGAAGAGAAGAGATAATTTCCCTTAACTTTTGACTACCTGGTAAAAGAGAATTACTAGGGTTCCCTCCATAAATTCTATGACTGACCATATATTAAAAAAAAAAAACTAGTTATAATTTTAAAAATATTCTTGATTCTAACATTTAATCTACTTGGTATATTATTGAGTTCATAATAGTAAAATTAAATATTAAATATTTACAACACCTGGGGGTATCACATCTCTCCCCCTTGAGTGAGACACCATCCATGATGTTTGTCTTTTTTGTTTCCTTCTGAAACAACTCAAGATATCCCCCCTGCATAAATTCTCTATCTTCCCACGTGGCTTCCTCCAGGTTAAAGTGTTTCCATTACACTTTAACTTGGATGATAGCTTGATTTCATAAAATTATTTCTCTCTAGTCAAGTATATGTAGAGCTTCTACTAGAAACTCTCCATCTAGCTTGACCTATCAAGAATCAAAACTTAATCATTACTTTACTCCACTCATTGCATCAAAATTTGTGTCTACAAAATTCCAACATATTTATTACCTATATATTGTTCCAATTTATGATATGTTTAGAAACATATATATTTCTTTAAAATTGAAACATGAAATACGTTATGAACCCATATATAGCTGGGTAGTGCAAGCAAGTCTGCGACTAGTCCTACCCTTTCCAAAGATCTAAGATCTCTAATAAATTTGCAAAGAGTAAACACTACATGCCCCACTATTTTGTCTATCTCTGCAAATAGTGTTTTCCCTTACTATACTAGCTATTTCAAATGTTTGGAGCCTCGTTTCCATAGAAATTATCACCTGCCACTAATTTGTGTCTAAAACAGGGTACAAAGATAAAAGTGCCAAATTAGTCTCGATGTATGTCTTCTAATTAATAGAAAACAAAGTTGGAGATAATTACAAATCATCCCAACATTTAATTCACTCAGTAAACATGTCAGTGGGGCCTTGGTTAAACGGTGATGAGGTGAGCTATTATAGCACTCATTACAGGTTCAAATCCCTTCCCCGATCAGGGTGATGTATTTGGACATGTTCATGAAGATGGAGTAAAAAAAAAAGTGAAAAAAGAGAAAATATGAAGATGGAGTAAAAACAAAAGGTGAAAAAAGAGAAAAATGAAAGGTACTACCAAACCCATCATTACACATCTGCCCACCTATTCAGAAAACCACATAAACATGAAAACATCAAATCTAGACACATGATTTTCATACACTTTGAATATAACACAAATGCATATATGTGAAAACTAATCATTTCTTGTGCTAATAGATAATGTGTGGAACATGTGATAGGAATGGATGTATGGAAGTAAAAATGTAGCCATACATAATTGTTTACCAAGGGATAAATAAAAAAATTGTGTAGTTAGGACAGGTTGCGAAATACTTTCCCAATTACGAATTTTCACTCCATTTTCATCAACATGTCCAAATACACCACCCTGATCAGGGAAGGGAATTGAACCTGTGATGAGTTTTATAACAACCTATCTCATTATCATTTAACCAAAACCCCACAGACCCCAATTAGGAATTTTAATATATATATATATATATATATATATATATATATATATATATATATATATATATATATATATATATATATATATATATATATATATATATATATATATATATATATTACCTTAGTAAACTCTATACAACAATTTTGGATAAAATTTGCACATGTACAAAAACCTCTGCACATCTTCATCAACACAACCGCTTCGACACTCAATAACGTTTTTAATTGACATTTAAAACTTTTCACATGAAACCTTCGAACAACTAGCACAATCACATTTACCAATGTGGTTGACATACGCTGATAGGCGTATATGAAATAGATTTACAACCACATTCACTAATGTGTTTGAGATATGTCGATAGGCCTATATCCACCACCCACCACATGTATTCTACCAAAATAATCATTATATATTTATGAATATAATTACCAATATATCTTATATATCTACATGTAATATATTGATAATATAAACTCTATATATATATATATATATATAATATTTTATTATTTTATAATAAAATATATAATAATAAAATACTATTCGAATTTTGGCTTTTGTAATCCATCTTAAAATTGTATAGAATTCTTTCGGTAATAATCACATTCAAATGAACTTTGTCGACGCATTTCAAACCAATCACTGATGATGAACCACGCTCATTGGTTCGAAACACATCGACAAAGTTCATTTGAATGTGATTATTACCGAAAGAATTCTATACAATAAAATATTATTAAAATTTTTCAATACATTAATAGTTATAATTCAAACTGTAATAAAATCAAAATATAAGATAATACTAGTATTTTATGACTATATATAATAAGTATATATCTCTTACATATATACAAAGGGATTATTAATATTATAATCCAATAGAAATAATAACCCCAAAGGTCTAATATTATAAACCAATAGAAGTAATAGACCCAAAGGTTTAATACTATAAACCAAAGTAATTTGTGAACCCAAGGGATAAATATTAATATTATAAACCAAGAAATTAATAAACCCTAAAAATTAATACTTTAAACTCAAGAGATTAATAAACACTAAGAATTAATATTTTAAACTCATGAGATTAATAAACCCAAGGGATTATTAATATTATAAACAAAATGAACTAATAAAGCCAAGGGTTTGATATTACAAACCAAAGGAATTGGTGAAACCAAGGGATAAATATTAAAGACGTAAGTGATCAATCACACCAAGGGATCACTATTAAAAACACAAGAGATTAAAAAACTCTAAGAATTAAAATTTTTAACTCAAAAACCTAAGAAATTAAAAAACCCTAAGAAAAACCTAAGAAATTAAAAAACCCCAAGAATTAATATTTTTAACTCAAGAGATTCTAAGACCCAAATGTGGTTTAATATTATAAAGGAAAATAACTAATAAACCAAAGGGTTTTATGCCATAAACCCAAGAAATTAGTGAACCCAATGGATAAATATTAAAAACCTAAGGGATAAATAAGGCGAACAGATCAATATGAAAAACATAAGAGATTAATAAATCTTGCAAATTAATATCTTAAAAGAAATAGGTCTCATAAACTCACATGATTATTAATATTATAAACTCAAGGGAACGATATTAAACCTAAGAGATTAATATTATAAACCTTAAGTATGTAAAAAGCTTTAGATAAATAGTATAAACCGTAAAATAAATATTTCTGAGTATGTTTGACTTAAACATTGAGACAATTATTGTCATAATGCAACGTTGGATGAAGAATGGCCATGGTTTACCATGGTTTATTTTCATATTGAGACAATCTATGTCACAATGTGACATTCGACCATGGAAGACCTTGATTGACTATGACTAACTATGATTAACAATAGTATCCCATGGTTAATTTTTATATAGAGACAATGTTTTTCATAATGTGACATTCGACCATGCATTAATATTAAAGTGTATGACTAATATTTAATGCCTAATATTACCAAACCAAAGAATTAGGAAACTCAAGGGATTAATAAACCCTAAAAATTAATATCTTAAACTCAAAACCTAAGAAATGAATAAACCCTAAGAATTAATAATTTTAACTCAAGAGATTAATAAATTGAAGGGATTATTAATATTATAAACAAAAAAAACTAATAAAACCAAGGGTTTAATATTATAAACCAAAGGAATTACTGAACCCAAGAGATAAATATTAATATTATAAACCAAGAAATTAATACAGCATAAGAATTAATATTTTAAACTCAAGAGATTAATAAACCGTATGACTTAATATTTTAAACTTAAGAGATTAATAAACCCAAGTGGTTGTTAATATTATAAACCAAAATAATAAACGCAACGGTTTAATATTACAAATCAAAGGAATTGGTGAACCGAAGGGATAAATATTAAAGACCTAAGGGATCAATATTAAAAACACAAGAGATCAATAAACCCTAAGAATCAATATTATGAACCGAAACATTATAATCCCCAATATTATAAACTGTAAATATTAAACACAATATTCCAAACCCTAATATTAAACCCAAATATTATAAACCAAATATTAACCCCCAATTATAAATGCTATATATTGGAATCTATATTATAACCCAACATATTACGCCATAATGTAAATCATAATATTAAAACTTAAAAGATTAATAAACCCAAAGGATTATTAATATTATAAACCAAAAGAACTAATAAACGCAAGGCTTTATATTATAAACCAAAGGAATTGCGGAACTGAGGGGATAAATATTAAAAACCTACATGATCAATAAGTTTGAGGGATCAATATAAAAGAAAAAAAGATTATTAAACCGTAAGAATAAAAATTTTAAACTCAAAAACCTAAGAAATTAATAAACCCTAATAATTAATATTTTAAATTAAATAAATTAATAAACCCAAGACATTATTAATATTACAAAGAAAAAGAAGTAATAAACCCAAGGGTTCAATATTATAGTCAAATTAATTGGTGAACCCACAGGATAAATATTAATATTATAAAACAAGAAATTAATACACCCTAATAATTAATATTTGAAACTCAAGAGTTTAACAAACCCTAAGAATTAATATTTTTAACTCAAGATATTAATAAACCCAAGGGTTTATTAATATTTTAAACATAAAGAGCTAATAAAACTAAGGGTTTGATATTACAAACCAAAGGAATTGGTGAACCGAAGGGATAAATATTAAAAACCTAAGGGATCAATAAGGCCAAGGGATCAATATTAAAAACACAAGAGATTAATAAATCCTAAGAATTCATATTTTTATCTCAAAAACCTAAGAAATTAATAAACCGTAAGAATTAATACTTTTAACTCAAGAGATTCTTAGATCCAAGGACGGTTTAATATTATAAATGAAAAAACTAATAAACCCAAGGGATTTATATTGTAAGCCCAAGGAATTGCTGAACCAACGGGATAAATATTAAAAATCTAAGTGATCAATAAGGCGAACGGATCAATATGAAAAACATAAAAGATTAATAAAGCCTAAAGATTAATATCTTAAACAAAAAGGCTTGATAAACTCAAATGATTATTAATACTATAAACTCAAGGGAATAATATTAAACCTAAGATATTAATATTATAAACCTCAAGTATATAAAAACTTATAGATAAATATTATAAACCTCATGTATTTAAAAATCTTTCGATAAATACTATAAACCATAAAATAAACATGGTTGAGCATGCTTCATTTAAACATTGAGACAATTTTTTTCATAATGCGACGTTGGATGAAGAATGACCATGGTTTTCCATGGTTGATTTTCATATTGAGACAATCTTTGTCACAATGTGACATTCAACCATGGAAGACCTTCATTCACTACAATTAACTATGATTAACAATGGTAGCCCATGGTTGATTTTAATATTAAGACAATGTTTTTCATAATGTGACATTGGACCATGCAATAATATTAAAGTGTAAGACTAATATTTAACACCTAATATTACCAACCCAAAGAATTAGAAACCTCAAGGGATTAATAAACCCTAATAATTAATATCTTAAACTTAAAACCTAAGAAATGAATAAACCTTAAGAATTAATAATTTAAAGTGAAGAGACCAATAAACCAAAGGGATTATTAATATTATAAACCAAGATGTCTAATAACTCACATCCAATATATTATAAAACCTTACTTTAATTAGTGAACCCAAGGGATAAATATTAATATTATAAACCAATAATTAATATTTTAAGCTCAAGAGATTAATAAACCCTAAGACTTAATATTTTAAACTTAAGAGATTAATAAACCCAAGGGGTTATTAATATTATAAACCCACATAATAAACTCAAGGGTTTAATATTACAAACCAATGGAATTGGTGAACCCAACAAATAAGTATTAAAGACCTATGGGATCAATAAGGTGAATGGATCAATATTAAAAATGCAAGAGATCAATAAAATCTAAGAATCAATAGTATGAACTGAAATATTATAATCCCCAATGTTATAAACTCTAAATATTAAACACAATATTGCAAACCCTAATATTAAACCCAATATTAACCCTTAATTATAAATGATATATGTTAGAATATATACTATAACCCAACATATTACACCATAATGGAAATCATAATATTAAAACTCAAAAGATTAATAAACCCAAGGGATTATTAATATTATAAACCAAAAGAATCGGTTAACTGAGGGGATACATATTAAAAACCTACATGATCAATAAGGTCAAGGGATCAATATTAAAAACAAAAAAGATTATAAAACCCTAAGAATAAAATTTTTAAACTAAAAAACCTAAGAAATTAATAAATTGTTACAATTTATATTTTAAATTAAATATATTAATAAACCCAAGACATTATTAATATTATAAACCAAAAGAAATGATAAACCCAAGGGTTTAGTATTATAAACCAAAGTAATTGGTGAACCCAAGAAATAAATATTAATATTATAAACCAAGAAATTACTACCCCCTAATAATTAATATTTTAAACTCAAGATATTATAAACATAAAGAACCAATAACACCAAGGGTTTGATATGAGTAAACAAAGGAAATGGTGAAACGAATGGATAAATGTTAAAAACCCAAGGGATCAATAAGGTCAAGGGATCAATATTAAAAACACAAGAAATTGATAAAGCCTAAGAATTAAAAAATTTCATCTCAAAAACCTAAGAAATTAATAAACCCTAAGAGTTAATATTTTTAACTCAAGAGATTATAAGACCCAAGAATGGTTTAATATTATAAACGAGAAGAACTAATAAACCCAAGGGTTTTATATTATAAACCTAAGGGATCAATAAGGTGAAGGGATCCATATGAAAAACATAAGAGATTAATAAAGCTTAAACATTAATATGTTAAAAAAAAAAGTTTGATAAACTCACATTATTATTAATATTATAAACTCAAGGGAATAATATTAAACCTAAGATATTAATATTATAAAATTAAAGTATATAAAAACCTTTAGATAAATATTATAAACCTCAAGTATATAAAAAAATTTAGATAAATACTATAAACCATAAAATAAACATGGTTGAGCATGTTTGATTTAAACATTGAGTTAATTGTTGTCACAATGAGACGTTGGATGAAGGATGACCATGGTTTTCCATGGTTGATTTTCATATTCACACAATCCTTGTCACAATGTGACATTAGACCATGGAAGACCTTCATTGACTACGACTAACTATGATTAACAATGGTAGCCCATGAGTGATTTTCATATTGAGAAAATTTTTTTCATAATGTGACATTGGACCATGCATTAATATTAAAGTGTAAGACAAATATTTAACGCCTAATATTACCAACCCAAAAAATTAGAAAACTCAAGGGATGAATAAACCCTAATAATTAATATCTAAAACTCAAAACCTAAGAAATTAATAAACCCTATGAATAAATAATTTAAAATGAAGAGATTAATAAACGAAAGAGATTATTAATAATATAAACCAAAAGAGTTAATAAGCCCAAGGGTTTAATATTATAAACCAAAGGGATAAATATTAATATTATAAACCAAGAAATTAATAAGGCATAAGAATTAATACTTTAAACTCAAGAGATTAATAAACCATAAAATTTGATATTTTAAACTCAAGAGATTAATAAAGCCATGGAGTTATTAATATTATAAACCAAAAAAACTAATAAACCCAAGGATTTAATATTACAAACAAATAAAATTCGTGAACTCAAGGGATAAATATTAAATACCTAAAGGATCAATAAGTCAAGGGGATCAATATTAAAAACACAAGAGATCAATAAACCCTAAGAATCAATATTATAAACTAAAATATTATAATCCCCAATGTTGTAAACTCTAAATATTAAATACAATATTATAAACCCTATATATTAGAATATATATTATAACCATATCATATTACTCCATAATGTAAATCATAATATTAAAACCAAATATTATAAGCCCCACACATATATATATATATTATAAAATCTAATATTAAAACAAATATTATAAGACTTATTATTAAACCCAATAATATAAACCTAATTAATATAAACCTTAATATTATACCCAATAATTGTATCAATGTTTAACCACCCCTTCATGAGGTTTCATCTTCACTCACCTTGCTCACTTTTATATAAATATTTTAATTAGTATAGTCTTGTATTTTAATTAATCTTATTAAATATTTTAATTAATTAACTTAATAATACCATTAATTAATATGAAAATATTAATTTAAAGATTTAAAAATTAATGTTTATTGTAATTGAACATTTTTATATAAATGTTTTAATTAATATATTGCCAAATATATTAATTAATGTTAAAAAATTTAATGATTTTATAAATATTATCAATGTTTCATATAATGTTAAAAATTAGTTAATTAAAGTTAAAATTAATTAATGTTAATGTTTTAATTAATTAATATTAATGTTAATTATTGTTTCAATAATTTAATTAATTAATGTTGTATTAATTTATTTCTTTAAACCTATTTAAATTAATGTTATTAAACATTTTTAAATAAATGTTTTAATTAATATATTATTAAAATTTTTAATTAATATTTTAAAGTTAAAAACATTTAAATACAATTTCAACATCTTATTATTATTATTAATCAAATCTCAATATATCCATGTTTATATATATTTGAATAATGTAGTTAAATATAATAATTATGTATTAATGATTTAATTAATATGTCAATATGATAATGAAAATATAATAATTATTTCTCTTTATTATTAATTAATATTAATATTTTTTTTACAGATTTTGAATTAATCTTTAATGTTATTAAACATTTTTTATATAAAAAATTTGTAAAATGTTTTAATTAATATTTTAATTAATAATGTTTAATATTTCAATTTATTAATATTTTAATGTTTAAATTAATTAATTTATATTAGTTATGTATTGCATTAAAATACAATTTACTCATCTAGAGCAATGAAGTAGATTTTTTTTATGTTTACATGGTTAAAATATTATTAAAATAAATTCTAAATTTATTATTATTATTATTATTATTATTATTAAATAATATAATATTATAATATAATTGTATTAAAATAATCATTATAATTTAATCAGATAATTTATTATTGTATTAAAATAATTTCATTAAAAATTAATGTTAAAGTTTATTCGTTATGTAGCAATTATGTGTTAACGAAACCTTATTATTAACATCTGCATTGCCAAAGTACGAACCATGGAATTTTGAACAATATTCATAATCATTTTCTCAAAAATATTTTGAAGAAGAAAACATTGAAAACGAAAAATTATATTAAATGTTAAAAAATGTAATTAAATTAATTTTTATATAATATAAAAATATACATATATTATATTAAATATTGCAAAAGGTATAGATTGTATGTTTATAACATATCAAAACACACATAAATAAATTGGAAAAGCTAAAGATATTAAGATGTTAAATTATAATATAAAAATTTCTATATAAATTTATGTAAATAGATATTAAAAGTGGAGAATGAAAACATGAGATTCTAAACTTCATACCAAACCTAAACATTTATATTAATAAGAAAAGTAAATATAAAACTGATTTTTATTTAAAATTTTAAATTTAATATAAATTTATTTTTAAATTTAAAATCTGATTTAATAAAGAAACGCTAACCTTTTATAAACCATAAAGCACTGAAATTTCATTAAAAATCATGCCACTACTAAATTTTAATAGAAATCATATCAACAAATTTCATTTAAAAAAAAACCATTCCATTATACTGCACGAGCGTTTAAAAACTTTATATAAAAATATTAACTTAACTTTTTAGTATTTGTAATATAATTTTGTTCGCCTAAACACAAATAAATATGTAACACGAAGTTCCAACACTCGTGTGGAAGCCGACATTCAAATTGATAAATTCAATGCACTGTACAGTCTATGGTACCCATTCTTCTTGGCTTACATCCTATTTACATTCTATTTGGAACCATTAGGAGCTGAACCGAATGTCCTAGTTGAATGGAAGTCCTCCACAATGAGAACAGAATTTAGCTTTCATACTTTTGTCACAGAAAAATAAGAAAATAGCACGAACCCTTTCATTCGAATCAGAATTCAAATAAATTTAATGTCTTTTATGATATGATTCCATAAAAACCAAAGATGATGCTTTATATGAAATTGACATTACTATAATACATTCATTTCGGACGATTTTTACCTCTATCTTCCATGACGCAGGGTGGAGTATGTAGTATACCCGCTATAAAAGTTATTTGAATAGGAAGAAGTGGAGCGAGCGTTAAGAGGAGGTATCGATGGCAACACGACATATATAGCCACTCGCCTGGAAGAAGGAAGCAGCGTCAACTCTTCATTGGGATTTATGAGGACCTGCAATGCTTGTCTGATTGAAGGGCGTAGCTGGGGATCGAGATGTGAGCAAGCTGTTGGAATTAATTTCCAACTTCCCGCATAACCGGACAGCAGAGTGCAGGCGGCAAGACAGTCCGCGGGGGTCGATGAAAGTTTGTGGGAAGAGGAATGAACCCCCTCGGAATTGTTGCTGACGTCATCAGCAGCTGGGGGCCCACATATAATACGGCCCACATGTTATATGTTACATGTTATATAAAGAACGCTGGTCAAATGTTTTAATACGGCATTTGGTTTTTAAATAAACATAAGTCGTTGTTAATATTTTATTTGTTTTATGTTTAATATATATATAACACATATATATATATTAAAAAGGCCCGTGAGGTAGAGTGTGTTGAATTTTTTTTTAATACACAGTAAATTTTTTATAAAAGGCAATAAATAAATAAGTAATATATTATCACAGAGCCACCGTGCAATTTGCTATCAATGCATAATAGAGCGGTGCTGACAGAAGTAATGAGCCATAAAGATTTCTGAAGCGGTGAATTTAGTGGTTGTATGTCAGTTAATGGCATTAATTCAACCTGAGATCTTTTGGGATATTTCTGTTTTGTAATATGTAGAGACAGAGTCGTTCTGTTAATAGTTATGTTTTTGATACACAGCAGCGTATTTTAAAAACAGAGAGACAGAGAGCAAAATTTTTATACACAGCAGAGTGTATGTTTTTAAGAAAAACAGAGTGTTTTGTATTTTACACAGCAGTGTGAAATACTTTATAACAGCAGTGAATGACAGAGTGATATTTCTGAACATGTTTGCAGCAGTCAGATTTTTTCTTGTAAGCCCTCTTTTGAGGAAGAATCTGTAACATCAATTTTTTTTAATAGATTTTTTTAATGTGGAAACTCTGTCACTGTGTGCAAATTTTAGAATTTTTCTCTGTGTTAAGGAAGGCAGTTTTATTATTTTGGAATTCTGAAAATTCCAACATGGTATCAAAGCCAATCCAGGGTATTTGAAGGTCAAATAAGCTGAAGGGAAGGAGTTCTTTATTTGCAGCAACCTCTCCAGCAGTGTGAAGGTTCAGACAAGAAGAATTCGAAGGTATTTCTCTATACAGTTTAGTGTTACTGTTGCAGTACAATTGGTTAGTTTTAAACACACAGTCAAGTGTTTTTATCATAGTTAGAAGTGCAGAATGGCTGGCTCCAGCACAGGTATGAGTTTGGGAAATATCCATCTCCCACAATTCAATGGAAAAAATTATGACTACTGGTCAATAACTATGAGAGCTTTATTTGTCTCCCAAGAGTTATGGGAATTAGTTGAGGATGGCTTTGAAGAGCCAGCAAATGAAGTAGAGTTTCTTCTTTTAACTCAGGCAGAAAGGGAGTCACTAAAGAACAATAAGAAGAAAGATGCCAAGGCTATTTTCTTCTTGTATCAAGCAGTGCATGAGAGTGTGTTTCCAAGGATAGCAGCAGCCAAGAAATCCAGTGAAGCATGGGAAACTCTCAAGACAGCTTATCAAGGCATGGAAAGAGTGAAGACAACAAAACTTCAGTTGCTGAGGAGAGACTTTGAGACTCTCTGCATGAAAGAGTCAGACACTATTGACTCATTCTTCACTCATGTGATTGGAATGGTCACACAAATCAGATCTCATGGAGAGACTCTTGAAGACAAGAGGATTGTGGAAAAACTCTTGAGAAGCTTACCCTCAAGATTCGATGTGATTGTCACCACCATAGAAGAGACAAGGGATCTCACAAAGTTTTCAGTGGATGAACTTCATGCATCACTGATGACCCATGAACAGAGATTGGGTAGGAGTGAAAACTCATCTCTTGAACATGCTTTTAAGACCCAGATGTCTTTCGGAAGAGGAAGAGGGCAAGGCAGAGGAAACAAGAGAGGAAGAGGCAGAAGCCAAAACAGAGGTGGAAGAGACAGTCCAGCAAATGCTCAAGGAAGGGGCAGCAATCCAAATCAGCATCAAGGCCAAGGCAGCAGCCAACAGAATGGTCAGCTGAATGCACAAGGACAAAGGTATGACAAGTCCAATGTCCAATGTTATAATTGTAAGAAATATGGTCATTATGCTAATGAATGTATAAAGAAGAAGCAAGATATGAGAAGTGAAACTAGTGCAAATTTCACAAAAGAAAATAGCAGCCAAAGTAATTTGTTTTTAGCTTGTAATATGGCTGAAGAAAAGAGTGAAGACTTATGGTTTCTAGACTCCGGTTGTAGTAACCATATGACAGGAAACCTAGCAATGTTTTCTATATTAGATGAAAGTGTGCAGTCACAAGTCACACTAGGAACTGATAGCAAAGTTTCTGTTATGGGAAAAGGAGATGTAAATGTTTTAACAAGATTAGGTGCAAGAAAAACCATAGCAGATGTTTATTATGTTCCAGGAATGAAGTGTAACCTCTTAAGTATTGGACAGCTTGTCCATAAGGGGTATAATGTTTTCTTTGATAATGATGTTTGTACCATCATGGATAAACCACCCAGCAATCAGTGTATTACTGAAGTGAAGATGACAAGGAACAGGATGTTCCCTCTCAGAATGAGAGCAGATTTGAAGAATGGCGAAGAGAAAGCAACAGTTGCACAAGAGACTTACCAAAGCGAACCAAAAGATGATAATTGGTTATGGCACTTGAGATTTGGACATCTCAACTTTGGAGGTCTTAATCTGTTGAACAGAAAAGGGATGGTAAGTGGTTTACCATTGATAGAGAAACCGGACAGCCTTTGTGAAGGTTGTATTCTTGGGAAACAACACAGAAAGTTTTCCTTCCGGGAAAATCATAAGGGAAAAAGCACCCTTAGAACTTTTCCACTCAGATGTATGTGGACCGATGCAAACTCCATCGCTTGCTAGCAGCCACTATATCTTAACATTCATAGATGATTTTACAAGAAAAACTTGGGTTTACTTTTTGAAAAAGAAAAGTGAAGTGTTTGAAAAAATTTGCAATTTCAAAGCACTTGCTGAGAATCAGAGTGGGCTGCATATCAAAGTCTTAAGGACTGATAGAGGAGGTGAGTATATATCTAAAGCTTTTCTACATTTTTGTAGAGAAAATGGTATTCATAAGCAGTTTACAACTAGATATACACCACAGCAAAATGGAGTGGCCGAAAGGAAGAACCGAACCATAATGGACATGGCGAGGAGTATGTTAAAGGCAAAGCATTTGCCGAATGATTATTGGGCTGAAGCTGTACATTGTGCAGCGTACATTTTGAACAGGTGCCCTACAAAAGCAGTTATGAACAAAGTGCCAGAAGAGGCATGGAGTGGCACAAAGCAAGGTGTCACACACATGAAGGTTTTTGGATGTGTGGCCTATGCACACATTCCAGATCAACTAAGGAAGAAGTTGGACAGCAAGGGGGAGAAATGTATTTTCATTGGATACAGTGAGGAATCCAAGGCATACAGGTTATATAACCCATCTAGCAAGAAGTTTCTTGTGAACAGAGACGTTCAGTTCATTGAAGAGGAAACTTGGGATGGAAGCATAGAGAAAACAGTGAATGTTAAACACTGTTTATCTCATGATGAGAATGATGATGAGTTGGCTGAAATACATCCCCAAACAGCAGCACCAACACCGCAAAGCACACCTTTGAGGAGAAATGAAAGTGCTTCTCCAAGCACACCACAAGGAGGAAATTCAAGTGCTTCTTCAAGTACTTGTACACCTATTGAAAGAGGTAAGAAATTAAGAAGTTTGAAAGACATTTATGAACAAGATATAGCTAATGAAGGTATCAATTCTTTGTTTGCTTTATATTGTCATGTTGATGATCCCGTTCATTTCGAAGAAGCCATCAAGGATGAGAAATGGATAGAAGCTATGGATGAGGAAATAAATGCCATAGAGAGGAACAAGACTTGGGATTTGGTTGAACTCCCAAAAGGTAAAGATGTCATTGGTGTTAAATGGGTCTACAAGACCAAGAGTAATGTTGAAGGCAAGATAGAGAGACACAAGGCAAGGCTTGTTGTCAAAGGCTATAAGCAGAAACATGGCATAGATTATGAGGAAACTTTCGTACCGGTTGCAAGAATGGAAACCGTGAGAGCAGTGTTGTCTATAGCAGCATAAAACGAATGGAAAGTTTACCAAATGGACGTGAAGTCAGCATTCCTGAATGGAGTTTTAATGGAAGAGGTTTACATTGAACAACCTCTCGGCTATGAAAAGAAAGGCCAAGAGCACAAAGTGTGTAAGTTGAAGAAAGCTCTTTATGGGCTAAAGCAAGCGCCAAGAGCGTGGTATAGTAGGATAGATTCATATCTACTGGAAAATGGTTTTGAGAAATGTGAGGGAGAACCCACCCTCTACATCAAAGAACAAGATGGTAAAATTTTAATTGTAGTCTTGTATGTTGATGATGTTATTTTTACAGGTAATGATGATTTCCTTATTGAACATTTCAAAACAGTCATGAAGGAAGAATTTGAAATGACTGACATGGGTTTGCTGAGATACTTCTTGGGAATAGAAGTAGAACAAGATAAAAGTGGGATTTTTATCTCACAGGAAAAGTATGTTAATGAGGTGCTTGAAAGATTTAACATCCATGAGAGCAAAGCAGCAATCACTCCCACAGTGATGGGATTAAAGCTCAGCAGAGAGGACAGCAGCAAGGATTTTGATCCTAGTTTATACAAGAGCATAGTTGGCAGCCTCATGTATTTGACTACAACTAGGCCGGACATAATGCATGCTGTTAGTTTGATTACCAGGTTCATGGAAAAGCCAAAGGAGGCACATTGGCAAGCAGCAAAAAGAATTTTGAGGTATGTTAAAGGTACAAAAAGGTTTGGTATTTTTTATACTACTTCAGAATGTTCAGATTTAGTTGGATACACGGACAGTGATTGGGTTGGAAGTGTAGATGATCGGAAGAGCACTTCCGGTTATGTTTTGCATATGGGTTCAGGAGCCATTTCATGGGCTTCTAAGAAACAACCCGTTGTAGCATTGTCTACAGCAGAAGCAGAATATGTGGCAGCTACAGCAGCAACGTGTCAAGCAGTCTGGATGACAAAAATATTGAGAAGCTTATGTCAAGAACAGGTAAAAGGGACAGTGATTTTTGTGACAATAGCTCAGCTATTGCATTGTCTAAAAATTCTGTTTTTCATAAAAGAACAAAGCACATTTACACCAAGTTTCATTTCATACGGGAATTGGTTAGCAATGGCGAGATTGTTTTGCAGCATTGCAGAACGGAGGATCAATTTGCAGATATCCTCACAAAGCCACTACAACAGAAAAGCTTTGAACATTTCAGGAAATGCTTGGGTATGCAGGAAAACCCAGCAGTTGAAATTAAGGGGGAGTGTTGGAATTAATTTCCAACTGCCCGCATAACCGGACAGCAGAGTGCAGGCGGCAAGACAGTCCGCGGGGGTCGATGAGAGTTTGTGGGCAAAGGAATGAACCCCCTCGGAATTTTTGCTGACATCATCAGCAGCTGGGGGCCCACATATAATACGGCCCACATGTTATATGTTACATGTTATATAAAGAACGCCGGTCAAATGTTTTAATATGGCATTTGGTTTTTAAATAAACATAAGTCGTTGTTAATATTTTATTTGTTTTATCTTTAATATATATATAACACATATATATATTAAAAAGGCCCGTGAGACAGAGTGTGTTGAATTTTTTTTTAATACACAGTAAATTTTTTATAAAAGGCACAGCAGTGCAGAAGTAAAAAAAGAAGAAGACAGAGATGTAATTTTAATTACACAGCACAACAATGCGGGAAGGAGAAAATATCATAGAGCCACCGTGCAATTTTCCATCAATGCATAATAGAGCGGTGCTGACAGAAGTAATGAGGCATAAAGATTTCTGAAGCGGTGAATTTAGTGGTTGTATGTCAGTTAATGGCATTAATTCAACCTGAGATCTTTTGGGATATTTCTGTTTTGTAATATGTAGAGACAGAGTCGTTCTGTTAATAGTTATGTTTTTGATACACAACAGCGTATTTTAAAAACAGAGAGACAGAGAGCAGAATTTTTATACACAGCAGAGTGTATGTTTTTAAGAAAAACAGAGTGTTTTGTATTTTACACAGCAGTGTGAAATACTTTTTAACAGCAGTGAATGACAGAGTGATATTTCTGAACTGTGTTTGCAGCAGTCAGATTTTTTCTTGTAAGCCCTCTTGTGAGGAAGAATCTGTAATAGCAATTTTTTTTAATAGATTTTTTTTATGTGGAAACTCTGTCACTGTGTGCAAATTTTAGAATTTTTCTCTGTGTTAAGGAAGACAGTTTTATTATTTTGGAATTCTGAAAATTCCAACACAAGCAAGTCCCAAAATAAATGCTCGTTTCATCTACTCTTCGTCAAAATGAATATTCAATCTGGGGTCCTCCGCTTCGATAACTCTTCCCTGCCCATAAAGACCCCATACCCAATCTATCAAATTCTCCTCCGCTAATCGCAGATTTCGCTCCACAACCCGCCGTTGGAAATATGATGCAGAGTGTTGTCCTTGATGGCAACCCATAGCTATCACTACCGATATGCGAATTATGATACGCGACATATCAGTGAATCGCGAATTATCATAATATATAGTAATTATCAGTGGGTAGGCGGATTATGAGGAAGGATATGCAGATCATTACGCGTATTTTCTGGGGTATTAGCGAAATTAAATTGAGAACGGTCAGATTTACCCAAGTTCGATTCTCATCGGGTATCATTTTCCCATTCAAGCTTTAAAAAACAAAACAATGAGGAGTGATCAGTGTGTGTAGCTAAATAACAACAACATATCCTTCACAGTAACTCTGTGACTGCGATTTCAAGAATTCCCCTGGCATTTTGGCCAGGCATCGAATCGATCTATGAACCCAATGCCGCTCTCTCCGTCCAAAAGCTTCCTATCATAAAACGTATCGAATGTCCCATTCCCGTTATAAAAATCCTCTTCTAATTCGGATCCTAATTTTCTCGGTTTGGGAGCCAAGATTTCAATTCCACCGTCTTGAAAGTACCAAATCATAAAAAATTGCAAAGTATATGTAACGACATTCCAGCTCTCAGTTTATGAAAAAAACGTCGAGAATGCATGGCGGGCTCCATTCGGAGGTCCTTGCGAAGGAGTTTACTTCATTCGAGAACATGAGTGACTCACCATAACAACCTGGTTTGAACAAATTGCATCAGAGGACAATCTTATCGATTTCCCTTACAGTGCCCTTTCGTTCTATCATTAAAATTGCTTCACATTTAACAATTCCTCACCAATTACAGCTGCATTTATAACTTCAATCAGTGGTGGGAGGGTTTACAGTACCGCGGGATAGTCTGAATTCTGACTATTCTTCATTTTGTTTTGTTCGTTTTGGTATATTAATTAACTTTATTCTGCATTTTGTTTGTTTGTTTTGGTATATTAATTATGTTTATTCTGCATTTTGTTTGTTTTGGTATTTTTTTTTTTTTTTGAAATTTGGTAAATATATATTGCCCAAACGACCGGGTTTGCTTCATTCGAGAACAGAGGGTTGACATGCTGAAACTATGGATGGCTAGCTCCATGGGGTTTGAGCAATTTTAGGGTCTGATGAGCAATTTTGGGCTGCATGGGGTTTGACCAATTTTGGGGTCTATTGAGCAATTTTGGGCTCTTTCATGGCGGAACTTCTTAATGTCTGTATGTATCTGTTATCGCAGATCAAGGGAGATCAGGCCAGGAGCTCTAATGTCTGCGGCAGTTTATGTAAATACACAGCCCATGAGTTGGAAAAACTTTTAACATTAAACATTAATAATTCACGGCATTTCATTTCACCAATTTTTTTTTACAGATGCATTTTCTTTTTATTTTTGTATATAAGAAAGAAAGAAAGAAATAAAGAATTTTTAATGTCCACGAGGCTAAAAATAGCCTATGTATATATATGTGAATTTGTTAAGCTTTAGCAACGGCTAGATGCAAGAAGGCGAGGTGTTCTGTTGGTCCGCCAGATGCGTTCCATGAAAGAGAAGGCGTTAATAAAAGAAAATTAAGTGAAAGGTTATATATGTTAATTATAATTTATAATATTATTATTATTTTATAGTCTTAATATTTAATCTTTAAAACATATTAATACTCTTTAATAATAATATAATTAATATTCTTTAATAATAATAATATAATTAAAATTATTCCTTTAAAATGTTAATATTTATTTTTTTAAATAATATATGATCTTATAAGTTAATATAAAATTAAATAAGTTAAATTTAATTATAAATGTATGATAATATCATAATGTATTATTATCAAGGAATACACTTTTTTACATATCTATTGTTACAATGTTGATTTAAGTAACACATTTCTTATATTGAACACACCTACCCTTGCTTTGACATTTTTATACATTTTAATATTTTTATTAAATAATAAAATCATATACTGGGAAAAATTTGACCAAATTGGGTGAAAAAAGAGTTATTCTTACATGATTGTGATGCTCTGAAGCTAATGGAACAGGTTTCATAGATGTTGGAGCACTTCTAAAAGTGTTTTTTCCACTTTGAATATTAATGAAGCTCAGGGCCACTAGGAGAGGAGGTCATGCCTAGATCAGCTTGAGACCATTTTCATAGATTGAATAGTCTATTTTGAGGTTTTCATTTTCAGATCAATAGGGTTTCCAAATAGGGACCAATAGGAAGGTACAAAATCCTAGAACCCAAGCATGATAATTGTTGTTAGCACTTCGTAGTTTTCCTAGGTTGAGGAGGAAAACTTCAGAGGTAACCACAAACCACTTGTAGGATTAGAAACTAGCATTTCCAATCCCAGAGAGGGATCTCTCTTGATAGATTTCAATAAATCATAGTCTAGGTTTTTGGGCTAGGTATGAATATCAAGGTATTGGTTTTAAAATTGTGGTTGCAGAATGAAGGAAGAACCCATTGGGCAAGGAGTCATAAGGATTTTCAGTAATCAATCACAGATAGATAAAGGAAAGCTTCAATTACGACAAGGTAGAAAACTCCTGGATATTATAGAGTTGTTGGGGGTGGATGAGATGAATAGTATTTAGGATAAATTCAAATATGGAGCATACACAAATGAATTATACACATAAATGTTAGAAGAAAACAGTGAGATTTATTAACACGCCAGAGCATAATATTGCAAGAAAATTCTACTCATCATCTTCTTGTAAACAATTTAAGAAAGAGTACCCATGTGAAACTTGAAAAAGAAACATATTTAAAAAGAGGAAAACATCACCATTTTCTTGACATAAGAATCCTGAAACCAAGCGTCCTTTGTATTGTTGAATTGATTACTTCTATTTGAGCTCGACAACTTACAATCAAAGAAAAAGTTTTCTTTTACATCACAATCAACCCCTTCTACATTCAAGATGATGAAATATATGCAAAATATTGTTCCTAAGTTTAAGGTGGTCGAAATCCACCCATTCCCAATTTATATGGAACTGATTTCATGAAAATAGGAAAGACAAACCACTAATCTAGAAAATAGAAAAGCATCTTTGACTTTTACGTACAAAATTGCCTACACTCCTAATACATTGAAATTGTACAAATCAAAATGGATGAATCCTTTTATAATGGTAAAACATAAATAATTAAATGATCAAAGACTTCATTTTCCACACTAAAGTGAAAATTTGGTCGAAAACATTTTATGTCTTTAAGCGCAACACTTACTGAGCGCAACACTTCCTGAGCGCAACAGCTCCTGAGCACGTCATATGTCCTTCTATTTATTTGACTTCATGAATCGATGAAATCATATAAAAAACTTTGTATATGAACTTTATTTTGTAATGAAAACATATATTCCCCGTAGATATAAAAAAATTTCCCAAAATGTGACCTTGAAGGAATACTAGTTTACTTGCTCTTTTTGTGCACACATCTATGGGCAGAAACTGTATTCTGTGAATATATGTCAAATGGTGAGTCCAAATGGGCTGATTTTTTTACAAAAATTGAATATCATCATAATTCATATTCACAAAAACTTGAGCCAAGTACGACCCACATATATCGATAAAACAGTGACTGTGTTTGAGCGCAACGACTGATAGTTTATAAATATCTCCCAAACCATGATAGTCGTGTAAAAACTGAGAGAGGTTTTTGTTATTTGTCCCATTGTTGAAAAATATTTCTTTTTTTTCCAAATATTCATCTCAATTTGGTCAGAAATAAATCTTAAATTTGACTATGTGAAAATGTTGCGCTTGTGCGCAACGCCATCTATTTTTCATTGTTTAAGCCACAATCAGGTATCTAAAAAATATGCACATGTTGGTGATGATGTTGACACTATTAGTGATAAAACACACTCCTTTCAAGCGTCCTTTCACAAACGATGCAAAACATTCATCTATAGACCAAAAAATCGAACCCTAATGCTTTATCAATAATGCATCAAACTTCTCGTTGATGTCTAAAGTGTCTGAAAAGGTGAATAATGAAACATGGATTATTATCTTAAACAAAATTTAAATTCTTTTAAAAATAATCAACACTAATATTTAAAAGGTACATATTAATAAATTTGTTACATAGATTCTACTCTTAGGTCTAAGGGATTTTAACTCTCGGGAACTTGGGAGTATAAGAACACGTTTTACCAGTTATATATCCAATGGAAAAGATGCCAGAAGAATGGAGAGGTTGAAGGATTACCGTAGATGCTAAAAAGGAAAAACTAGACTCTAGAAGAATGTGCAAAGAAGTGGATGAAAATGACTAGTCACCAAATCCAAAATGTAGCGGAACTACTCATTAGCTCACGAAAAGTGATTCTTCTATAGGGTTACTATCCCATCTCTCAATCCTCTCTTCCATCAAAATATTTATCTATAATATTCGACGCCTCAACAACAAGGGGAAGCAGAGAAACCTTATAGATAGAATTGAAAGAGAAAAATCAGAGTTTTTCATTTTGTAGGAAACCAAAGTGTCTACTCAAGATGATAAAGAAATTAAAAATCATTGTTGGAAAGGAAGAAACTTGATGGCTCTAGATTCCAAAGGGAGCAACAAAGATTTCACCATCATTCGGAACCCACAAAAACTGTATTTCAAGACTCGGTGGCATGTCAAAACATACTCACCAAGGAGCCACAAGGAGGGGTGCAACCCCCTCCTATTGTAATGTAGTTACAAGAAATCCGGGGGGGGGAAGTTGAAACTTCCCCTAGAAATACTAACACGAGTGAGACTCCAATTATTGTTGTGTAATGGAAATCCTACATCAAAGGGAAGTGCTTATAAAAATCCAAAGAAAAAACTAAATTTGTAATGTCGAATAATTGTACGGAGGAATCAAGTAAACACATGAAAGACCATGCTCTGATTTGTAAATTCATGTCAATCTTGCCATTAACCTAAAGCCTTTTTTCATGGTGATTTTTGCACATTTTGAAAAATCAAAAGAGGTTCTTTGAAACTGGCTCGTATCCCCTCAATAACGCATGATTATTTATGCATTTCTAGGATGAATGCTACAACCCGAACAAACATAAATTTATTGCTTCGTTTATTTGGATATGGATCTTCTCATTACTAGAAGACCTCTACGAACTTGAATATCTCGAGGTTATAGTCAATGCAATAAGAGAAATCATGAAGGTTTTAAAATCATGAAACAACGATCGTTATCTTCCTAACCAAGAATTTATGTCTATATGAAAATCTTGAAGTCGCTCCCTGAACCAATTAACATCGATTGTCACAATTAAATCTAGATGCAACACTTCGATTACAAACATGTCATATTTTAATTCCAACCATGTTATGAAATTCAATGGTATTGGCGGAAAGCTGGGATGTGAGAAATGGAAAGCTAGGATGTATAGGTGATCAGATTTTGGATTAGGGGAAATTTTTTTCCAAATATTCAAAGTGCTCAAAATCGATTGGAAACTTAACAACAGTGAATATCTCGTTGCCAGGAATTTGGCACAATTCGTTTCGTCGAAAACAGAGTCTAGATGAAGAAGATAGAGCATGTTGTTCGTTTTCCTAAACAACTAAAACAATTGCATGATTTTCTAGTTTGGTTGGAAGGTGAATTTGTTTTATGAACTAGTGGACCCTATCCAAATTCCGAATTGATTTTATTACAAATTAGTTCGAATTCCATACATATCCTATGGTGGAATTATATGCAAAGTCTGGAGTTGGTGCATTTCAATTATATATAAAGGTTGTGTGTCTGTGTGTGTGTATCGGTGAAAAAATTTACAACGACGAAGGGTGGAGTTTGGGGTTTGACCCCATGACCTCCCCTGAATGAATGGAGTAGTAAACCAATAGCCCAAGACATTAGTACTTAACAATCTATGCATTTGAGTTATATTTGATGTCTTATATTTGATCCAACGGAGGTTTAGATGGGGCTAGCCCCCTCCCCATAAGACCTTACCATAGGACCAATGGAAGGTGGTGTCAATATTAAGAGTGCGGATTAAATTATTAATATGGGTTTATTAACCCATAATCTAAGATTTAAGAACTAAGCATTCTTCTAATGTTGGATTAGAGTTAAACGCGCTTAATACGCAAAACTCAAAATTATCTGATAATTAATCTTTGATTAGCATTAATAAAATACAGTTAAATTGGTGGAATTTTCGGCAGAACCACCAATATAGGAGCTGCCCCCAAATCTGGAAGCCCTAACTAGAGTTTTCTCGAGTTTTGGAGGCAGTTTACTAGGAAAATTTGTTTTCGGCATATATTGTGAAAAATTTGACCAACTTGGGAGAAAGAAGAGTCATTCTTAGATTATTTTGATGCTCTAAAGGTAATGGAAGAGTTTCCGAGGTGTTGGAGCACTTCGAAAAGTTTTTTTCCCACTTTGAATATTAACGAAGCCTAGGGCCACCAGGAGAGGAGGTCATGCCTAGGTCAGTTGGAGACCATTTTCATAGATTGAATAGTCTCTTTTGAGGTTTTTGGGTCTTTTGAATCCAATTGAGTAGGTTTCAAAGCCATTGGAGCACTGTAGGTGAATGTGATCAAACATTTTACATTAATCCAAAGAGGGCCTAACATGTTGAAGCAGGTCCATGGAGATGTAGACCAGGAGGGGTGAACTTTTTTATCAACTATTATGTAATATGTATGATGTGTGTTATTTCTCTGCATTTTATTTGTTGTACATGAGATTTTAACAACTAATTAACTCATAAATTCCTCATAAAAAACACAAAAACTTGACACATAAACCACTTCACAAATGGCTAATTTGAGACGATCCTAAACACATTTTTTTAATACTCATGAGGGAGATAGCACAACAAAACTAGTTTTCCCTTATTCAGATCAATAGGGTTTCTAAATAATGACCAATAAGCAAGTACAAAATCCTAGAACCCAAGCATGATAATTGTTTTTAGCACTTCATAGTTTTCCTAGGTTGAGGAGGAAAACTTCAGAGGTAACCACAAACCACTTGTAGTATTATAAACTAGCCTTTCCAATCCCAGAGAGGGATCTCTCTTGATAGATTTCAATAAAGCACAGTCTAGGGTTTTAGGCTAGGTATGAATATCAAGCTATTGGTTTTAAAATTGTGGTTGCAGAATGAAGGAAGAACCCATTGGGCAGGGAGTCATAAGGGTTTTCAGTAATCAATCACAGATAGATAGAGGAAAGCTTCAATTACGACAAGGTAGGAAAACTCCTGGATATTATAGAGCTATTGGGGGTGGATGAGATGAATAATATTTAGGATAAATTCAAATATGGAGCATAATAAAATGAATTATACACATAAATGTTAGAAGAAAACAGTGAGATTTCTTAACAATCTAGAGCATAATATTGCAAGAAAATTCTACTCATCATCTTCTTGTAAACAATTTAAGAAAGAGTACCCATGTGAAACTTGAAAGAAAAACATATTTAAAAAGAGGAAAACATCACCATTTTCTTGACATTGGAATCCTGAAACCAAGCATCATTTGTATTGTTGAATTGATTACTTCTATTTGAGGTCCACAACTTACAAGCAAATAAAAAGTGTTCTTTTACTTCACAATCAACCCTTTATATATTCAAGATGATGAAATATATACAAAATATTGTTCCTAACTCTAAGGGGGTCGAAACCCACCCATTCCCAATTTATATGGAACTTATTTCATGAAAATACGAAAGACAAACCACTAATCTACAAAATAGAAAAGCATCTTTGACTTTTACCTATAAAATTTCCTAAACTGCTAATACATTGAAATTGTACAAATCAGCATGGATGAATCCTTTTATAATGGTAAAACATAAATAATTAAATATTAACATATGAAAATGCCAACCAAGTCAAGAACTTCCATGCAGCACCTGACCATAGATTGGATAGAACAAATATTTCTTTCATCCAATCAACACCACTCCATATTCCAAGCATGAATGTGGGTCTCATGGAATAGACCAAGAAAAAACAACCAGGGCTTCCAGAGGCCAAACCACCTCAACCCTTAACCATAGGGATTCCACCTGTATGGTATAGAAATCAATAAACATAATGAGATCATTCTCTAAATAATTTTTCCAAGGCCCTAGGAACTAGTAATTCAACCCACAACTATCACAAGGCTCTAGAGAATTTGTCGAATCCAACTCTAAGGACCAATAACTCAATCCACCAAAGGTTCCAGAGCATTTTTCCCAACCTAGGATCCAGGACTAGTAACTCAACCCAAGATATTACAAGGCTCTACAGTGTTTTTTCCAACACACAAACATAGGAAAAAACTAAGATCCAATAAAAAAAAAAGGAAGTGAAAAAACCCATAATTCCATGGCTACCCAAGAAATGGCAAGGCAATGTTCAAATCTCTATCAGTCCAGGAAACCTTCCATGATAATGAAAACACATAACCAAATAATCACATGCATATACGATGTATCAAAAAATAAACATGGATATCATACATATAACATGTTACCTGCAGTTAATCCAATTGTAGTTGTTTATATCGATGTCTCCATGTCATTCCTTGCTTCCTTTTCCTTATTTCTCCAATCCAAGTGAATAATGGCTCCAAGAATGCTATAAGTATATTAGAGTGTATGAGAGAGTGTGAATGAAATGATAGAGTCAAACTGAAAACTGAAAAAAGGCCTACCACCCTGATGTTATCGTCAATCCCTCATGTGTTTTTCTCCACCACAAGTCCATCATCTCAAAGGATTTCTACCATCACCTTTGTATTACTGCTTATTTGAGACCCATGTACTCTATCGACTGCATTGAACTTCCTTTTCAGTGCTACATTATCCTTGTCACCTTTATCCTATGGAAAATAATATATGTGGGTTGGAATCCTTATAATAAAATTAAAAAAATATGGAAACATACCAAATAAAATCGAAATTTCATTTAGTTAGTTTCAATGATTTCAACACTAATTATATTTCTAAGACTTAACATGATGAATTTGTCTTTCAATTGTTCGGAAAAGCATTAGATTATGTGTAACTTTCTAGCACTTCTCAAATTTGGTTTTGGTATATTATCATTATTTACTTGAAATTTGGTTTTGGTATATTATCATTATGGATGGAAGCTTTTCTACTCCATCCCTTTTCTAGAACATGCCATGATTTTGAGATATACGTGCGGTGAAATATTCCCTTAGATTTAGAGCTTAACAAAATATATTCTTCCTTTATTTTAGAGTATAAAATGACTTTCCTCTGCGTAAATTTCAAGTAATTTTGCAGAGGTTTGGAGAGGGGAAACATATTATACAATATTTCGACAGAGAAACAGAACAATGATTATACAACAAATTCTCCAGTACTAGATTTTCACAAAGAAACATGTGCTTTTGATTACTTTTAAGATTTGAGAATAAAAAATATTAAAGTGTAATTGTATTTAAATAGATTTGGAATAAATTTACACTGGTACATTTTTGAACTATGAAATAAGATGAGAAAACATTAGATTATGTTAAATATAATTGTATTTGAAATTGAAAAAAACTTCCATTTTAACATCTCATTTCAACCAATAACGAAGTATACGTTTTGTAATATATTTATTTTGGGAAAAAGAGAACTCCTACACTTTAACACCATATTTAAACCAATAACGAAGTATGTATTTTTTTATATAGTTGGTTTGGATAAAGAAAAAAAAGTATATTCTTAAAACATGTTATTTTTAAGATTTTTAAAGAAAATATTAAAATTTTTCAAATGAAATTAATAGTTTTCAATTGTAATTGGGGGAATTTTTTTCATTAAAATACAATAAATAATAAATAAATAAAAAACAATTTGAAAAAGTAAAAATATCAATTATCCAATAAATAATATTTTTAAATAAAATCTTATCTTTAAAATTTTCAAATGAAATTATACACATCTTTATGAATTTTACCCAGCCATAGATCCTATTCATGAATTTGACTAAGCCATATCTTGTGAGATGATAATACACATCTTCATCAACTATTCCCAAATGTTCTATCATTTGCTTAAGCTTCTAGTACATGTCATCATGCTTCCCTGCATGAAAATATGCTCTTGAAACTCTATCCCATATAAACTTATGGTTGATGTGTAATTCACATGTATTCTCCTGATAAGAGCATCTACAACAATGTTCTCCTTTCCATTGATATAACTGATCTCAAATTCAAAATTGTTGAGGTAGCCAACCATGTAGCTTTCCTGGCATTCAAATTAGATTGGTAAAACAATAATCTCAACCCACTCTAATCACTCATCAGAACAAATCTCCTACCAAGAAGATAGTTCCTCCACGCCTTCAAGGAAAGAATGATAACTTCTAACTCAAAATCTTGAGTCGCATAGTTCAACTCATGCTCATTTGGTTTCCTTGACACATATCATACCACATGTACTTCCTACAACAATACTCCACCAAGTCCTTCCTTGCAATTAATTTTTGCACACCACAAACTCTAGATATAGATCTGCAATCTTCAATACTAGAGCATTTGTAAGAAAATGCTTCAACTGCTCAAACTTGGTTGAACACTCCTATATTCATTAAGACTTCTTTCCTTTTCTTTGTAAATATTTAATAGGATAACGAATCCATGATAATTTATTTATGAACCACTCGTAGTAACCTATCATTCCCTTGAATGATATAGAAAAATCCTTCCAAATCTTAGAAGTGAACTTTGTCTCTCTGTCAGAGAAAATTTTCTTGGGAACACCATGCAACCGTGTTATCTCCTTGATGAAGATCTGAGCTATGTCACTAGATGAATTAGAATACTTTACTACAATGAAGTGAGCTACCTTTGTCAATCTGTCAAAGAAAACCATAATGTAGTTATGTTGTCTCTATGTCCTCTGAAAAATTATAATGAAGTCCATGGAAATGAACTCCCATTTCCATTATGGAATTGGAATTGGCTAAATCAAACCAATTGGGTGCTTACATTCATTCTTTACCTGTTGACAATGAAGGCACCTAGCAACAAAATCAACCACCTGTTTCTTTACATTCGGCTAATAGTATAACTTATTCATTGGTTTCAACATCTTTTGATATCCAAGGTGACGAAAATATGGTTCGACATGAAACTCTCTCAAGATAAGCTTCTCGACTCATTTTCATCCAACACATAGATCCTATTCATGAATTTGACCATGCCATATTTTGTGAGATGATAATACATATCTTCATCACCTATTCCCTAATGTTTTATCATTTGCTTAATATTTTAGTTCATGTGAACATGCTTCCCTGCATGAAAGATCTTCTCCTCCAAGTCTATCACATCTAAACTTATAGTTGATCTATGATTCACATGTATTCTCCTGCTAAGATAATCTGCAACAATTTTCTCCTTTCCCTTGATATAATTGATCTGAAAGTCAAATTGTTGAGGTAGCCAACCATCTAGCTTTCCTGGCATTCAAATTAGGTTCGTCAAACAAGAATCTCAACCCGATGTGATAACTCATTAGAACAAATCTCGTGACAAGAAGATAGTTCCTCCATGTCCTCAAGGAAAGAATGATAACTTCCAACCCGAAATCATGAGTCGCATATTTCAACTCATGCTCATTCGGTTTCCTTGACACATATCATACCACATGTAATTCCTACAATAATACTCCACCAACTCGTTCCTTGCAATTAATTTTTGCACACCATAAACTCTAGATCTAGATCTGTAATCTTCAAGACTAGAGAATTTGTAAGGAAATGCTTCAACTGATCAAAGTTGGTTGCACACTCCTATATTCATTAAAACTTCTTTCCTTTTCTCTGTAAATATTTAATAGGATAACAAATCCATGAGAAGTTCTTTACGAACCACCCATAGTAACCTGTCAATCCCATGAATGATCTCATCTCATCCACATTCCTAGGAGTATGTCACTCCATGAGATCTCTAATATTTTTTGGGTCCACTTTTGTGCCTTCCTTGGAACAACATGTCCCAAGTAATTAATTTAATTTTGAAATAAATTACGCTTGTTGAGCTTGGAATACAAATGATGCTTTCTAAAAAACCTTGACACTACTACCAGGTGTTCTGCATGTTATTCCTAATTATTAGATTATATCAATATATCATTAATGAACACTATAATAAACTTTTCCAAGTAAGGACGCAACATACTATTAATCAAACACATGAAGGTATCTAGAGAACTAGTAAAAATAAAAGGAACCACAACATACTCATAATTCCCATACCTAGTACAAAATGTATTGGTTCATTGGTTTAGCAGTGTAATTTTTGTTCCAAGGGGGGGAGTCATGGTTAGCTTGTTTCATGGTGCTACCACGTTTGCTGGAGGAATTTGATGGAGGATATCAAGGCACCACACTAAAATATGCGAGCATGGATGGAAGCTTTTCTACACCATCCCTTTTCTAGAACATGTCATGATTTTGAGAAATACGTGGGGTGGAATATTCCCTGAGATTTAGAGCTTAACAAAATATATTCTTCCTTTATTTTAGAGTATAAAATAACTTTCCTTTGCATAAATTTCAAGTAATTTTGCAGAGGTTTGGAGGGGGGAAATATATTATCAAGATCAAACCCAAAAATTGAACACTCACATGCATCATCATTTGGAGGAGTTTGTTGGATGATACTGAGACCTGATGTTAAACCCTATTTGTAAAGAAATTGCTCGATCTAAGGGAGAAGAATCCACACATAGATACCTCGTATTAGACAATGAGGTCTTGGTATAATGGGCTCAGTGGATCCTTGATATAGGGCACACCAGTGGTTATTTTAACTAGTACTCCCAAACGATTTCCCTTTACTAGCAGATGAGTTTTTTTATTAGGGCACACACTACTAGATTGATAATAGCATAGGGACGATGCCCTTCATTCCTTGGATCACCTTCACTGCTATCTAAGAGACTCGGACTGTATATTAGGCAAACTAGAGGAGTAGCTTGGTATTCCCCTTGTGGTGGGAATTGCTCATGAAGGCTCAAAGGAGATTTTTTAGATTGTAGTGTGAGATTCAGAGCTCTCAATGTAGCTATCTCATGTTTTTTATGTGTTTCCTATGATATTAGTGAATTTCTATTTAGTGCATGTTATGATAGAACTTTAGTTATATTTTGAATTTTGTAGTTTCCTTTTGTTATCATTTTCCTCCCTATGGAGAGTCTTTTTATGGTTATGATCTGGTCTCCTTGTGAGAGATTGACAAAAAAAAAAAGAAGAAGAGAAGAAGCTATATCTCTTGATATAATATCAAGTTTCAATAGGAAATAAAAATTTCACCTTAGAAAAACTAAAAATATAAATTATCCAATAAATTAGGCATACTGGGGCAACCTCTTCAGCAGACCATTGCGGAACATGAAGGGCAATTCTGCCGTCGCCGTAGTAGGCGGAAAGAAGAAGTTGTTTTGTCACTGGCTATGCAAATTTTCATTGGCGAATATGCGGATTACACGAATTATGATTAGTCAATATATGGGATTATCCACGAATATATCAAAAAATCTAGATACGTGAATTATCATCGGTGAATATATGGGATTATCCACGAATTATCACGAATTATCTCACTTGATATGCCAGCTATCACCGCCAGCTGAAATGCGATCTGTCGTCAGATACGCGAGGTATAAGCACTTGAAATGGGTTTTGAAATGCGATATGTCCTCGAATACGCGAGGTATAACCACTTGAAATTTGTTCTGTGAACCCATACGCTGATGGATAAGCCGATCATTACGCTGATATCCAATCATTTTCAATGGATATGCGACTGTTTACGCGAGGTCTCTGCCGTTTATCCGGCGATATCTCATCGATATGCGAGTAACATCCGTCGAATATGCGGCAATCTCACTGGTTATGCGAGCTATCACTACCGATATGCGAATTATGATACACGACCTATCAGTGAATCGTGAATTATCATAAGATATAGTAATTATCAGTGGATAGGCAGGTTATGAGGAGGGATATGCAGATCATTACGCGTATTTTCTGGGGTTTTAGCGAAATTAAATTGAGAACGGTCAGATCTACCCAAGTTCGATTCTCTGTTGGAGAGACAGAGGATTCAATCACACACATAACACAAATATTTCATACTGAACAATGAGCTGCTGCTCTTCTATTAATCATAAACCTCTGAATCATAAAACTCTCTTACTCTCTTGAAAACAATGAACCCGTGAAGGGTATTTAACCTAATTGACATGCAAACACTCTCACACATAACTGGACTTAATCAACTCGCTTAACTCACTCTTTAACTCGCTCTCCAAATATAACTGTAACTCAACTCAACTAAGTCCACTTAACTCTTCGTCTAACTTCTGCATGAGGAAGTAATTATATATTTTAACACTCCCCCTTAATTACGACTTCTAAACTAAAACATAACTTATGACAACTCAAACATGCATGCTGGTCTATGTCTCAGCTAGGCTTACAACTCCCAATTTTCTTTTGTGAAACTGAAACAAATCTACTGCTAATGGCTTTGTAAATATATCAGCCATTTGATCACTCGTTCTACAAGGCTTTAAGTGAACTTTTCCATTGTTCACTAGTTCTCGAATAAAATTATATCTAGTATAAATATGCTTGCTCTTTTGATGAAACACACTATTCTTGGATAGTGCAATTGCTGATGTGTTGTCATAGTATATCGCTGTTGATCCTTGTTGTTTCTGCTTGAGTCCATCCAATACTCTTCTTAACCACACTGCTTGACATGCTGCTAAAGTCGCTGCTACATATTCTGCTTTTGCTGATGATAATGTCACAATAGGCTGCTTTTTAGATGCCCATGCTATCACACCTGAACCGAGATGGAACACATAACCGGATGTGCTCTTCTGATCATCCAAACTTCCTGCAAAATCACTATCTGTATGTCCAATCAACTCTTTCTTTTCTGTACTTGCATACATTATGCCATAATCTCTGGTTCCTGCTATGTATCTCATAATTCTTTTTCCAACACTCCAATGTGTGTCTTTTGGAGTTTCCATGAATCTAGAAATCAGACTCACTCCCTGCATAATATCTGGTCTTGTAGCTGTGAGATACATGAGGCTGCCGACCAATCTTTTGAATAGAGTTGGATTGACATCTGCCCCTTCATCATCCTTACTCAACTTTTTACCTGTTGCAACTGGTGTAGGTACAGGTTTGGAATTATCCATCCTGAATCTTTTCAGCAAATCTGTTGCATACTTATTTTGACAAATAAAGATGCCTTTTTCAGATTGCTCAACTTCAATGCCAAGAAAATATTTCATGAGACCTAGATCTGTCATCTCAAATTCTTTCATCATGGCTGCTTTAAATTCATCTATTTCAAGATCACCTGTAAAAATCATATCATCAACATACAAGCAAACTATCAAAATTTGTCCATGCTCATTTACCTTTGTGTATAAGGTAGGCTTAATGCTGCTTCTGCAAAATCCATTCTTGATGATATAACTATCGATTCTGCTATACCATGCTCTAGGTGCTTGCTTCAGTCCATAGAGCGCTTTCTTCAATCTGTAAACTTTATCCTCTTTTCCTTCAACTTCATAACCTGGAGGCTGCTGCACATAAATTTCTTCTTCTAGAATGCCATTCAAGAAGGCTGATTTGACATCCATCTGATACACTTTCCACTTGTTCTGAGCTTCTGTCGCTAGAACTGCTCTTACAGTATCCAATCTAGCTACCGGAGAAAAAGTTTCTCCAAAGTCTATTCCCGGTTGCTGCGAGAATCCTTTTGCTACAAGTCTTGCTTTAAATCTGTCAATCTCACCTTTCTCATTCAATTTGGTCTTGTATACCCACTTCACACCAATGAGATTTTTATCATTTGGCAAATCAACCAAATCCCATGTATCATTCTTTTCAATTGAATTCATCTCTTCATCCATGGCTTGCACCCAATTGTCATCTCTGATTGCTTCTTCAAACGAAGAAGGTTGGAATGCCAATAATGAAAAATTTGAACTAACATCCAAATCATCATAAATATCCTTCAAACTTCTCATCTTTTTCTTACCTGATTCGCTGCTTGGAGAATTCTGATATGTGGATCTGCTTGAAGATCCATGCTGCTCTGAAAATCTTGGAGTCCTTGCTGGTGTGACTCTGTTTGGTGTCTGCTCTTTTGGTTCTTGTTGTTCCTCTTCTTCTACAAGATCATCCTCCATCAATGGTGTTTGAGCATCGGTTAGTGTGTCTACAGTCCCATTCCATGACTCTTGTTCTTTGAACACAACATCTCTGCTAATGATTGTCTTCTTTGTGACAGGGTTATACAGTTTGTAAGCTTTTGACTGCTCACTATAACCAGTAAATATACATTTTTCACTTTCATCATCTAATTTTCCTCTTATCTTCTTAGGCGCATGTGCATAGGCTACACATCCAAAAACTCTGAAATGACAAACACTGCAAGACATATCTAACCATGCTGCTTCTGGAACTCTGTTCATCACGCTCTTTGTAGGAGATCTGTTTATCACATAAACAACACATGCAACTGCTTCTGCCCAATACTCATTAGACAAGTGTCTTGCTTTCAACATGCTCCTTGTCATGTTCATGATTGTTCGATTCTTCCTCTCTGTTACACCATTCTTCTGTGGTGTGTATCTGGTCGTAAACTGTCTTCTGATTCCATGTTGTTTGTAGTACTCATGGAATGCCTTTGAATCGTATTCTCCACCACGATCCGATCTCAATACCTTGATCTGTTGATCACTTTGGTTCTCCACCAAAGATTTGAACTCTTTGAACATTGCAAAAGTTTCAGACTTCTGCTTCAAAAAGTAAACCCAAGTCTTCCTACTATAATCATCAATAAAGGTGAGGAAGTAACAGCTTCCACCAATCGACTGTGTCCTCATAGGTCCACACAAGTCAGTATGCACCAATTCAAGTGGTTTCTTTGCTCTGTAAGAAACTCCTTTCGGAAAACTTTCACAGTTTTTCTTGCCTAAGATGCAACACTCACAGGTGCTAGCAGGCTCTTTGATGGGAGGTAAACCTCTGACCATCTGTTTCTGCTGCAATAATTTTAAACCGGAAAAATGCAAGTGTTCAAACCGAAAGTGCCATAACCAGTATGCATCAGAACATGCAGTTGTAAAAGAACTAACCTGATCATTGTAATTCATGATGAGAGGAAAGAGTCTGTTCCTCGTCATCTCCACCCTTGCAATCAGCTGCTTGCTTGGGGATTTGTCGTAAATAACACATTGTTGCCCCTGAAAGATAACTTTGTATCCTTTCTGCATCAGTTGGCCAACACTAATCAGATTTTTTTTGAGCCCAGGGACATAGTATACCTCTGATATGGTCTTTGGCTCCCCCTGCTTGGTCACAATGTTGACCACTCCTTTTCCATCTACAGCCACAGTCTTGTCAGTACCCAACTTGACCTCTGTTTGCACTGTGACATCCAAATTAGCAACCAAATCCTTTTTGCCTGTTATGTGGTTACTGCAACCACTGTCTAATAGCCAAACCTTATCAGACGGTGCATGCATGGTGTTGCATGCTAGAAACATAGAGTCAGTATTTTCTGTACTGACATTAGCTCTCTGATTTCCTTGATCTGCAATCTTCTTCCTACAATCACGAGCATAATGACCAAATATATTGCAGTAATAGCACTTTACCTTTTATTTGTCAGACCTTTGATTATTATGAAAGCTTCTGCTGCTGCTGCTTCCACGTTGATGCTCATGATCATCTCGGCCATCTCTGTGACCGCCATAGTTGTTGCCTAGTCCTTTGCCTCTCTATTGACTTCTTCCTCGACCTCTTGAAATATAGACTTGACTTTGGAAGGCTGTTTCCAAAGTGGAATCCTTATTTCTGTCTATCCTTGCCTCATTTGATAGAAGAGATCCCATCAACTCATCAATTGTGAGTTTTTCCAAGTCCTTTGCTTCTTCTATGATTGCTACCACCACATCAAATTTGGTAGACAGGGATCGAAGAACCTTCTCGATCACTGTTTGATCTTTAATATCTTCGCCATAGATTTTTAACTGATTGACGACAGACATGACCCTATTCATGAAGGAATCAATGTCCTCTGTCTCCTTCATCTGCAGACTTTCAAAGTCTCTCCTGGTGTTCTGCAGTTTAACAATGTTAAATTTCGCCATACCTTGATAGCTTGTCGCCAGTGTGTCCCATGCCTCCTTTGCTGACGAGGTTATCATGATCTTCTGGAACACGGCTCGATCTACTCCCTGTTGGATCAGAAGCAATGCTTGCGCATTCTTCCGCTTATCTTTCTTCCACTGTTCCCTCTCTGCATTACTGAGGGCTCGTTCTTCTGCATCATCTTTAGGTTCTGCAAACCCATACTTAACATGATCCCAGACATCATGCGCTTTGAGTATAGCCTCCATTTTAATAGCCCACATATCGTAGTCTTTCCCATTGAAAGATGGAATTTGTGGCTGAAAATTTGATGTGGCCATCTTGCCTCAAAAAAAAATTGTCTCTGACAAAAAAACCCTAAATTTCTCTCTTTTTTTTTCTTGTAAAAAAAAATTCTCTCAATAAAACCCTAGATTTTATTAAAAAAAATTCTTGTCCCTTATTTTTATAAAAGTCTATAAAAAAAACTTCATAAAAAAAATCCTTTTTATTTTTATAAAAGTTTATAAAACACTTTATAAAAACTCTTTATAAAACACCCTTTGATTTTTTTGTTATATATAATAAATCTTTTATAAAAAGAATTTATATATATATAAAATCTTCTTTAAAACCCTCGCTTGAAAAACGTGATAAGAAAATCCCTTTTCAAAAGATCATAAGAAAATCTTTTGTAATAAGCTCCTTTTAAAACACTCCTTTTCGAACCAAAAACTTCACGTGCTTGAGTGATTCATATAAAATTAAAAAGAACTCTTTTTTCAAACAAAGACTAACGTGCTCTGTACCCACGTACTTTGAAAACTTTAATCGATGTACCTTTTAAAAAACTCACGGATCGGTTGTGTCGGCGTGTGCACTGTCGCCGCCTGTTGAATTTTTTTTTTTTTTTGTATTGAACGGGTTCCACACCCCTGATAACGGGATAGCTGCGTTCTAGTTCCGCACCTCCGGTGAAGGGTAAGGTGCGGTCGAAACGCGAATTTCCCGAATTTTGTAACTTTGCCGAATCTCCGCAGCTCTTTTTGGGAGAGAATGTGGTCTTTCCTTGCGGATCTCCACAAGTCCGGCACGAAAAACGTGCGGACCGCGGGTAAAAAAAATTTTTTTTTTTTGTGTAAAAAAAAAATTCGGCCTTTTGCTTTTGGCCTACTTACGGGTTCTGCTCGCCCACGGATCTCTGATCCTTCCTCAGCTCTGATACCAATTTTTTGGAGAGACAGAGGATTCAATCACACACATAACACAAATATTTCACACTGAACAATGAGCTGCTGCTCTTCTATTAATCATAAACCTATGAATCATAAAACTCTCTCACTCTCTTGAAAACAATGAACCCGTGAAGGGTATTTAACCTAATTCACATGAAAACACTCTCACACATAACTGGACTTAATCAAATCGCTTAACTCACTCTTTAACTCACTCTCCAAATATAACTGTAACTCAACTCAACTAACTCCACTTAACTCTTCGTCTAACTTCTGCATGAGGAAGTAATTATATATTTTAACATTCTCATCGGGTATCATTTTCCCATTCAAGCTTTAAAAAACAAAACAATGAGGAGTGATCAATGTGTGTCGCTAAATAACAACAAAATATCCTTCACAGTAATTCTGTGACTGCGATTTCGAGAATTCCCCTGGCATTTTGGCCAGGGATCGAATCGATCTATGAACCCAATGCCGCTCTCTCCCTCCAAAAGCTTCCTATCATAAAACGTATCGAATGTCCCATTCCCGTTATAACAATCCTCTTCTAATTCGGATCCTAATTTTCTCGGTTTGGGAGCCAAGATTTCAATTCCACCGTCTTGAAAGTACCAAATCATAACAAATTGCAAAGTATAAGTAACGACATTCCAGCTCTCAGTTTATGAAAAAATCGTCGAGAATGCATGGCGGGTTCCATTCGGAGGTCCTTGCGAAGGAGTTTACTTCATTCGAGAACAGGAGTGACTCGCCATAACAACCTGGTTTGAACAAATTGCATCAGAGGAAAATCTTATCGATTTCCCTTACGGTGGCCTTTCATTCTACCATTAAAATTGCTTCACATTTAACAATTCCTCACCAATTACAGCTGCATTTATAACTTCAATCAGTGGTGGGAGGGTTTACAGTACCGCGGGATAGTCTGAATTCTAACTATTCTGCATTTTGTTTTGTTTGTTTTGGTATATTAATTAACTTTATTCTGCATTTTGTTTGTTTGTTTTGGTATATTAATTAAGTTTATTCTGTATTTTGTTTGTTTTGGTATATTTAAGTTTTTTTGAAATTTGGTAAATATATATTGCCCAAACGACCGGGTTTGCTTTATTTGAGAACAGAGGGTTGACATGCTGAAACTATGGATGGCTATCTCCATGGGGTTTGAGAAATTTTGGGGTCTGATGAGCAATTTTGGGCTGCATGGGGTTTGACCAATTTTGGGGTCTATTGAGCAATTTTGGGCTCTTTCATGGCGGAACTTCTTAATGTCTGTATGTATCTGTTATCGCAGATCAAGGGAGATCAGGCCAGGAGATCTAATGTCTGCGGCAGTTTATGTAAATACACAGCCCACGAGTTGGAAAAACTTTTAACATTAAACATTAATAATTCACGGCATTTCATTTCACCAATTTTTTTTTACAGATTCATTTTCTTTTATTTTTGTATATATATATATATATATATGAATTTGTTAAGCTTTAGCAACGGCTAGATGCAAGAAGGCGAGGTGTTCTGTTGGTCCGCTAGATGCGTTCCATGAAAGAGAAGGCGTTAATAAAAGAAAATTAAGTGAAAGGTTATATATGTTAATTATAATTTATAATATTATTATTATTTTATAGTCTTAATATTTAATCTTTTAAACATATTAATACTCTTTAATAATGATATAATTAATATTCTTTAATAATAATAATATAATTAAAATTATTCCTTTAAAATGTTAATATTTATTTTTTTAAATAATATATGATCTTATAAGTTAATATAAAATTAAATAAGTTAAATTTAATTATAAATGTATGATAATATCATAATGTATTATTATCAAGGAATACACTTTTTAACACATCTATTGTTACAATGTTGATTTAAGTAACACATTTCTTATATTGAACACACCTACCCTTTCTTTGACATTTTTATACATTTTAATATTTTTATTAAATAATAAAATCATATACTGGGCAAAATTTGACCAAATTGGGTGAAAAAAGAGTCATTCTTACATGATTTTGATGCTCTGAAGCTAATGGAATAGGTTTCATAGATGTTGGAGCACTTCTAAAAGTGTTTTTTCCACTTTGAATATTAATGAAGCCTAGAGCCACTAGGAGAGGAGGTCATGCCTAGATCAGCTTGAGACCATTTTCATAGATTGAATAGTCTATTTTGAGGTTTTCATTTTCAGATCAATAGGGTTTCCAAATAGTGACCAATAGGAAGGTACAAAATCCTAGAATCCAAGCATGATAACTGTTGTTAGCACTTCGTAGTTTTCCTAGGTTGAGGAGGAAAACTTTAGAGGTAACCACAAACCACTTGTAGGATTAGAAACTAGCATTTCCAATCCCAGACAGGGATCTCTCTTGATAGATTTCAATAAATCATAGTCTAGGGTTTTGGGCTAGGTATGAATATCAAGGTATTGGTTTTAAAATTGTGGTTGCAGAATGAAGGAAGAACCCATTGGGCAAGGAGTCATAAGGATTTTCAGTAATCAATCACAGATAGATAAATGAAAGCTTCAATTACGACAAGGTAGGAAAACTCCTGGATATTATAGAGCTGTTGGGGGTGGATGAGATGAATAATATTTAGGATAAATTCAAATATGGAGCATACACAAATGAATTATACACATAAATGTTAGAAGAAAACAGTGAGATTTATTAACACGCCAGAGCATAATATTGCAAGAAAATTCTACTCATCATCTTCTTGTAAACAATTTAAGAAAGAGTACCGGTGTGAAACTTGAAACAAAAACATATTTAAAGAGAGGAAAACATCACCATTTTCTTGACATAAGAATCCTGAAACCAAGCGTCCTTTGTATTGTTGAATTGATTACTTCTATTTGAGCTCCACAACTTACAATCAAAGAAAAAGTCTTCTTTTACTTCACAATCAACCCCTTCTACATTCAAGATGATGAAATATATGCAAAATATTGTTCCTAAGTTTAAGGTGGTCGAAATCTACCCATTCCCAATTTATATGGAACTGATTTCATGAAAATAGGAAAGACAAACCACTAATCTAGAAAATAGAAAAGCATCTTTGACTTTTACCTACAAAATTGCCTACACTCCTAATACATTGAAATTGTACAAATAAACATGGATGAATCATTTTATAATGGTATAACATAAATAATTAAATGATCAAAGACTTCATTTTCCACACTAAGGTGAAAATTTGGTCGAAAACATTTTATGTCTTTAAGCGCAACACTTACTGAGTGCAACACTTCCTGAGCGCAACACCTCCTGAGAACGTCATATGTCCTTCTATTTATTTGACTTCATGAATCGATGAAATCATATAAAAAACTTTTTATATGAACTTTATTTTGTAATGAAAACATATATTCCCCGTAGATATAAAAAAATTTCCCAAAATGTGACCTTGAAGGAATACTAGTTTAGTTGCTCTTTTTGTGCACACATCTATGGGCAGAAACTGTATTTTGTGAATATATGTCAAATGGTGAGTCCAAATGGGCTGAGTTTTTTACAAAAAGTGAATATCATCATAATTCATATTCACAAAAACTTGAGCCAAGTACGACCCACATATATCGATAAAACAGTGATTGTGTTTGAGCGCAACGACTGATAGTTTATAAATATCTCCCAAACCATGATAGTTGTGTAAAAACTGAGAGAGGTTTTTGTTATTTGTCCCATTGTTAAAAAATATTTCTTTTTTTTTCCAAATATTCATCTCAATTTGGTCAGAAATAAATCTTAAATTTGACTATGTGAAAATGTTGCGCCTGTGCGCAACGCCATCTATTTTTCATTGTTTAAGCCACAATCAGGTATCTAAAAAATATGCACATGTTGGTGATGATGTTGACACTATTATTGATAAAACACACTCCTTTCAAGCCTCCTTTCACAAAAGATGCAAAACATTCATCTATAGACCAAAAAATCGAACCCTAATGCTTTATCAATAATGCATCAAACTTCTGGTTGATGTCTAAAGTGTCTGAAAAGGTGAATAATGAAACATGGATTATTATCTTAAACAACATTTAAATTATTTTAAAAATAATCAACACTAATATTTAAAAATACATATTAATAAATTTGTTACATAGATTCTACTCTTAGGTCTAAGGGATTTTAACTCTCGGGAACTTGGGAGTATAAGAACACGTTTTACCAGCTATATATCCAATGGAAAAGATGCCAGAAGAATGGAGAGGTTGAAGGATTACCGTAGATGCTAAAAAGGAAAAACTAGACTCTAGAAGAATGTGCAAAGAAGTGGATGAAAATGACTAGTCACCTAATCCAAAATGTAGCGGAACTACTTATTAGCTCACGAAAAGTGATTCTTCTATAGGGTTACTATCCCATCTCTCAATCCTCTCTTCCATCAAAATATTTATCTATAATATTCGAGCTCTAAACAACAAGGGGAAGCAAGAGAAACCTTATATAGAATTGCAAGAGAAAAATCGTAGTTTTTGATTTTAGAAAACCAAAGTGTCTACTCAAGATGATAAAGAAATTAAAAATCATTGTTGGAAAGGAAGAAACTTGATGGCTCTAGATTCCAAAGGGAGCAACAAAGTGTTCACCATCATTCGGAACCCACAAAAACTGTATTTCAAGACTCATTGGCATGTCAAAACATACTCACCAAGGAGCCACAAGGAGGGGTGCAACCCCCTCCTATTGTAACGTAGTTACAAGAAATCCGGGGGGGGGGGGGAAGTTGAAACTTCCCCTAGTTATACTAACACGAGTGAGACTCCAATTATTGTTTTGTAATGGAAATCGTACATCAAAGGGAAGTGCTTATAAAAATCCACAGAAAAAACCAAATTTGTAATGTCGAATAATTGTACGGAGGAATCAAGCAAACACATGAAAGACCATGCTCTAATTTGTAAATTCATGTCAATCTTGCCATTAACCTCAAGCCTTTTTTCATGGTGATTTTTGTACATTTTGAAAAATCAAAAGAGGTTCTTTGAAACTGGCTCGTATCCCCTCAATAACGCATGATTATTTATGCATTTCTAGGATGAATGCTACAACCCGAACAAACATAAATTTATTGCTTCGTTTATTTGGATATGGATCTTCCCATTACTAGAAGACCTCTAGGAACTTGAATATCTCAAGGTTATAGTCAATGCAATAAGAGAAATCATGAAGGTTTTAAAATCATGAAACAACGATCGTTATCTTCCTAACCAAGAATTTATGTCTATATGAAAATCTTGAAGCCGCTCCCTGAACCAATTAACATCGATTGTCACAATTAAATCTAGATGCAACACTTCGATTACAAACATGTCATATTTTAATTCCAACCATGTTATGAAATTAAATGGTATTGGCGGAAAGCTAGCATGTGAGAAATGGAAAGCTAGGATGTATAGGTGATCAGATTTTGGATTAGGGGAAATTTTTTTCCAAATATTCAAAGTGCTCAAAATCGATTGGAAACTTAAAAACAGTGAATATCTCGTTGCCAGGAATTTGGCACAATTCGTTTCATCGAAAACAGAGTCTAGATGAAGAAGATAGAGCATGTTGTTCGTTTTCCTAAACAACTAAAACAATTGCAGAACATGACATAATGGTGACATGGCAGCCCAGTCAGCAGAACACAAATATTCTGGGAATATTCTTCAATTTCACCCAATGACACTGTGACAAGTTTCATTGCATGATTTTCTAGTTTGGTTGGAAGGCGAATTTGTTTTATGAACTAGTGGACCCTATCCAAATTCCGAATTGATTTTATTACAAATTAGTTCGAATTCCATACATATCCTATGGTAGAATTATATGCAAAGTATGGAGTTGGTGCATTTCAATTATATATAAAGGTTGTGTGTGTGTGTGTGTGTGTGTGTGTGTGTGTGTGTGGGTGAAAAAATATACAACGACGAATGACCTCCCCGGAATGAATGGAGTAGTAAACCAATAGCCCAAGACATTAGTACTTAACAATCTATGCATTTGAGTTATATTTGATGTCTTATATTTGATCCAACGGAGGTTTGGAGGGGGCTAGCCCCCTCCCCATAAGACCTTACCATAGGACCAATGGAAGGTGGTGTCAATATTGAGAGTGCGGATTAAATTATTAATATGGGTTTATTAACCCATAATCTAAGATTTAAGAACTAAGCATTCTTCTAATGTTGGATTAGAGTTAAACACGCTTAATACGCAAAACTCAAACTTATCTGATAATTAATATTTGATTAGCATTAATAAAATACAGTTAAATTGGTGGAATTTTCGGCAGAACCACCAATATAGGAGCTGCCCCCAAATTTGGCAGCCCTAACTAGAGTTTTCTCGAGTTTTGGAGGCAATTTACTAGGAAAATTTGTTTTGGGCATATATTGTGCAAAATTTGACCAAATTGGGAGAAAGAAGAGTCATTCTTAGATTATTTTGATGCTCTAAAGGTAATGGAATAGGTTTCAGAGGTGTTGGAGCACTTCTAAAAGTTTTTTTTTCCACTTTGAATATTAACGAAGCCTAGGGCCACCAGGAGAGGAGGTCATGCCTAGGGCAGATTCCTCATAAAAAACACAAAAACTTGACACATAAACCACTTCACAAATGGCTAATTTGAGACGATCCTAAACACATTTTTTTAATACTGATGAGGGAGATAGCACAAAAAAACTAGTTTTCCCATATTCAGATGAATAGGGTTTGCAAATAATGACCAATAAGCAAGTACAAAATCCTAGAACCCAAGCATGATAATTGTTGTTAGCACTTCATTGTTTTCCTAGGTTGAGGAGGAAAACTTCAGAGGTAACCACAAACCACTTGTAATATTAGAAACTAGCCTTTCCAATCCCAGAGAGGGATCTCTCTTGATAGATTTCAATAAATCACAGTCTAGAGTTTTAGGCTAGGTATGAATATCAAGGTATTGGTTTTAAAATTGTGGTTGCAGAATGAAGGAAGAACCCATTGGGCAGGGAGTCATAAGGGTTTTCAGTAATCAATCACAGATAGATAGAGGAAAGCTTCAATTACGACAAGGTAGGAAAACTCCTGGATATTATAGAGCTGTTGGGGGTGGATGAGATGAATAATATTTAGGATAAATTCAAATATGGAGCATACAAAAATGAATTATACACATAAATGTTAGAAGAAAACAGTGAGATTTCTTAACAATCTAGAGCATAATATTGCAAGAAAATTCTACTCATCATCTTCTTGTAAACAATTTAAGAAAGAGTACCCATGTGAAGCTTGAAAGAAAAACATATTTAAAAAGAGGAAAACATCACCATTTTCTTGACATAGGAATTCTGAAACCAAGCATCCTTGGTATTGTTGAATTGATTACTTCTATTTGAGCTCCACAACTTACAATCAAAGAAAAAGTGTTCTTTTACTTCACAATCAACCCTTTCTATATTCAAGATGATGAAATATATACAAAATATTGTTCCTAAGTCTAAGGGGGTCGAAACCCACCCATTTCCAATTTATATGGAACTGATTTCATGAAAATAGGAAAGACAAACCACTAATCTAGAAAATAGAAAAGCATCTTTGACTTTTACCTATAAAATTTCCTACACTGCTAATACATTGAAATTGTACAAATCAGCATGGATGAATCCTTTTATAATGGTAAAACATAAATAATTAAA